>JAGSMP010000065.1:4894138-6117673 GCA_029286625.1 Parnassius orleans | reverse complement strand
GATCGCGATGCCTTTGACGTACTTTCTCGACGCATTGGTTCTCTTTACTTATTTTTTTTATTATCTTCATGTTATTTTAAAATTTTGGATTTAGTAATAAAGTTACATGTTATTAATTTATATTATTATTATAATATGCTAAGGAAATTCTATTCCTAAACTAAATAAATAGAAATCTCTTTATTTAGTTTAGAAATAGCGTTTATGAAAATTCATTTTTATGGACACGATGACAACACAAATCGAATAGAAAATAGAATTTAATTAGCCCCATATTAAGTTTTACCATTTACTGACAGGTGTCACCGTTCATTGTTTATCTACTATATCCTCTTTAATAAAATATATATAAAAGATGTGCTGAGTGTCTGACTCATATACCAACGCACAGTCCAAACCGCTTGGCGAAGTAATCTGAAATGTCGAAATTTAGTATATATACAGTATATACAGTAGCAATGTTTTATGACGTAGACATTATTTGAGAAAGAATTTAGGAAAATTCGACCCCTAAGAGGGTGGAATAGTGTGTTACAGTTTGTTTGAAACTTTACATTTTACGGGGCGATTTCAGAGGTTATTTAATTTTGTATGGAGAAAATACATATATTTAATGGTTTTAAACAATTTAATTTACCCTTACGAGTTTAAAACAAGGGTGTAAATTTTGTATAAAAATTGTGTATTTAGAGGAACAGTTCAATCCGCTGGTCGTAGAAGCGTAAAAATAGGACAATAACTTCATTTCATTACGTAGGCATCCAGTTAGAAAGGATTTTGGAAAATTTAATGATGAAATATAGGTTCCAGCTTTTAAATAACTTTTCTACGGTTCGATTTCGAATTTGTATGTAGAAAAATTATTAAATGATTTTTGTAACTTCAAACTTTGTAGTCGTACTTTTGGATTAATGAATTAAATACTTTTTATTTTTTATTTTCCGAAATGTTAACTTAAAGTTATAAGACAAGAGTGCAAAGTTTGCGTGAAAAAAAATTGTTTTTAATTGCATGGTGGTGGGGAAATTCGTAAAATGAAATTATGATATTTATGAGTAATAAATATTTTAAAACTTTACAAAGATCTGCGCCTATTTGCCCCTTATGTGGTGGAAAATTTTTATACAAAACTGTAAACTTGTCTATTTATACATACATATAAACACTCACGCCTGTCACCCAGAGGGGTAGGCAGAGACTATGGACTTCCATTTGGCACGACCCTGACACACCTCTCTCGCCTCCTCCGCATCCATATACCTACGCATACAAGCTCGTCGGTTAAGGGTACTCTTAATTTGGCCCATTTTCAATATATCGCCAATTTGGTCGATAAATTTTCACCTAGGGCATCCCTTCCCGACTTTTCACACGACTTTTCACACATACGGTGAGGAGGCTTTCACCATTCTCATTTATACTTTCATCACCAAACGTTCCCAATATCCTTTCATAACCAAGCCTCTTCACGCCAACCCTTCCATTAAAATCTCCTAATATAACAATATTTTCATTACCCTTGCATTTCATTAGCACCATCCTCACCATCTCCCAAAACTGCTCTCGGATATAAGTGGGCTTAGACATGTCTGGGGCGTAGACCCCTAGAACAAACAACTTCTTTTAGCCCACTTTCATTCGTATCCATAGCACTCTTGGGCTTACACATTCATACTCTTTCACACAATGACCAATTCTTTCTGAAAGGATGATACCGACTCCCTGGCATGCCCGCTCGGTCTCGTCTACACCAGACCAGTACGCGATATACATGCCAGGTGTAGTGGCATCCTTTCCCTTCCGTTTCGTCTCATTAACACATAACACATCTATTCCTCTATCATACATCGTATCGCATACTTCATCCATCTTATCATTCATTGCTCCACATACATTCAGTGTAGCCAGAAGGGCTTCCGCAATTTACTTTTCGCCCCTCCGGGAGACAAAACGTGACGGGTGGCGAACCTCGTCGCCGGTTTTCCTCCCGGAGATTTGCATGTATGAAACAAAAACAGAAACAGTTTCTGTTTCTGTTTCTGTTTCTGTTTCTGTTTCTGTTTAATACATACAAATATACACAAATGTAACCATTACAAGTGTGATGGCTACGGCCTTTTGATATTTTTATATTAATTGGATCTGCATAATCCACGCAACTGTGCAGGATAGTTCTGATTGCAATACACCTGACAGCTCGGAGATATAAAATTAATATGAGCTTTACTTTGCAGCATATTATATATACCTATATCACGCATTTTCGCACATGTTGCTAAGCCTTTTGATGACTTTCATTCAAAAGGTTGATTTTAGGTCACCATTACAGCCCTTCACAAGTCCACTGCTGAAAATAGGCCCCACCCAAGGAATGCCACAAAGCACGGTCCTGAGCCACCTGTATCCATCGACTTCCTGCATGTCTTACCAGGTCGTCACTTCATCTAGTGGGGGGACGCCCTACACTTCACCCGCCAGTACGTGGCCGCCACTCGAGAACCTTTTTTCCCCATCGGTTGTTGTTTCTTCGAGATATATGGCCGGCTCATTGCCACTTCAGCTTACTAATCCGTTGGGTTAAGTCGGTCACTCTGTTTCTTTTTTTTTTATAGAATAAGGGTGACAAACGAGCACACAGTCCACCTGATGGTAAGTGGTTGCTGTGGCCCATAGACATCTACATCTATCTTCGTTTGCGAATTTAAATGCAGATGTGTTGTCAGCCATGAGGACTAAGATAGAATGCCTCTTTTCCAGTAAAAAGGTTCTCCGGTTCTCTATACTCACCATACGAAACACAGCAGCATTAAGCTGCTATTTTACGCTGGTATTCTGTGGGAGCTTGGTCCTTCCCCGGTCGAGCTGACCCATTCGTGCTACAACTATACTATTAATATAGCTGCAGCATGGCTCTACCACGTAAAAGGTTCTACTGCGGATATCCTCATTTCTAAGTTTATCACGCAGAGAAAACCCGAGCATAGCCCTTCATATCTCGCTGAGCGACCTTGAGCGTCCTCATACGGTAAGCAGTGAAGGACCACGTCTCACATCTATAAGTCATCACTGGCAACACGCACTGGTTGTACAGTCTCGTTTTCAAGTTTTGAGGTACTCCTGACGAGAAGATGTGCCGTAATTTCCTGTACGCAGACCAGCCGAGTTGACTCCATCGATTGACCTCTCGGTCGAAGTTGGACTTACCTAGTTGGACTATTTGTCCCAGGTAATCATACTCGTCAACAACTTCGAGCTTAGTGCTCCCAACAACTAACGGCATAGGTGGACGTTATACATGATCTTTGATTTGTTCATGTTCATCTTAAGTTAATACTTCCCTATCTAAAAAAGTTTAATTTTGTGGGGCTTCCGGGGGAACTTGTACGCTCTTCTAGAAAATTCATTATAAGGGTACCAACTCACAAAACCTCACAAAACATCATTTTTTAATAAATATTTTACTGTCCAGTCTATTAAGCTCCGGAATACCCTACCTTTGCATATACGTGAAGCACAATCAATTGTAATCTTTAAGCGACTACATAAAGAGCATTACTTGTCTCAATCGTTCGGACACCGTTAGGATAAATTATGTGATTATGTATTTATTGTATTTATCAGCTTTATATTATTGTTTGACGAATTTTGTAATTTATTTATGTATTTTTGGGTAGATATGTAAGTTTGTTTATATATTCATATACATGTATGTATATGTATATATTATATGCTTTACTTTATCTTTTATTATGTATTAGTAATTTATATTTATCATGTATTAGTTACTTATATGTTATTTTATTGCATTTATTGTCTATATATCGCATGTATTGATATTATATTTTGTATATTTATAACATATCTACCTAGTATTCATTGTTTTATTCCTTTACACCTTTGATTGCCTGGATGAGATCGCTATGTAGCGATAAGGCAGCCAAATTGTACATTTAATCTGTCTTTTGTTATGTAATTTGTATATTTGTTTCGGTGTACAATAAAGTATATTTATTCATTCATTCATTCATTCATCTTAAGACCTATCCGTTCGGAGATACTATTGAGGTTATTGAGCATAGTGCTTAGGTCCTCCAGCGATTCTGGCATAAGG
Source organism: Parnassius orleans (assembly GCA_029286625.1). NCBI lineage: Eukaryota > Metazoa > Arthropoda > Insecta > Lepidoptera > Papilionidae > Parnassius > Parnassius orleans. The sequence goes on along the minus strand of JAGSMP010000065.1, from coordinate 6,113,562 downwards.
ACTATATCGTCGGCAAATCGAAGTTGAGTGATATACTCGCCGTTGATGTTAATACCGTATCCTTTCCAGTCCAGTAGCTTGAAAACGTCTTCCAATGCAGCGGTGAAGAGTTTCGGGGATATAACGTCACCCTATCTTACACCTCTCTGCAGTTGGATAGGTTTCGTACTCTGGTTCTGTACTCGGATAGCCATCCTAGCCCTACTGTACAAACACTTCAGCACTTCGATATACCGACAGTCAACTTGGCACCGCTGAAGGTACTGCAGCACCGCAAATTTCGACGGAATCAAAGGCTTTCTCATAGTCCACATACGCCAGACATAGTGGCAAATGATACTCCTAGGACTACTGTACAATTTGCCGAAGGGTATGTATGTGGTCTATGGTGCTAAAACCTTTTCGGAAATCGTCTTGTTCGGGAGGCTGTAAGTCGTCGAGTCTGCATGCGAGACGATTCGTCATGACTCTCGAAAATAGCACGTAGACGCGGCTCAGTAGCGAAATCGGTCTGTAGTTCTTTACGACCGCATGGACAGTTTCCACGAGCTTGACGGTCATATCGTCCACTGCATTCCAATCTTCTAGGCATTGACGGTTTTGTAGCTCAAGCTGAAAGGTTTCGGGACTTTGGATTAGAGCACGAGGGGGACGGAGCGTTGACTTCATTAGACGAGACCTCTCCAACTTAACGTTTAGGTTCAGTGTGCCTCTCACCATTTTGTGATCGCTGCCGGTTTTCACCCACGCGATCACTGAGACATTATTGAACAGTTGTCGTCTGGTCGTCATAATGAAGTCAATCTAATTTTTTGTTGAACTGTCGGGGCTCGAACAGATCCACTTCCTGTGGGGCCGCTTCTGGAAGAAAGAGTTCATCATAAAAAGTCCCTCTTTCTCCATGTATTCGGCCAGCTGCTGGTCCCTTGGGTTCCGTTGCCATATTCGAAATTTCCCTACCTTCAGCTCACCGTACTCTCTTATGCCTATTTTTGCGTTGAAGTCTCCCATTACCACCGTATAATGGATTTTGGAGGAATGCATTGCTCTAGATACATCCTCATATATTTCCTCCACCTCCTCATCGGGATGTGCCGAGGTTGGTGCGTAAGCCTATATGAACTTCAGCGAATGCCGTTTGGTGATTCTGAGTATAAGGTACGCCACCCTCATCAACACACTCTCAATCTTTACAACGTTGTTAACGAGAGACTTGTGGACGATAAATCTGACACCTCTTAGGGACAGATGGTCGCCCTCCCGGTGATGGAACAAGTTGCCGGATTTGAGAATTACGCTGTCCTCTCAACTTGTCTATCTCTTCTTCCAGCTCCAGGATCTTCTCGTCAGTCCTCAGGGTGTGTGCGTGTTGCCAGTTCGAGTCATTTTAGGTGGGAACCGAACCTCCATCGAAGATTCTTAGCACCCCCTGCCCCAACGTTATCGGGGAAGCCGCGGCCTAGGAGCCGTCTCTTCGTAACTTTACTCATAGGGGGTATATTGCCATAGTTGCCAGGCTTGGCGAGCGGGTTGGCAACCGCAGTTTTTTATTGTTGTTTTGCTGTTATCAGATATCAAAAATGCTGCTGCCCATCTTCTGCTTCAGTTTCCCTCTGTCGGCTCTTACGACACCCACGGGAAGTTATGGGGTAGTAGGTATTCTTACCTGTCACTACACGGGGTAGCATATTTTAGGTAATTTACCATTGATTGTGGAACACCATCCTGGATCACATATTTCGTAAGCATTAGTAGCAAGTAATTTACTCACCTAAGAAGACTGAGACAACAGTTCATGTCGTTTTGTTTGTTCCTTTAGTGACGATTCGTGAAATCTGCCACCTTCTCTTATTATACCATTTTTATCTATGTACGGACATAGTGTTCTAATCTTACTACATTTATCATTATGTCACTTGTTATGTAAATTTGAAAATGCTTTATACTGCTTTATAAAATGCTTTTTATTTTATCAACACTCCATATTATGTTTTATTTTTATTTTTTAAATATTTACATTAAACTAGCAGTGCCTGCGACTCCGTTCGCGTAGTATTAGTACCTAATTTTCATATGATAATTGATGATGATTAATTTGTACTTTTAAATGTCACGAAGATCCAGAAAGACACTAATCTGGATAGAAACATTCAGTTAGTCAATCAATCAGACAAACTAACGAATCCTCCCCCCACTAGATGAAGTGACGACCTGGTATGACATGCAGGAAGTCGATGGATGCAGGTGGCTCAGGACCGTGCTTTGTGGCATTCCTTGGGTGAGGCCTATGTTCAGCAGTGGACTTGTGAAGGGCTCAAATGCAAAGACTTGGCTGTGGAGCACACTCTTTCAAATATTTTGGAATATTTTTTTACATATTCCCCAAATTCAACGCTAGGATTATATGGCCTTTCATGGTAAAGATCATATAACCTTTGTCTGCTCTTATGGACTCTTACTGTCGCCTATTCATTGAATGTCTTCCGACTGTTCAAGGAGAATGTTTTAGAAATAAAAGTATTATCAAATTCATTGCAAATAAGCTATATGTTGAATCCATATATTCGAAGTCATAACTCAATGATCATACAAAAGGACTTATTAGCAGCGTTTAGACATGCCCATTGTTCTCAAATTGGAGCGACAATAGGTTTAACCTTGCAGAGCTTAGCACGCTGCTCTATTAGATAGAAGCTTGTCGAATTATAATAAGTTATTTGAAGCAATGAATCTCACATCAAATCACTTTTATTTTTAATAGTAGAATTATAATTATTTATAAATATTAGTGTATAAGTATATTAAGTATTTATAATATATATATTAATTAATTAGCGACCCCCCCCCCCCACCCACTAGATGGAGTGACGACCTGGTAAGACATGCAGGAATTCGATGGAGGCAGGTGGCTTAGGACCGTGCTTTTGGCATTCCTTGGGGGAGGCCTATGTTCAGTAGTGGACTTGTGAAGGGCTGTAATGATGATGATGATGATAAATATCAGTACAGACGATATTTACGAACATGCAAATATAAATTTATTGAAATCTGGTCGCAACTCGTCAGAAAGTTTTCTAAAATGTCTGGCGGCAGTGGTCACAAGAATATCTTTCATAATATTCTTAAATGAAATTACCAAGTCCCAGAATTTGATATCGGAGTTGTAGTCTAGTTAAAGAAAACAATGTCTTTGGTTGTTTAGTTTTATTATTGAGAAACATGACGGAATAATCCTAATTTGAATAGAAAGGGTGACTGGGTACTGCTACCTGCTTGGCTTTCTAAAATTAATAAAATCAAAACCAAATATAAGCATACCACTGCAAGAGTTCAAGATACAGATAGCTCATTCTGCGTAAATCGCATCAAAATTGATTTTTAAAAGCTTAATGTGTTCCGGGTTAAATATTACATGAGTATGTCGAACACCTTGGTCCCTGTAACCATGGGTGCTAGAAAGCACTCGAAACGTCGGAAGTTAAAAATAAGTTACATTAACGCAATAAAATCTATAAAAGTAGTTTTATTTCATGTGCAGTATTCGCGTTAACATAAGTAAATCATTATATATCTCTTAAAATTTCAGAAATACTATTCAAAATCCGTTTATATTATCACTTTTTGATTTAAAAAAATCCTATGTGTTTATCGAATAGGATCATATTAAATAAACGGCAGATAAGAGCTAAAAATCTCAGATACTAATTTACATTACATTTCATGATCTTTTTAAAAAAGAAAAATAACAGCTTACAATCATGTGTGTCACACATTTAACAACTCGAAACTAATTAGAAATAGCTTTGTAGCGATCATCACTGTAGAGTCAGGTAGTTGTTTGTTCAAATCATAGAATACTATTATACTATTCTATGGTTTAAATATTTACTTAGTTACCCTTCAATAGCTCGACTACCTGGCTGCACATGAATATGACCTTTCATGGTAAAGTTCATAAAACCTTTGTCTGCTCTTATGGACTCCTACTGTCGCCCATTAATTGAATGCCTTGCGACTGTTCAAGGAGAATGTTTTAGAAGTAAATGTATTATTAAATTCATCGCATATAAGCTTAAATAATGTTCCATACAAAAAATCTGGATTATTTTGTTATGAAAGTGATGGAATTTTTTTCAGTATGTTACTTCTAAACTTCTCCAAGTGACGTGCATTTCCCGGACAATACACAACTTTCTAATCTTTTTGTGAACATAAGGTAACGAAACTAATTGTTCACAGTAATCAGAACTCAATTTTTGTATTATACATTTATGTAGCATAAATGTATAATTCGAAAATTGGCTTAAGATTTGTAAAAATGTTATCTATACATATTGCACTAGATTCAGTAATACCCGTTGGCTCTAAAAATAAATTAAAGAGACCAGATGATTTAAACAATGATCTAAGTTTAATATTGGTGGAGGCAGCTTCAAGGAGATTGATATTAAAGTCTCCACATATTACAACAGATTTATTTTGTTTATTAAGCTTAACAAAAACTTCCCCCATAATTTTTTCACAAGTATCATGTATAGAACATGAGGGTCTGTAGATGCTCACAACAATGAGGTGCTCACACTCAAACATGCTATTTCTACAGTTCGCTTAACAGAGAAACTCACAATATCTTTACGTTCTTTACATGATAATAATAATTTACTAGCTAATATTAAGGATCCATCTCTTAAAACCGTTTCTCTATTGAAAGAACTGACCTCCTGGTGATTACTGTAGTTGAAATCCATATCACCACCACCGTATCACCCAGACTTCAACACTGTAGGCATAGGCACCAACTTAGCGGATCACCCAGACTTAACTACAATACTTGCCTTCAAAGAACGAAGCACATGCATCAGGAGTTCACTCGCCCCTCCATGGTACCATGAACTGTGCAGCAGCACATGTGATTTTCCCGTATGCACCAGCTAGAAGTTGTAGCTTAAAGCGGCCATGGTCCAGGACTCCAACTACGCGATAAGGTCCGCAGATACCTGAGTCAAGTTTCCCTGTCGATAATAGGCACGAGAAGGTTGTCGGTCTTCATTTACAGTAAAAGCAAAATGCATGGAATGAACTATGTCAGAAGCAGAAGCGTACACTCAAGTACATCCAACAAAGGTCTTGCAAAATAGGTATCCAAAGTAATTTAAGATTGAAATAGATGTAAAAAGATAGGTATTTATTAATTTCAGGTGTATGAAAAAAAAATTTAAAGAAATGAAGATAAATGTATTGCGAACCATAGAATTACGGGCTTCTAAAGTTTAAACACATTGACATAAGAAACGGCAGCTATGTGACATAACACTAACAAACCATGGCACACATTGCAAAAACTGCAACTATGTGGAAAAACGGATCTCACCGCATATTGCAAAAGGAAGAATACAACTGCGCAAAATTTACGCATTGCAAAAGGCAACTGCATACAGAGGCGTAATCCACTACACACATTGCAAATATAAAATGGCAACTGTATGAAATATCACACATTGCAAAAATAAAATAAAATAAAATTTTCGCGATATTTATATGTTTTCTAGCAACTTTATAGAAACTTCTCTGCCTCTTCCCCTCTGGCCATATTTCTCTATTTTATAAAAAAAAATTAATGTACATATATTTTCTTATATTTAGGTCTTAGCTTACATTTTGCTACTTACATTAATACATACGTGCGCACTCGGCGCTGATCGGTTTAGAAATGACAGCGAAAGCTAGTTTCTGATGATGATTGTGCTGTTAGTCTTTTGGCTTTTACAATTTTTGTGAATTTTATTAAACTGCATCGTTACTTGCGTAACAATGACTCCTAGGACAGTTAACAGTACACGTGGATGAGTTATATAACGGCCGTCAGAACAGGGGGTAGCGGACCCCGGCTCTGGCGGCTAACTCGTATCGTTCGATGTTCTGGACGGTGAGAATCATTTCACCATGACAATAAAATGTATTTTTTTTTAATTCAACTTGTCTATTTGTTTATAAACAATTTCTTAAAAAAATTACATAATTTTTTCCTGCGTTTGTTAATGTCATTGTTTGATGCAAAAATAGCAATATAATTACATTTGTCAAAAAAAATTAACAACATTTTTTTTAAATATTTAACTTTTTGTTCATTTAAAAAAAATTATTTGTTATAATTTTTTTAAATGAACAAAATATAAAACTTTAATAAACTTGTATAACGTGATCTTGTTAAGTATGTATATAAGAAGGACTCCAAGAAGTAAAAAAAGACAATAGGTCAATTATTTAAACTTTTATTTCGACTTTTGTAAAAATAGAGATTGGAAAAAAATTAATTAATTGACAATGGTATAACTTTTTTTTAAATCGACATTAATTTTTTTTCTAACAGTGCTGTTAAGTGTCAGACTTAAGTTTTCTTATGATACCATAATTTTTAAAAATTTTAAATTAATATGTAATACTATAAAAAAAAATGTGGTATACTGTCTTCAGTGGCGATGCACTCTATCCGAAACGGCCGCGCGGAGTCCTATTTTCGGCAATAAATAAAAATAATAAATAATGGAGATAGAATTCCGGGAGTAGACACTTTTTTATTGAAAATTTCCTCCTTTTTAAGGATATTTTTTCAAAAGTTTTGAAATATTAAAAAGTTTTGAGTTATTAAAGAAAAACAAAATATCTTTTTTTTCATCTTAATTTGTTAATAACAATCGCAATTTTTTATGTGCTAATAAATCGTCGAGAAACATTTTTCTAGACGTCATTACGAATCGAATGAGCTATCACACATATTTTTAAGAGCGGGAACAAAAATTAACACGTTTTTGAAATTGTTGACTGGACTATTAATGGTAGTACGTCAGTGTTATAAATAGAACAGCAAATAACATAAAAACAAAGGCATCAACGCGAGGCGCATCATAGTCTTTCACCAACGTAATAACCCTCACACTATTCGAGGATTATATGTGAGCGATAACAGGGACTTAATACCACTTCTGATAATAGAATTTAATAAATCTTGTTAGTAAAAATACAAACTAAAACTCGCTAAGTAATATACTTGAAAAAAAAAACTGACATTACATCTCTCCGTAACCATATAATTTAATTATATATACGTATGTATATATAATTATATTATACATAAAATTGTCGGAACTAAATCCAAGCGAAGCTCCGTGTAAAAGCTAGTGCCTTATAAAGTCAGAATAGCTTTTATAGAAGTGGTTTCGCGATTAATACGCCAATTTAATAACCACTTATGATTGTTTAGTGACCTTCTTAGTAGAAACCAGAGACAGATTTAGAGTAAGACAACACAGGCCGAATTCACATGGCCTTCTTAGAATATTACTTATTTGTGACATACATTTTGACGACGTAGTATGCCTCTTGGTAGAGGCTAATTGTGTTCTGTGTAGTATGCAAATAAAAAAAAATAGAAAAGCAGATATTGAAACACCATAAAAATACAACTTTATAGTATCTTGTTTGAAAAATTCACCGAGGTCTCCATTTGTTTGTTGCCCCAAGGTCTGAACACCTTTAAATCCGACCCTGAGTGTATTGAGTGATAATCCATTAATTTTCATGGAGATTGACGTAAGTTCCCGAACATTAAATTTTTAGGTCACATTCGCTTATGGCGTGCATAAAAATTTCGCTGCTAAAACCATTCATTAGCTACGATATGTAATGCACCTACATTACTTCTTAGATTCATAATATCAATATTAGTTTATTCTATAATCTTAAAGTTAAACATTTTATTTGTATCTATAGTTTGATGGTTTATCTATAATTGTGGATTTAAACTGCTAGAAAGCTTAGAATTAATCTATTGTTTGAAGTCATAATGACCTATCTAACAATAGCTGTTCTATTTGTCGTTAAATAATAAAATACCACTCAACCATATCCGTGACAGTAGGTTAACCCTTGTTATGCCTGTAGGATTGACATCACGCCGTATGCCTGGTGGGTCTGACGGACCGGAAATTATTATATTATATTTTTTATACATAAAGTAATGCTCTAGGGATATCAGATTGCATGTATTTGGCAATGATATTTATTATTTTGTAGGAGATGAATAAAAATTAGAGCTATTTATGTTTTAAAATTATTTATTAATCAAATGAAAATATTGTTTTTTCAAGCTAACAAAAAACATACTAAAAACAGAGATCAAAATCAGACTTTGGTTTATTTAAGACTCTGATAAATTTGCTATAGTTAGATAACACTATAATAAAAATCAACGCTGGCTAACGATAATTATTCTGTGCTCAGATAAGTGACAATTTTCACATAGGAAGTTAGTGCGCTCCATGCAAATGTGACTTGAACACACCAATACAAATGTATTTGGATTTCCGATATTTTTTTTACCAGACACAAATAACAACGTCTTTCTACATCAGCACAAGGCTTTTTGGGTAGAGGGCCTGATGGCTCATTCCATCGGAGGCTGATCCGAGGTGAGTTCTGATTCTTTTGCGAAGGCTCACTGAAACGCGCAAATAAGCTTTTTCTTTTTACAGCTTGATTTGGAGCTAAAAAACTTAGGCAATGCCATGCCTAAGTTTTTTAGGAATTTTCTTCTGTTTTTTTGCATTTATTGCAGAAGTATAGAACGTAGTAAGAACGAACGTACAAAGATCACGTCATTTTCCACATCTTACCCTTCTAAAACACCGTCTTATGTCAGCATTACTTACTTGTTTGGACATTTTTACTGTAACAATAGATTTTTTGTTCATAATTAACGTCATGAAACCATTAAATCACAAAAAATATTAAACTTCACTTACAAAAAAAAAGTCACGCCGTATGCCTGGTAGGGTAGTATATCCCTACCAGGCATACGGCGTGACATACAGCGCATACGCGAATGTCTTCGGGATGAGTGGTAAACTGACCTTTAGTTTATACCAGGAAGCTAAAAAGATGCGCAATACATAAAACAAAAACTTTAAAAGTATCCACGTTTTCTGAAGTAATGGGTCTGTTAGACCCACCAGGCATGCGATGGTCTTTAGGGTGGCACAAGGGCCACAACTTATCAACAAATTGCTGCTGCACTTAGAATCTAAATACTAAAACGATGGTAATTACTAAAAGGTCCAATTACTATCACTACTTCACTCACAACACAAACATATTAGTAGCGTTTTCTAGGGCACTTAGACAATTACAGTTTCTACGTAACCGCACTTATGTTCTTTGACCTAGTTTATTATAGCTTCAAGTAAAGCTAAAAACGTCAAACGAATTATTGATCAATTTAAAACTAATAACGTTATTCGTGATCTACAAGATTGTAAGTGATTATTTACTTTTCGATTGTCATTTATTTGTTTATATCCCTATAGGTAAGGTTTGCAAAATGCATATTAAATCAACATCATTTATTAGGAGAAATAGGAGCTTAAAAGATAACAAATATTATTGCTATATGAGAACAGATTACAATAGAATAGAATCTATAATTATAATAGAATAGAATATATATATATATATATATATATATATATATATATATATATATATATATATATATTACAAGAATACTTATAAAGTTTACTGTATTGACAGTCATTTAAGCTTTACCACTGTTTCGTAAAAGCCTCTGTCCTGGCAAGAACATAATTAACAATAATGAACATAAAAAGAAGCATAATTTATAATAAATATTTAATACAATTACTATGAAAACATTTGTTTCAACACATGCAAGGCTTCTCCCATAGATCTGCTGTTTTCTTAATATCAATAGATGTGAAATATTTTACAATATCTCCTGATAATATTTTATGAAATCCAAATTATTTTTACAGACATTTACATTTTATTTGAGTAATGACTCGGCGACAGTAGGGGTTTCTCCCCTGTAATCCTAGTTTTTCTCATTATAGGGAAGGAATTCAATGAGTTTGTAGTCAAGATCGGAATGTCGGTAAAATATTGTTCAAAATCCGTTGCAACATCTTGATCTGATTTTGTTAAATTATTAAAGTTACGGCCTATATTACGTCCCACTGCTGGGCACAGGCCTCCTCTCATTTCTGAGAGGGTTTAGGCAAGGAAATGTCCACCGCGCTGCCCCAATGCGTTTTGGCGAACTTCACATGTCTTCGAAAAATTTTTGATTTCTTAGACATGCAGGTTTCCTCACGACGTTTTCCTTCACCGCCGAGCACGTGGTAAATCAGCACTTAAAATTGCAACTAATAATTCATTAGTGCCGGCGGGGATCGAACCCGGGTTGCTCGCGTACTGTGAAACTTGCTAGTTAAATTATTGTTAAAATTTAATTCAAAATTACAGTAGTGTACTTCCATCTTGCCCGTTTCGCTATTGATTATTATACTCCAAGTTATTTTAATGTTATTAGAGGCATTCTTAATTTTTTTTCTAAAGTGTAAAGACTTGGCTGTGGAACATACCCTTTTAAATATTTTGGAATATTATTTTACATATTCTCTAAACGAAACAATATGATTATATGATCTTTCATTGTAAATTTTGTTTACTCCAATTGATTCCTACTGTCACCCATTCATTGAGAGATTTGCGGCGTGTTCAGAGAGAGTGTTTTAGAGTAAGTATTTTATTAAATTCAAGACATAAGTTTAAAAAATATCCATTTAAATAGTCAGTATTGTTTTTATATGGAAGAAATGTCAGCTTTTCCCTATATTACTACTAAATCTCTCTAAGCGATGTTCATTTATTGGAGCAAGTACAACTTTCTTAATTTTCTTTTTTTTGTGTGTAAGGTGATGAGACCAAACTGAATATGAACAAACTCATAAACCCAAAACAATTGTCAATATTTTTGTTGATTTATAATCAATAATTGACCTAATTATAATGATCACAAGGGAAAATTTGCAATAACAAAATAGTTTGATAAAACGAGGAATACCTACATATCAAAGGTAATTATAAAATTATTATAAATAAAATTAATAGATAATAATCTATTAAATCTATATACATATAATAAATCTGTAGAAAAGTTGTGTCTGTAATTGTAATATATTCTTGAAAAAACAAGTCCAGGGGACTAAATAAAGAGTTCTGAAGCCAAACTAGGGGTTTTTAGATTTTTTTCTGTCCGTCTGTCCGTCTGTGTATTCCGGATTCACGCAAGAACTACTATACCGATTTACATGAAATTTTGTATTTAGGTATTTAGTAACCCGGGGCAACTTATAAGCTGCTTTTTATCCGGTTACGGAACTTCAAAAAGAAGGTTCAATATTTTCCTTCCTTTAGATGTTAATTTTCTGTTATATCGTAGTTATATAGGCGGGATTACGGGTGTTTTTCAAATAAATACCATATTTATAAATAAAGTTTAAAATATAGCTATAATCTTGGTAAAATAATTTAAAACTACACTGATTTAGTTATCAAAACAGCGCCATCTATCATCAAATGGAATTATTTTTATATTTTGCCTTCAGTTACTAATAAATTAAATAATATAAATAACTTACATTTATATGTTTAAATAATTAGATTTTTAAAATTATTTAAAAATTCTAACGTTTATTTTTTAGTATTTTTGTTATTTAATTTTAAAAGTGTAATAATTTCAATGGATAATAGTGATGTCTATCAAAAATATGAAAATCGATAAGGTTTTTATTTCAATTACTTACTAGTTTAGATGTAAACTGATTAAAACTGGTCTGTCTGCAATTATTGCAAAACTTTCATTATCATTATAGTTTTATTAAAGAGATTTTTATAAATGTCATGGTCAGGTCGTAGAATTGATCATATATCATAAAGTAGTCTATCATTTCGTGAAATGGTGTGGTCATTTCATGATATTTATTGTTTGTTGACCATGAAATGATATAGCTTGACCAAATCAATGAATAGAAATCGTTTGACGATAATAATAACTAAACACAACGTTGCTATTTGATGATATGGTCATATGACGATATCATTCAATCGTTTTTCACCGCTAGCGGCGCTGATAGCCAAATGACGTTGTCGTGTTCCGGCATGATGCTAGGTGAAGCCATATGGAGAATGGGTCTGAACAGTAGCGTTGTGTATGTAAACCGGATACGAAGCCTCAGTTGTTGCTGTGTCGGGTGCTTGGTTGTGGAGGGTAGCGGGATCCGAAGCACGGTGTTCCGCCGGCTGACCGCAGGTAGTTGGGGGCCCAATTAGTGAATTAGCTACTCATGTAAGGCTGCCCCGCCAACTAGCGAAAAATCCGAGGGTGGCTCCATCGTGCCGGTTAGCGACCGGGCGAGAGAACCAATGGCGATCTCTGGGGGTTCGGGCGTCCCCGCAGTCTCCAGATCAAGTTCCCATGGGCACAGTAACTCTGATAGTATCGTTTGGTTGCTAATGCAACGCCTCGTTCAACTGCCATTCTCCATCCTTATTCACTCTCAACACTTAATATGTCAGTTAAAAAGAAAAGTAGTGTTAAACAGCGGTTGTACGTCCTCTCACTAAAAGTGCACCTCACTAATATTCGAGGATTGCACTCTAATCTCAGCGCAGTCCATCACCATCTTGAGACTAAGAAGCCGCACCTACTTTTCTTGACGGAGACGCAAATTGTTGTCCATGGATGTCCATTGAATGCGGCGTACCTTGACTATCCTGGATTCTCCCTGGAACGGAGTATGTGTGTACGTCCGCAATGACATCTGCTTCCAGCGTCTCTGTCACCTTGAAGACCCCACTTTTTCGACAATCTGGGTGATGGTAGGTACAGATATTGATAAAATCCTTTATGCCTGTGTCTATCGATCGCACAGCAGTGACCAGGAGACAACACGATTATTTGATTATCTTAGTGAGGCTGCTGACGTGGCCCTAAATCGGTATCCTACTGCACAGTTGGTCTTTCTGGGGGATTTTAACGCTTGTCACCTCGAACACTCTCGAACCTCGAACACAGACGCAAAGTAGCCAGCCTTTCGGTTTTCTACAGGATGCATTTCGGAGAGTTTGCGCAGGAATTGCACAATTTAATTCCTCCCTCTCCCTTTCACCATCGGACAACCAGACGTTCGGCCAGTCTCCACCCTTTCGTTGTTGACTTACCACGCATTCGAACGAAACGGTTCGCTACGTCGTTCATCATACTTACAGCAAAGGAGTGGAATAAGTTGCCAGTATCTGTCTTTCCATCTGATTACAGTGTGGGTGTCTTCAAGGCAAGAGTGAATAGGCTATTGTTAAGTCAGTGTGCTTCACCATCTTAGGCTACATCACCACTTACCATCAGGTGGGATCGTAGACAAACGCTGGCTTAGTAGAATATAAAAAAATCTACTTACTTCTAAATAAACTAAAATGGTAACTCATTGATAAAATTAAATAATAGACTGCACATACGATGAATGAATACACGATGTAAATAATTGAATATTCCTTCGTGCCATCGTTAGATGTGAAATTACTAAAAGCTTAGTTTCAGTTTGTATGAATTGTATTTAAACAAATACGACGGCCCTGTAGCTCGCCGTGAGATTTCATCACGGCACGGAGCAAAACGTGTACGATTCCCTCGAGGATTAATCTGTTATAAAAAATTTACTTGTTGTCCGTTAAAGTGGTGAAGAATAACTTCGTGGGGAGAACTAGACGTCTGAGTAATTAAAATAGTCGTGGAGATGTGAAAACCGTTAATATGCATTGAAGCATTTCAACATACTCTATTTTTCTGCCCTCAAAACACTATAGACAATGAGGAGCCATGTGCACAGTAGTGAGACGTATATTAGCGGTTACTTTACTTTTTTAACTTTAATAAGACTTATAAATCAGTTTTCAATTTATGATAGCTTTCATATTTTCAGACATATTAAGATATTTGTGACAGTCTTGGTTTCATAGCTCATATGAGTATATGTAGATGAACAGGCTCTTGCGGAAAAATACATTAATTAATGCCCGGTTTACATTATTCCAGTCCAGTGATACAGCGAGAATCCAGTCCAGTGCTGGACTGGATCTGTATCGTCCACATTATTCCAGTAATTTAGAAGCCGTTGAAGTGTGAATAACAGTGACAATGATTTCAAGAAGAGATCAGTTTCGATTCACCATTGTTAAATCCTTTCTTCTTCGCAGTCCGCAAAAACAATCAACACGTGTTTACTATACAATTGACGTGTCAGCACTGGAATAGCACTTGATTGGCCGTCTACATTATTCCAGTCGCACTGGATTGGTCGCACTGGAGTCAAAAGTAGACCGTCAATCAAGTTACTGGACTGGAATTATCACTGGGTTCAGTGCATTCCAGTACCGGTTTACATTTTTCCAGTAAGCAATCCAGCGCTGGATTTATCGCTGGACTGGAATAATGTAAACCGGGCATAAAGAAAGCAGATTTTACTTAAACAAAGGTTCATTTTATTTTACTTGTCAAAGGCGGTAATTAAACTGATTAAAACTTAATATTTCATGTTACGTAAGCATTATTATATATATTAGCATATATTATAATTTCAATTTGAAGTGTCGATTTACCACGTTCTCGACGGTGAAGGAAAACCTGCATATCTGAGAAGTTGCCCAGTTGAGTTCATCCCGCGTTGGAATCAGCGCAGCGAACACTTTTTGGCCAAAAACTCTGCGGCCTGTGCCCAGTAGTAACATGTATGCAAGCTGCTACTTTTTTACTTTCCATGGGGCAATATATGCAGTTTTATTTCATTCATATTTTCGGGAATGTTTTTTTTTTCACTCTACCATAAATATTAAGGGTTGGAAAGATAAGTAGAACTCATTATCGTCAGCCTATCAAACGTCCACTGAAATGAACATAGGCCTCCTCCATAAATTGTCAAGTAGCTGGATATTTGCTATAGTTGCCACGCTTGGTAGGCGGGTTGGCAGCCACAGCTATTATTATTTTGATCTGTTGTCAGGAAGATGATGCTGCTCATTTCCTGTTTGTTTTCCTATGTCGCCTCTTACGACGGGACGATATGAGGTGGCAGATTCCCTTTTGCCACCATAACAAGGCGAACATTTTTCTACTCCCGTGCTTCCCACGTCCACTGTGAATAAAATTTATAAGGAATAAAACAAATTTTAAGGATTTTATCGCAATTAATTTTTTAAATTCTCGATATTTTGGGCACTTCACAGCACCCATGTTCACGGGAGGACTGAGGTGTTTGACGGACCTGTTGTCATAGAATAGAATAGAATAGGAATAGAATTGAATAAATACAGTAGTATGCTTGGGTTTGAATTTAATTTTATTAATTACTAGCTGTTCCCCGCGACTTCGCCCGCGTGTAGTTTAGGGTTTTAATTTTTTGCGCGGAACCTTAATTCTTTTTCTTAAGTAAAAGTAGCCTAAGGTACTTCTCATAACATCAGCTATCTGCCAGTGAAAGTCCCGTTAAAATCGGTCCAGCCATTTCGGAGATTAGCCGGAATAAACAGACAGACAGACAGACATAAATTTTAAAAATTTTGTTTTTGTTATAAGTGCTGTATGTACTTTCATGTGCATTTAGTAAAAACCTGTTATTTTGACATTACAAACAGACACTTCAATTTTATTTATAGGGTCCTTAGCAGATGGTAGCACTCAGCCATCTTCCCTATTAAAATTAGGATGATTTTTAATTTCAATAGCCTCACGAATCATCATTGGTAGGAATCAGTGTTCTATTGCAAGGATTTGTTGTTTATCAGATCCGATATAATGGATGGGACGATACTAAGCATGTTGACATACTTTAGACTTCCCGGAACGTCGGTGCTTCACATCAACGAATTGTTCTTTTACGCGAGTTTATATGGAACTTTCATCCAAAGATGCGTAAAAAACCTCACGTAAAATAAAGTTAAAATTAAACGTGATATAATCCGTAACATTAGTTGTATTCCACGTGTAGTATGCATCATTATAGAACTGCATTTATGAAATTTTGAAGTCTACTCGAACGCAAAAAAAATATTTACATCTATTTTATGGTGCCAATAAATATTAAATAGGACCAATGATATGAATATAATATCTCAAATAAACATTATACCGTAAATTGATAGAAGACCATGAAATTCATTATTATTTTGTTAAAACTAAATTAACTTTAATTATGAATGAATGTAAAGAGTAAAATGTAAATAATAATAATTAATTTTGATTCCAAGACAATTTACCTTTCTTATGGATACTTCGGAAATAAAAAAATAGTAGGTGTTTCTAGACATATATATTCACGTGTTCCTGTAGCATATTATATCTTTGCCAAATACCAATCACCTACGTCTAATAGTCTTTTAAAATTCAAAAAAAAATTGACAGACATAGAGACACAGACACCGAGGTGACTCTAAAAGTGATCGAATTTTGCTAAATTTGCTAACAGCATTTAATGATGTTCCTAAATTCAAGCTCACGCGAGCGAAGCCGCGGGTATAAAGCTAGTCTATAAATATAATTAAAATTTGAGATAATCATATAAATGATGAAGATAAATAGAATTGAATGTGTAATATTGAAATGACCGGCTTTTGTCATTTGCATGCTATTAGGACAAATAACCATTTTCGAAATTTTTGTCTGTCTGTCCAGGTTAATCTTTGGAATGGCTAAGATATTGTAATGAAACTTTACGAACAGATAGAAAGCAATGCCAGGAAGGATCTAGGCTATATTTTATCCAAAATATTTGAAGATTTTCCTTGAAAAAACAATAATTTGATAAAATAAATAGTATTTGATTATCTTAAATCTAAATTACGTCACATTAATAGATCGGGTGGGTCGCTAGTAAAAAACATAATCGCTGTACAAATAATAAAAACGTCCTGAATCAGATCTTCTGCTTATTAAATTCAATACTTGCGGAATTTATTCACAATAAACGTAGTGTACATATATTATTCCGTTTACATATAGACTTATGTAATACAAACATTGTCATAAGACCAACAACGTTATCAATGAGATCAACGTGTAACAGTAATTGTATTGCAAATATTGTATAAGCTTTATATAGACACTAACCTACTTGATCAACCTAGGCTATGAGCTCGCACTAATAATTATGGATTTATAGGTTTATGGGACAATTCAAAATATTAATTATTATATTTTGATAAACAAATTGATTTGTATTAACAAATCAATTTGTTTATAAGCGCAAAATTGAAGGTGTTGTAATATTCTATTACGTCAATGTCCTTACCCAATACCAACTTTTAATATGTGATTTTTTGAGAATTAATAAAGGATCCGAGTTAATTATAATTCAGTAAATACTGAATTTTCTTTAGATCAAAAACTAAGTATTCTCTTAACTTTAGTTACAGCTCACAGGCTATCTCAATAATAACATTAAGTACTTACAAAATATAAGTTCTAACGGAGGCTGCATTTAAATCACTATTTTCAATACAACTAAAACAACAAAAATTAATAATTTTCAATCTTTGCAAATTATACCATTCTATAGAGAAAAGTATTAGTATTTTATTACATATATGTCACTAAAACTGAGCTTCTGTAAATTAGTTGTTTATTTGCAAAAAAGCCTATCATCCTGCAATAAGTCTGACAGTTATATGGGTAAGGTATGTTTCCAAGAGAACACATTAATTTTAACTGTACATGGCACCAGGTATTCATCCCTTCTCGTCCTAAAAGAAGTGGTATTAGTATTGAAATGTTAGGAAGCTTAGAGTATACATAAGCAATAGAGCGAGCGTTATCGAGTTTAAACAGTACTCGTATGCACGAGAATGAACAGTCTCGAAATTGCAAGGGCGACGCTATTAGTCACGAAAGAACACGCGCGCTGATTGTTTCTCTCGTCATTATTTACTTGAATTTTAGGTTACATGTAATGGTGAAATGTGCAGTAAGAAGCTGTAAAACGATTCACGAAAATAAACTTGGAAGAATATTGATATTTCTTTTCACCGGTAAGTAATATTTTGGTAAGAAAACACTAATTTTATCAAAATTATTATGGTGTCAAAGGGTTTTACGGGAGGGTTTTTGCGCGGCCGGGTTGACACCGCATGTGCTCCCGCGCCCTCCACTTTAGGTTTTCCTCGAATTAGAGCTAGTGCATAAGAACACGATTTCTTTCGTAATAATAATATTATCATTATATAAAAAATTAAGATCCTTTTAATACACACCCGTATATTCTATGTTTAAAATAAAACTTTTGTATAGCTTTGTATAACTACATAATAAAAGCAAATAAGGTACAAGTACTTTTCTAATTTCAGATTTTAAAAAGCCGTGAATTGGAAAATAAATGGGTGGTAGCAATAAAAAAAAATCCAACTGAGAGCCCAACATTAAGAAATTCGTTTGTGCCATTTTAGTGCTTCACACATTTTTGAAACCAAGGGTGGACTGCGCATGCTGGTTGGAGGTCCAATACCGCAGCTTAAATTTGAAGTAAGATTACTCTTATTTCAAAGCGATTAAAAACTAGCTAAGACAGTTATTTACGTAGGTACCTACGTAATTACGTGTGTATGTTCACGATTTTTTCGAAACTAATGGAAGTCATTCAGAAATATATTGACATTAGATTGAACTATCTTGTACGCATAGAGCAACAAGGGCCACCGGCGGACTGGAGAGGAGTAGCCATAGCGTTTTTCCCCGATACAGACATGTCTGTCAACTTTGTTTAATGTTGTCAATTTTAAATTTTACTTCAGAAATTATAAGACAAAAACATAACCCGCTCCCAAAATGTATTGCAGAAAGAAAATCCATATTTCTCTCTTTTAATGCGAAAATCTGTCCAGCTTTCATTAACTAAATTGCTGAAATGGTTTTGATAAAATTGAGATAGATTGATGTTTGCTTAAGTTAAAAAGGTAAACTATCACAGCTAAGTGGTCTTTACAAATTTAGTCGTTTTTAGCCGTTAAACCGCGAACTTGGGGAAAAAAAGCTATGAAAGGAAATGTTAAGCCACTCAACCGATTTTGACGATATGTGGTATTCAGACAGCTGGAAATATTAAAAAGGCTAGGCTACCTTTTATCTACCTATTTAATATAGAGAACGAGGTATGACCGACTTCCACGCGGACGAAAGCTAGTATTCATATAATTCTTTAAGTTGCCTTTAAAATGAGTTGACCTGTTTGCCTACATTGTACATCCACAAATTGCAATACGTTGCAACGAATACAAAAGTAACTAAAAATTATTATTGGTTTATTAAGAAGGCGGTAATAACTTCGTTTAATAAATTAAATAGTATTTACAGAGTAATAAAATTTATTAAAAAGTTTATCTTACAGTAACATTTAGAAATTCAACTAGCCCGTAACAATTAAACACAAAACCGTAATCATTAAACGATCTAGTAGACGTTTGCCGAATTTCGTCTTTGCCGAAAATTTTAATAGCACGTTTTTGATATTTTCTATAAATTAATTTTAAAGAGTTTTTTCATTCACCTTGGAAATATACATATTTGTTTAACAATTGCGGTTTTTATTATTAGCAACTCAGATTTTCAACAAGAAATGATATCGAATATTGATATAATTATTTTTCCAATAAATATTTTACATATGATTTCTTTAAGGATGTTCCATTTGGTTAAATATAATCTCAAAACAGTTATGAAAAACAGCCTATGAGTGATTACCACGTTTTGAGCTTATATCTTCTTCTTCTCCATTGCTGTCATCTGTAGCCTCGTTGGTTCGAGCCATTACATCCTCAGATGCTGAATTAATATTTTTCACAGGATCACACTTATCGGTGCTAATGTTATGTATACAATTTCTTTACGTGCAATGGCATTGTCCTTCAAATGTATTTTGTGAGGTATGGATGGCTTTCCGTGGCTTCTATCCATATTTTTAATGTTCGGGTCTCCAGGAAAACTGCAAAAATGGTTTATGTAAATAAAAATATATCTTATATTATCTAAAAAAGTCCCAATAGTAGTAAATAGTACAGTATTGGTAAGCCAACACCAGGCAAGAGCAAAATTGGAAGAAAAAGTATGAAAATACATATTATGAATTTTTTTTTTTTACTTTTAACACAAAATGTGTCTACCCAATCCTTTTTGGGGATTGGGTGTGAAGTGAACATACAGTATGTAGTAATGATACGTAACCAGAAGATTGAATCTAAAAATGCAATAACAATTTATTCGTAGTTCATGAAGTTACTATTTTTCACCGTATTCGATCGCATCTCTTTAGTTTGTCATTATACCAAGTACAATTTTAAAAGCGACAATATTTCCCGGTTTACCGGTATCAGTAAAGTTTTTTTACATCCCTAGTACTGTTGTGTTTACAAATCAATATTTTTTTATTTTTGATTCTAATATTCACAAAATATAAATAGTTTCGACTTACTGGTGAAAGGATAATATACCACTTTTATTCAAATTCCACATCCGGCTGTTTTCCCACACGTAATTATTGCACAAATCGGCATTTTTTGCTAGACACGAAAATTGGCCAACGCTTGTGACATCAAGAGACGTGTTGACATTTATAGGTGTGAATTGACATGTTAGTGGCTACACGGGTACCGTTCACTCCCCCGTTCTATCGTGTATGTATAACAGTATTCTATGATTCTACCGCTCTATGTATCAGTATCTACAGAACTCCTGCATATGCTTGGCATAATGGGCAATGAACTATACGTGCGCCTTATAGCTTGATATACTCTAAGTTAGGAAGACAACAAAGTAATACATCCAAACTTTTTTTTATAATAGACTATTATTACATAAGAGTAACGTTAGCTTTCGCATTTGAAATAGTATAAAATAAATGAACAATAATTCATAATGGGATATTATATTATCTAGTAATTTATATATTATGTTTATTGTTTCTTTAATTGTAAGTTATTTACCACTAGAGTACACGCCCTCATAAATACTCCTAGAAAGTTACAACCGTAGCCCACTTGCAAAACATCTATTATTCTAATTACTCCAAAAAGCAATAAAACGCAACATATAGTTATTAAACACCTTTATATTTATTGTATTGACACAAAAATAGCATTAATTAGCTCCGTAATTAATTTTTTTAACAAAACATAAACTTTTTAAAATCATAGTTACTCGTATTTGGACGGGCTTAGATAATTTGATCTTTATTTGAATTAAGAAACTAATATTTATTAGGTTCTTTGTTTCTAATCATGAACATGAACCAACAATCAAATCGCTTTATATAAAATCACTCTGTTGCGACGCATTCAGGACACACGATTGCCTGATGATCGCTACAAATGCGTCGTAAGCATTTGCTGCATTGTTTGCTCGTACTGCGATCGCGATTCATGCAGAAAAAATCAACAACCAACGCTTCCTCTAACAGGCATAATATATTGCACAGGTTGTTCGACCAACGGTATTATCACAATATCATCTAGTAATGGTATCAATATAAATGTTTGTCAAATCAATGAGAACGTTCCAAACATCAGCATCGGAAAATATCATCTAGTAATGGTATCAATATAAATGTTTGTCAAATCAATGAGAACGTTCCAAACATCAGCATCGGAAAATAGCAGAAATAGTATACTCGTAAGAGTCGTTTTGCCATCCTTTACCACACCTATTGGGCCTAGTGCACGGGCTAAAATGTTATCAGATCTTGTTCTTGAAGAAAGCGGTAGAAACTTTTCCTTCTTGTATCATTACGCGTTTAGTATCCTCTTCGTTATACTCTAGCAGACATCTTTGTATTTGTCCACATAAGTTATTTGAATAGCCCGCCATTAAAAAAAATCAAAATATAATAAATATACACGTATTATCCATAAATACAAACAAAAAACATGCGTGAGTGTCGTGGAACACTCGATTGGAACGAAATTCCTTTCGTAGTATATTATTATTGATAAACGTATTATATTATTAATTAACAAATACAAATAAATGAATTACTAGCGTCTATTAAAATGAAGCGTCATTTAAAATAAAATAATATTTATTTCATGGCAAGATAAGAAAAAGTGCGAGGGAGATGGATATTATTCCATCTCGCTTCCTTATAGCCGCCAAGACCGTCTACACTACGTCGTGTGATTCGGTCGGTCAATTTATGACTACTTAGTATACAAACACAGAGGAAGCATCAACTTCATTTTATAATTTTGATCCAAATCGACACTTACAGGTATGTTACTTTGATTAATTAATTATAATTTCTTAAGTAATAGAAAATTCTTTGTTTTTAGAAATTTTAAATTATCATCGCGATTACAGTCAGATAATAAAATTAAACATAAACACATATTTACAACATTTAAAATAGATGCTTATACAGGAAGCATAAAATTTGGTGTACTAAATAAAAGTTAAATTAATTATATAGTACCGAGTATTGGCAGTGTAAGAATATCTACTAACCCATATCATACCGTTTATGTCGTAAGAGGCGACAGAGGGAAACAAATTTGAGAGATGGTCAACAACGTCGTCCTAATAACGCCTAAAAATAAAAAACTGCGGTTGCCAACCCACTTGCCAAGCGTGGCAGCTATGGCAAATATCCTTATATAAATATGAGGCAATCTATAGGGGAGACCTATGTTCAGCAGTGAATTTTAATAGGTTGTAACGGTAGTAATATAGCTAGGAGATATAGCTGCATTGCCGTTATCTTAAAGGAGAAAGTTCGGTCGGGTAGTGGAGGTGTTAATAGTATCAACATTTACTATTTCGAAGGGTCAATCTAATCTCACCTACGTAACCACCCTTCACCTCCTCTACCCACACAAACATATTGCTTATCTGGCGTTTCCACTTAATATCTATTTTATTATTCTATTTCAATAAGACCCAATAATAACGTAAATATATTATAAACTGATTAAAATAGAAAGTGATACACTTTTTTGACGATATGTGGTTAAAAT
The DNA here is from genome assembly GCA_029286625.1 of Parnassius orleans. Taxonomy (NCBI): domain Eukaryota; kingdom Metazoa; phylum Arthropoda; class Insecta; order Lepidoptera; family Papilionidae; genus Parnassius; species Parnassius orleans. The sequence continues at coordinate 6,090,666 of JAGSMP010000065.1, read as the reverse complement.
TAAACTATATTTGCATAACTTATTTCATTATGTACATATAATAATAGCTGTCCCTGCGACTTTTTTCGCACAGAATCCTATTCTTCGATTGCTTATAGCTGAGTAAATTGGTAATTCATTCAGTTTGAAATTTTATTACTTTAGGCCAAATTTTCTCAATAAAAACTTTTTTTTTTCCGTAAAACGTGATCAAGTGCATAGGTGACTCTAAGAACGAAGTTTCTGTACAATAATATTTTTAAAAATAAACTTAATAGTAGGTATAAATACATACATACATACATAACGTGCTTCTATTAGGCACGATCCAGACACACCTCTCTCAAATCTTTCACATCCATATATCCATATATCAATACATGCTTGTCGGGTAAGGATCCTTTTAACTTGATCCATCTTCATTATATCGCCAATTTAATAAACTTCCATATAGAGCGTCTCTTGCCGACTCTGCCACTCACTTCTGCAGCATAAATTTGCTTGTCACGCTTTCTTCGTTCACTCTTTTAACGTATCCTAATCATCAAAGCATTTCCTTCTTAATCCTGGTCACAACATCTTTTTGCAAACCACTCTTATCACACAATTTGTCACCCTATTCTTCAAGGTCAGCCCTGTCGCACTTCTTAATGACTGAATTTATACAGCACTATTTTGCTCTCATGCTTCATATGTCACTCCCAACTTTCACTATTATACATTAAGATAACGACTATCAAAGCATTGTGAATTACCTACCATACCGGCCTTTTTGACACATTCTGATTTCCCACAATAGATTGAAAAAACATATTTCCTGCATTTATCCTTTGTTCTACATCTTTTTCATGTCTACGATCCATGCTAAAGATACATCTTAAATACACAAACTCATCTACGTGCTTAACCAACTCCCTTTCTATTAGGTACTTAGAAAATACGAAAACGGAGCTTAGGAAGGAATTAACAGTTACTCTAATTTATGAAAACAAAGAGCTCCTTTGATTGGAACTTCAACAATAAGGAGTACACGATAATTTAAAAGAATTTTCAAAAGAAAAACATGTATTTTAAAATTTCAAGACAAACCATTTCAATGATTATAGTGGTTGAGAATTTTGGATTTTTTTATTAGATATGATATTTAATAAAAATCTGAAAGTTTTTCATTTACGAAATGTGACTAAGTACCGGAAAATAAATTCCGCAATGATGCCTGAATACTTCTTGAAACCAAGAGATATCAGACAATTTCAAGGCAGCAAACAGTTCTACTATATAGGTACTTTTGCTTTGGAAGCTTAAATAGTTATCGTAATTCTACAAACAATGAACAATGGTATATCGGGTTACATATACATATAATCACGCCTCTTTCCCGTAGGGGTAGGCAGAGACCACTTATTTTCACTTGCTACGATCCTTACATACTTGTTTCGCTTCATCCACTTTCATTATTCCCTTCATACATGCTCTTCGGTTTAGGGTACTCTTGACCTGGCCTTTTTTCAAGACGTTTTTTAAGTCATGGGATACTCATTCCAATTTACCTGTCCGGTAGTTGTGGTATAGTATACGGGTATGCGACCCCGGCTTCCCTAGCTATTACTGTCCTATCCCTTGCCCTCCTGGGCGGTAATATCCTACATTTCCTATTTCCCACTCTAACTTACCAATCTTCCTTGTCACACCACCTATCCTTCCCTTTCCCTATTCCTACCCTCTCCGCCAATTCAACGTCTTCCGCGCGGATGGATGCATGGCTAGGGGCAAGCCCAGTCGTTAGCGTGCCACACTGCCCTGGGACCGGACGACCCCAGAATTAGGCCAGCCTTACCCTGGCATGCGGGGCTCTGCTGGAGGGACAAACCTTTCCCTCGCTATTCGTGGGAACGCAATGGATAATAATAAAAATAATAAAAATAATTTAATTATATCGGGTTAATTTTGCAATTTATATGTTAGTTTATTTCTTTAACTTTATATACACATTAATGTTTATAGTCGGATAGTAGGTGTAAAAAGAAATAAAAATAAGTAAAAATAAAATAATTAAATTTTAATCAAAAAACAAACAAAAAATAATTCTTAGATACCCTATGTCTTTTATCTTTGTCTCTTTACAAAGTGAGAAATCGGTGAATAAAGAACATTCCCGTCTTTCATCATCATCATCATTCCTCCTACAAGGAATGCCAAAAAGCACGATCCTAAGGCACCTGCATCCAACAACTTCATGCATACTTTACCAGGTCGTCACTCTATCTAGTGGAGAGCCGCCATGCGCTTTGCTTACCGGTACTAGTTACCGCAACAGTTCTCGTCTTTAAGATATATAAAACGCATAAAGTACAGAGCTTTAAGTGATTCGTTCATCTTATTTACAAATAGCTTTTACCCGCGGCTTCGTTCGCGTTTAATTAAAAGCCAAAGAATTTTTTAGTACTGAAATTATTTTAACTAAAAGTTGCAGAATACTCTACTGCAATACATTTCTATAAACTACAAATAATGATTCAACTTGAAGATTTAGCTCTGCGAAAATGAACTGATTTGGGCCCATGGGAAAAACATGCCGTACCCAAATGCAATCCCGCTTCTTTTTTTAAAGTTTAACCCTGGGATTTGTTAATTGTCATTGAAAATACTACTTTATCAAAAGTAATTGAAAAGAGAATTAGAATCGTTAAAACTCAAAATGTAGTTCGTTTTTTTTTAACTTAAAAATTACAATAAAAACGGTTCCTCAACCGATCTGCATATTATATGCAGATCGGTTGAGCGACTGATCTGAGTCTGTATCCGAGTTGCCGCTGTCTCAGAGCGATGCTGTTATAATGTATTTAAGTGTATGTGAAGTTGCTAGTTTATTGTTAGTGACCTTGACGAAATGGCGACCACAGAGATTTTAGCCGACGTCAACTCCGTCTAGCGGCTACGCTCTGTATTACTTAGAAAAGTGCAAAGATTAATAGACTGCATTGCACTGCATTATGCTTGCGCATCACTGAGAGTCATGTCGCGTGTGTGGTGTTAAGCGTCTTAAATTCCATTGCACGGTGTGCTGCTGTAGCTTCGTCCGGTATGCATCATGAGCTATCAAGTGCTTAATTTTTAAGTACGTAAGTCTTTTTTATTTATTGAATCGTATTTATTTGTGTCGTTTTAGAGCCGTGGTAGCTCTGGGGCTAAGCGCTCGCAGTAAATCTCACAGTGCGCGAGCAACCTGGGTTCGATTCCCGCCGGCACCGATGGAAATGTTAATTGCAATTTTAAGTAATGATTTACCACGTGCTCGCCGGTGAAGGAAAACATCGTGAGGAAACCCTTCATGTCTAAGGAATAAGAAAAAAAAATTCGAAGACATGTGAAATTTGCCAACACGCATTGGGACTGTGCGGCAGACATTTCCTTGCCCTAAAACCCTCTCAGAAATAAGAGGAGGCCTGTGCTCAGCAGTGCTGTTAATTTACTTTGTTTTACTTTTGTATCGTATACATATGCGATATTCACATTCGTTTCAGATACAGAAGGGTTCGCATTGCTGAGAAAAATATCATGTTTAGGCCACGAAAACGTAAAACATCTTTGTACCTAGATAAAATGTTCTATTGATGGTCAGCCATTTCATACCCCACATTTTCTATATAATTTAGAATGTTTCAGATAGGGTGATATCAAAAATAATACGAAATATTACGGGAATGATTTATTAATAATATATACATTTATAGGTATTTATAATAAAAATAATGAACAAGCTGCAAGGTTTAATTGATAGTGTTTCTTGTAAACACAATTGTAAAATTGCTGTTTTCATTTATATCAATGATGAATTGATGAAACGTAGTCAAGATAACTTTAAATAAAATGTTTTTAATCAAATTGGCACATGGCATATTTGGCCTTCTACTTACGATTATTATTTACAACTAGCGTGGTTTCCAAAAGCATGATTAAGTGTCAGCTGTATATCGTCATTCAGGTCCTGAACTTTTTTGACATTCATTTTTGTTTTCTTTTGTTATATCTTGTAACCTTTTTAAAAACTGACACAAACTCATTAGTTTATTATTTGTTAATTTTTGAAGTGAAAATTTCTTTAGCCGCGTTGAGCGATTTTTGGTAGGGGAAAAAATTATGGGTTTGCGTCACCGATGACCCTTGACATGCTCGCGCAATCGCAATACGTCACGAGCATGTCTACTATGACGCGTATTATAGCGGCCTGTGTACATGTATACGCATATATCATTGAGTTTTCACTTCTGTCGGCAGTCTTTATGGCTGCCTCTATTTTGTTTTCTGTAACCTATTGGGTATCTTGTTTTAATTTGTATTTTACATTAATTTTATCACAAAAGTTTCGCAATAAATTATTACGTTTTCTACAGTGATTCTCTCCTGTTGGTATCGGCGTGACTGTAGGATCTTATATATGTAGGTACTACTGAGTCACAGTACTGAAACACACAAGCGGCCATAAATCAATATATGTTTGCAGATATACATTTTTGATTTTTTATTGATTTTTTGAAACCTCGTAAAATTATTTCTTTTTCCGTACCAGTTGATGGACCTCAGTATAATGGCAGTTGTGCTTTTTGGCTGTAGTTATTTTTTTTTAATACACGATTGCGAACAAATCATTATTTATTGCGCATCTCTAAAACAAAATTTTACCTCTTCTCTTTCTAATGATAGCTCCTTCACCTGACACTGCAGAATAGTTTTTTCTAGAAGACCGGTTGCAGAAACAATTTTTGTTAACAGTTATGGGTGTACCATTCTTATCAGATGCTTTATTCATAGTGACCTTGAGCAACACTTTCCCGGATTCTGTACAAAAAATGATGCTGGCTTTGGTATTTTTATTTGAAATAATTCGTAGCCTTAGTGCCGCAGAAAACTGTTCCAAATATGGATGGCTGTTACCAATGGATATAATACTTGCTATGGCTTGCTATTTACATTGAAACGTTAATTATCATCTGCATAAAATTCTAAATAGCACTTTTTACACAAGAAAATAAACTTTGAGAGCAATCCATCTTGTTTTTCGCTAATTTAGTGAATAGTAAAAGAAACCAAGAGGTCTGTGATTTAAATTTTCATGCAGCTTTTTATACAAAAGCATGACCTTAAATAGCATAAACTAGCTTTAGTATATTTTTATATTTTATTTAAAATTGATTTCATCATTCTGTACCTCGCCATTTTCCTGTTGTGTTGCTTCCTGCTAATGCAAAAACTCTGCCTCAATGTCGTGTCTGTGATTAAAAGCTAATATTATCTAAACATGTAACACAGGAAACTGGTAGATCTTTCAATGCCAAGCCCAGTGAACATTGGGCTACTTATTCAGAATCTTTATAATGTTTAGTAGGAATTAGTTTATTAACCGACGTTTTCGTATGTGACGGTGAAACATTTTCCTAATTGTAATATAACATAAATATTGCACATTTTTAAATAATAGCGAAATGTTTTACGTAAAAAGTCGGTACTTTACACAATTATGCAAAACAACATTCTGTGGTCCCCTTTTTTAGAACTGTTTCAAAACATATTCATTTAATGTCAATAAAAAATAAGGATAGAAAAAACCTTGATACATGACATTTCAGCGATATTAAAAGAAGTCCAGTAAGTACTTTAAAGTCTAATAATCTAAAAAATTCAAATAATTTAGTGACATTACAAATTTAGCAATCCGAGATAAAATGATAGTTAATAATAACCCCTGGGAATAAGGAAATCGCTACCAAGCTATTTCTAATTTATTTTGTGTGGTTAATTGTGTAACACACATGATTGTAAGCTGTTATTAAAAAAAAAGTCCCGCTGGGTTTCTTGCTGATTCCTTCCAGGACAGAAGTTTTTTTTCGAACCAGTGGTAATTAAACAAAAGAGTGACTTTCAATAAGTATTATTTATAATCTATATTGATTAAAAAAAACTTTCTGTTTCTGTTCTGTTAATCATTTAGCCATCTGTTAAAACTTTTAAGTGTGCCAGTCATACATTAATGATGATATTTGGGTCATAATACTGGAAATAGTCTATTAAATATTTTTAGTATTGATCATCTTTAGTTTGATTGACCGTGTGTATGAATTTTATAAGTCTATGCTATTTTTGATGACAATTATTATTGAATATAAAAGGCCTTTCATAGTCTAGAATTAAATTGAACACAAAATAAAAATTTGAACTTTTTAAGAAGTCTCATCGGAACAAAATAATGAAAACATTTGTACATACTTGCTTTACAACATTTAGCCGTAATAAAATAGAACAAGATTGTTTTCGGCATGAAAGTAAAAATAAATATTTTCGATTATTTTTGCAATATCTTGACAGCCGGATCAGCGCGCGATTCAGATCCATCTAAAGACGCTGAATTTCAGCGATCATTGCCGAATTTAGTAGTAGTGACAGAAAAACGCTACTTCGTATAGAAGGGCATGAATAAATATATATAAAATGAATTATTTAAATTAAAGTCAAGTTATTGAAAATCAAAATAGGCCAATAGCTTTATTAACATGTGACACATAATTATACTTATTATACTCAACATTATTTTATGGAAATCTGAGAAAGTTGAAAACTTAAGTATTTTCAGAACCTGCTTTGCAATTATTTTCTACTGAGAGAATTTTGTGGAATCGTGTTTTGAAAACCGCCACCTGGTTTTGGAACGCTCTATTGCAAATACAATTTTTTCGATAATGATGTGAAATCACAAAACGTTTCCCATGTAGATCAATTTGGCTCTATTCAGCCTCTTAATATGGACATACCTTGGGATTCAGGGATTTTAAAATTTTTTATGCGCAGATACTGGAAGATATAATATAATATTATTATCAGTCCCGTGTGATACAACCTGAATTCTTATATACATATTCCCATCACACGTAATACATTTTTATGGTAAGTTAGAGAAATAAAATTTTCATGCAAACTTTCACAGGGTATATTTCTTTTTTTCTACTATTCTATGCCAGCGCTTAACTACAATCCCACCTGATGGTAAGTGGTGATGTAGCCTAAGATGGTGAAGCGCACTGACTTAACAAAAGCCTATTCACTCTTACCTAATATTAGTAGGTAAGTATTATTTGCGACCTATTTGTGTGTGTTTGTGTGTGTGAACCGCCGCCGTGTTTGGCACTATAGGTCGGCTGATTGGGATAAGATGCGGTCTTTCTTTGTATCCTACCCTTGGGGGCGAGTTTGCTTCTCGCAGGACGATCCCAACATTTTTGCTAATTCTGTCGCTGATGTGGTACTTCAGGGTATGGAACTTTTCATTCCTTCCTCCGTGGTGCCCATCGGAAGCTGATCTCAGCCATTGTATAGTCGTTCCTGTAAAATAGCATCACGCTATAAGCAAGATTGCTACCGGGCCTGGGCTGACGCATCAACGTCCCGGGATGAAAACACCAGCGCCTTTAAAAAGAAGTATAATTCCGCCACCAGGTCCTTCAAAGAAGTCCTTGCCAAGCCAAAGTCAAAGCACATAGGCAGAATTGGTGAGAAACTAGTTCGCCTTCCTTCGGAAACCCGTGCATCCTGGTCTCTCGCCAAGGCTGTCCAAGGGAACTTCTGTCAGCCATCTCTTCCATCTCTGCACAGGTAAGACGACTCACTGACCCATGCCGCAAAGGAGAAAGCCGATCTGCTAGGCTCTTTCTTTGCGTCCAACTCATGCGAACATCTTGATGATGGGGGGAACAAACCTTCGACTATCACGCGGTGTGAGTGCTCCATGCCGGAATTGCGGTTTATATAGCGCTCGATTCGCAAAGCAATCCTCTCCCTGGTCATCCACAAGTCGATTGGGCCTGATGGAATCCCCCCAACTGTGCTGAGGACGTGTGCTCCAGAATTGACACTGGTTCTTACGCATGTTTTCCGGTACTCCTACTCCCTAGGCGTAGTCCCGAAATCATGGAAGACGGCTTTCGTCCACCCGATCCCTAAAAAAGGCGACCGTTCAAACTACAGTCTAACTATATAACTATATACGTCTAACTACAGGCCTATCGCCATCACTTCTTTGTTCTCCAAAATAATAGAATCCATTATAAACTGCCAGCTCATGCGGTACCTTGAGGACCACCAGCTGATTAGTGACCGCCAATACGGTTTTCGTCGGGGTAGATCAGTTGGAGATCTTCTGGTCTACCTGACTCATAGATGGGCGGAGGCGGTAGAGCCCAAGGGGGAGGCATTGGCCGTTAGTTTGGACATTGCGAGAAATTGTGCAATTGGATCACCAGCTTCAAGATCGGAGAATCAAGGTCGTTGTAGACAGTGCATGCTCCGATTACAAGCCTATTAACGCTGGTGTTTCACATGGCTGCGTACTATCACCAACGCTGTTTCTTCTGCATATCAATGATATGTTGCAAACCGGTAACATTCAGTGCTATGGGGATGACAGCACAGATGATGCTTTATACACCAGCCGTGCCAATATTTCTCGAAATCGTCGTCGAGTACCGGAACAAACTTGTGTCTGAAGTGGAGTCTTTGCTGAAAGTCACGGATTGGGGGCGACTTAATTTAGTCCAGTTTAATCCTCAGAAGACATAAGTTTTGGCGTTTACCGTTAAAAGGAAACCCTTTGTCGTATCTCCTCAATTACAAGGCACTCCCCTTGTTGTCAACATATCGAATGACGTGCAGTTTCGTGGTCAATTGGAAGAGAAGGCCAAATTGGCGTCTCAAAAGCTTGGCAGGCTCAGCAGAGCGGGACAGTATTTCATGCCGGCACACCGACTGCAACTTTACAAGGCGCAGGTTCGGCCTCACATGGAATACTGTTCCCATCTCTGGACTGGGGCTCTCCAGTACCAGCTTCTTCCACTTGCCCGCATCCAGCGCAGAGCGGCTCGAGTCGTCGACGACCGAGTCCTTTGCGATCGGCTCGATTCACTGGCGCTGCGAAGAAATGTTGCATCCCTTTGCGTTTTCTTTCGCATCTACCAAGGGGAGTGCTCTGAAGAATTGTTTGGATTAATCCCAGCCGCCAAATTTCACGAACGCATATCACGGCAAAACTTCCGATACCATCCGCACCATCTGGATGCTTGGCGGTCCACCACTGTACGTTTCACTAGGAGTTTTCTTCCGTGTTCGACCTCTCTGTGGAATAGTTTACCACCGGCGATTCTTCCGGACCGATACGACTTAGCGACCTTCGAGAAAATGCTTACACTCCTTTCTAAAAGGCTGGCAACGCACCTGCAATTCCCCTGGTGTTGCAGTTGTTCACGGGCGGCGGTAGTCACTTACCATCAGATGAGCCGTTTGCTCGTTTGCCCCTCTCCTATAAAAAAAAATTATTAAATTCAGTATCACCTACTTAATAAAAATATGCAACAATAAAATTATATAGGTTTTAAAACAATCAAAATCCAAGTAAGGAGAAAATGTTGTTCGTTCCACATCTAAATTATATAAAATGCATTTTACAATTTCACTAATCAACGTCGTCGTGAAAATTTCTTCTTCTTTGGGCACTTTAAAAATTAATTTATTTAGAAAACAATAAGTTTTAATTAACTAAATTAAGTATTTCTATTCATTAACAAATGAGTACAAACTCTTGAAAAACTAAAATATTTGAACAAAGTCGCTCCAACACCTACGCGCGGTTTATTCTCGACGATGTCCTGAAACGGATTGCGGCTGAGCTCGCGGGGATTACAGGGCGACGGAGCAGTCATGTTTATATATTTAATTTCGGGGAAAAATTATATTTTCACGAATAAAACGGGGAATAAAAATAAAACTCTCAATTAAAAATACTAATATTTACTTTGGGATTTTTTTGTAATTAGAGGTTGACAAAAGTACAATTCTGTTTAATTAAAAACATTTATTAAATCTTCATCTGTCATCCTATATTTTTTCTTTGCGGATTAAATGTTAAAAAAAGTTATTATTGTTTATATAATTAAAAACCGTTATTGTGATTTTCTTACTTAAGTATCGAAGAATTTAGGCATTTCACCCGCTCTTAGGACCTTAATTGTTATTTGTTAGTTTCGTAGTAACATACGATTGTTTTTGTGTGCTCAGATTTTCCCTCGCAAAAAATCACAGACAGTTTCTGTATGGAGGAAAACTACTCCCGTCCAATCCGCCGCAGGTTCGTGTTGCTCTATGGTGGAGACGCTATTTTGCACATTACTGTCCAAATTTACATTGGAATTAAGTTTTTCTTTTTTTATGGACGAGTAGTGTTGTCCTTTGGTTACGAACTAAAAAAATGTAAGATAAACCGATAATATTGTCAGTAGTTCTTCGAAGTGAGAATTTTAAGTATAACGTACGTTGCCAATTAAAGGGACCAAGTAACGAGGATTTTTTTTCTTATTTTTGCTAGAACTGACATAACCTAGCCTATTTTTATTTAAATAATTATTCTGTCCGTGTGTATGTGACCGAACTCCTTCTAAACGGCTGGACCGATTTTGATGAAACTTTGTGTGTGTAATTAAGTTGATTCGAGAATGGTTTATATTCACAATAGGACCCTGTAGGTGGCCACCTGTTGTCAAGATCTAGAAATCACCCGTGCGAAGCCGGGGCGGGTCGTTATTAGTTATATATAAGTTGAGTTTAAAAAAAAATATAAATGATATAGGGTATGTCCTAAATGCATTAAAACAAGTAGCTGTGTAGTACTCATAGGAGCGTCTCTTTATTTTAAGTTTAAATGACAGCTTAGCACATAATATTAAAATGAAAGAGATATTTAAGAGTTATTATTAATTGTGTTCCCAATTTAAAAGATTTCTAAGGCGAATATTGCAGTCTGCAATTTTTTGATATCTCCAGAGACAGTAGTTCATTTTACGCGCGACTGCATTTCACCGCTATATCGTTCGTTGTAATAAGAGTAATGTTCGCTAAGATATTAAATTTTATTATACACAGCTATGCTTAAATTGTATGTCGTGTTATTTGAAATTTTTTTGTTATATATATACATAGTGGTGCATTTAGTGCAACCTGATAAAATTTTAACCATATTGCTCGAAGAATCGACAACTGATGGGGAAGAAAGTAAGGGGGCTCAGGACCGTGCTTTGTGGCATTTCTTGGGTAGATCTATATTCAACAGTGGACTTGTGATAGGCTGTAGTGTTGATAGTGATTCATAAAATTGTAAAAATAAAACGAATATGCTTTTAATGTTACATTATTTATTATATATTTTCTAGTTTAGACAAAATATTTCAAGGTCAACTGCAACATCCTACTAAATGTTATATTGGACTTGCAAAGCACTGTAAGCCCTTTGCGTATACTGGAAGCACAGGCTTGCGTCTGAACACCGGCTAAACCTCTTAGAAACTATATTTATCAGCATCAACTCCAAGGTCTTAGGTGAGCACTTGTCCTAGTTGTTTGAATTGGAGGTGAAACGTAAATTGGACACTTATCATACGACTTGAGGATCATGAACTTCTTCTGCTTGACGTATATGCATTGCTGCGTATAAGCTCGCATATAGAGATGAGTTCATACCGATATTTGTCAGTTTTAGATAATATGAATATATTCCTCAACTAATATTATAATATTTTATCTAATATGTGAATATAACTAATATCAAATTATAACGGTTATTCATTACATTTAACAGTAACATTCGTAGAATAAATTTATGTTATTAATAAAATAAGGGATTGTCATTAATTTATTGGAATGAATAAAACATTGACTTTATATGGTAACATTATTTTATCTTTATTATTTTATCTTAGAGATGTGAGTTGTTTTTGCAATATAAAATGCGAAATACAAATTATTATACAAATAGTGTACAAAAGAGAACTCATACCAAACGCTGAAAAAGAGTTATAATGAACTCTGTTTTAAAATGTCATCGCATAGGTACAGTATTGGTACGAATGTCTCATTCGTGCATTCGAAATTCACCACCAATGAATCCCCACGTACCTACATCATCAGCTCAGCCAATGAGGTAATATCAAAGGATTTTAAGCAGCTACTACATGAATAAAGTGAATAATATGAAACATTAGCATATCAGAATTCATCGGATTACTGATACATGAATACACCTAATATTACTTATATCTTAACGAATTGTAATATACTGGTTTCACCACTACTCGTATATTTCGAATAACCGTCTTCTCGGCATTATATTGTAAATCATGCGTTGCAGGTTGCAGCGTATAACTTGCATATATCAAGCAACTTTTATTGAAGTCGGTTGTACAAAATTAAAAATTTTGTACAACCGACTTCAATGTGAATTATTAACGATAAATCAAAAACTCCAGGTCAGACCTTGATGAAATTTATATGGGACTACGTGAAAAGCACCAGCTTTCAAATAAAAAAAATCATCGAAATCAGTTCAGGGGTCTTCGAGTAATCGGTGAACATACATAAAAAAAAGATTCCGAAGAATTGAGAACCTCCTCCTTTTTGAAGTCGGTTGAAAACTAGTAAAACACACATCTATTTATAATATTAATAGTTTCGAAGGAAAATGTAAAGTAAACAAAATACATTTTGAATTAAAAGTCGAAAATAAAATATGAGAAGAAAACAACTCAAAGGGAATTGTTAATTGTTAACAAATGCATACACATTTTTACAGAAAAGAGACGTATGGTTCAGAACTAAACTTCTAATGTTATATTTTCTTACCAAATACTGGAGGTGGTTCGATTACAGTATTTAAAAGAAGATATGAAAAGAGAAAGTAGGTAGTAGTAGTAGTGGTAGTAGTTAAAGAGTGTAAATAAGAATTAAAGCCCTGACTTCAGCATGTGAAATTATTTAATTCGTTTATGTTCTTTGAAGTCGGCTTTATTCAAAGTTAATTTTTTCTATCTCTTGAGTGGACTAAGGAATATCACAACCTCAATGTCGTTAATTTTAAAGGAAGTCTTAAGATTTCCTTCAAAACTTCATTCCCTATTTTACCAACCTTAGGGATGGAATTTTACTATCTAAATTACACAATATATGGCATCAGTGTAACCTATTTAATTAAAAATTAATCATCAAAACCGCTTTACACATTCAAACACAAAAGAACATTCGGTCGTATTGTAAGCCTCCTCCTTTTTTGAAGTCAGTTAAATAGAAGAACTTACGGTTGATCAAAATGTCCATTAATGGGTTACTGTCCTACATAGATGCCTTTACTTATGTGTGAAAGTTTTTAATTTCATGGTAATAAGTAACTGTGAATCCAATGATTTATTCATAAAACACAGACCCAATGCACCATTTGTGAAGTAAAATTTATGACTCAACCGGGTTCTGACACAATTGCAGAGTTTATACGATATTTACCGCATTGCGACTTAAATGACCATGGAAGTGCTATTTTTCTAGGTGCTAAATCACCTCATTCAACCTGTTGTAAATAGATATTCTTATGACACATTTGTATAGTGAAACTGCAATTTATAGTAGCATTTGAGGTAATGAGGTACTTGCAAATGAAATGGGAGTTGCGTAGGCGAATTCGACTTAGAGTGTCTTGAGAAGCATTTACTCGAATCTACAGCGTATTTGGTTTGGAGCAGTTTAGCTATGCCATTAGGATGCTTTGAGAAGAATAAATTTATAGAAAAAAATCCGTAACTGTAATAGAAACGATTAAGAATAATTATGACATATTTTTGTATTAATTAAATTATTTTTTAATTTATTTATTTCTTTTTTGTCTTATGAACAATAGGTGATATAATAATATTATTATTAACTTTTTAACTAGGTACTTATTGGATGGTAAATATGCATTTACCATGTTTTGTTTTGATTGTACCACATACGTGTTTGCCCAAAAACACTTAACATCTATCCTCGATTAGGAATCAAAATTAAGGTCTCTGAGGCATAGATTGTACACTATAAGATGAACGTTCAATATACATTATAATCAATCTTGCAGCTTATACAGGTAATCGAGATTGACCGATAATTGGCAAGGTCGGCACAGATGTCTTTTTGAGCACAAGCTACCCTTTGGCTAGCTTCCAGCTTCCATATATATCCGGCCAGTCTTATCATCTATACAAAGTTTCAAGCGTCTGTAACCAATTTTTAAAATACTTTTTCCAGTCCGCCTCAGGCATCTCTTCTAAGGCCCGATTGAGAACTGCTAGTGCATCTTCCGAAAATGAAAACTGTATCTCTTTCAGTTGACTTTTTATTTTAGTATTTAAAAATTAAGTAATAAATTTTCTGGTGAAAGTTCAGTGCCCTTAAACATAATTTTCATATCCAAATACTTTTTAAATATCAATAAGGTATGATGGGATTAGCATGTCGTTTTAAAAAAATCCCAAAAAAAAAGAGAAAAGAAATATATTAAAGGGAACATTACAATAATTACCTCCTCTAAAAAGTCTATGGTCTTTTTCTATAGCAAGCGATAGACTAATATATTAAACTAATCCAACCATCAATAATAAGTAAGGGTTTTGTTTCGGTGCTTTGAGTTCAGTGCTTTTTTTAGTCAGGTCACTATTTTAAACTAGCTTTTCAATGGTAACACCGCCATTAATGAAGATAATTAGATACACCTTTTGACAGTTACGCACAAAAATTTCTGCCATTTTGGACGCGTAGTTGTTATTTGAGAGTCGTTTGAGTGAGTCGATGTGAGTGTTTTTGTGAAAATGGAAAAAATTGAGTATCGAGCTGTTATTAAATTTTTGTTTTTGAAAGGCAATACGCCTATGCAAATCACAAATGAGTTGGACTCTGTGTATGGGGACTCTGAAACCGTAGTGAAATTTTGGGCAGCTGAATTTAAAGGTGGCCGTGAGAGCTTGGGAGACGATGAACTTTCGGGACGTCCAAAAACTGCAACTACCAAAAATGGTGCTAGACGATCACCGAATTAAAGTGAGAGAGAGATAACAGAGGCTATGAAAATATCTAAAGAACGTGTTTGTCACATGTTAAATCAAGATTTAGGCACGAGTAAGCTGTCAGCGCTTTGGGTGCCGCGTTTGCTCACCTCACGTTAGACCAAAAACGTGTTCGAATGAACATTTCCAACGCTCTGTTGGCGCAGTTTAGGCGCAATAAGTCCAAGTTTTGGCACCAATTAATTACTGTAGATGAAAAATGGATACACCATTAGACGCCCGAAACAAAAATACAGTCAAAACATTGGACTGCAAAGGGGGAACCGGCTCCAAAAAGAGCAAACACTGTTTTTTCGGCTGGGAAAGTAATGGCGACTGTTTTTTGGGATAGTCATGGAGTTATCTGAATCGATTATCTTCAAAAAGGAAAAAACATTACAGGAGCATACTACGCATCATTACTTGACAAATGAAGGCAGAAATTGCGAAAAACGGCCACATTTGCAGAAAAAGAAAATCCTGTTTCATCATGACATCGCGCCGTCTCACGCCTCAGGGGTTGCCATGGCGAAAATCCACGAATTACGGTTCGAACTGCTTGACCATCCGCCTTACTCACCAGATCTAGCCCCAAGCGACTTCTTTTTGTACCCTCATCTAAAAATTGCGCTCGGAGTACAGAGATTTTCATCAGATGAGGGAGGAGGCAACCACCTTCGTGAACAATAATTATTTTGCAAAGAAAAATACCGAGTACTATTTGGACGGGTTAGAGAGATTGAAGCATATCGCTGGGAGAAGTTTGTAGAGTTACAAGGAGACTATGAAGAAAAATAAAAATAAATTTTAAGAAAAAATGTCTTGTATCTTTGTTAGGTCGGAAAGTTTTCAGACCACCCACGTATTCTGCAATTAATTAGTCAGTCGTTTCATCTGCAAGATAATAATAAAATTATTCATATTACGTAAAACTTCTTTTAGTAATGATTCTTTTGAAATAATTTATATTATACACGAATACGTTGTAAATTGAATTATTAATTGGTTATATTACTTTTTTATTATTTATAGTCATCACCAGACTATTAATAATTCTCAATTAGATCCACAAGTTGAACTTGGTGTCGATCCCTTTAGAATAGGTTTAGGATTCAATGTTCTCAAACGATCATTACGCTCAAACGAAAAATTTGGAGTGAATGTGATTAAAAGAAAAGTTAAAAGTAGCAAAGGCCTAAAATAAGCAAGAACACCCTTTCCAATCTGAAAGGGGCACATAGACCACAATGACCTCATCAAATAAAAACCTGGCAACACATTATTGTAAATAAAAATGTGCTCACTCTTGACCTCTATCTGGCCCGAAGGCAAAGATGAGGTCTACGATGGAGCGAGATTGCCCAGGAGAAGCCTGTTCACGCGCACCTTGAGGTTCAGGTTATACGCACTCGGAAAAACAGACGCTGGCAGGGTATTTCACTCCATGGCTGTGCGCATTATAAAAGATGACTTATAGCGCTTACTGTGAATATTTGGAATGTCAACGAAGTGTGAATGGTAACCTGCAGTACGTCTTGTACTCCGATAGGAGAATGGAGATGGCGGTATGATTTTATGAAGCTCATAGGCACGCTCTACGAAGTACAATCTGTAGAAGACCGACAAACAAGCAACTTGGCGTTGGTGAGCTAACCTGTGAAGCTCAGTTCCCACCATCTTTTTGCCGCCGATAAGCATCTTGGCTCTGCGTTCCACTGAGTCGAGTGCGGAAAGTTGATATTTTGCTGAGCCATCCCAAAGGTGACTACAATATTCCATGCATGTTCGGACTCGATCTTTGTTAAAAGTTAGAAGCTGTGACGTGAAGTATCACTTCACCTTGTTTAGGATACTCAGTATTTTGGCCGTAGTTTGTGCTTTTGACACAATGTTAGCGCCAAAGTTTAGGTGAGCACTCAACTGTATGCCTAGAAACTTGAGATGATCAGTAACCTCTACAGATGTACCTCGGAATGTAGGAGCCAGGTCAAACGGACTCCGTTTTGCGGAGAACAGACAGGCATTTTGGTTGCATTGAAAGTAACCAGATTGTCGTCACTCAATTGGGAAACAAGACTTAAGGTCATATTTATCCGCTCCACCATGGCTTCTCTGAATGAACAAATTACTGCTCCTCCGTCTTTTGCACTGGACAGAGGCAGGTTAAATACCGACAGCGCCCTAGGCTAGCACCACATCAACGCTCCTCTGGAGGCTATATATTATAAATTACAACTACATATTTTGTAAATAAACTATGTTATCAATTACAATATAGTTCAGTAGAAAACCATGAAAACGGTGTAAAAATATACCCCAGGAGAGTACCAGCATCGATAGTTCTGGAGTATCCATCACTGGGTTTTTCCGGACCGATATGACTTATACACCTTCAAGAAAAGAGTCTACTCTAATTACTGAAGAGTTCCTTTGTTTCAAAGTATGTAAGCAGCTTACTGTTCAGTACCCTTTCCATAAATTTACAGAATGTGTAGGTGATAATTAGTAGGTCGATAATTACAGGGATCAGCACGAATACCCTTTTTGGTTACTGGTCTTGCCAATATGCAGGCAAGCTTCCGAGATTTGGGCACAGTTGAGTTTTAAGAGAGATGCGGTACAGGCGCGTAAGAACAGAAGACAACTCAGGCACACAATGCTTTCTGGCCCCTATACGACTGACATAGTCGAATCGTGACCTGCGGTGAACTCGCTTGCAGGACTTGGCAGGAAAGTAAAAGCTCTCTTCTATGCTCGAACTCTCTGAGCCCAAACTTTGCGATTGTGAACTAGAATCCAGTTCTGGTAGGCGGACTTTTTTTGGATCTCATCACAAGCACAGTCCGCGTTATACCAGGGCTGAACCTTGTAACCGAGCGAGATGTCGGAGAATAAAATAAAATATTCCATTTCCTGCCGTATCACGATTGCAACCGCATCGGCAGAGTAGGAGGTTCATACGAAGAAAAACACACTTGCCGCCACGGTTAGGATGCAAAAAAGTGCCGCATCTCATCCCAGTCTACTGACTCGTATCGCCAATATCTCCTCGTACTCGCTGGACAGTCATCCGTAGGAGAGATGATCGATACGGATTTCACCAGACAATGATCGGATGATCCCCGCGTAGCTGAGACTGATACCGAATGCCTGTTTGGGTCTATTATGTATAGCAGCAAATCAAATTCATAGCAGAAGGTCCAAGCCATTGGGTGTATGTCCGGCTACATCTGGTACTCGCTCCGCTACTTAAACTAGCTGAGTGAGAGTCAAATTCAAATTCTAACAAAGATCTAACGATAACACAAGTTTACGCGCCTCTCCCCCAGAATGGTCGGTTTTCTCGTATGGGATCAACCATTCCCTGTGGTGAGGGTTAAGGTCTCTGAGAAAAACTAGCTCCGCAGACGGATACCGTTGTTGGGCTTTATCTGCTATCTCTGTCAGGTGCTCAATGAGCCTGGTTGTCTCCCGGTATCCGCGTGCGATCGATAGACACAGGCATAGTGGGTTATCTTTACACCGGTTTCTACCAATAGCCACATCGCGGAAAACCCTGAAATCTCAAGCATTGGAGACGCCGGCAGCAAATGTCATTGCGGACGTATACACAAACCCCAGTGCGCTATTTAACGGAATTGCTATCTGCGTCTCCGTTATGAAAAATAGGTGCGACTTTTCGGTCTCGAGGTGGTGTTGAACTGGATCGAGTTTAGTGTGCAACCCTCTGATATTCGTGAGGCGCACTTTAAGCGGAAGGAAGTGCCACCGTTGGTTTACCATATTCTTCTTTTTAACTTTTTTCGTATTGGTTGCGTGTTTTTGGTGGGGGAACAGTTGGAAAATCGAGGCGTCGCTTCATATACCAACTGAAGACTCAAGAGCTCAACTAACCGATGGGAAACTCATATGGAGACCGCAGGGACGCCCGT
This sequence comes from Parnassius orleans, assembly GCA_029286625.1. Taxonomy (NCBI): domain Eukaryota; kingdom Metazoa; phylum Arthropoda; class Insecta; order Lepidoptera; family Papilionidae; genus Parnassius; species Parnassius orleans. Next base: position 6,071,822 of record JAGSMP010000065.1, on the reverse strand, counting down.
GGCCCCCCGGAATGGCCACCGGGTCCTCCCATCCTGTCGCCAACTGGCACGGTGGCGCATTTCGGGGCAGTGCAACTTTTGGAACGTAGCTGGCGCGCTACTTGGGCCCCAACGACCTGCGTCAGCCAATGGCAAGATCGTGCTTCGAATCCCGCTACCCTCCAGAATGAGTTACCCGATACAGCTTTGCTCAGAAGTCCAGACTAGTCTTGGGTGGTGCAACTGATGGCCCTTCTATCCCCCAAAGGCACTGGTTCCCCCGCTCACAGACGGAACGCAGTGAGCTCCTTCGAGCCTGACTCTGATGGGAGGGTGGTAGCAAGCAGGACCCTTTCGAGCATGATAAGTTATTCAGCCGTCACCACACGCTAAAGTAGCCTGTGGTGCCGTTGCCCGGGGTGGATCGCTTGGAGTTAGACCCCAGCCACCCAAAATCCTCAAACTTCCGTGGCACGTGTAAGCTGGTTCTAAAGAGCCGCCAGCACCTCAGACCTGATAGTTCCAAACTTTGTGACTTTCGTGCACAGATTGCTTTAGAGTGATCATTTCCGTTGCTCTGTGAGTACTTCTGTTTGTGTTCTGCAAAATATCGTACCCCGATCAAAAGTATTTAAATATGTTAATGTGTTTGGATAAAAGTGACTGTAATTATGCAGCGTTTACGTTTTTTAATCATTGTATGTAACGCTTAAACGATAAACAGATAAGGGGTCAAAAGAGTTCAAAAGTTGTAAACTCTAGATATTGTTACCCGATGGCTGCCTGTGCCCCATGAATTGCCATGTAAATTATAATTTAAATTTATTTTATTTTTAGCGAGGCAATTGTTTTCATTTATTTTCTGAGGAGCATTATATGAACAGGGTCATATCACGATATCTAAAAGCACCCTCATGGATTGGTCAGGGTTTTTACACGTTATATTCAGTTATATAACATTTTCATCATCATCATCATCATTTCAGCCCTTCACAACTTGAGCACGGTCTTGAGCCACCTGTGTCCATCGACTTCCTGCATCCCTAATTGGGTCGCTTCGCGACTCTTTCCCAACGGTTGCCGGTTCTTCGAGCTATATGGCCAGCCCATTGCCCCTTCAGCTTACTGATCCATTGAGCGACTTCTATTACTTTCGTTCTTCTGCCGATATGCTCATTATGAAGCCTATGGTGTATGATATGAGGTCGCCACCGTAGCCAGGAATAGCAGGGTTGCCGAGGTTTGGGGGTCATTTCTTTATACCTTTCGTCATGTGTGGTATATTACCATAGATGCCACGCTTATGGCTGTTATCAGATAATACGACGACTCATCGCAATAAATGCATAAAAATTAAAGGTAAAAAATGCGTGGCAATAGACCTTTGTCTTAATCCCTGCGGTCAGCTATTAAAAATACCTTGTCTCTATTAAAAGATCAATTACTTGAAATTAACTTACGTCAAATAAAAGTGATTAACTAACTACAATATAAATTAATTAATTTAACCGCTTGCATTGTAATCTACAAGCAACGGTATGAGTATGCAGAAAACGGATTAATTATTTTTGAGAGAATAAAGAACAGAGGTGCAAGGGTGCGAGTGCACTCGATACCATGGACAATGATCTTTATAAATATTTAAACATATTATTTATGAAAACATTTATTTCTTGTTACTTTTAGAGGCTGTCATCACATTATCACAGTTCCTTCGAAATAGTATTTTTATTAAAAACTATCTGGTACCTAGCGCGTTGCTGCCACAGAAGAAATAAATGTGGAAATTTGGAAAAGTTATATTGTTTAATTAGGAATGATAATATATTTATTAAAATTGAATGCTAAATGACTTTCAAATAAATTTTTCGGTACGACACGCGCGCCACCTGCTGTAAGTTCATTATACTATGCCTATAACCTTTGCTCAAGTGCAAGCAATAAATTGACAAAGTTTTACCGCAACCTTATGAAGGGTATGGCATCGCACAAAATAAGAACAAACATTTTTATATATTAAAAATTCCAAGGCTCGTCTGTAATATTATATAGTGATATTCAGGCTATGAGAAAATAGATTGCATCAGTGCTTATGCATACACTTATAGTACACACTTGTGCACTATAATCCAGTCCTGCGCAGAAGAAAAATTACATGGTGTTGTGAATAATGCAAATGGAAAAAATCAATTCTCTCGTAAAGCAATTTGTTCCGAAGGATGGGTGGAGGAAAAACAGCAAAACCAAAGTTACAATGTGCTGGGTACACCTATTACGGAAAGCATAGTTATAGACGTTGGTTGAAATAACTTTGAAGTAAACGTTCATTAGAATGGCTTACGGGGTGGTAGATATCCTTTATTATGGTAATAATCAAGTGACAAACAAACTTACAGTCCAGCTGATGGTAGATGGCTTCTGTAGTCTGTAGTTCATGGATACCTAAAACCAACTTTGAACAAAGAAGACTACACATGCGTTGTCACCTCTAAGGGCTAAGGAATGCATCACACCATGTAATTTCTCTGTATATCCTTTAGACAGGAACACAGCAGTACAAGCACTGTTAGTTTATATTATGATTAGAGGCTGTGAGGCATCCTACCTTAACTTACCATCAATCGTGTGATCAGTTAGCTCTCTTGTCACTTCAATTTGAAATATAAGAATGTTTATTGATTTGCTAGCTAGGACTAGCTTCGTGCGGACAATTTTTGCGGACCAGTTTTTGCGTCCAAGGAAAAAGCATTTACCAAGGCATGATGTGAGGATGCTCCCTTTTGGTAACATTTCCCTTTTACAAAAGCCTTATGATTACTTCGGCATTCTCTTAATCATTTTGTATATAATTCGTGAGATGGGCATTAAGGTTCTCTTAAATTTACCACACACGGCTAGAGAAGAATACAATTAATTTTTACAAAATATAATCTTCTAAATATTATATTTTGTAAATATAATTTGCGGCAATGTAAGAATTTCCACTTCCACATATCGTCCCATGGGATCCGTGACAGAGGGAAACTGAAGCAAGAAATGAACAGCAGTATCTTTCTGGTTACAACACAAAGTATTTAAAAAAGCTGGTAAAAATCCCCCTAACGATGCAATCTAGTAGGGAGGCCTATGTTCAGCAGTGGACTTTTATAGACTGTGATGGATGAATGGATATAATGGAGGAATACATCATTGCCTCCACCTCTTCGTCAGAATGTGCTAAGGTTGTTACCTAAAGAATAAAGTACGCAACTATTGTCTAAACACTTTCGATTCTCTCGACTCTCAAATTTCGAGGCAACCGCGGTTTTATATTATTTTGAGTTGTTATTGGGAAGATGCTGCTGCCATCTGCTGTTTTATTTTCCCTCTGTCGCCTCTCACGACACCTTGGGGACGATATGGGGTAGTGGATATTCTTACACCGCCACTACACGGTACACAAGAATTTATAAAAAATAATTATAATTTTATCTTTTTATGAGGATAATCGTTGTTGCGTCTAAATATATTTTGTTTCGTCGAGACGATTGTTTATAGCTATGCAATCCAATAAGTAGCGCTGTAGTTAAGTTTTAAACCATTTTATGGACCAAATGACTCATACTCATTATAGATGTTGGCTTATTGCCAATAAAGAAAATCAGAAATTCTGGACCCGAAAGGTGGCACTATAGCCGAGTTATTACTAACTTTTATATTTACACTGTTAAAAGTCCGGAGTAAACTCGGAGTGAAACTCTTGGCGCCACCAACTGGAAAGCCGAGCCAAGCCAGCTAGTGTATAATTTTTGCAACTTTGGGAGTTGTCTAGCAGTGTATAGTTTAGGTGTTATTTTTTAAATACAATAAACAATTGAAACCATTAACATGTTTTATTTTTCTTTAATGATAATTTTCTTTTTACATTTTAAGTTGATTGGTTGCGGTTAGCTAAAGTTTAGACGACTAAGCAAGAAAAAGATAACATTAGCATACGCCCAAAACTAAACCTAAGTTTAGCCGGCTAATCTTATATTATTGACACAAATTTTCGCTATAAGAAAAACATATACCATAGAAATTATAACAACTAAAATAATTCTAGAATACCTTAATGATCATGGAAGTTCTAGTCTAAATTAGAGTGTAATTAATTCTCTTCTATAAATCTTAATTGAACAATGCTCTGTGGGAGGCTCCTTTTATTACAAATCTATCTACCAACCGCCCGCTGCTTTCCCTACGGGAATTTATTTCCTAAGTATGTTTCTCAGAATTAAAATCACCTTTTGTGCTTATTCGGATATTATATTCTATCTACCATACCTTATCAGAATTTCTACTCCCGTCTAGACGTAACTAAAAAAAATTTACTTCCCACATTTAGTTTTCATTGTTCTTTATTGTTCGTTAAGCAATTATTCAAAGCCATGACTATTGAGTAATAATAATTTAATATTGTGAAGATACTTTAATATTTTATTTTATTAACACCGGTAGGTACTGGATTGTTACAACTACAATGGGCTTATATTTCATGAAACTTATCTGCTGTTATTAAAAATATGTACGGTTTTAAAAATTGTCGTTTTTTGTGCACATTTAACGATTCTTTTATGTTTTTTTTTATTTGTTTCCAGTTCTGTGTACATAATATATACAATCACAATCTGACAAACTGTAAACACGGTTTATCGGCAGCAGCTTTCGTGGATATACACATATTTATGTAATACATAAAGAACAAAAAAAAGGGAAAAGAAAATAAACAAAACTGAATAAATTCCTAGAAATTACTATATAAAAAAAGAATAATGAAGTTCTTAACCGGTATGCGACTATGGACATAGATACAAATAATGCTTGTTCAGGGTTTTTTTTAAATTATTTTTACTTTTTATATTTTAATCATGAGTAATAAATACGGGCGTTATCCATCGCCTTTCACGTTTTCAATAATAATTATTGACTTTTGGAACATACAGCTTAAATGTTTTAGATAGGCGTGTTGGGTACGTATATTCTCTTTCCTGTTTATATTCAATATTGTTATATTGTTCAATTAAGATTAAGACTTAATTCTACAGGCAGTACACCACATATTTTGAAGAGTTTATTATAATCTTTGTTTATTGTGTTTATGGTTTTTTTATCTACTAACAATTTTAGAGTTCTCTTTTGCAAATATTTAATTTTATTTAGGTGAACAGGAAAAGTGAGACCATACGAGCTCAACCCGTAAGATATTACTGCATCAACCAAGGCATAATAAAGTACGTACATAATACTTCTGGGTATTATAAACGTTAAATTTTGTAACTTAAAGTAAATTGATATTAATTTGTACTGTATATACATGAATGTTCCATCCAAAATGACTATCTACATTTACTCCTAAGTATTTATAGGAAGTCACAGCTTGAAGGTTAGGACATTTACAAATTAATTTAGTTTGATGCAAGCATTCATTTTTTTATATGAGATAGCGTGACAAACGAGCACACAGTCCACCTGATGGTAAGTGGTTGCTGTGACACATAGTTATCTACATCTATCCTAAATAAAGAATCAAAATGCAGATGCATTGTCACTCGTGAGGACTAAGATGGAATGCCTCTTTTCCAGTAAAACGGGTCTCCGGTTCTCTACACTCACCATACGAAACACAGCAGTGTTAAGCTGCTATTTTACGCTGGTATACTGTGAGAGGGTGGTCCTTTTCCGGTCGAGCCGACCCATTCGTGCTACAACTATACTACTAATATAGCTGTAGTATGGCACTACCACGTATAAATACGTAATATAAATACGTGCCATGATATATGTGCTTCTAGACACATTACATGCCTACTCCTTACATATCTACTGTTGTTTATTGTAATTGGTGTTTAATACTTAATAAAATTTAGTTAGTTCGCAATAATAAAATTTACAATGAAGAGCAACAGGCGATAGAAACCTCATTAAGAAATCTTTTGTCATCCTCAATTATGCATTGCAAGGGCACTTGTTGCTTTCGAGCTCTCTTTCTAATAATGCATCTGTGAAATAGGTTTAAAGGATTGAAAATAAGTTACAAGTATATTGTTGTGACGGTTCACTTTTAAACATTGAAATTAAATAAAGCTTTTTGAGCATTTATTGTTTGATTAAAAATTTGAATATTGTCTTTAATACATAGTATCTACTTTCCTTATTTACAGTAAATGTTAAGTTTTAATATAAATTTAATATTTTATCCATCACATCCATTAATTACCGCCTATAAAAGTCCACTGCTGAACATAGGCCTCCCCCACAGATTATCACATAGGGGGATTTTGCCATAGTTGATCCGCTTAGCGAGCGGGTTGTCAACCGCAGATTTTTTATGTGTTTTCCTTGTTTCACCAGTTTCGATTTCCCTCTGTCGCATCTTACGACACCCACGAGACGATATGGAGCAGTGGATACACCACCACTGCACGGCTTTTAGTAATAATATAATAAAAAATAATATTATATTTTATAATACAGAGTAATTCTACAAGAACATGCATTTGCGGCGTAAGATAATCGATCACCTTATTTTGATCACTTTTATACGTCATATAAAGTTAAACTTTTAGGATTGTAGATTACCAGACAGTACTCTTGACCCATATAATAAATGAAATATATAAATAACACTGTAACTGAAGCATGTTCTATAATAAAATTATAATGATGTTATAACGTTACGTACAGAAGAGACGTAAAACGCCCTTATGTACTTTAGCTGCCTTTAACTGTACTTTAACTACGATCGCCTTTTCTCTACCAATAGCAATAATTAGGGGAAACCGCTCCGCAGCACAGTGGCTAGCAATGATTTGCGGCGCTGAGGGCCGCGAAATCGAATCCTGCACGGAACAAGTATTTGTATCGCCTACAAATAATTGTTCCGGGTCTGGATGTTTGTCTTTGTAAAATTTATGTATGTAAACTACCTCCACGATATAGAAGAAGATCCTAGTGTGGGAGTAACTTTTTTTTAAATATCTTCATTAGGAGGTGCTTTTAACCAGAAGTGAGCTTTTGTGGGCTGATGAAGACGGATATATATTACATACATATAAATAAAATGTAAGTGTCTGTCTTTAATATCGAAATAACTGCCTTCTTTTGAGCTTAGGGGTCTAAGTCTAGGTTATCTGCATGCAATTACTACATGACTAATTTGTAAAATTTTGGTCTGTCTGTCCGGGCCACTCAAACAAATTATTCTTATTATATTAACTAGCGACCCGCCCCGGCTTCATCAAAAAATCTTAAAGTTTTTCGTATAAAATATAGCTTAGATAAATTCTGGTATGGTTCTCTGACTGTTCCTAAAGTTTCATCACAATTGGTTGTCATTCTGAAGATCAGCCCGCATAGGCAGACAGACTGGCAGATAAAAATTTGATAATGGTTGGTTTATCTCTCAATGGCATGCAAATAAACCCTTCAGCTTAATAGAAGCCAGTTATTTCGATATTACGGGCAGAAAATTCAATTTTATTTATATGAGTATAAAAGTGTACAAATAAGTTCAAATATGTAAAATTTGCGTGTTTCCATATAAACTATGAACATGGAATATAAAATCAAATAACATCAATCAATCTAGTTACTAAGGAAATAGGTCGAAAAATTATCATAATATTATTACTCTTTATGGAATAATGAGAATGAAAACGTCAAATAAAATTAACAACGATAACGCAAACAAAGGTGTTTTATGCAAATAGGACAGATAGAAGCTTGTGTAGTAGGTAAAATATTAAAACTTCAAGTCATAAACTAAACTACAAAAGAAATAATAATATGTTATGAAAAGGTCGTTTGGACACATAGAAAAATTAATAAGGGAATAATGACAAAGCAAATTCATGGTGCAGAAATGAGTGACAGGGTCGGCAAGGGGCTCAGACTGAAGTTTATCGATCAAAATGGGCGATATATTGAAGATGTGTATGTATATGGATGATACGAATCGAGATATGTGTTATAATTATGCCAAATGGAAGTCCGTAGTATCTGCCTGCCGCTTTGGGTGACAGCCGTGAGATCTCTTATACGTGGTAGAGCCACGCTGCAGCTATAATATAGTTGTAGCACGAAAGGGTCGGCTCGACCGCGGTGGGACCACACTCTCACATAATACCAGCGTAAAATAGCAGCTTAATGCTGCTGTGTTTTGTATGGTGAGTGTAGAGAACCAGAGACGCTTTTTGCTGGAAACGAGGCATTCCAACTTAGTCCTCCGGGGTGACAACGCATCTAAATTTTGATTTTTAATCGAGGATAGATGTAGATGTCTATGGACCACAGCACTCATTTAACATCAGGTGTGTCTATAAAAAAATATGTTTATGGCCGTTACAATCCTATTAAAATTAAATAAAAGTTATTTAATTGCTGTTATGTCTAGCAGATGATTTAAGAAACAATTTGATTTGTTGTTACCATCGGAGAGAATTAAAATAATTAAAATAAAATCCGTAACTAGTTTTATTCAATGTTTAAAAACACTATCAATATTTTTGTCAATTAATCAGCATTTGATAAAAGTTTTCAGAAGTTAAATAATAAAATAAATTTATTACAATATCAATTTAATATATTTTATTACAAAATCTATGTATTTTATTCATTAGTTTCTTTCATAGTGTCATCAATTTAGAGCGAAATTGGTGTGAGTGCTAAATTTCCGTATCGTCGTACACTAAGCGTTAACGTCAATTTAACATCGTAAACGCTACTGTACGTTAAAGCTCTTATAAAATGAACTTGAGTTGATTTGTTTGTAAATTGCATTTCGATGCAATTAGTGTCAAATTCTGTTTTAGAAATAACTTAGATTATTCTTTTATACTGCTTTTCAACTGGTATCATTTTTCAATTTTAAGTTACTATTCCCAGACAATCTAACATCTTTCTTTTATTTTATTAATATTACTAATATTAATAGTATGTAATCGTTATTCTAGATGGTTAAATTGGTAATCGCAGTACAAATGTCTTACATTTTTTTTAAACTTCACCCCTCTCTACGATTTTCTCCTGTATCGTGGAGGCATCTACAAATACAAACACAAATTGCAATTGGACAAACACCCTGATTGGAAACAATTATTTTTATATTTTAAAGGTCATACAAACACTTCCTTTGTGCAGGAGTCGAAGCCGCGACTTACAGCGCCGCGACCAAATGCTTAGTTGGGTATGCCATCAATCATCGAAATCTTCATATAATTTCCCAGAATATGACACTAACAAGACGGTCAGTTATTTATTTATCTGAAGCCAGCCTTAACTTCCTAGTATAATTATCAAAACCTATATAAGAGTGACAACGAGCTAACAGCCTATCTGATACGAAGTGGTTATTTTAACCCATTCAGTGGAGTTTCATGTATGCTACAGAAACGTTCACACCCCTGATGACTAATAAGAAATTCTCCAGTCTGTGATTATAACGGCTGTCCCATCAAATTACAACACTGCTGTGGGTGTACTACATGGTGGTAGAAATATGTTTGAGAAGGTGTCGTACAACCTCCCATCTCCATGGATTTCGTCGCGATAAATTGAGACGATGTTGTCCTTTACTGTTAAACGTGCGGTAAGTTAGCACTTGTACTCGCAATTAACACTGTCATTAGTGCTGGCGGGGATCGAACTCGGGTTTCTCGCGTACTATGTGACATTTACAGCGAATGCACAACCCCTGAGCTACCACGGATTAAGACCACCATATTTACTGTCAGAATTATCATTTGTTATACAGGATGTCTCTATAAGTATATATATTCCTATGGATAAAATTTTATTCTTTAGTTACTTACTCAAACGATTATTACTTTTTCTGTTGTCAAGGAACACAAAATTTTGCTAACAAAAAAATAACATACATAGTTTTGCTAATTCGTTCTATCCAGTTGGCAGTGAACAACGATAGTATCGTCCGGCCAATTTGGCGCAATAACGCAAAATAAAAAATGACATGCTATGATTTAAATTACAGTAAAATCATTTTTCGGTCAGATTTCTATATTTTATTTTATACCCCTAAATATGTAGTGGCCGTGTAAGAATATCCACTACCACATCCACATCCACACCCCATATCATCCCGTGGGTGTCGTAAGAGGCGACAGAGGGTAACAAACAAGGAAATGGGCACCAGCGTCTTCCTAATAACAACTAAAAATAAAAACTTATTGTTGCCAACCCGCTTGCCAAGCCTAATAACTATGGCAAATATCCCCCCTATGAGGCAACTATGGGGGAGGCCTTTGTTCAGCAGTGGAATTTAATAGGCTGTAACGGTAACGGTATTATGATTATATTATTTAATATTACTGTAAGGGTTTAAATTACATTAGTATTATAATATATTATGAAAACATGTAACATAATATTATTATAACTTACATCTGATATACTGTAACAAAATAGATGACTATTCGTGAGATCTCGTTTGCGGTAACTGCCTCTATTTGTGTTGTTCTGCATACAACTCCACCGACGCTGTCAAAGGTGAAGTGGCCTCTCAACATACACTGCAACGCTTGTAGCGCAATTAAGCAAACACAACCATGTCTAGATACTACAAAAGGAATAACAGTTCGACACTAATGGAGAAAAGGATTTTTATAGTTTTTCACACAGAAATAAAACAATACACTATAATAAATTATAAGACACATTATTTATTATTTGCTTTGAAATATGTAACTATTGAAATATTAACAATATTAACGGACTACAGCTACCGTTATTCTGAAATAAAAAATATAAATATATAGAAAATGACAAAGTTTTTCTCGTTTTTTTATAAATGTTTAATTTTTAAGAGAAATATTTAGTGTTTTTAAATAGCAGATAGTAAAAATTGATACAATTGTTAAGTAGATAGTAAAAAAATAGAAAGATAGAAAGCATTGTCCATGGTATTTTGTAAAGCTATTGCTTATCTTCGTTCTATAATAAAAAAAAACACTTCCTAAATTGAAAGACATTTATTTACATCATACATTATCTGACATAAGTCAGATGATGTATGATGTAAATAATTTCATCATTACAGCCCTTCGCATGTCCACTGCTCAACATAGGCCTCCCCCAAGGAATGCCACAAAGCATGGTCCTAAGCCACCTGCATCCATCGACTTCCTGCAAGTCTTACCAGGTAGTCACTCCATCTAGTGGGAGGCCTACTTATACAAGGCTGCCTGTCACTCGAGAACCTCTCTTCCCCATCAGTTGTCGGTTCTTCGAGCTATATGGCCGGCCTATTGCCACTTCAGCTTACCATTTCGTTGGCCTATTTCGGTTACTCTAGTTCTACTGCGGCTATCCTCATCTCTAAGTTTATCACTCAGAGAAATCCCGAGCATAGCCCTCTCCATAGCTCGCTGAGTGACATTGAGCTTCGTCATACGGCCAGCAGTGAAGGACCACGTCTCAGATCCATAAGTCATCACTGGCAACACGCACTGGTTGTACAATCTTGTTTCCAAGTTTTCAGGTATATCGTACGTACGACACATCTTCTCATTTTATGTATTTAAAAATATTTTCAAAAGTATTAGTAAAGATATCAAGGCCTCGCTGTGTGTTCCCGGACTTCACATATCCTCGAAGAATTTTTACTCCTCTGACATATATAGGTTTCCTCACGATATTTTCCTTCACCGCCAAGCACACTGTAAAACAGCATTTAATTACGATTGGATAGTAAAGAATTATTGCTGTTTTACATAAAATCTGACATTTTGATATGAGTTTACTTTGGTTAACTTTGGTAATTTTTTTAGTACCAACTTAAAAAAAAGTATTAAATATAATGCGTTAGACGTCGTTGTCTTATTAGTTGAATAGAGAAAGGAAGTAACATGATCCTTGTTATATTAAACGTGGGTCGTCGGGATAAGTACCCGTATAATATACGTAGAAATAAGTGTTTTTATACTTATCTTGGTAATAATAGCATCATCACCATCATCATCATCAGCCCGTGAAAGTCCACCGCTGATCTGGTCCGGAGTAAGCATATCATAATGATGCATAAAACTAAAAGTCCAAATTACAAGTTACATCAAAATAATTCAGCTTGTTTTGATGATGATTATGTTATTACTATTTGTTTAATTATTTCTTGTTTAATTTAATATTTCCAAAAATATATGAAAAAATATTTCAGCTCATCAAGGTAAAGAGATCAACGCGCGAGTGCACGAAATTCACAATTCAACGTCGGTTGCATCTTGCTGTCCCAGCCTTTCTATCGTATATTTCTCACAAATTCAACAATCTTTAAATAATATCAATACATTAGTGCATGTGCATTTGACTAAATTTTTTATAAGATCAGAAAATTCTTACTTTTTAAGGTTTTAGCGTAAAAAATATGCAAATATTTTAATTGTTACCTACTATCAAAACGGGCTACCTAAAAGTGAGTTCGGAAAACTTTAATTTATGATGTAATAAACATCGAAGAAAAATTAAAACACATTATTATTACTTCAAAACAATAAATAAAAAGTATTTTATATACTTCTTTAAAACAGATATCATCCAAAAAAAATTGGATTATCGAAACGCAACCCTGATAAGTTTACTCGTAAATCTTTTTCTAAGCACGTACGTTTAGCTTTTGCATACATCGGTCCGTATTCATTTATCCTGATCAAAGGGTCCAGAATAGAGGGTCGCGCGCATGTTTGAAGTTTTAATGCGAATCGTCCGCTTCGTAATTATTAGTCGAGTATCGTCGCATCGGCTGCGGCGGCGCGTTGGTCGATAGGGCAAGCGGCAGGCGGAGTCGGTCGGGTCACGCTGTTGCGATCGATCTGAGGGCGCACGGCGCGCGTCTTTGGTACCAAACTCCGTTCGCAGTCCGCCGTACGACACCGGCGGCAACGAAGCCGGAGGCCGCGCCTCAATGCGCCCACCGATCGTGCCATGAGCGGCGGGCCGCTGCTCCTAGCCTTCGCGGCCGCCTTCCTCCCGCACGTCAACCATGTCGCGTGAGTATTAACCCCCACTATAATCAATGCAAATATCCATACATACTATAGCATAAAGCGTAAAATACAGCGTGGTTTTAAAAACGAAAACATTAAATTTACGATCTTACGGTATTTACTATTTTCTTTTTACTGTCGCGTTAAAGCTCGTGTATTTGAATAGGCCGAATCAAGTAAAATTAATAAAAATGAAGAAAGATAAAACTAAAAACATTTTGCTACGTGCAAAGGATTCTTGCTTTTTTTTAAAATTATTGTTTACAATGTTAATGTTATAATTATGACCAATTTATGAAACAAACCCTTTTTCATTTGTTATTTTTATTTTTTATTACCGGTCAATATTTTAAATTTTAATTTTTTCCTAATAGACTTCGTTATTTATTAAAGTAGTTTGTTCGTAATAAAATGAAATTTCCTTAATTATTTATTTCATTTTACTTGAAAGCTTATCGCTGCCTTATTTAGCTTTGTCGTATCGTATCCTTTTTATAATGGTTAAAACAATAGAGAAAAGTTTTTTCATTCTTTAGATTAGCACAAAGCTTTGCGACTTACAAAAATGCTCCACTCAAATGAACGTACGTTGCGGGAATGTGAACTTGATTTTATCGATTTGTCAAATATTTGGAGTGAATACGTTCGTTGGAATAGTCATTTTTGTACGGATTTTCCGTGAATGATAAAAAAGCTACAAGGAACTGAAGAAAACCGTATCTACGACAATAATGAACAACTTTCTCAGCTATAACTTTCTTAGAAAACGATTGAACACCGATTATTATTTATATATTTAGTATAGTATGATATTTATATATTTAGTATTTGAAAGTGAGCATTCTTCAAGTAGCATATTTTTTGCAAATATTTAATTAATCTAATTGAAGAATTATTTATAGTTTATAATGAATTAATTGATTATATAAATATCAATTCGAATAATAAATTTGCTAGATAATGAAAGCGATTTTACCATATTCTCTTTTTCACGATTTGTTTTTGTAATAATTAATCATAATATGGAACAGAAAAGAATTAATGAAAGAATTTATAGGCTAAATAAATTGTAAATAAAAAACTTAAAGATATCATTAAATATTTACTTTAAGAAGTCTGATAGAAAATAAATATAATAAAATCATTTTAAAACACCTTTTAATTTTATATTGTAACTAATGTGATAATTAATGGCCATTAGAGTTTAATTGTGTTTATTTTTAAAAATAATTAAAAGTTTTTAAGGTTTATACTTCATTTACCTTAAAATAGATATGCTTTTTATGATCCTTTCAAATTAAAATATAGTAAAGATAAGTTCAAATTGTAATTACTACAGCCCAAAATTTAAAATGATTTGCTAACTAAAACACCAGACAATATAAGATTAATTTCTCTTTTTAATTATTTTAATTCACGGTGAATTTTCAATGAAGAAACAATAATTTAATATTACAATTTACAATATCATAGTAAATTGTAATATTAAATTATAGTAAATTATAAATCATAATAAATTTTAAAATAACACATAAAGCTATATAAAAAGAAATTAATCAGATCACAAAGATCCAGCTTAACATAAAAGTTGACAATATTTTTACTACATGTATACATCTTACAAATAACAAATCGAAAAAATAATAACCGAACAAAAAATATTTGAAAAATAATTTTAGAACAGGTGGTTGATCGTTTAAATAAGAATAACATTTTCTTCAATAAAAAGCAATTCCGATTCACAAAAGAAAGATCAACAATGAATCTTCAGCTAATCTCATATACTCAACAGACTTGCGAAGGGTACTGTAACTTTGGTGATGTCCTCTATGACATCACAAGTGCATTTGATTGTGCGGATTATAAAAGTTCAATTTTAAAACTAAAATACTTCACTACTATAATAGACTATCCTCACTGATTGCCTCAGGCCGGAAGGGGGGGGGGGATTGGCCATAGTTGAATGCTTGGCAAACGTGTTGGCAAACGCAGATTTTTTATTTTGTTTTGTTATCAGGAAGATACTGCTACCTACTTCCTAATTAATTTACTTCTGTCGCCTCTTACGACACCTACAAAATGAAATGCGATAATTAATATTATTCTATTAGCTATTTTTATAAAACAAAAATCAGATTGTAATAAAAATATGTTGCATTTTTGTTTTTCGTTTATGACTTCTACAAATTCTAAAAATTAAAAAAAATATTTCATGTTTAAATTATTAAATATTTTTGTAGTTTCATAGTACATTTAATATTATTTGGGTTTAGTATTTAACAATTTTTAATTTAGTAATATGGCAGGAGTCTCGAGTCCGTCTTGATTAGAACCACTCTCTCACATAATAAGAGCCGTGGTAGCTCAGGGGCTAAATGCTCGCCGTAAATTTCACAGTACGCATGCAACCTGAGTTCAATCACCGCCGGCACCAATAAAATTGTTAATTGCAACTTTAAGTACCGATTTACCATGTGCAAGAAAAAAAATATTTCGAAGATATGTGAAGTCCGCCAACACGCTTTTTAAGCCTTGTCTTACGCTAAGCCCTCAGAAATGTGAGGAGGGCGGTGGCCGGCCTTTGGGTTGTATGAAGGCTGTAGCTTTACTACTTTATAACTTTACTTAAATATTTATGCCGTCAAGCAACTGTGTTGTTCATACTGCCTTCCGGTTTGAAGAGTAACAGAGCTAGCATAATTACAGGCTATGAGGCATGTCATCTTATTCTACAGATGTGGTAGAAAGTAAACGTAGTAGACCCATGCCGCAGCTATATTATGGTTGTAGTATGAATGGGTCGGCTTGGCCGGGGTAGGACCACACTTTAACAAAAAAAACCAGCGTGAAACAGCAGAATAATGTTGCTGGGTTTCGTATAGTGAGTTTAAAGAACCGGATTACCTTTTTACTGGTGAGGAGGGATTTCTATCTTGGCCCTCAGGGGTGACAACGCTTTGTTTGTTGATTCTTAATCGAGGATAAATGTAGATGGATAATCTATGGGCCACCGGACGAAGTCGCGGGGAACGGCTAGTTTTATAATAAATACAAATAAAAAATCTTTACGTTACATAATACTTTTAGCAGACACATGCCAATATGTATGTTACATAGTAACAGGTAATTCGATTTGCTTAATACATAAAGTAGTTTTCTCTAGTGTGGTATTACTAAGAGATAGTTAAAGTACGAAATCTCGAATAAGGTGCCTCGAGAGTCATAAAAAAGATTGCGGTAGGGTTATGCTCTGAAGTGGCTTTAACGGCTCGATGCTACGACTAAAATATATAATTTGGAGCCTTCCGATAACATTTGCGAAATGAACTTAAATTTTTAATCAAAATTTATTTTACTGTACTTTGAAATTTAAAGGAAAACGATTCTCAAAGAAACACAAATATTTAGTGATTTATTTATAAAGATCTGTTTTGCACTTAAGGCACATGAGCTTAAAGTCTCGGCCCACTACAAGAGTAAACTGTATACATAAGTTGTAATAGTAGGAACGTGTCAGCACAAAAAAAAACAAAGCAGACATTACGCCCACAAGAACGTATCAACAATGTATCTCATCCGTATACAATGCGTTAATGACTGTCTCATTCCGTTCAACATGTTGTGTACGACTATGATGCCCTTTCTATGGATTGTTTCTCATTTTATTCAGAGCTTCGTCTCAGTCGGAGTTTACAGAACTAGCAATGTTTGCTATTAGTTTGCTATTATTTGGGCAATGGTGGGCATACGCGATTACAACGCGCTTGGTCGCCTGCGCAGAGCGGTTCGGTAACGGCGCGTGCCATGCACATAGCTTATCAATACTTCTTGCCAAATATTCTCGTCGTGAATTTGCTGTCGATTCGGTCATGACAAGCTACTGTGTTGATCGGTGACAGAACGGTCTAGTAGGCATTGTTGCCAATCCGAAACGGTTACGGTCATGGTATGGAATGTTTTATTGAGTAGCAGTCGTTTTAGTGACATCTACAACATATATGTTATAGGAAACATTTAAATAACAGTTTGAGACGGTTACAGAATATATTTTTTTTTAAAAACGTTACCCCCACACTAGGATTTTCTCCTGTATCGTGGAGGCATTTTACAAACATTAATTGCACGAGGACAAACATCCAGACCCGGAACAATTATTTGTAGGCCATACAAATACTTGTTCCGTGCGGGATTCGAACCCGCGGCCCTCAGCGCAACAACTCATTGCTAAGCAACTGCGCCACGGAGCCGTCAATATATTTGCTTTAGTTATATAATTCTTATATTTACGCGAACACTACACATTGAATAAAACTATTTTTACGGATTTTATCGCGTTTAATTTTTCTCTTTTTGGGTTAGATCGAACCAAAAATTAATATTAAAAAACTGAAGGTAGCCGGGCTAACTATGACATCGGGACGTCAAACATCTCAGTCCCCCCCGTGACCATGGGTTGCTGTAAAGCACCCGAAACGTCGGGAATCAAAATAGTAAAATTAAACGCGATAAAATCCGTAAAAATAGTTTTATCCAATATATAATTCTGTTTCTTATTTCCACATTCTAAATTTTAATACACAAATATAGCCACAAAGCTGGCTATACAAATTCGGCCAACCTACGAGAATAACATATTGTGTTTCTAATGTTACCTTCTCAATTTACAAGTCAAGACCGCCATCTAGTAGATATGCATTATTAGAATTCATAATCAAAGAAATGTTTTCACATATAATTTAAAGTTCTCTTTCGCTTGGTATGCTTACAAAATAATTAAATGTTATGCTTCCGCAAAACGCCTACATCTAATTAAGTGATTTATATACTTCAACATTTAAAATTATGTTCATAAAACGGCACGTGACGAAAACTATCTATAACAGCTTGTGTTGTGTTATAGTATGCAGAATTATTTACTGAAGTTAACAAACTATTTAAGTTTGACAGCGTTTGATCCTGGTATTAGTTAAGACTAGAATAGCAAATTTATACGAGCGACTAACTTTAGTTATACAAAGTGCAACCCTAACATGATTTTGTGCTGTATCGTAAACGTTGATAAACTATAGAATGACTTTATAATAAGCGCTTTATTTTATTGTAAATGAAGATAACTAAAATAAACAATAAAGTAAAATCATGGAAAAAAGTTGTCAGCTAGCGTATTCTCTGAGCAGCCTACGTTCAGTAGTACCTACACTTTAAAAGTGCTTAGCACTTAGAATATTATCTTTATGGATCTGATTACTTAACTTTTTTGTGCACTTGTTAGTATATGTAAATTTAGTGATTTGAATAATATTAAATACAGCCAATAAAGGCTTATTTTGAATAACGTCCGGTTCCACAAATGTAATAGCCTAGGATATTTTTTACGTGGGGAAATGCCTACGCATACCCGCCTCCGCAAGGACAGGTAATGTCGAACATTCACCGACTGAAGCCCCATTGTGTTTCACCTTCGCTGCATATTGGCAGGACCACGGGATTTTACCACGTGACGGTTTCGGCCACGGAGGGTAGGGAGAGCGGCGCCTCGCAATACCGACACTCCTCTACTCCCGTGGCTCCATCACACCGCATTAATGGTGCGGTCCCGCCAGAGTCGCGGGGGACAGAGCAAGTGGCGCATCGTCGCACATCACTCCTCTTCCCTCGCGACTCCACCTCGGCTGCAACGGTAGAGGGAGAGGACACCCCTCTCGCCACAGCTTACCAACACACATCCGAACCTCCAAAGTGGGCTCACCATGCCTAGTCGGAGTGGCCACCTCGAGCTAGCCCTTCACCTCGGGCCAGTCATGTAGGTTCCTCTTAGTTCACCATGAGTGACCAAGCCACGGCTACTAAGCCCCCACTATGACAAGGCGGGAACCCGTTCGGGGTCAAGGCGAGTACATTTTTCAACATGTTTTCTCCTCTTTACTCTGTTTTTATTTACATTACTTACAAAATGATGATGATGATAATGTGTTTATAGAAAGAAACTAGAGCAACATGTACGTGGTAGAGCCACGCTTCAGCTATATTACTGGTATAGTTATAGCACAAATGGGTCATCTCGATCGGGGTAGCACCACGCTCTCACAGAATACCAGCGTAAAATATCAGCTTAATTCTATTGTGTTTCGAATGGTGAGTGTAGAACCAGAGACCCATTTTACTGAAAATGAGGCATTCTATCTTAGTCCTCAGGAGTGACAACCCATTTTGATTTTTAATCCGTATATATATATATATATATATAGCACCCACTTACCATCAGGTGTACTGTGTGCTCGCTTGTCAACCTTATTCTATAAAAAAAAATATGTGCATCTTGGCGGTTCATTATTAAGAGCATTAGCAAATAGACGCAGCTAGTTGGCATAAGCTTAAGATTATTGCCTTTTCTTAGCTTAGTAGCCTCCAGAAGAGCATGCCTTTGGCCTAAGAAAAGCCGTTAATAAGTTTACATCGTTGGAAGTTCCAGTATATTTGAACTTTTGCTTTTTTATATAATAAGGGTGAGAAACATGTGACAACACAAACAATGATAAATTACACACGGGCGAAGTCGCGGGGAACGGCTAGTAACACATAAACTAACAACCCGATTCTGAGCGATGTTTTACTAAAGTATCACTCCATATTATGGGGAGCCATCCTATGCTACCGGTGCGGAACGATTCGAAAAACATTTTTCTACATCAACGAAATACTTTAATAATAAGTAATTAAATGTTTTTTATAGGAAGAAACTAGTATTACTAAAAATGTTTTTAAATCAAAATAAATATTTAGAAAACTACTCATGTTTTTTATATAGAGAATAAGACGTTTTAAATGATTTTTCGTCTCTTATGATCCCAGCCCTTTACGGATGTGTTTATGTATATTGATGATTTCCTAAGATAAATCATATACACAAATTCCAATACTCTTGTTTTATTTACTCTGTAGAATTTTAACTATAGCCCTCATATACTGGTACTATTAATGAGTATCTGCCAGCGTCTAGTACAATTTGTGGTTACTAACCACTCACAAAATGTCAATATGAGCTAACTACCAACAGGGGTTGATAGTTAGCGCATATTGTTATATGCGCAACGTACAATTTTAAGTTATTTTAGCTCATATTACGTATTCCTACATATTTCTTATACTTATTCGATATTTCTTTAGCTATGAAAAATAAGTAATGTAGAAATTTAGGTTTCTTATTTGTTTATTATTTTATTTAAAATTTAAATATCCAAAAAATAGACTTTACACCAAGAGGAAGAACTAAATACTAATATTTGTACAGTTTTAAATTATCTTGTGGATATTTCATAGAACTCCTTACTGATATTTATGAGCCGTAACAGAAAACTTGTGAGAAGGTTGATGGTTACCAAGCTCTTGGTCTGGGAGTCATTGATAAAACCAAACAAGCATTACGTGAGACACATAATTTGTATGTTAAGCTTTAAAGTAAACATGTTAGCATTTTTAATAAAGCAGTAAGTATAGATCTTAGGCTACATCACCACTTACCATCAGGTGGGATCAGTTAAGCGCTGGCTAAGAATAATATAATATAAGAGGATTAAAACAGAAGATCTTGGTTAATTCAGCAAGTTTTCCATAAGAATGGCAATGCATTCTGAATAAACAATAAAAAGCTGTAATAATCAATTTCAAGCTGAAATGTCGTGGTATAATCGTGATCTGATATGTTGTACATCTTTTGAAATACATTAAATTTCACCCCATCTTGGGTCAAATCAGGTAAACAATGAGAACTAGTGGTATCTCATTATTATATTACAATGTAGGGTTGCTTCTATAAAGGAAGGGGCACCATTACTTTTTCATAACAACGTGAGATCTTACAAAAGCTGTTCTTGGAAGCGAATTGTTTGTCTGATGTAACGTAATGATATAAATTATTTAACCTAGCAAAAATAATTTATGACAACTGCAACCATTTTATCTGTAAATTTAAAAGGTACGCCGACATTTCTCGGCATCTTAGGAATTTATGATACTTATGCTATAATTGCATAATTTACTTATTTTAATTATAATTTTTAAAAGTAAAGACATAAATCATAACAGTGCCAATTTTTATTTAATTTGCTCTAAGTGAAAAAGACGAGAAATATAACTGTGCCCATTTATGTTATATTCCCTTTGTTTTCTCGTAGCGGTTAAGTTTAAAGGTTTTTATAATTTCGCAAATTTTAATTAAAACGCTACTAAAAATATAATGCCATCATTAGCAAATTATACATTTTGCTTTTACTGTCAGCAGAAATAATGTCTAAGGTAAGAAAAAAGAAAGTTAAATCTTAAAAAAAGTATTTGTGGTAAAATGATAAGAAAAACAACAAATGCATTTACGTATAGAGTTCTTATTAGCTCGCATATATCTGACAGATTGTATAATATTGATGTTTGTATAGAACGGGAAATTATAATTTTCTAAATTCAGGTAAATATTAAATAGTTTCATTTACCTCATCTTAAAAGTCCGCTTGATTCACTGATGAACGGAATGATACTATACGCTTTTATTAGCTTCACGTGTATCTATCTCTCTATCTATCTATCTATCAATCTATCTATCTATCTATGTAACGAAATCTTTTAATGTAATTTTCACCAACTTTTAGATTGCCGACTGACTTGAAAATTTGCACTCGTATCAAGAACACGTATACCCGCTACGTGACCTTTATTGGAAAATAACATCCTAAATATTATTCCAGGGTGTTAAGACTGTGTCACTTAAGAAAAGGTGTTCATGTAAAATCTCGTGAACGCTTTCCGATCCAATCTGCAATATACTTTTATGCTGATTTTCATTCGTAATTCGGCTGGTTCTTTATGTTTAATTACTTCACTGCTAACCGATTTTTTTTCGTAACAGCCGTCAAATGACGATTACTTCTTCATCTTATTTTGAAAATTTTCAAATGCCAGTAGGTATCTCAATACAAAAGCCATCTCTTACAAAACTTTTTTCGTAGCAGGCTAATGAATATAAATTTTTCTATAGGATCTTTATAAATTTTAATTATAGGGCGTTTACATAATGGTTTCTTATATTTACGCGAACACTACACATTGAATAAAACTATTTTTACGGATTTTATCGCGTTTAATTTTATAGGGCGTTTATTATAACTTTCAGTACCGTTTTCGTCTTAGCAAGGACCATAATACTACGTTGAGCTTTATTAGTAACTAAGTTCTTTTAAATCGAATCTGGAAGAATTAATATTTTCAACAGCAATCTGAAGCCCTACCCCCCTAAAAGGTATCAAAAGAGTTACCTATACGACTATTAATGTGTCCCTATTTTACTTGTATTAGGGTCACATCAGTCAATTCCTTATAATTAATCCTTTTCAACTTGGAGAGAACTTACAATATTTATATTTAATCAAAATTTAATATTAAGAGAAATAATTTGATATTGTCACCGGCGGCCGCACTTACCACGCTTTAAGATTTTGAGGCGTAATTACGTCGATGTCACTCAATGTCTTCAATGTCATTCGAGAATAACAACTTATATGGTGTATTTATCAGAAATTTGTTATGGTTATATTTTTTAATACAAGAAAAGATGACAAACAAGCCCAGTCCACCTGATGGTAAATAGATGCTGTGGCATATTGACATTGACATTGTGATCTTTTATCGCATAAGAATCAAAACAAAAGGCGTTGTCACCCCTGAGGACTAAAATGGAATGCCTTATTACCAATAAAAATGATCTCCGATTTTCTACACTCATCATACGAAACACAGCAGTGTAATGCTGATATTTGACTCTGTTATTATGTGAGAGCGTGGCTCTACACCGGTAGGGTCGACCAAGTAAAAAACCTTAATGAAAATATCTGCGATTAGAAAGAGAATCCCAATGGATCATGAAGGTATTGGCCTCGCCCATAGACTATTTCATAAGGCTGATATTTGCCATTACTGCCAGGCTTGGCAGGCAAGTTGGCAACTGCATTTTTTAATGATTTTGAGATGGATTCAAGAAAATGTGGCGCTCATTTCATATAGTTGGAGTCACAATGTTAATATATTTATAGATTATTTTAAGCGTACTTGGTGATTAATATCTGAAACTTTTAAATTAACCTTTTAAAAGAAATGCAATTTCAATTATGTGACATATGTTATAGCTATTAGTATAAATTCTACGATTGCTGGCGTGCAGACGAATTAATTGGTATCAGTATTTCCGGCGCAATTTCGACCATTTCATGTGAATTGTATCCGATAATGAAAACCGCTTGAACGTTGTGTTGTTAAGCGATGTCAATTTGACATATCGATGACCGATTACTAGTGAAACGCATATTTGTTGTTCATTTCCCTCTTAATGAAACAGTAACTGAAAATAGTTTTTGATTATTTATGCAACGTTTTTTGTTTAACTAAACTTATATATTATGTATATCTGAGTTTGGTTCTAAAACATTTACAGCTATACACTTTTATAATTATAGGTAATTAAACGTCTATTCCTTCCAAGGCTGCAACGTGCAGTAATATATGACTTATTCATAGAATTAATAATTAGACTTTATTCCCCGACGACTATAACTAATAAATAGTGTTGCAAGGCTGTATAGTGTAATTACATTACCTTGTTACATTCGGTTGACAACACCTATGTTTTGCATAAAGATATACACTTAGCGTGTCTGTAGAAAGTACAGTTGTTTTACGGATGTATTGTGCGGTTGCGGTATATATTATTTATTTAATTAGATTACCAACCATTGTCAAACCAATAAAAATCTTAATTGCTACAGCTTAGTATCTAGGAAATAATGCACAATCACTTAAAGGTAATCATCACTTACACAATGAAACATTAACAAGTGAAGCACAAACATTAACAAATAATAAACTCAAAGCTACATCTCTAAAATTGTTTTCTTAAATTTAGTGGTTGTCATACAATATAAGTCAAGGATTTGGTGATGGTCACAGCATTTGTTGTAAAGATGGCTCATTCTAGAAATTGATATTGATTGTTTACATAATGTGTGAAAAAACTAGCCATTATTTTCATAGATTGTTTGTACATTTTGTGATTATTCTAAGTGCGTAATATTTAATAAGAGAAAAATTTAATAACACATTTAAAAATAAATGCTTTAAATATCATGAAACAATTTTTTTAAATTTTATCCGAAATTTAGTTTCTCTTTCTCTTATTGTGCTATCTTCATCATCATCATTACAGCCCATCACAAGTCCACAACTGAACATAGGCCTCCAAGGAATGCCAAAAAACACGATCCATGGCCATTCCAGGTCGTTAACCCATCTAGAGTAACGACCTGGAATGGCCATGGCCGTTCTACACTTCGCTAAACGGTACAAAGCTATCACTCAAGAACCTTTCTTCCCCATCGGTAGTCGGTTCTTCGAACTATATGGCCGGCCCATTGCCCCTTCAGTTTACTGATCCATAGCGCTATATCGGTTACTCTGGTTATACTGCGGATATCCTCATTACTTCGTGCTTTTGTGACAACTTTAAGTATTATGATCAAACTTTAAAAATATTGTGTAACTTAAACCACGTTGCATCAAACATTGCGTGTATGTTATAATAACTTAAAGAAAATAATAAGCAGGTAATAAATCAAAGAGCAATTTTCCTTTGCATGCGACTCTAAAACTCGTTGCTCAGTAAAAACATTTTAAGCGGATTTTTTGCTTTTGTGAAAGCTTGAAGGTCCGCTCCGATCGTTCACTACTCGTATTTGCATACACGATACAACCAGGGTACGTGCTCACGCGACTAGCTCCATAGAATCACGCAAAGTTCTATTTAAGTGTAAGAACACGGTGGAGGCATAAGCAGTCCCGCCCTACATAGTGGTTTTAGTATGGGAGCGGCCTTTCATTAGCGTACTCAAAGCGCACCGCGCTAATATTACAATCAAAAGAAAATAGCGTCCAGTACGTGGGAAGATTTACAATGGCTGCATTGTGAAAACAGCATCTATAAGCTCTTATAAAGTAGCCAGAATTTTAATTAGCATTCAAAGATATATTTTTGTTTGTATATTCTAAGCTTTTTCAATTCTCTTTAATTTTACGAAATTACCTAGTTAAAATAAAAATTCTTTAGGTACGACTTGAGGGTAACTCAGATCTATTTTCAGACGAAAGTAACGTTCAGTCAAATATATCGTCAGTTTAAGTATTTTCCGTATTTATAAAGACAGTGATAAGGTGTTATAGTATTTCGTGGCTATATATTTTAGGCGTATAATAAATATACAAGTGTCGAACATTATAATATGATGTCATTATCATCATTACAATATTTCACTAGTTAGTAGTAGGCTTCGCTCAAAGAATACCGCAAAGCACGGTCCTCTTCTACCTGCATCCAACGACTTCCTACATGTAATACCAGTTCGTTACTATGTGTCATGAGGAGCCGCCCTACATTTCTCTTAATCCTCTATTACCCGTCCTTTACCAGCTTATTGCTTCAGCCTATCGCTCCGTAGACATTACTGTCAATAAATAATAAAATTATTATAAATATAACATATGTAATAAAAATAAATACACAACGAAAATAAATATTAGTACTTAATAAGATTTGCTTCAACCACGCGTAAAGGTTACACGCACCCATTTTTTTATCGAACGACAAAGGATAAACGTAATAAGTAAGCATGAAGTAGAAAACCTACTTCTTGGGCAGGAGACATTTGTTACAGCAAGCGACTTCAAACTTAAGTTAATATCGTATTTATCGTGTCGAAATGAAATTTGTCATTTATATTGTAAACGTAGAATTAAATTCTGGGAAACCCTTTGATGACTAACGGTTAACGTGACTGTATTTATGAAAATAATTTAACAATGTGTAGCGAATTATGTTAGCCATTTAGCGTGCTAGGTTAATAAATGTATACAATTAATACAAACGCGATAAAAAACCAGCCTTGAGCAATAAAACAAATATCTCGAATGTTTGTAACAACAGATTAAGATGTCTGTTTTATATTAATCCCTTTCATTTATTTAAATTAGGGAACACAATACCTATATTTTATTAAAACAACCAATAAAGTTCCATCCAATAAAGTGCTACAAATATTGGTAGTTCTGCCTTTCTTTTTTTTTTAAAGACTTTAAATATCCAGCCTTTCTTCCACCAACATGGACGTGTATTCTTTATTGTAACTTAGATGTCACAAATTAATGTACTCGTACCAAGAAGCCCATATTATTTAAAACGCCACTACATCGAAATACTATATATAATGACGCATTGACAACTACATCGAAGGATATTAATGAAGTTGTTCCCAAGATAGTACTATCAACTGAAACTTTACAATGCTCTTGAAACATGTTTAGAATCTTCTTGTAGATGAACCCTTGTAACCCAGACTGGCGTCGAGGAGCAGCGTCAAAGGTGCGAGATGCCTGCGATTGTCTATCCGCCCGCCAAGCATGACGTTGAAGACATATTCTTCTTACAATGGCAGACCCATGCCCAGCAGTGAATTATAAAATGAAGAATAAATAGTTGTAGAGCCATCTGCTCTGTAATTATTTATTTTAGGAATAAAAAAATAATGTAATTAATTTGTACTTTCTAGGGTTCCGTACCCAAAGAGTAAAACGGAACACTGCTATCTGTCTTCTGTCTGTCCGTCTGTCCGTCCGTTTGTATGTCACAGATCTGTAGGTCGTGGACGAAATCATTTGCAGACCTGAAGATTGTATTTTTGGTGCAGAATGTTGACTGTAAACCAAATATCGAATAAGAAATTCAATTAATTTATTTTATGTAGGGGAGAGAATTTCCACCTATGTTGTTCCATTCAATGGAAGAGGAAGAGCCCCTTACCCTACCTAAAGTGACCCATATGTGAAAAAGAAGCCGAAAAAAATTTCCTTATCCCAGCATGAGAACTTTCATTGTACTCGTATGAGCCCACTGAGTATAATATATGTACTTTTTAAGCTGTGTATTTTGTATGGAACCCTTATAAAACGAGTCCCAACTTGCACTTTACCAATTTTTTATAAGAAATAGATACAGATTCTACAGCTGAGTAGTTGCTTATACGATGATGACTTTAAGATTTCGTCATAATACCCACACTTGTCAGGCAATTTGTTTCGAAATCCTTGTACTAGATAATAAAAACTTTAGCATTTTCAGCTGTTGATCTTTTGTTCACGTCGTATAAATATGAGACAGTTTGACATCTTTTGGAAACACAGAACATACTACGTTCAAGTGAGAATTTTCATGCGTCAAGAACTTCGGCGCACTTACTTAAGTCGCTTCCGTTTCCCACGGAATTCATTCAATCATTACAGCCTATAAAATCCCACTGCTGACATAGGCCTCCCCCATAGATTGCCAAGTTGGCTCTATATTTTTGTTTCGTATATGATATTTTTTTTTTTTTCATTAAAGTTTCGGTATATTTTATAACTAGAAATAGTGCAATTTGAAAGGAAAACATTTCATCTTACGTAAAATATTTCGAATAAATATTTTTTCTTATTGGCAAGCACAAACTTTGAAGCGAGCATCCTTTTTTTTCAACTACACCCGCAACGACCACTAGTAACGGCCAACTTCCTCGTCAACGCAAGCAATAACGCTTTTGACGGTACATATTACGTGCGCGTTTCGTTAATGGCAGTAAAGAAGATCTCATTTCCCTGCTCCATCGAATACTAAGGCAGTTTTCCATACCTGACCTGTGGATAAAAGAAATATAGTGGACACTTTTGGCCAGAAGATACATCATACGGGCCCTGCAAACGTCGGGCAGCTCAGAAATTAACCAGGTTAGTGTTTGCCAGGTCTTATGTGTACATAACATAATTATTTTTTGATCCTTGCGAGCCAAATCTTTCCTTTCAAATCGTGCTGTCTTAGTAAAAGTGTTATCTTTAGTTTCACACAGTTTAAATTTTTAAATTTAACGTACATATGTACTTTCATCGACGTGTCGTATAGACCAGACCATCTTTGCAACGCAAAATGCCGGATCCAGCATTAGGTGAACAATTTATGTGTGATGTTTCATGCGAGCAGGATATGTTCGAACGCGATATTATTTTAGATGATTTAAAAAGAACATTACAGTTCGCAGCGACCGATGAATTTTGTTTCGTTCGCGAACTAAAGATCTTACGGCACTACAAAGAAAGTTTAGTAAATTGCAAACTAAAATTGAATGTCTAATAGAGACAAAAATGTTCAACAAAGATGAACAAATTAAAATTCGTAACGATTTTGATGACGCATACTACGCTATTGTCACGCATTTGAGCAAATTAAAACAGGATGACGAACAAGGTAGGCGTATGAGTAGGTCCTTTCACTCCGAATCGTTTTCACAATCCCACAATCCAAAATTGTCTAAAATTCCCTTGCCCAATTTCTCGGATAATAGTACTGACTGGAATTCATTTTATGATTTGTATGTTTCACTCGTACATAACAATAATGCCTACACGGATGCGGAGAAATTCAGATATTTACTCCTTACTTTAATAAATGAACCTTATAATTTAATTAAATCAATTCCCATTACCGACGCGAGCTATTCTGTAGCCTTACAGGTATTAATTCCGCATTATGGGAACAAAAGAATTAAGGCTTCCATTCATCTCGACAAAATTCTCGATGTTGAACTTTGCTCAGAAAATTAAACAATCAGCTTTCGTAACTTACTGAACACTTACTAAGAAAATATTAAAGCACTTGAAGTCATGAAATTTCCTACAAACGAATGGAGTTTTATTTTATTAACGATTTTACTACGAAAAATTTCCTCATCTATTCGCAAACGTTTTGAGTTATCATTAAAATCACCATCAGATATTCCTGATATCAACGCACTAATATCCTTTTTGGAGCGAGAATTGTCCGCAAGCGAAATTTCTCACCCGAATTTCGGTCAGATTACTAAACATGAGGCTCAATCAAAATCAAAACCACCATCAGGTAGCGGCGGTAGCCGCACGACGGCATCTCCGGGCGCACGCCGTATATTTATAGGAAACAACACATCACAGCCGGTCTCAGAGTCTGCATATAATACTCTAAGCAAATTTCTGAATGTTAAACATTTCCATTGTTCCTCGTATATGCTGTGACGCCCAACACACACTAACTAAATGTCCAACGTTTTTAAACTTATACCTTTATTTATGGTAAAAACGTTTGCTTTAATTGTTTACACGTTGGATACGACGTTAAGCAATGCAGATCAAATTTTGTGCCGAACGTGCAACAAGCATCATCATACACTAATTAGTTTCGATAATCTATCTTATGTAGGTGCTACCGAGATAGCTGACCCGCATGGCAGCTCCGTTACAGCGTATGATCTCGTTACTTCGAGCGATTTTCAGCTGGTTATGACGTCGATAAATCACACTACTCGCGACGCTAGCGCGCAATCTAGTTCTGCTCCGTCGGTACGAGCGAGTACAATGCTATTATCAACAGCGCTCATCGATGTTTACGTAAATAATCATAAGCGACCGACCGTGCGTTGTGTCATAGATTCGGGGAGCCAGGTTTATTTTATTAGTGACAGCGTACAGCGTTTGGGCTTAGCGAGAAAACATGTCAATGTTCCTCCTGTTTACGGAATTAATGAAAACAGACCGGTTTATCCAAAAGGCTTAGTTTCGTGCTATATTACACCAAAAAATAAAACACAACCTTCGGTACAAATCGATGTCTTAATCTTACCGAAGCTTATTACTACACAAATGCCCTCTTGTCAATTACCTTATAAGGAATGGTCACACATTAAAAATGTGACGTTGGCTGATCCTGATTTCTTCACACCACAACCGTAGAAATGTTACTTGGAGCGGACATACTTCCCCAAATTCTATTACACAACACGGTGACCGTAGCGCCTGTTACACCCATAGCAATAAATAGTATTTTTGGATATTTACTGCTAGACAAGCTAGATTTTAATATTCATTCCCCAGTTTCATTCCCTGTTCAGGTGTTTCACAGCTCCGTTAACGATGTTTTTTTTTAATAACGGTATTTTATACTTTTCGAGGAGCATATCTAATTATATATTATCGTATAGCAGTTTTTGATTTTCTCATTTAGTTTTTAAATAAATACCTACCATTTCTTTTGGTTTGGTGCTTTCGTCGCTTAAAACTAGACGCGAGTGTGTAAATGCTATCTCTTTTTTCGCACGCTTAAAGTATCACTCTCGTCATCTCCACGCCGCTTCTCAATCCTTATTCGCCCGTGACCACTGTCGGACTTGGCCAGCGAACGGCGCGGCGCCCAGAGGCGGAGTTTATTTCGCGGATTGTTCTTTTCTTTCAAATTATAAATACCTGCAAATCATTTTTTTAATTTTTTATAAAATATTGTTTTCCTTATTGAAGGTGAATTTGGTGTTATCAACTTAATGAAGTTTTTGCGTTTGGCGTGACACTGTGTCTAAATTTCAGCACCTAGACAATGGTAGTATAGGAGCGGTTCAAATAACAAACGATGTTAGCGCTAACGATGTTAGCGCTTTCCTTTTTGCAATTCCTCGGAGCGATACTGGACTCTTTATACTCTTTTATATTTTATTGTTTCGTATGCTTTATTTAGTTAAAAAATACACGTTATTTTAATAAAAAGCCGGCTGTCTCCGGTAGATCTAAGTGATACGAGGAGGTCGCTAAATTTTAACTGGCAAACTAGATAATATTTTCTGAGTAAATGCATAAAATTCATAATAAAATCTGAAAATATATTTAAATAATCTTAGGCATAAAATATAAAAAAAACTTGTTAAGGAAATTCTTTTATAAAATTCTATTATATATATAAAATTGATCAATATATTGCAGTAAATGATGTGTGGAGTGTGGAAATAACTCTTAATTTGTACTTGCAAGTCCCCTGGCTACTGAATACTGTACTACTGGCTTCATTGCGTGATGCTCGTACAAACAAAAAAGTAGACGGAAATAATTCATAAATTGGTAATTTTTTGTCAGGGACATCCAAATACCACATCATAATCTTTTTTATAAATCATCAATGTCAGACAGACACACTTCAGTTACAGTTATTTAATAATATATATATACAATGTTCTTATTGAAAAATAATATCTGAAATGTTTTAAATTGCTGTTTTTACATCAGTATTATTATATTTAAAATATTTAAATATAATAACACTATTGAATCCTGTGGATTGGCTTTTCTTGGATTAACTTTTGATAACAACACTAATAGGGCCTAAATTAGCAGGCAAACGTAGTTCTGTAGCATATACACTAAAAATGATTAGGAGTTACACTAATATTGAAGCAACTAGATTTGTTTATTTTAGATGTTTTTATAGCGTTATGTCTTATGAAATTAGACTATGGTGAAATGCGATAGACATTAAACTATATTTGTTTTGCTAAAGAGTAGATATAAGTAAGAGTAATTTATAACTTAAATTGTGGGTAGTCTCTTAATAAAAAGAAACTGACACACTGAAACTGGAAAACTGCTAATTGGCGGCTGAACAGGTAAGAGAGTGTTCACAACCCAGACGGATTCCTAGGCAGAGAAGGAGTCATGCCACCCAGATATATTATATACGTTTCAGATATTCTGGATAGTAACCAACAAGTAAAAATGAGAAAACTTATATACCAAATTTACAGGACCAATTGTTAAAATCCATCAAGTCCATATTAAGTCTGTCCACAGCGGTATTTATAGAGTTGACGTCAGTTTTGTTATAAATTCGTTAGTCGTCAGGGTGAAAGTAAGAGCAACTCAGCGGAGAAGATAAAAGGAAATGAAATTTGATATTATAAGTGGCGATAGTATTCCACCCTATGGCACTCCAGACATGAGTTTACGTCAGTTAAATATGTCGAGAATACAGCCAACAGCTTCGTGACGGTCACGGAGATAGAAAAATTAATAAGAATTATAATTGTACTGGCGTAGGGAAGTGACGATCCCATCGCCCGATGGCAAGAGTTAAGTGACAAAACTGCTACTTCCATGCAGACAGTCAGCATCTTGCCAAGAGGTGTAAGCGCTGTGCCATGGCAAAATTGCGACTGCAAAGGCCCGTTTGCGTCTATGGCTACACCATATAAATTGGTGCCGGGCCTGGGCGACTTCCGTTAATTGAAGCTCATTATATGGATGATGGAAAAAAAGGAACGCGCTTAGGGCCTTTGCTTGGAGGTCACCAGTGCGCGTCTGCAGCTGGCGTTGGATGCGATAGCATGCGAGCCACATGCTGAGCGCGAGGTACTGCATGACCACCCAGCAGCATTCATCATCTCCACCCGATGTCTTAGTGCCGGCAGGATTCTCTCGGACTCAGTAAGCGGCACCCGCCGCTGGTGGAGTACGCTGCATGCGTTGGACGAAAGCAATGAACTCGAATGCATTGCGGGCGTATTGTAGGGCGAATGGGAAAGAAGTTGGAGGTTTTGCGTACCGGGATAGGATACATCGCTTTTTTGATGAGTTGAAGTCACATATTTATAACGAGTTAGGTACATTCTGTGCTCAAACATATTTGAGGACGCCGAACCCGATGAAAATCGGATGAAAATGGCGCCACAAGTTGTAGAGCAACCCGCAAACGTGGATGCCGTTGTGGATTTTCCAGTAGTGGTTGATTCAGACGATGATGGAATAGTCGCCCATGAACTAAACCAAAAAAAGAAACATTGGAAGAGGCGATTATGGAAAAGCGCAGTACGCCTCTCAAAAATCCACCGCAACTTCCCCGCATATAGTCGTGAGGGCTCTGAACCCAATACTGGTATCTTATTTGAAAGCCAGCCGGGACCTTTGCGAGACGAACTCAATTCTTTTCTCAATTTTTAAAAAATATAGCGCCATTCCAGCCTGGAGAGCAAGAATTGAGGATCGTATCGCAAAGGCTAGGGCCCTCATTGGCAAACTGATGTTCTTCAAGTCAGGCAATAACAAGTCAAGGATTGTGCGCACCGTCAGGATGGCGTTTGCGTGGCCGGATATAACGCAAAAACTAAATAACAATATATTACATGTATTCGAATATATGCAAATTAAGAAACCTAAAAATATTAGGAACTTTTCCTTCCTTTAACATGAGTAATAAATCTCAACTCACTATAAAACATTTTGTATCTCTAAAGAAAGAGAGAGTTGCGTATTACAATATTTTCTAGTATGTAATTATTAGGTTCTCATAACGAATGCAGTTATTCTATCTGACTAAAATCGCAAAAACACGCTCATTCTGTAAAATAAAATAAAATAAAACTCACAATTTTACAAGGATTTTTCTATTTAATTGAATTAAGATGATTTTTAGAATTTTTTTTTATATTTTGGTATACCATACATAGCGACTGCGATGTAGTGTGTAAAATATTAAATGTTATAAAGTAAGGCATTTATTTTTATTATTTTTTTTTTTATGCAATATAATCTTGAAGTTCATTATAATGTTACAATTTAGTACGTTAATTATCGACGTATAAATAACACAAACCAAACAGTTATCAGTGCAAATTGTACAATTAGGGTTTAACTGCAAACATAACATATGCATAAATGCAGATACATACACAGATATGGTTTTGGGTTACCTATGCTTACATATGCCCGTACGTGCGTAATTCTGTTAGTTTAATTGCATGCCTAACTAGTCTATAGTTGCTTCTCACGGATTAACTATGCTAGTCTCTATTTACCAAACTAAATTGTTACAGTTGGTGGCAGATCTCAGTATGTACTTAGCACAGCTTTGGGGTTTCGGGTTCATGTCGAAATCACTTTACTAAAATGTATTAGTTTATTAGCTATATTATTTGCATCTGTTAAAAATATTGCGTTATTTTTTATTTTTTACTGAGAAATCGTACTAGCCATGATATAGTATGACATAATGACGGCTCTGTGGCGCAGTGGCTTAGCAATTGAGTTACAGCGCTAAAGGCCGCGGGTTCGAATCCCGCACGGAATAAGTATTTGTATGGCCTACAAACAATTGTTCCGGGTCTGGTTGTTTGTCCTTGTGCAATTTATGTTTGTAAACTGCCCCCACGATACAGGAGAAAATCCTAGTGTGGAGGTTGCGTTTTTCAAGACAAAAAAATAATTAAAAAATAGTTAATAAGGCCAATAGTTTTGGTGATGGTATACTCAAAAGGCTAGGTATAATTATGGTATTCTGTTTGAAATACAGTTCATTATAATGTGAAAATATGTGCAGTGTTTTACGTTATGAATATTTTTATCATAGTTCTAAGTGATATATTTTTACATGTGAGAGATAATAAGTGGTATAGCCGAATACAGCTGAACAGAATACTAGCGTGAAATAGCATCATACTGCTGCGGTGTTTGGAATGCTGAATGACAAGCACCGGAGTCCCATTTTATTGCTAATGATATATTTAGATTCTAAAGCGAAGATATATTTATTTTTAAAATGTAAGTGACAAATTAACTTATAGTGCACCTGATGGTAAGTGGCCACTGCAGTCCACAGATATGTTGTCACGCTCCCTATATAATTCAGACCAGAACACAGCAATACAGGCACTGCTATTTGGCGGCAAAAATAGGTAAGAGGACGGTACCTATACAGACGGACTCCTAGTCAGAAAAGTAGTCCCAGCACCTAGATGTAACGATGGAAAAAGTAACATCTCTCTCCAGGGATGATGTTCAGATCGGGGAGCGCCCAACGCTTCAACGTATATGAAATGACGATAGTATGAGACTTGTTTTATAAATACACTTTCTTTACGAAAAATTCGATAGCGTGATTTAGATTTCCGTCCGTTTTACGCATGTGGCGCGACGATAGCCGTAGGCAGCATTTACTTACCGTCAGGTCGATTGTGTGATCGTTTGTCACCATTGCCTTTTGAAAAATGTAATATTATAAAAATGTCTCTGAAATTTTGAATCGCTCAAACGTTTTAAAATGGTAAAGTAAACTTTCCTGTAGGTAGCAATTTGATAACTCGTGATCACACTGTGCAGTTTTGTTTAATTAATAAAATATTTATGACTATCGTCTGCTGATATTATTAAAAATGCAAATTGCAACGTGAATAACGGAACTCTCATTAAAAGCGGATCAGAGTTCCGCCCGTTCAAGCGAACTGAACAAGTTACCTGAAATCGATTCATGTGCAATTGTGCAGAACTCAAGAGCGATCGTTGCCGCTTTGGTAGCAAATTTTATTTTGTAGCTATTCCTTTAAAATTTTTAACTTCTGCCATTTTTATGTATATATTTTAATATATTTTGAGTTACCTGGGTATAAAGGATGCGATAAAATGGGAGTAAGAAACTTTGTAATTGGGTTAAGAAACTTTTGAACTGGTACCAAAAGTCTATTAGAAGTTATTTTCATTCTGTTCTTAAGTTTGATAATCCGCCGGTGACGTAATAACACCGTATTCTTGTTCTTCAATAAAGGCAATAATGTCTAATTGAATAATTATAGAAGACAGAACAGTTCCTCTACAGTGCCGGCCCTATATGCTTTTTTCGATTTTCTAGTCATTAACGATTGTCTCACATATTGCTACGATGGCCTCTTGAAAAAGCAGGTTTAAAAAATTGAACTTTACTCTAGTGTACCCAACATATTCAACCTTTGACAGAAAACGAGGATATCTGAGATGTATAATCTGTCATTCAGGTCGGTTAATGCGAACTATTAGAGCGTCCTATTCACTTGAAATTTGAGCAGTGCTACAGTATCTTCATCGGTGTCTGTTTGAGAAGATTTCTTAAGGTGGTAAAATGGTCGTATAGTATAAACCTATATAAAGGTGAAAAGCAACACGGCGTGTAATTTTTACTACGGCATTAAAGCTAATAATTTATTCACGATACTGAACTGGAAAGGACTGGAAGGATAATCGTACCAACATTAAGTGCGTATACATACACCTATAATATAGGTGTAGCTAGAAGATCTTAGTACTACGTACAATGGTCTCAAATTTTTCTTATAATGGGTACGTTTAAAGATAAAAATGAACGCAAAGGACACATTTTCTTAGGTTCGTAATAATTTGCTATACATATAGTAAAAACCTGAGGGTTCCGAATAAACTTAACTGCTTATGTAGATGTCTACGATTTTTGCCTGTAACTGAAAGCTGAAATTTAACAATGACAATATTAATTTATATACAACTAGCTGGTACCCGGAACGTTGCTGCGGCGGAAGAAATAATTATGGAAATATCGTTTTAAATTTGGAAGTGTTCTATTGTTTAATTAGGAATGATAATACATTCATTGAAATTGAATCACATATTATGACTTTCAAATAAATATTTCGGTACGATACGCGCGCCACCTACTGTAATTTCATTGTACTATGCCTATAACATTAGCGCAAGTGCCAGCAATAAGTTGACAAAGTTTTAGCGCAATCTGATGAACGGTATCGCAGCGCATAAAATACGAAAATACAAAAATTAATTTTTATATACTAGATGGGTACATATAATAGTCTAAGCTGTAAGATAAGTGCTAGGTTTCACTAAAATAATTAACTTACAGAAATTTATAAATTACATAAGTAAGGCAAGCACCGAACATTGCTCTAAAGAAAAATTAAGGCGAAACGAAGGACAAACTTAACTTTGCAGTGGAAAAAACGTTCTCCTATGCGATGTGTGTGAATTTGTAATCGTAAAAAATATTTTTTATGTGATTCTACAAGTTAACTGTTTATCGGATTTTTCTCTATAACTTTTTTCATAGTACACGGTGACTTAAAACCACGTTACTAACTAGCCGATTATTGTACTGTATGTTTTACTTAAGTCACGCATAAAATTTATAATATTTTATATTTTTTTTTACATTTATTGAAAAATAATAACGCATAACATCTATTAGAATACTTTAAATTACAAACAAAACATTAAATCATTTGATCAAGAAATATAAAAAAATACTTGACATAAAGTCATTTAAATTTCTTGTACATTTTTAGCTTGAACTGTATTTTTTAAAGTACAATTATTAAAAAACACAATTATTATAACAATTTAATATATTTAAAACTATTACTACCATTTACCGTCACATTACGATTGCTAAAAAAATAAGACCGTTGTGAAATTAGGTTTGATAAATCATTTACATATAAGCCAACATCTGGAGCATAAAAAACTTCTGTAAATCGAGTCTCGTTGCACCTTTCATCATCATCATCATCATCATCATCATTACAGCCCTTCACAAGTCCACTGCTGAACATAGGCCTCCCCCAAGGAATGCCACAAAGCACGGTCCTGAGCCACCCGCATCCATCGACTTCCTGCATGTCTTACCAGGTCGTCACTCCATCTAGTGGGGGGACGCCCTACACTTCGTCCGCCGGTACGAGGCCGCCACTCGAGAACCTTTTTCCCCATCGGTTGTCGGTTCTTCGAGCTATATGGCGGGCCCATTGCCACTTCAGCTTACTAATCTGTTGGGCTATGTCGGTCACTCTGGTTCTACTGCGGATATCCTCATTTCTAAGTTTATCACGCAGTGAGACCCCGAGCATAGCCCTCTCCATAGCTCGCTGAGCGACCTTGAGCTTCCTCATCCGGCCAGCAGTGAAGGACCACGTCTCAGTTCCGTAGGTCATCACTGGCAAGACGCACTGGTTGTACAGCCTCGTTTTCAAGTTTTGAGGTATACCTGACGAGAAGATGTGCCGTAATTTCCCGAACGCTGCCCAGCCGAGTTGAATCCGTCGATTGACCTCTCGGTCGAGTTGGACTTACCTAGTTGGACTATTTGTCCCAGGTAAACATATTCGTCAACAACTTCGAGCTTAGTGCTCCAACAACTACCGGCATAGGTGTGACATGGACATTAAACATGATCTTTGTTTTGTCCATGTTCATCTTAAGACCTATCCGTTGGGAGGCACTATTGAGGTCATTGAGCATAGTGCTTAGGTCCTCCAGCGATTCTGCCATAAGGACTATATCATCGGCAAATCGAAGGTGAGTGATGTACTCGCCATTGATGTTAATGCCGTATCCTTTCCAGTCCAGAAGCTTGAAAACGTCTTCCAATGCAGCGGTGAAGAGTTTCGGGATATAACGTCACCCTGTCTTACACCTCTCTGCAGTTGGATAGGTTTTGTACTCTGGTTCTGTACTCGGATAGCCATCGTGGCCCTACTGTACAAGCACTTCAGCACTTCGATATACCGACAGTCAACTTGGCACCGCTGAAGAGACTGCAGCACCGCCAAATTTCGACGGAATCAAGGCTTTCTCACAGTCCACATACGCCAGACATAGTGGCAAATTGTACTCCTCGGACTTCTGTACAATTTGCCGAAGGGTATGTATGTGGCCTATGGTGCTAAAGCCTTTCGGAAACCGGCTTGTTCGGGAGGCTGGAAGTCGTCGAGTCTGCGTGCGAGACGATTCGTAATGACTCTCGAAAACAGCACGTAGACGCGGCTCAGAAGGGAAATCGGTCTGTAGTTCTTCAAGAGAGCGTTGTCGCCTTTCTTGAAGAACAAGACCACCGCACTTCTGCTCCACGCCTCCGGTGTAGTGCCACCATGTAGGACGGAATTAAAGAGCTTCTGAAGGACTTCAAGTACCGGTTTTCCACCCGCTTTCAGAAGCTCCGCTGTAATTCCATCCTCGCCTGGGGCCTTGCCGTTTTTAAGGTGCTGGAGAGCCATTCTAATCTCGCTCAGACTGACGTCCGGGATATCATCGGAATAGTGTCGGATAAGACTCGCTCTTGGATCGTTACTCACACTTGCGTGTGGCTCCAACGATGATGTGTACAGCTGCCCATAGAACCTCTCAATCTCACTCAAAATCTCAGGTGTCCCGGAAACGACGCTGCCACACTCGGTCTTCAGCTTCGACAGTTGGCTCTTTCTGGCAGACAGATCTCTGGCAAAGACTTTGGAGCCCTGGTTCCGCTCGATCGCTTCTTCAATACGAGCTGTATTGAAGTTGCGCCGCCGCATGCATTTGGAGATCTGTCTGTTCAGTTGCCTGTATGCTATCAAATCTACTGAAGATTGCAGCTTCATTTCCCGTCTAACAGCCATGAGATTAAGAGTGTGATCGGAGAGTTTTTGTGTTCTTCTGCGGCGGGTCTTACAAAACTTAGCTCCGACCGCATGGACAGTTTCCACGAGCTTGTCATTCATATCGTCCACTGCATTGCAATCTTCTAGGCACTGAAAACGGTTTTGTAACTCGAGCTGAAAGGTTTCGGGACTTTGGATTAGAGCACGAGGGGACGGGCGTTGACTTCATTAGACGACACCTCTCCAACAACGTTTAGGTTCAGTGTGCCTCTAACCATTCGGTGATCGCTACCAGTTTTCACCCTCGCGATCACTGAGACATCACTGAACAGTTGGCGTCTAGTCGTCATAATGAAGTCAATCTCATTTTTTGTCGAACCGTCGGGGCTCGACCAGGTCCACTTCCTGTGGGGCCGCTTCTGGAAGAAAGAGTTCATCATAAAGAGTCCCTCTTTCTCCATGAAGTCGGCCAGCTGCTGGCCCCTTGGGTTCCGTTGCCCTAATCCGAATTTCCCTACTTTCAGTTCACCGTTCTCTCTTGTGCCTAGCTTTGCGTTGAAGTCTCCCATTAACACCGTATAGTGGGTTTTAGAGGAATGCATGGCTCTAGAGATATCCTCATACATTTCCTCCACCTCCTCATCGGGGTGTGCCGAAGTTGGTGCACCTTTGGTCCCGTTTAATTAAATCTTTAGAGTGATGTTGTAATTCTTGTACTGAAACTTCGTGATTCTCTGTACTTACTAACAAAACTTCTCCATTCGGACAAGAGGTTGATATTTTAGATCTAAAATTCTCAGAAAGAACATTTTTGTTTGATTTTAGTTTCAAATAATGTTTTTCTTGAATTTGAACAAATGAACATTGAGTGGTAGATGATGTATATGGAGTTGGAACTGATGCTACGAATGTACTTGACATTTTTTAGATCTATATCCTGTAGATTTTTTCTTTAAAAACAACGTTAACCTTTTATAATTGCCAATATCTACTTTATTTAATGTATTTATGTCTTTATAATAATTTAGTATTCTACAACGTTTCAATTAAAAAAGTGTATAGTCACTTGTACTATAAAATAATGTACGATACACGGAACTTAAGTAACCGATAACGTATGAAATTAGTGCACTCGCTTCGCTCGCCTCGGTTCAATTATCGGCTACTTAAGTCCCTTGTATCGTAATGTACTATTATAAGACAGCGCTTCTTGGCAAATTTCATAATTTTAATGAACGAGAACTACCATATTTTTTATCAATATAAGTATCAAGTAATATTTTTTTATGTGACATAAATATAAATTTAAATTTGTTTTGGATATTCTTATCAAATTTCATAATTCTAAGTTACTGGGAAGTACCTTAAATGTTTAGATGAGTGAGTTTGCGAGTATTAAATTATTATGTGACATAATTGGGCGTATCTTTTAATTGCATTGACTGAAAAGCTTAATTTTTTTTATACCTTCAAGGGATCTTAGTATTTGATATTAATTTAAACTTATTATCTCTACCCATTCCTGAGAAAAGGGCCTTAAAAATGGACCGACGGACGGACGAACAGATGGACAACAAAGTATATATATATGAGTTCCGTCTTTCCTTATGAGTTACGAAATCCTAAAAAATGTAAAGTAACTACCGGCTGAAGAGATGTTTTTTACACAAGAAATAGTCCGCCGCGTTGTTCCAATGCGTGTTGGTGATCTTGGCATGTCTTTGAGTTGCAACTGCTTGTCATTAATGACGTAAAAGACTCGAAAATTTTCTGATGCCTACACGAGGAAGCTCTTAGCATTAAATAGATCTCTGCTCTAATTTTTTACATGGTAAAATTCATAACGAGGATATCGTAGTATAACTGATGTCAATAGTATAATTAGCAGCATAACAACAATAAGTGATATTACTCAAAATATCAGTCAAAGTAGCAATGCCTTGTAAATAGGTTCGTCAGAGACCTGACAATATGTACAAAATAAGGTTTCTCGAATGGTAAAGTTATTATTATTCGCCTCGCATTGGCGGCGTAAGAGAATGTTTTGTCCCATTTTGAAGCGTGATATTTTTTTTTATAGAATAAGGGTGACAAACGAACACGCAGTCCACCTGATGGTAAGTAGTCACTGTGGCCCATAACATCTAGATCTATCTTCGTTTGCGAATTTAAATGCAGATGCGTTGTCAGCCGTGAGGACTAAGATAGAATGCCTCTTTTCCAGTAAAAAGGGTCTCCGGTTCTCTACACTCACCATACGAAACACAGCAGCATTAAGCTGCTATTTTACGCTGGTATTCTGTGAGAGCGTGGTCCTTCCCCGGTCTAAACGACCCATTCGTGCTACAACTATACTATTAATATAGCTGCAGCATGGCTCTACCACGTAAAAAATGATGAAAAATGAAAAATGATATTCACGTAAACGGCCACTTTATGAAACACCAGAAAGATTCCTGGCATAATTCACAATATTTCAAAAATTGATAAATCACAAAATTAAACCTAACAAGGAAGCCTTAAGTAGGTAGCCTTTTTTAAATTTATTTAGAAATCTTTGTACTAG
The DNA here is from genome assembly GCA_029286625.1 of Parnassius orleans. Lineage (NCBI taxonomy): Eukaryota > Metazoa > Arthropoda > Insecta > Lepidoptera > Papilionidae > Parnassius > Parnassius orleans. The sequence continues at coordinate 6,030,153 of JAGSMP010000065.1, read as the reverse complement.
TTGTGTTTTTATTAACCTTAGATTTGTTTAATATAAAACTGCTATAAGTATTGCAATCGTACGCTATCCTATTTAAAATAGGCTAAATCTACTATATCAGTCCATTTATATTCTTTTGTAATTTTCGGACATCAAGAGCGAGTATGCAGTCGGCCGCTCGAGTTGCCTCGGGTTATGAGCAGGACTGAATACCAGTGCTATCACTAAGACCGATCCTTTTCACATTTTCATGCCGCAGCACAGGGTTTTTTAATGTGTATTTTGTAAAATTTATAATGTTGGTATATATTTCGTTTTATTTATTTTTTTGCATATAATTACTTTTTTACATGTTGTGCTGCACGCTTAAACTAGAATTAACGCATTTTTTCTCTCTTTCCTTCTATGTTATAGCTTTCAATAAAAGGGGATACCTATTGCGATTCCATTTTCACAAGAAATAAAATATCTAAATCCAGCAATGGTAAGTTGCATCAAAGTTGCAAGACGTGTGGTTCTGCGATTACCAATCCGCCTGCCAAGTGTGGTGATTATGGCAAAACTTCCCTACAGCGGAAATAATCTATGTGTAAATAGCAAAAGCAGTCTACTTCTAGGGACTGATGAAGAAATATGGGAGGAATAAACTTGTTAAGTAATGTAAAATCATCACATTACATCACATTATTTCCACACGTCCCGGATTAACTGGGTGAGAACATCAAAAGGCATTAAGTCCGCCCTTTGTGATCCTTTTTATTTAGGTGTACAATTAAGAATAAATAAATAAAATAAAATATTTTGTAAAATAGTATTTAGTTGCGATAACACATTACTAAGAAGTACAATATATTAGGTTTTAAAGATAATATTATGTTGAAGGATAAAAAAAATTAAAGCTGTTTAAGAACTTTACTTTATCATAATACCTACTGCCTTTTAAAATTCTACTCGCTTCACGCGTTTTCACAGAGCTCTCATAGCATTAGGATCGATTAAATTTACAATGTTGGCGTAATACGCTCATTCAAGTTGCGCAACATGCAGACATTATCTTCGTTTTATTAATACTATTATTTCTCTTCCGTGTACAATAAATAGTAAGACTAATTGTTGGTAAGTTGTGATTTCCCTATGTACTCAGGGGGTGCGAACGATGTTTAACTAGTTAAACGATCTTGCTCTACCGTAATTCCATTCATAGAATTTTGAACCGCATCTCCACTTCGTAAGTATAAAAATCGGGCGTGTTTATATTTCCAGGAACAGCCCTGCGCGTTACGCGAGCTACGCCCTTACTTCAGGACTGTCTATTTTTAGATATCAGAAAACTGCGTCAAGACTATTGTTATAATCACAATTTATTATTATATTTTTTCGTTAGTCTCATGTACGTTTAAATCTGTATGGATTTTTTCATAGCTTATAATTTTAATGATTTTTATATTTACTTGTTAGAAATTGACTAATCGTAAGCTATTAACTAAGTAAGAGTTTTATCCATTAATACATTTATTAAAGCCTACCAAAAGGCTACTGTAGAACATAGGCCTCCGACATAGATTGCTAATAAGGGGAAAATTCGCTATAGTTGCCTCATTTAGCGGGTGGGTTGGCAAATGCAGTATTTTATTATTTTGAGTTTTTATCTGGAAGACGCTGCACATCGTAGGATATTTTATACTACAACTTTTATGGATAATCCAGGGCAGTCGTGAATCGCTGTTATATCAAATTTTAGCACGGTCGACTAACTTTGAAAGATGAAGAAAGAAGTGGACGCTCTTTGGACAATTACTCGCTCGCATACTGTCGCCCATCCGAACTTGTTCGGGGCCAATCGAAAATCAGCGCCGCAAGCTAGCGTATGTGTGTTTGTGTTTGTGTGCTTTTTTGCACACACATATATATATGTACTTTTTTCTGTTACTTTTTGAAAACGGTAATTTTTTAAGTGTTTGAATAAATATCTTTACGTCTTTGATTTCCGCTTCGAATAGCAACGTGATAGCAGTGAAAATTATAATAAAATCAAAGAGAATAGCCGAAATATGTATGAAGAAATTAAGCATTTATTGCAAATTGGGTTCGGAAGCGTTCACGAGATTTTATTTGAAAATCTTTGCGTAAGGAAGATAGTTCCGCGTTGGGTGCCGCACAATCTCATCGATGCTTTACAGAAACAGGCTTGAATGGAATGTTGGCATGACATGATTACTATTTTTGAAGCAGTCTGATCTTGGCGTGTTTACGACAATATTACATATAATAATTACATAATATGATAATTAAGTTATTAGTTATAGTTTTTTTATTATAGTTTTTTAATATTGTATAGCTTAAACCATGTTGTAATGAAATATAGATTAAAAAACGTGCCGTGCTTTCTTTTGCGACACTAGCGCCGTACACATCATTAATCCTTCGAGCTGTTTCTGAAGCACTGGTGCCACGGTAGAACTCGTACTCGTAAATATACCGGTATTTCATGTTTTCCATTGTGCGGTAATAAGCGACGCCAAAGAATAAAATAATGAGGAAAAAACAAATGAACGACTGTTTTCAAAACTCAAATGTACCAGCTAAATGAATTTATAAATTTGAATTTGGAATTCTTAATCAAAGAGGAGATATTTCAGATCAAAGTGGTCAGTACTACAAAACGCCAATTTCATATGTAAGGACCTAATACTTATTGAAAGTCATAAATCTTGGATTTATCAATGCGGTCCAGAAAAGGAGCACCATACGACTTGGCTGTTTCAAAATTAAGCACATGGAGATTTTGATCGGAAGTTTTATACTTTGACGGAGTACCTGGTATCAATTCCTTTACGAAATCTAATCAGCATCAATGCCGAACGATATACTACCAAATGCTTGCCAGAAGTGTTCACGGCTGTCAGTAGCGAGCGATCGAATTCAGACTCCACGGGTGCTTCACCATGACGAGACTCTTCCTGGACTGCACACTGGTTAAGCTTTTGTATCCTTACAGGGCTAATTTGGCAATATGTCATATCTTTTATTATCCGAAATAAATGTAAAAAAAAACACCTGAAAGGGATACAGTCTTCATCTCTGGATCGTATTGATGAATCCAACATTTTAATTGTGCAAGCAGACCGGCATAGGTCTATAAATACCAGTATCACTGCGACCTGTGAGCTCTATTGTGATCGTTGCTTTGGCTATAGTTCACTCCTAAGCCCTATATCCTAATGTGAATTGAAGGAGTTGCTTAGCTGTGAGCAATTTCACTTCTTCTGGGCTAAGTACGTAGTTTCCCAGTTTACGTTTGCGCATTAATTCATCACCTGTAATAATATGGTAAACACGCCGAGACGGACCTGCTTCATATTTAGTAATAACTTCAAGGCGCCATTCTACGCGGGCCTGCTTAAAAGCGTCGATGAGGTAGTGTGGCAACAAACGTTACACTATCCTCCTCACGCCAAGGTGTTCGTGTAAAATCTCGACACGATTTTCGATCTGTAACATGAACTGTGTTTCTTCGTACCTTAATTGTCTATTGTCTTCAATGAAAAAAAGTTAGTCGAACGTGCTGAATTTTGTTCACCAATCCACGCACTATTTTTTTGGTTTATAATAATAAAATATTAAACATGCAATGCTTCATAGCACAGGTTCGCCATTGACATACATTATTCTGCCTAACAATACTACATATACAATATATAGCTCCACATTATGGATACGAAAGCACGCTAGCTGCTTCGTAAATAAATGAAAACGAAAAATTGTTGGGGCCCATATCAAATATGTAGCCTCAGCTCGTACAACAGCGTCTGTTATTTATCATGATGAAAAGCGTGTATATGTTTTGGTGGCGAACCTACACAAAACAGAAAGAAACATGCACTTGAAAAGTTTATTGGGATAACCAGGACAATACACAGATAAAAAATAAAAAATCGATTTTGTTTATTAATATGCGTTAAAAGAGTGCAATGTGTATGAAAAAACTCAAGCTGTTTCTTGTCAGCAGTGCATTCCATTCAAAATAGAAAATCTAGTTTATGATATTACAAGATTAATAATTTCCTTTACTTAGAATTAATAGATACAAGTGTCGAGACGAGTGTTTGACAGTAATTGCGGATTTTTATTTTCCATATTTCAAGTAAAAGAGTTATTAATTAAATCTGTTAATTATTGTCAGATGTGGTTTAAATGTGTTTAACATTCTCAACATTTCTTGCGTCTATATATGATTGATAGTTATAATTTAAAAGTTAATTTCCAATTCAGACAAAAGAAGAATGTAATTAAATCGAATACATGCTTGAATATGTGCAATTTTTTTCAGAGAAAAAATATTTAATGAGAAATATTGATTCTTGTCAGTTGGTAGTTGACTAAAATAAGGCTGATAAACGAGCAAACAGTCCATCTGATGATAAGTGAATGCTGTGGTCCATAGACATCTAGATTTATCCTCGATCAAGAATCAAATGCAAATGCGTTGTCCCTTGAGGACTAAGATGGAACGCCTCGTTTCGGGTAAAAAGGGTCTCCGGTTTTCTACATTCACCACACGAAACACAGCAGCATTAAGCTGCTATTTTACGCTGGTATTCTCTGAGTGCGTGGCCCTACCCCGATCGAGCCGAAAAATTCGTGCTACGACCACAATATACTCGTAGCTGCAGCGTGAATCTACCACGTATAATTATAATTCAGTTTTTACAAGTACTTGAAAAACGAGACCGTTGGTAAAGTATTTACTACTACGGTCCTAAGGTCATAACAATAATATGTTAAAACCACGATCATTTAAATAGGAGGAAGTGTTTATTTCTTCGACCAGTTTTTTTCTGTCACATAAACTAATAAGAAGGGCGTGTAGTGACACGGGTGAATTGTACATAAAGAACTCTGTGACGGGCATCCGGTATTTACCCTGATCTTTCATCGAAATTTCTTAAACACGAATTAAATGTTATATACGCCCGTTAGCTGAACTCAAAGGGCTTCGAAATATAAAGTTTAAAAAAAGGCCCCGCTGAGTGTCATGAAAGTTGACTAAGGAAAATTCATGCTAGTTCACGTAACCATTTTTTATTATTATCATAATTTTATCTTTTTCTTTATCATAAAGTCCGCTCCAGGACATGGGTAGCTCCTGCATCCAGGGAGAATTTGCCTTAATTGTTACGCTTGGCAGACAGATTTAAGATTGCAGTTCAGACTTCTCGCACTTTTTAACCGACTTTAAAAAAAAAGAAGGAGATTAACAATTCGACTATACGTGGTAATTTTTTGTACGTGGTAGAGCCATGCTGCAGCTGTATTACTAATATAGTTTAACACGATGGTGCAGAAGGGATATTTATGCCGCTATCTTTCGAAAACCATAAGGTTCTTCTGGTATTTCCCATTGTTGTCTTTTACTACTACTACTTTTACCTTTTAAATAAAGGTATATTAGATCTGAAATGCCCTGATCGGCTGTGAGAGTATCTTTAAAGTTGCGAATGGTCTGACACTACTTTATCTTAGTTTTGTTCCTCAGAGCGCAATTCTTGACCTCTTCCTGTTTTTATTTTATATTAAAATTTACTTGGTAGGGAATGATCATGATATAGTTCTATTTTCTGATGTTATATAATAATACTATATCAAAAATAGTACACTGGTTTAACGTTAACAATTTGCTTTTGATCAGTTATAAAATGTATTAAATTCACGATACGAAATGTTAATAAGGTAAATATCAGTGTGCTTTTAAATGTGGAGGACCTGAGTCTAGCTGAATCCACTGTTTTTCCTCGGAATTACAATTAATGGAAAGCTTCATATATCTTAACTAACTAGCAAACTTAGTTCTGTTAATATGCTCTAAAATGCTTAGAAGCCTTACCTATGATTGTTTTAGCTATATCCAAAGCATAATTTCATATGGAATTTGAAATTATAACTATCTTTGTTTTGCAGAAGAAAGCCATATTAAGAGCAATTTCTAACCTAATTCCGAAGGAGTCTCTTAGAGAAAATTTTGAAAAATAAACATATTAAATTTGGCCTCTCAGTATGTTTACGAAACCTTAATGTATGTACAAGAAAACAAAAACAACTTCATTAAAAAAAGTGTGTAAAATCTGTAAATACTAGGAACAAGCACAAGCTAGTTATACCAGTTACTCGACTCCGACTCGAGTCAGTAATTCCTTAATTGTATAGACTTCTACAACAAAGTCCCAGAAAATATGCAAATTTACTAAGCAAACATTGTTTATTATATACTAATTAAAAATTACGTAATTAATTATAACCCCTGAGAATAAGGTGATCGCTACCACACTATTTATGAATGTTTTCATACTTAATTGTTTAAAATATCACATTATAAATAAATGTTTAAAAAAAAGTCCCGCAATGTTTCTTGCTTCACAAAACAGAGGTTTTTTGTCCGAACCAGTGGTAAAAGTATAAATGACTTTTAATAAGTATTCTTGAAATCTACATTGAATAAAAAATATTTTATTCGCATATAAATTATGGCAGCCTCTACTGTTAGGCTCAATTTTGGTATCTGGGGGAAGTGGCGTGAAGGGTGACGTTTTCATTTCTTCCATAAATCATGAACCCAAATATTTCTTTTCCTTTTTATGATATTCTTCCTTTTCTCATGATTTTCTTATTCTGCCTCACAATTAAGCAATATGAAAATAATATCCAATCAACTATTCTTGTCAAATAAAAGATCTAGTTTAAATAACTGAACGGAGTTTATAGGTATAAGTCACAGAGAATTCGCGCGCCTTCCCGCGCGACGAGGCGAAATTGACGCTTCCGTTCCATTCCATTGCGCCGCAATGTAAATTGAGGCTAAGTCTTTAATCTACCTTTAAACTGCTTATTCTAACACATACGGCAGACAACTTTGTTAACGTATTGTATGGTGTCTTTAGTGATTGAAAAAGAAGAAAATTTCTAAAACACTGTAGTCTGCAATATTTTACTGAATTCTTTTAGCTCAAAAATACGTTTTCTGTGCAGCAAACAACCGATGCCAATATCAATTTGAATATCAAACGAACAGAGAACTACCATTGTTTGCATTCAATTTGTTCAATTTGCTTGCTTTAAAAACTGACAAAAACAATGGGTTCACCAATATCGAAAGTGATAAATCAAAAGTCTGCCAATGAAGTCGGGTTTTTCCAACATTTATACGTACAATCGTATCAGCACTCTGTAAAAGTTTATTTTAGATTCGTATTTCGTTTTTAAGCCCAGTCAAACTTTCACTTTGCAACGTCAAAATCGAACCTTGCAGTATTAAAAGTAAAACTTTTGACATCAAAACCTTAATGACCACGATAAAAATGGAATTTTATTTGTTTATTATTTTAGTGATAGATCTATACCGCCTCGGGGTTAACTTGGGGTGAATTTTAGTGGAAAAGTAGACAGTTAAGCCTTCTTCTGCATTCGAATCTCAGGGAAATAAAACACCCATGGGAACTAAAAATTTGTAAAATTAGACGCGATAAAATCCAAATAGTTTGGAAAATCCAAAAGTGCACGCCTCATGAGCGTTTCATTTAATTTTGTTGAAAAAAAAATTGTATTCCTGACTTTTAAAATATATTATTTACGTGTATTAAATTTAGCGCTCTATTATTTTAATACGTAGTGGGAACACCTACAGGGAAAAAATGTTTACCAAAATAAATCGATTACACAAAGAAAAAAATTGATATAGGCTGTATGGTACATTTGTCCCTTATCTATCAAGTGCTAAAAATATATATGACTGCGCCTTTAAACTTTTAATAGCAGTAAAACTTATAAAAGTTTAAAATCATTTTATTAACAAACTACGCGCACTAGGCTATTGATATGAAATAGGAAACCAGTTGATGTAATTCTGAAGCTAATAAAAAAAACCGGTCTCGATCCGTCAATTTTTTCGTGACCACATATAAAATTAACATCTGGACGTCCACGTAATTTTTTTTTCAAACCGTTTTTTTTTTCAAAGTAAGTTAAGAAAGTTAAGAAAATATGTATATAAGATGGATTAATTAGAGTGTTTTCTTCATATGTGGATTCTCATATTATCGTATAAGTGCAATATGATTATGATAGAAGCATTTTAAGAACACAAAATTGCTTGACCTTGACATTTCGAGAATAGAACACACCTATTACACTTCGCGTTATGAGGCGTGCAAAAATAGTTTTATACAATTTAGTACCATTTTATTTTATGTATAATTTTTTTTCTTTCAATCTACCAAATAAACATGAAACATACTGGACTTGTTTTTGGCCTTGACGTTAAAATATTATATTACATTTTTACTTATTTTTGCTTGGTAAGTATTGCTCACCATATTACGATTGGCTAAGTGTTAAACTCGTATTATATATAGTTTTATAAGCATGATTGAAGAGCCGTGGTAGCTCAGATGGTTAGCGCTCGCTGTAAGTTTAACAGTATGCGAGCAACCCGGGTTCGATTCCCGCCCGCACCAATGAAATTGTTAATTACAATTTTAAGTGCTGATTTACCACGTGCTCGGCGGTGAAGGAAAACATCGTGAGGAAACCTGCATGTCTGAGAAATAAGAAAAAAAATATTTCGAAGGCATGTGAAGTTCGCCAACACGCATTGGGGCAGCGCGGCGGACATTTCCTTGCCCTAAAATCCTCTCAGAAATGAGAGGAGGCCTGTGCCCAGCAGTAGGAAGTTAAAGTTACAGCTTATATACAAGCTGTAACTTTAACTTTAAGCATGATTGTTTCAAAAATGTTGGTGAGTTTCCTCACTCACTACAGTTCACTGCTGAACATAGGCCTCCCTCATAGATTGATGCTACAAAGTACGCCACTGAGCTATCTGCATCTATCCACTGCTTGCATGTTTTATTAGGTCGTCACTCCATAAATAGAAAGTCATCCAACACTGCGATTACCATTAAAAGGCTGCCACTCGAAAACCTTGATGTCGGTTATTCAAGCTATATTGCCGGCCTATTGCCTCTTTAGCTCCCTGATCCACTGGACTATGTCAGTTTCTCTCGTCCTACTGCGGTTAACCTTATTACGGATTTTGTCATGCAGAAAAAATCCGAGCATAGCCCAATATTTAAAATTTCCTATCAAATAGAAATAAAAATAAACATCAGAGAAATGGCTTACGTTACTCACTATACCAAAAACAACAGAAATATGCTACTATTTCACACTGGTATTCTGTATGAGTGTGATCTTTTTCCGGGCGAATCGACACATTTTATGCTGCATATATTAATAAATTAGTGAAAAAAATCAAGTAATCATTAGCATTTTAACGTGTTATAGGTTTAAAATATGTCTCTTTTACCTCTAGAATAAAAAGAACGCTCACCCTCATATGCAGTACCCATCTATATTTCTATTATTAGCACCCCCTGACCTTCCAACACACGCTTTATAGCTTACAATAAGATTTCATTTTAGGTTGCTCAGCAATAAAGTAAATATGAATAAATATAAAAGTTAAAGTATAAAATATAAAATAGTAAAATATGCCATTGGGATTCATAAAACTTAAATACATTTTTAAATATACATCAAAAGATTTAAGAAGATAAAATAACTATTTACTAAATAAGTCATTCTGAGTACGGTACATAATAATGAACTTTTAACCTGCATGCACCAGTAAGGTTAGGCATTTATTCAACAGCTGAATTATTAGTTGAATATTGTAAAGCAGTAAAGAATCTACAGATTTAATAACGTTTTCTTAAAATTATTTTAATAATAATTTTTCTAAATAAAGTTTTTTTTCCATTATAGTCAGCGTATTTTTATTAAATTTTGTATATTTTGCGTTAGCTTTGTGTAAAAACTGGTGCCCTACTTTTCTCTGTAGTTATTTTCCAAAAATAGGTTAGTTCCGTTCTGTAAGATTTTTACACCAAACCTGTTATAGCATTTCAGACGGAGAAAAATAGTTGATGCTCAGTCAAAGTACTTTGACGTATTTTAACGAATGCTCTTATCAGGCTAAACGAACATCGAATGAATACCAACGAACAACGCCATCACGGAACATCAATTTCCGTAATGGCGTTAGGTTTATGAGTGGACTGAAAGATCATTTTTTGGTCCCAATCAACGGACCAACATTGCCAGTTACCTGTTGCCAGTTGCCAGTTAACGGTTTAATATGTAAAGATAAAACCAACGTACTTAAGACGCTCGCACGTTGGTTCACGTTGTTGACTTCATTCTGCTATAGAAAAATTACTTAGGACCTGAATGATTTTAATATTTAATATTACTAGATAGATAAATGATAAAAGCTTTAAATAAGCCGAAACAAAATTATTTATTAGCAAATTACTGTATAAAACTCAAAATTCATTAACTATCAAAATACCAATTTAAAGTCATAGTCTGAGTCAAAACTTTATATTCAATTAAGAGTTGTTTAAAGCATTTATGAACTAAACATATAAACTCGGTATAGGTATATTTTTAATAACATTGACCAACTAAAAGATATTGGCCACTTTAAAATGTTTTTAATATCAAATTGTTCGTCATTTATTCCAGATTGATTTAAAATTTTAATAAAAGATAACATAAAAATGATGATGTTGGCGGTGAAAATTGAGTTGAACTAGAGGCAGCTAATTTTGTACTCAGAGTAATTGTTATTATGTTTTTGTTGAAGACCGTTATTTAAATATATTTTTGATTCAACTTGGGTTGATTGTGGTAATTTGACATTTTATTGCAATGCAACGTCGACATAAGAGATGTTAAGAGCAATGGGAATGCTGCAGGCTGGTGCTTTTCAACGTGACGTCGCTGCGGCATTAAGCACCAGGCAAAATGTGATTTCGAGGTTGCGGTCACGCTATCGTGCCACGGAAGAAATGGCGAAAAGACATTCAGGACTAAGCCGCATTACTACACCCAGACAAGACCTTTTTCTGCAAATTGCTGCGAGAAGGCATCCAAACACCAGGTGCTTGTGAGTGACCAAATTGTGAGGAAGAGACTGCATGAAGCCAGACTTTATACTCGTATACCACTTTGTCCACCACGAAGACTGCAATGGGCTAGAGAACATGTGAACTAGGAACCTCATCAACGGTCGTTGGTGCTTTTCACCGATGAATCCCGATTTTGTTTTCATCCTGATTCGAGGAGAGTTAGCGTTTGGAGAGCTTCTGATCGTACACGCCGGCTTCAACACCCTCAAGAAGTTAATATATACCAAGGCGGTACAATTATGTTGTAGGCAGGAATTCGCTTTGGTGGAAGAACGGACCTCGTTTGAATACAGGGCACTATGACAGCTGAAAAATACCGAAATGATCTGCTAAACTAATAGTCTGACAACATCGAACACAAATGGGTCAAGATTTCCTGCTTATGCACGACAATGCCCGTTCATGTACGGCTAGGGTTGTAGCAGTCTGGTTGCATGAACATGGTGTCACAGCCCTAGAATGGCCAGCGCAATGCCAAAAGTTTAAGTCCCATTGAGAATGCTTGAGATATGCTCCAAACAAGACCTCTGAGGGATTTTCCTGAAATTCTGGTGGTCAGAATTCTGGAACAATATTTTTCAACAAGATATATACAACTTCATTTTGAGTATGCCCACCCGATTTAGATGCGTTATGAATGTCATAGGTGCTTTTTCTAATTAACTACTATTAATTAATAGCCACCCTTAACAAGTTTTTACTTTACTTTATTTTAAAAAGCTAATACATCGCCGCGGTTTACTTCCACGGCGACATTTTTATGTTTACGAATAACTTGATATTATTAATTCGAGTAAAGCTCAAATAGTTTCCCTTGTGTAAGCGTAAGATACACTCAACTATGTTTGTTTGTAAGGAAAATCTTAACCTGATCTGTAGGTATCGTATAAGTTATCTGAAATGCCAGGAAGATCCAAATACATGTCCAAGATATTATGTTAAAATTTAAATCAATATGTCTAATGCTCAGACATAAGGATAGGCACTCACTCGTAGTAATCAATTCGTATTCTATGTAACATTTTAGCCTTAATATATTTGACAAGAAATATGAATGCAGTATCTGATAAACGGTCACAATAATATTACACTAATCTATTACATTTAAGCAATCATTTTGTGCACAAGCAATAAAACTCCGTATTCACGTACTCTGCAGATGAAATAACGTGTTCCTTTAAAAGTATTTATAAACAATACTATGATGACAATTACATGAAAGGAAGGATCACATTGAACTCGTAAACAGCTTGGAGTGCTTATTACATCAGCACTGTATTTCATACCAGCAAACAGCAATTTTACAAGCCACAAGTTTGACTTCACGGGTTAGATTGCTAGCTAGTCGGGCCGCAGCACTCAATTCTTCCTCTTCGTCTCCTTCTTCACTTCCTTCTCCTGCGCTGCTTATACTTGATTACTTTAAGCAAAGAGCTGTTCATGTCGTTGACTAGCGGGATCTCTCTGATTTGCTTAATTTACTGTCCTTCCGAAGAGACGTTATATCTCTTTGCATTTTTCATAGCATATACCATGAGCAATGCTCCTTAGATATGATATAATGATCAAATTAATTCTACCCACTGTATCACGTCGTCGCACGTTGTACAAACCCAATTATACTATCTAAATGGAGGGATTCCAGAAAATTTCTTCATTATTAGACTACTTTATGGAATCTGCTTTCACCAGCAATTTTTTATACCGGTATTACTTTACCGGTTAAACTTACCTTAGACCAGCAACGCACCAGCGATTCCTCTGGTGTTGCTAATTATTATTGACGACGGCGTTCACTTATTATCAGGTGTGCCGCATGCACATTTGCACCATGGGGTTGGGTCTGAACAAAACAAGGCTTCTTCCAAACAGTTCTCATATTTTTTACCGAAATACATTATACAATCATCGTCTTACTCTACTTTACAACTTTCTTTTCTTTACTTTCTTTTACTTTCTTTTCTTTTATTTATTTAGCTTTAACGTCTTACACGTCCGCATACATTAGTTTCCATAAAATATTACAATCACAGACATGACTTTTCTACAGATTTCTTTATAAAGATAAAAAAAGATGTAGAAAAAAGAGCTACAAGAAGAAATAGTAACCGTGTATTGGCGGTGTAAGAATATCGACTACCTCCGTCCCGTGTGTCGTAAGAGACTACAGAGGGAAACAAACCAGCAGATGGGCAGAAGCGAGTTCCTAATAACAATAAAAAAAAAAATGTTGTTTGTAAATCCTTATTAAGTTATGGTCAATCCAAATAAGGCAATTGATGAGGGAGATCGATGTTCAGCTGTGAACTTTTCATAATCTATAGTAGTAAAAAATATTTGTCAACGTTACTTCACTAACATTATTGTATAATCATTTTAGGTGCCGTATGGGGGCGGTGTAAATGAGTCTATTACGTTCCGCGGTTGTAGCATGTAATAGGCGATCATGATAGTCTAAGATCCCATCGTGTGATTACTACGCCCATCTGATTTAATAAAAATACAATCTATATGAAAAATAATTGTTGGTATGCACAAAAATATTTTTATAATAAGAACGTATTAAGCGTCTATGTTGTTACAGTTTCAACAATTTGTAAAACGAGTATTCTAAATATTTATTTTTATAGGAGAGGGAGCAAACGAGCATACGGCTCACCTGATGGTAAGTGACTACCGCCGCTCATGAACAACTGCAACACCAGGGGAATTGCAGGTGCGTTGCCGGCCATTTAGAAAGGAGTAAGTTCTTTTCTTGAAGGTGCCTGAGTCGTATCGGTCCGGAAAAATCACCGGTGGTAAACTATTTCACAGAGAGGTCGTACGCGGAAAAAAACTCCTAGTAAAACGCACAGTGGTGGACCGCTAAGCATCCAAATGGTATGCATGCTATCGGGAGTTTTTCCGCGATGTACGTTCGTGAAATTTGGCGGCTGGGATTAATCCGAACAATTCCTCCGAGCACTCCACGTGGTAGATGCGAAAGAAAATGCAAAGGGATGCAACATCTCTTTGCAGCGCCAGTGAATCGAGCCGATCGGAAAGGACTCGGTCGTCGACGATTAGAGCCGCTCTGCGCTGGATGCGATTAAGTGGAAGGAGCTGGCACTGGGGAGCCCCAGCCCAGATATAGGAACACTATTCCATGTGAGGCCGAACCTGCACCTTGTAAAGTTGCAGGCGGTGTGCCGGCATGAAATACTGTCCCGCTCTGCTGAGCACGCCAAGCTTTTTAGAGGCCAATTTGGCCTTCTCTTCCAAGTGACCACGACACTGCACGTGACTCGATATGTTGACGCCGATAATAATAAATAATATCATATTTGTTTTTACAGGGGCGCTGGTGGCGGTGGCATGTTTGGTGACGTCAATATATCGGCCATTTTGGACTCATTTAGTATAAGTTACGACAAAAGAGTAAGACCTAATTATGGAGGTTAGTAGTTAAATTATAATCAAAATAAATTTCAAAGGTACCGCGTATTGATGACGAAGTATGATCGTTGGAAAATTTTAAATAAAGTTAATCGAAAGCAAAAAAAAAACTAAATAGGCTAATGTCATAAATAGTGAATAAGAGGTATGCGAATATTCGATGGCATACGAATACAACGGATCAATGTAATTTTTGTCCTGTTGTACCTTTCGTCAGCAATTCATTTAATATATCATATAATACATAAATTCTTTTTAATATTTAATCTAATGTAGTCGTGTGTATGACTTTACCACAGTTACCACGCTTGGCAGATGGATTGACAACTACGGAATTATATAATTTTGAGTTGTTATAACGAAGATTCTGCTGCCCATCTCCTGTTTCAGTTTTCTCTCTTTACTCTCTTACGACACCCGCGGGACGTCATGGGGTAGTGGATATTCTTACATCGCCACTACACGTTATGTGTCTGTAATTTATGTCTAACTGCTCTAAATGTTTCGAATTAATTATTAATTTAAATAAAAAATAAATGTGTGTTAGTGAAATGTCTGATTTGGAACTGAATATCAACTGTTTGTATATTTTATCTATGCTCAACTGAACCGAGTATTATACAGACACGATAGAATGCTTAATGACACGTTGAATTGGTGTTCCGAATATTCCAAATAAAACATTTCACTTATCCGAATAAACTAATCGAGATCTAAATTATCCTGATCCCTTGCTAATCAATTTCTTTTAATAATTCAAAGATATGTATGTTTGTACATGAGGCAATTAAGTAATTGGAAATACACAGTTTTAGAAATCTATATTAGTAAAACTGTAATCTTAGTTATCTATTCAAACAACGGTACAACCCCAACTGGTTGGAGTGACGACCTGATATTATGGTACATTAAGTCGATGGATACTAGTGAATCGAGACCAAGCTTTGTGGCATACCTTGGCCTACCCTAAAGATGCCACAAAGCATGGTCTTACTTCAGTATTGGACTTGTAAAGGAGTGTAATGGTGATGATGATGACGTTGCTGATGATAATGATAGAATCATCCTCCTATCCATCCTTCATAACAACCTACTCGCTCTTACTCGTACCTAAAAATAACATTTACCAAGTTTTATGTTAAAATCATGAAATTCTCATTACTTAAAATTTCAAGAACGAAACTCTCGTATACACACAAGTCTATTATGCTTCATTTGATTCATACATAAATTCAAAAAGTCGTGAAGCTAAAAGGAGTTGGAGTACAAAAAGGAAGCATGAGTCAAATCAGAAAAGCCTTTTCATGTCTGTAAAATACTTGCAAAAATGTTCTTTCTTTTTCTTATCGATTATTTTTGTAATACCAAGAGTATTTTCTAGTATTAAAAATACTCGTAGTTACTCGTGGTATTTTTAATGCTCGTGGTTTATGGAATGAATTATTTTATATATACATATTTTGGCACGTTTAAAAAGGAAATAAGATTTATAAAACTTATTTATAGAATAAATATGTTTTCAAGTATGTCCCAACTGAAATGCATTAATTAAATTATTTGTTTTTTTTAAATATATTTTATAAGCACAGAATTGTCACTGACTGAAACTAGGTCTATTTTTTTTCGATCGGATTTAGGACTAGATTTCACTAGCCTCGTTCGTTGTTTGTTGCTCGTAAGATTAATATTGCTGTTATTACGACCCCTAACACCCGTTGTATGTTACTTTACCAGCTTCGAAAAAGGAGGAGGTTGTATATTCTAAGGGTATGTCTTTAACGAAGGTTCACCGATTTCTCAGAAACGGTTGAACTAATTTAAATAATTCCCTATTAAATTTGAGGACATTCTAGTTATTAGCTTGAGCTATCTATCTAGTTATTATCTTGAGCTTGATAGTGCTTAGTCCACTTAAAAGACTAAATTTTTTTTATGTAAAAATCTACCTAACTAAATATAATATAATAATATCCATATAAATTCGGGGTTTCTTATTCTTCGATACACTAAGTATGACTTAACACCGTCTCCGCAGTTGAACCTATTATGTGGAAATTATTCAATGTTTTTTTTTAGTTTTTTCATTTTTACCTTTTTATTAAATGTTTAATGTTCTTTTACATCTCCTTTTGATTATAATAATCTGTCGAATATTACATTAATAAATGTACTTATGTCAAAAACATGAAAAATGGTGATACTTTTAATATTATAGAAATATTTTAATGTAAAACGCTCATTAACATAAACTTTTTTAATGTTTACAAAGTAACGTTTTAAAAGCTTTCTTTTGAAAAAAAAAATCAATTTCGTATAAGGCCTTGACAATACTTTTAAATAATTTTAATAACTCAATACGATGTCTCTTTTAAAAAAAATTATCTTAAAAAATAGTAGCATATTATGTGGAGTATCCCCGTGTAGTGGCGGGTAAGAATACCCACTACTCCATATCTTCTCGTGGGTGTCGTAAGAGGCGACAGAGGGAAACTGAGGCAAAAGATGGGCAGCAGCATCTTTCAGATAACAGCAAAATACAATAAAAAAAACTGCGGTTGCCAACTCGCTCGCCTAGCGTGGCAATTCTAGCAATATCCCCCCATGAGCAACGACACAAATAAATCACTCCCGTCCCTGGCGGCTCCGCTATTCCTGGATACGGTAACGACCATGGTAACGGCGGGGCAGGGGGTGCTAAGAATCTCCGGTGGAGGTTCGGTCGCCACCTAAGACGACTCCTGGCAACACCCTGAGAACTGACGAGAAGATCCTGGAGCTGAAAGAAGAGATAGACAAGTTGCGCTGGGATATTATAGGATTATCTGAGGTCCGAAGAGAGGGAGAGGACACGGTAATCCTCGAATCCGGCAACTTGTTCTATCACCGGGAGCGCGACCATCTGTCCCAAGGAGGTGTCGGATTTATTGTTCATAAGTCTCTCATTAACAACGTTGTAAAGATTGGGAGTGTGCCGACGACTTATATTCAGAATCACCAAACAGTATATTCTCGAAAGTCATACAGGTTTACGCACCAACCTCGACACATCCCGATGAGGAGGTGGAAAAAATGTATGAGGATATCTCTAGAGCCATGCATTCCTCCAAAATCCTCACTATACGGTGTTAATGGGCGAGTTCAACGAAAACTAATCACAAGAGAGAACGGTGAGCTGAAAGTAGGAAATTCAGAATAGGGCAACAGCAGATGGATAAAAGAGAGACCCTTTATGATGAACTCTTTTTCCAAAAAGCGGCCCAACAGAAAGTGGACCTAGTCGAACCCCGACGGTGCGACAATAAATGAGATTGACTTTACTATGATGACCAGACGACAACTGTTAAGTGATGTCTCAGTGATCGCGAGGGTGAAAACTAGCAGCGATCACCGAATAGTGAGAGGCACACTGAACCTAAACTTTAAGTTGGAGAGGTCTCGTCTAATGAAGTCAACGCTCCGTCCACCTCGTGCTGTAATCCAAAGCCCCGAAAACTTTCAGCTCGAGTTACAAAATCGTTTTCAGTGCCTAGAAGACTGCAATGAAGTGGACGATATGAATGACAAGCTTGTGGAAACTGTCAATGCAGTCAGAGCAAAGTTCTTTAAGACCCGTGGCAGAAGAACACAAAAACTCTCCGATCACACTCTTATCTTATGGCTGTTAGACCGGAGATGAAGCTGCAGTCTTCGGCAGATTTGACAGCATACAGGCAACTGAACAGACAGATCTCCAAATGCATGCGTCGAGACTTACGCAACTTCTATAAGGCTCGTATTGAAGAAGTGATCGAGCGGAACCAGGGTTCTCAAGTCTTTGCCAGAGATCTGTCTGCCAGAAAGAGTAAACTGTCTAAGGTGAAGACCGAGTTTGGCAGCATCGTTTTCGGGATTCTTGACATTTTTAGTGAGATTGAGAAGTTCTATGGGCAACTGTACACGTCATCGTTGGAGTCACACGCATAACGCAATAACGATCCAAGAGCAAGTCTTATACGACACTATGACGATGATATCCTGGACGTCAGTCTGAGTGAGATTAGAATGGCTCTCCAGCACCTTAAAAATGGCAAGTCCCCGACGAGGATGGAATTACAGCGGAGCTTCTGAAAGCGGGTGGAAAACCGGTACTTAAAGTCCTTCAGAAGCTCTTTAATTCCGTCCTTCATGGTGGCCCTACACCGGA
Source organism: Parnassius orleans (assembly GCA_029286625.1). Lineage (NCBI taxonomy): Eukaryota > Metazoa > Arthropoda > Insecta > Lepidoptera > Papilionidae > Parnassius > Parnassius orleans. Next base: position 6,011,532 of record JAGSMP010000065.1, on the reverse strand, counting down.
GGCGTGGAGCAGAAGTGCGGTGGTCTTGTTCTTTAAGAAAGGCGACAACGATCTCTTGAAGAACTACAGACTGATTTCCTTTCTGAGCCGCGTCTACGTGCTGTTTTCGTGAGTCATTACGAATCGTCTCGCATGCAGACTCGATGACTTCCAGCCTCCCGAACAAGCCAGTTTCCGAAAAGGCTTTAGCACCATAGACCACATACATACCCTTCGGCAAATTGTACAGAAGTTCGAGGAGTACAATTTGCCACTATGTCTGGCGTATGTGGACTATGAGAAAGCCTTTGATTCCGTCGAAATTTGGGCAGTGCTGCAGTCCCGCCAGCGGTGCCAAGTCGACTATCGGTATATCGAAGTGAAACCTATCCAACTGCAGGGAGGTGTAAGACAGTGTGACGTAATATCACCGAAACTCTTCACCGCTGCATTGGAAGACGTTTTATAGCTACTGGACTGGAAAGGATACGGTACTAACGTCAATAGCGAGTACATCACTCACATTCAATTTGCCGACGATATATACCTTATGGCAGAATCGCTGGAGGATCTAAGCACTATGCTCAATGACCTCAATAGTGTCTCCCAACGGATAGGTATTAAGATGAATATGGACAAAACAAAAGTCATGTGTAACGTCCATGTCACACCTATGCCAGTAGTTGTTGGGAGCACTAAGCTTGAAGTTGTTGATAAGTATGTTTACCTGAGACAAATAGTCCGACTAGGTAAGTCCAACTTCGACTCAGAGGTCAATCGACGGATTTAACTCGGCGGGTCAGCATTCGGGAGATTACGACACATCTTCTCGTCAGGCATACCTCAAAACCTCAAAACTAGATTGTACAATCAGTGCGTGTTGCCAGTGATGACCTATGGATCTGAGATGTGGTCCTTCACTGCTGGCCGTGTGAGGAAGCTCAAGATCGCTTAGTGAGCTATGGAGAGGGCTATGCTCGGGGTCCCTCTGCGTGATGATAGACTTAAAAACGAGGATATCCGCGGTAGAACCAGAGTAACCGACATAGCCCATAGGATTAGTAAGCTGAAATGGCAATGGTTCGGCCATATAGCTCGAAGAACCGACAACCGATGGGGAATAAAGTTTCTCGAGTGGCAGCCTCGTACCGGCAGGCAAAGTGTAGGGCGTCACCCCACTAGATGGAGTGACGACCTGGTAAGACATGCAGGAAGTCAATGGATGCAGGTGGCTCGGGCCGTGCTTTGTGGCGTTCCTTGGTGGAGGCCTATGTTCAGGAGTAGGCTCGTAATGATGATACTCGAATATCACAAGAAAAAAGCGAGAAAGTTAAAATATTTAATAAGCAAGGGGTATTCGTTAATATACCTGGGTGACATAACTACATTATTTTCGTATAAACATCAAGAGCAATCTCTCAACGGAGAACTGTATCTTCCACCATATATGTGTTTCAGGACCACCCGTGGAAGTGGGGGTTACCATGTACGTGCTCTCCATCAGCTCTCTGTCTGAAGTGAAAATGGTATCTTACTTTCAAAGCAATATCAAAGACACAGCGCATACATAGCAAGATTTTGTCCCTTAGTGCAATCACCAGCATTTTACCGTTCATTGTAGCACCCGTGTCCACGTTTCGATCGCAATTTTAGTAACTGGCTCGATATATTTGTAGTTGACGGGTGGTCGTGTTGTTAATGATTTGCGTGGATGCGCGGGTGGTGCGTTACATGAATGCACTTGTCGCGCATTACAACCACCCAACCGTTCGCAACCTGCACGCACCCTGCGCCCCTCGTGACCCTTATTGCTCTGTCCGGGGATGGGTAACGTCACCATCCTCTGGTTTGGTTTTCACGGCGCGAGGCGCGTGCGCGACTCACGATTGGGCTTGATTGCAGGTCCGCCAGTGGAGGTGGGCGTCACCATGTATGTGCTCTCTATCAGCTCCGTCTCCGAAGTGCTCATGGTACTCGCCACTGTCAGCTCACGCTTATCTCGGTCGCTTCGGCCTCTGCCGCCGCGACCGAGCAGCCCCAGATACGAGGCTGCGAGCATGTCCGCGTTTGGTGGAGCAAAACGCCCTATTGTCCGCGCACTTGCTTTCTTACTATGTGTCTTTAATACCATAAACTGGTGAAGTAAAATAAACTTAGGATTTCATAATAAGAAAAGCAATACGTTATATTCATAACCGTTGTCAACTTGTGTGTTTAGCAGTACTCGTAACTCCAAAGAAGAATTCGCTAGTAATAGGTTTAAGGTGATACTTTCTGTTTAGTTATCTTAACATTTAAATTACAATTTATATTAAAGTACCTTATACTCTACTTAAAGTAGTAAACAGATAGTCATCACTACTTCTAAAACTGGTTAGAATTAAAAAATAAATGCCATTTAATTAAATATTATTTATAGAAAAGTCAAATAGTTTGTGACATTAAAAAAAACCGTGAAAATAAAGTATTCCAAGTTCTATGGATTTGCGATGACTGTACTGTTTTAATCGTGAATCATTTCGTAGTTTGTTGTGTTTGTACGTATTTTGTGTACTTAATAAAATATTGCCAATATTCTTAAATTTTTGCGCTCTCCAATAACTTGGAACACCGGCTTAAATAATTATTATATAATTAAATTCGATAACTAAAATCAATCGTATATTTATTTCCTAAGAATTTGTCTCTTTAACTTAAAAGCTAGTTCCCTTACGTTTTAACCTACCTTTAAAATCCGGTCTTCCAAAGTATGTTCTGTATGAGCAGCTAGACGTTTGGGTGAAGGACCCCGCTGTGGAAACCAAATCAAGGTCGGGAAGGTCACAGTGAGACGTGACCCATAACCCATGAGGTATTTGCAAATTTCGCAAGTCATCAAATTGCGATCGGGACGCAATCATTAATATATGATATTTTTTTCCACAAACCTAATCCAAACTTATTCGTGGTAACTTGTATACGTATCGGCTTGTTAGCTTGATTTAAGAAAAGTTTGCCTTTATCGAGCCGTGGGTGCCCGCCTGCGCCGCAATCCTCTTACATTGCCCTATCCCCTCACCAAAGCACATTTCCCGTTCATTCTTAGAATCCACCTATATAAGTAGTATTTACGCCATTTTCACACACTGCACATTTTTCTTTAAGTAAACATTTCACGCTTACAGTTCAATTTGTCTATTAAATGTAGTACTGACTTTTTATATTAAAACAGTTTAAGATAGAATAAGCCATTGGTACTTTACTTATTAAATTTTAAACGAAATAAAAACTCCTCACATTGATAACTGACGCATAAGGGTATAAGTATTTGGCTACAAATAGTCATTATCAGTCCGAGCATGCTTACATTAGATGTTAACGCCTTAGTGTTAAATGTGTACGTCAGGTATTTTTATTAGTATTAATTTTATTATTTTAATCACAATACAAAACATAGGTCCTACTGTTGTCAGGACGAAAATCAAGTGCAAACCAAAATATTTTAGTAGGACCTCTGTTACATTTGTTTAAAAATGTGAGAAACGTATTCCTTTTTTAATTATAAAGATAAAGACCAATTGGCACAATAAGAAATTTATTCCTCCTCAGGACTTCACGTTGGATTTTTACTTCAGACAGTTCTGGACCGATCCACGATTGGCTTACAAGAAAAGGCCCGGTGTAGAAACTCTATCAGTTGGCTCTGAATTCATTAAAAATATCTGGGTACCTGATACATTCTTTGTTAATGAAAAGCAATCTTATTTTCACATAGCAACGACCAGCAATGAATTTATTCGAATACACCATTCTGGTTCCATCACACGAAGTATAAGGTATGTGATCTTAAAGTCAACATCAATAAAATTGTCGTAAAAACTTTACCTATTTCTTAAATATTTTTATGATGATTACAGATTAACAATCACAGCTTCATGCCCAATGAATCTTCAATATTTTCCAATGGACAGACAATTGTGTCACATAGAAATCGAGAGTTGTAAGTATCTTCCTATAGGTTTAATTTAAATAATCGAAACTAATTGCCTGTATGAAAATCCAAATAAGTATCAGTTTGTAAATTAACGTGAATAATACTCACAAAAAATCATAAATATGTTTAATCTTTATAATATTTTTATTTTATACGTGTTACAATTTAAACTCAGGAATTTTAACAAAGGCACGCTTTATATTATATACATATATGCCAATATATTATATATCGTGCAAACCTTATTTATCAATTATATAAATAATGCCTATTAAATTTATAATGTTCTATGCCAGGCAAATGTGTTATATTTTTATGATGATAGAAAAATAATTAATGGTTTTTAATGTGTGCTCACTCAACGCAACTGTTGACGCAATCTAACCACTATGCAATTTATCACTAGGCTTACCAATATTGTGTTGTGATCACTTTCTTGTATCACAGATGCTACTCAGGGATATCCTGTGAGCACATGCGTACAATGTAATGGTCGACACGTGCTGTGATTTCCCTCGTGTTCTCATAAGTTGGAACGTCTCCTTCTCGCATACAGCACCCGCAGAAGGCAGACACGTAATAGTAAGCCTTTTTCCTCACAAGCATTTAGCGATAAAATGATTATGCGACATCGATGCTGTGATAGCTGAGCGGGCCGGAGGAGGCGGGGTTTGGAGGCACCCGCGGGGTCTGCACAATCACGGATGGCCGTGCCGCTGACGGAGTTGCACTGCACGCGGCCGACCCACACCCTTACACCCCGCATAATCACTGTTGCTTAGCTCCTCACTGCATACTAACTAATTGTACTTGCATGTATACTAAATTGCTTTAAAGTTGGACTTAGTATTATTATTTAGTTTATCCTGTTAAATATTACAACTATAATCTAGAAATTAAGTAACACAATATTATTTTGCCATTTGTTTCTCTTAAGTAGGTAGAACAAGTAGATTTATATTTTTCTATCATCCACTTTGAGCTGATCAGAGATAAACGACCTAAATTTGGTCTTTTCTCAATTCCGCTCGTTTGTCTCGCCCGCGACTCCCATCACCGCCGCAGCTGCGCGAGCGAGGGATGCGCGGTGCTTCTCAGCGTAAGTGATAGCGTTTTGTGTGTTTGGCATGTCTCCGGAGTCGGGTACACAATGAGAGATATTCGATACCATTGGAAAGACGGACTATCGAGCGTCGGCATGAGTAATGAAGTGCAACTGCCACAGTTCAGAGTCCTCGGCCATCGGCAACGAGCTACAGTTGTAACACTTACGACAGGTAATGATTAGCAACGCCCGCCATCCTAGCACAATCCATTTATTACTCCGCCACCGACCCCGTCTCCCTCAGCCCGTGTGCAGATGATAGATACCGCGACACTAGCACACACGCTAAAACATAACACAAAAATCGCACGATAAAGACGCGCGACAAGCGAACTCGCGATATCCTGCTCTCACCCTGACCGAATGAAGACACGAGTCACAAAACCCATTGCGATGGGCCTGGGGTAATTTCATTTATGTATCCGCTGCGCACAGTCGGCTACACCATGCGGGACATCCGATACAAATGGAACGAGGGGCCCAACTCAGTGGGTGTATCAAACGAAGTATCGCTACCACAGTTCAAGGTGCTTGGCCATCGACAACGAGACATGGAGATCTCCCTCACAACAGGTACTTAAAATAGGGGGATATAAATTATTGGGTAAATATTTAATAAGTTTTGCTAACACGTGAAACACTGGATCAAATCAGTCACGATTCTTTTCACATCCTGCTTTTGTACTTATGCACAAAACACTGAGTCGTGTGTGAAAATGATTGCAGTAAGTTATATAATTTAGGTTTATATATCCATTCACAATTTTGAAATAAGTTAGAAATTAGAAGTAAACTTAGTTAACTGTTATTGTTTTAATGAATATTAGCAACATTACCTATACTATATATATATTAACAATCTTTCCAGGAAATTATTCAAGATTAGCATGTGAGATACAATTTGTTCGTTCAATGGGATATTATCTTATCCAAATTTATATTCCATCTGGCTTAATCGTTATTATATCATGGGTATCGTTTTGGTTAAATCGCAATGCTACTCCAGCTAGAGTTGCCCTAGGTGTGACAACTGTATTGACTATGACCACGCTCATGTCATCAACTAATGCGGCCCTACCAAAAATATCGTATGTCAAGTCCATAGACGTGTACTTGGGAACCTGTTTCGTCATGGTATTCGCAAGTTTATTAGGTAAGCCACCCTTGTTTTTTGTCAACTAAGTATTGCACTGCGATGTTCTTTTGAAAAATGCGAATGCGAACTTTTTATTTTTTTACTAAGTGTAGAGACACGGTTAGCAAAATTTATGCGTTGCGAATTTTTTGCGTTTTTATACATTTTAAATAGTTAAATATTTTAATATAAATTATTTGTCTTTTAATACAAAATGTCAAAATAGGTTTAAATACAGGTGACATTTACTTTATTTATAGAATATGCTACCGTGGGATACATGGCGAAAAGAATACAAATGAGGAAACAAAGATTTGTAGCTATACAAAAAATAGCTTCTGAGAAAAAAAATCCTGTGGATTGCCCACCTGTTGGAGACCCGCACACGCTTTCTAAAATGGGTACTATGGGTAGATGCCCTCCAGGGCGACCATCGGTAAGATCTATATAAAATATTTTAAACTACTATTTGTTGATTTTATTACAATACCTTTGGACGAAATTTTTCAGGAGGTTCGATTTAAAGTACATGACCCTAAAGCGCACTCTAAAGGCGGGACACTAGAAAATACGATTAATGGTGGCAGAGCAGCCGAAGAAGAAAATCCGGGTCCACCTCCTCATATTCTTCATCCTGGAAAGGTAAATTTTCATAAACCTGTTATTGCTGTGCTTATTATATAAAACGAATGCCACCGTTGCGTAATCGTAGCTAAGCGAAACAATTGTATACGTAAAATATGTGTGTTAAATTCTGTATAATATGTATGCTTTCGACAAACGTTAAAAGTTGCCGTAGCGAAAGAATTCATTTATAGGTTTCATTAAGCCGCATTGGTTTATTGTCTTGAACACAAGAAATAAAATATTTAAAATCAATTCGGCCTTGAGATGATATCGATTTTTGATGTATTAATTTTATAAGTATACTTATTTTGTTTCAGGATATAAGCAAACTCCTGGGTATGACCCCATCAGACATCGACAAATACTCACGCATCGTGTTTCCAGTTTGCTTCGTGTGCTTTAATCTAATGTATTGGATAATTTATCTTCACGTATCAGACGTCGTGGCTGACGATTTGGTTCTACTGGAAGAGGATAAATAGAGGGAGCGTTTTATGATCCACTTATTTTTTCACTTTTGCTAGTTGAATAATAATTTGAAACAAGTTTTTCGATATTATCAGTTTCTAGTAACTGATAATAAATTAAACGTGGAAAAATACCTACAATAATCATTAGTATTACCGATATCTATCATTCGAGCATGAATTTATAGACATATAGCTTAATATTAGATTTTAAATTTAAATTATTGCGTAAAAGTAACTAACGTAAAAGACTTAAACAACATGAGTAATCAAAAATATTTTGAAATCCGTAAACTAGTATATTAAACGGAAATAGTGACTAGGCAAATTTTAATTTACGGAGTGGAAAACCCGATATTTATTTACTGATTTTCGGGAGAAAAAAAATGTCAAGCGATATTAAATGTAAATTACATATAAATATAATGTAATATTATATTTATATGTAATTTTTATGTACATATAAATATAATTTATGCATGGTAATAAAAACAAAGATATTATTGCCTATGATATGAGCCTAGTTCTGTTAACAAAATTGGCTCACAATAAATTTATAAATATCTCAAAATAGTATTCTGAACTTTTAAAGTAATATCTAGTAAAAGGCAGTAGTAAAGATCAAAATGTTGCCGTTTCAAATTGTTATTTTTCATGTGGCAAAATGAGTGGAGGTGACACCAAAAATATCTTGTAATATAAATCTGATGCTCAACTAATTCTGCTTGAATTTTTAGAATTAATAGAGTTTCTACCGATATGTTAATTAAGTTAGGCGTTTGTTTATTGTTTGCAATATTTTATATTGTTGTGATATAAATATAAATTTATTTTATCGTAGTTGCAGACAAGTATAATAATGTTAACAATTTAATTTTAAGCTTTTGTTGTAATTTCATAATTTAACTATTACGTCTTATATAAGCCAGTAATTTTGCTTTGCATCGATGAATGCATGTGGATTGACTTTATTTTTGTGATTTTCACATTTTACCATAAACCAATTATGGTTATTTAAAACAAATAACAATAAGTGCTAGTCCATTACCAGTGCCAGACAGTTAACGTTATAATATAATAACTTTTCATTTCATCATACCACTACATTTTTTATTTCAATGCATGCAAATTTCATTCTTAGGTCTGTAATTTTTTACATCAAGCATGATTTTCTCCCTTGTTTAATGCTGTCTTTATAGACAAGGTTTATGTTCTTTACATTCTTTAAAAAGTTTATTGACCTTTGTATATAAGTCTAAAATTATTCGAATAATATATTTATATATATGCTTCTGATAAACTAAGCACGGTGATCCTATAGCGCCTCATTTTAAATTCTCCAAAATCAAATGCTGAGTGCTTAGAATTCATTTTACCTTAAAATACTATCATTAGGATATACAATGCCAATACATCTTATTTTACTGTCTCGTCGCCAAGTTTTAAAGAAATTGCACGTGATTATATTATAAAATAAGCTGAACTTTCCCATATAATAACTCAATGTTGTTCATTCTAAATCATCTGTCTATAAAAATATGAAAGCAAAATGACCTAAATGAAAGCAGCAATGAAAAATCCGATAATATTGCTTGTAGGAACTTAAAATTATTATACAGTATCATCTGACTGAGGGATTTGTAAATATAACCAAATACTTAGTTTATAGCTGTAAATTAAGACAAGTCGAATAAAAAAACAGCTTAGAGTGGGATTAGAATAAACAGTTGATGTTTACGGTTATCAAATTACTGATAATATATTATCCATTTAAAACTGCCTGTTCAAATAATTGCCTTTTTTCTTCCAAAATTGCTGTTTCTTTGTATTAGACTAGACCATCACAGTAGAAATGCAATGCTTTTCTAACTTATTTAAAATTAGATGAATCAGCCTTATTTGCTCGCTAGTAAATTTGACAAAGCTCTTGTAGAAACGCAATATTTTGAGCATTGGAAATTTATTATTGCTGTTAACTTGGGAAGTACATTCATAGATCATCTTGTGTTAAAAGGAGATTACTTCTATAATATAAGAAGAATGAATGGATCTTCCCACTCTAACAGTTCTAACCCTCATTATCTGAGGCGCAGGGCTCCTGTCATCAGCTACGATATCATTATTGAAATATTTTGGACATTGTTACTTCATTATGGGTTCCATGGGTTTATATAGTTTAGATATTTATATCATATATTCCTTAGTTTTTCAAGACAATATTAATTAGTAAATAATACACTGCCATCTCAGTGAACACCAAAATATAGAATGTTAAATATTGTATTAAAACAATTTATATTTGTAAATATTAAATTACGTATAATATGAAAACAACTTAAAAGAAGCTTCGGTAATCATAAATGGAACCCATTTATTCGACATTTTAAAAATTTAACACTGCGGAAGTAATAAGGTATAGTTCTGTAATCATGCTAATTTCTAGTTTGACAAACAAGGTTTCACAAACTTACAACAAACACCGTTATCATAAAATTAATTTAATTTATATTGATTCATTAAATAGATATATTAATAACGGTATTTTAGTAAACATAGCGTATATAAAATCTTTATAATTGTGAAAATGTTATTCTTGCATAGTTTATATTGAGAACATAAGAATTAGGCAGAAATGTAAATTTTAGCATATTTATATTTTAGAATAAATCAATTTTATTATATACACTTTAGATCATGATTAAAATAGAATGATTATAATAACTACACTCATGTATAACTGCACTGTAATCTGTGTATTCACATTTAACTTTAAATGCAATTAACTACATATTATATTCTAAATTATATATAGATAAATGATAGGTCATTATTGAGTAAGATTCGCCGTTAGTATTTTGATCTAGGTACTACGACGCAGCCTCAGCTTCGTGACGAAACGAAATTCTAAAATAATTGTTTAGTGATTAGTAACTAAGTGCGAAACAAATAGTTTTAAGATATTCGTTTAGATATTTATTAAATAATATTTAAATAACAGAGCACACTCAGTCAAGTCACTATATACTTTATTAAATTAGGTAGTTTATATAGTCGTTACTTTATTTCGTCTTGTATAATTACATAAGTTTGTGTGTAATAGTACAATTTACATAATTTTAATACAGTAAAGCTTCCAAAATTAAAAACTTAGGATAATGTCGCCAATTTATATAAAAACCTAAGACACGAGTACACCAACTTAACAAAAGCAATAAGTTATGAATATATTTTTAATAACCATAGTGAAGCTGATTTGAAGAAAAAAAAACATTTATTTAAAATTAATAGTGTTTAACATTATAACATTAAAAGTTGCCTTAACTCCACCTAACGTTCATTATAATCTCATGTTATAAATAGATAAAATAAAATTTTAGTAGGTTCCATTAATAGAACTTGTTCAACTAATTGAGGAGTGTTCTCAGAATATGATACTATTAACAATCTTATGTTTTGGTTTTAAATATAGTTGTGTGTTTTAATGAAATTTTATAACGTATAACTACTTTATTATTTGAAGAGACGCTAGATTAAAACTATTAAACGTAGTAAAATTGCATGATATTTTTAAGATAAGATAGCACTCCTCAGAAAAGGAAAATTCATTATTACCTCGTTCGTGAAAAATATTTGCTAGTTATAAGTATTACAAAACAAAAAAGTTATTTAGAAGCTGCATATGGCATAGTTTAATCATTTTGCGTTTTATAATTAGGTTACAGTTTTTACTGTAAATATATTACACGTTTAAAAAGCATTATTTTTAAGTAATTTCTATAAGTTCTTTTTTATAAATACCCAAAAACTGTATTTATATTGTTTACAATTTCATTTTTTTCAACAAAACAATGAAACATAAGATTTGTCATATATTTAAACTAGGAGGTTATTTATGTTTTTTGCTTTATGAAATATTTGAGATTAATCGTTTAGTTTTGTGCTTCAGAAAAATAATTAATAACCAAAAATAATGTCGTAATGAGCAATAGGTAATAATTTATGAAAACAGAAACACCAATTTATGAGTTAAAAAATTTATTTATTTCAAGACAAAATATGAAAGTAGACTTAAAAATCAAATAGATATAGAAAAAGCGTATAATTCTCATAACATTTTTTTAATAGAATGCTCAAATCAAAATTTATAATTAAGGAACTATTTCGACACTATGATTAAAACATTTTACTTGTGAATTTACATAACAACATTAAAAAAAAATTAAATATATAATATTTATACTAGATAATAATCTAGTAAAAAATTTAATGATCGACCAGAGCCAGTAATAACTTTTGAAGCCCACACAATGGTCCTTAGCTGTTGGCCATTGAGCAAGTTCCAAGTCACAAAGCGAGCTATGGAGAAGTCGATTGCTTAGATCGATCCAAGATTAAATGTTTTAATTTGGCGTAAAGCCTTTTACTATTATATGTTTGGAATAAAGAAATTCCTGGGTTCCACTATATGTTACTTTCCATTTAATATTTTTCTTACTTCAACACTTTATGATACAAAGTCTATTCTAAAATAAATGGCTCAATTATATATAGTAACTTGAAATATATTGTTACAAAGGTAGAGAAGGTTTAGATTTCTAAATGTCATGCTGAGCTAGAGTACAAAATAATCAAAAACAGTATCGGCAACATTAAATAATAGTTTAGGCATATTTTTTACGATTTAATGTTGTATGTCCCTATTTCCCAAGTTTCTGTGACTTTAAATAACAGATTAAGATTATTTATTACTTTTGTAACATTTTAAAATTTGTGCAATGCAAATAAATACAACTGACAAACTGTCAGTTTGTTCAAATATTATTAAACTGTCGAGACTAATTTTCTTAGACTAACATGTTTTAAATAAAATCTTAGTTTAATCCCTTAAATAGTCTTGAGAATAATTTAATATTCTATATATTTGTTTCTGTTTCTTATAATTATAATGATTTAACATTAGTTTTTGTCATCAAAATTAATTTGTTACCTCATAATATTATTTAAATAAATAGCACCTCAGAGTAAACCCGTTAATAGAATAACGTAGTAAAATAGGCATAACCTTATACATTAAGAATGTGAAACAAAGTGAAACAGTAGTATGAAGCAGGTGAATAGTAATTATTACAACGACGTTGTGGAATGAGTAAATAAATATTACAACAGAAAGAAATCTCAGGAATAATGTGATGTTTGTTTATTTTTTGACTTATTATGCCAAATAATTTCAGAAAGTTTATAAATTTTTATTTTAAATTAAATTATTTTATGTCCCAATTACAAATACTTTTATGAAATCACATAAAACCCTCTAATCATGAAAATAAATTGCTACACGCTTGTTTTTCAAGTATTTACCAAAGAAATACTTGCAGAATATGAAAGAGTGAAAATTGTCGCTTTACTTTTTTGATTATGATAATTTTACAATACATTTTCTTGCATTGTTGTTAAGATCTCAATTTTACTATAAATGTGAATAATTTTTATATTTTATTACTGTTAGCTACACTGTAGTTATCTGTGAACTTATGAATGATTATTAATATATACGATACTAAAGGAAAAATAAATCCATTTTTCAAATATACCTTTTTTACTTTACTTACAATATTTGGTAATAAATTCCCTTATTAGTCCTTAACACGCACAACAACGATGGTAAATATTGATATAAATATAACACCACACATTTAATGTTAAAAGACAAATATCTAGCTTTACTTTACATTTAAATAATTTAAATTAAATAAAATACATACAGCAAATTACACAAGTATATTATTTAATGGACGCTTGTGGACGGAGCTACAATAAATTGGCCATTTTATTCAAACTCATAGCAACCCTGTTAATATCTGAAAGAAAAAAAATTAATTAAAAAAAATATAGAAGAATAACTTAAAAAGTAACCTTTATAAGGATTAATATAAATTTGGAAGTATTTGTGTTAAAAAAAATATAGTTTGGATGTGTTACAACAATGTTTATTTGGGACAAGAACATTTTGGTTACTAATATAAGTCATTTATCCAAAGATCCAAAGAAAAAAGATAGATGTTAAACTTATTCTCGTTTTCTTATAAACGATGTAAATGCTTATGAAACAAAGTAAATAAAGGATCAGAAAGTAGAAGCCCGCTCACACTGGCCTCTACTTTCCGGGATGTATTTTATAGTACACCGACCGCCTCCTGTTGCTAGGAGTTGTGATTTCCTCGCACCCACAACTTTAGGCGGTCCACTGAGTCCAACGACAAAGCAGCGCAAGGTAACTAGGTGTCCTTGTCCTTGTACTTCACGCTGAGACTGTTCTTATTCTAGATAAAGCGCAAGTCTGTTCATATATGGAATACTGCTTACACTTGTATGGTATTATAATCACTAGAGGCGTACAAAAAGGCTTATTGGTGACACTGATTTAGTTAAAACAAATCTTGTCAGCCACTAGCACAGGCGCAGAGTAGCCAGCCTCTCGGTCTTATAATATATCGGTGCGCAGGAATTCAATGATTTAATTTTTCCTTCCCCTTTCCACCATTAAGCAACTAGAAGGTCGGCCTTTCTCCACCCCTTTCTTGTCGATATTTCACGCATACTACTTCCAACGATTCGCTTCGTATTTTGTAATATACCGAGGGAGTGAAATAATCTGCCGGCGTCTGTCTTTCCATCCGATGACAATCTGGATCTTCAATGCAAGAGTGAATAGGCTTTTGTTACGCTAAATCAGTGCGATTTACCATCTACGGCTTGATCATCGCTTGTAGTAAGAGCTGTAGTAAAGCACAGACATATAATTAGTAAAAAATGTACATACCTGTACAATAATACAATAATGACGAAATTCGGATTGTTTATTACATTATTGGAATGCCTTAATGTGGTCAGGTTCTTTTCCACTTTTGTATAGCTCCCACATTTTGCTATATAGTGTTTCCAATCCTCTTGCGTAGTATTTACAATCAAACAACGTACTACACAAACGAGCCTTTGAAACCTTCGCTCGAATATATCTTCGACTGAAAAAGAAAGTTCCTTCTATATTTAAGCCTAGCCATATTTTCTTTACAATTTTCATGCTGTATTTTTAAAATCATCGAAACTAAGGAACGGTTTTGTAATATTAATTTATGAATAAAATGTCTAATAATAAATATAAAAAACATATAATTTTTATTCATTGCAAATTAGGTATGTAACATAATGTAATGTTTTGGTATAATTAAGAAAGAAAAATATTTTTCTGTAGGTACAAAAAAAATATCGAAGATATAATGATTTCTTATATTTACGCGAACACTACACATTTAAATGAAACTAGTTTTACGGATTTTATCGCGTATATTAACTTATTTTATATTCCCGACGTTTCGAGTACTTTATCTCCAGAGTAAAAATTATTAATTTTTGTTTCGATCTACGCAGTATGAACTTACAGTATCTTGAAGTCTTGCAGTTGTATGCTTGGGTTGGGATTTAATTTTATTAATTATAGGATCTCAAGCAGATGGTAGCACCCAGCCATCTTCTCTATTGAAATTAGGATGTTTTTTGATTTCACTAGCCTCGCGAATCATCCTTGGAAGGAATCGGTGTTCTTTAGCGAGGATTTGTGGTCGGATCTTCTTATGACGAAAGAAAGTGTCCGTCACAAAAATATTCTTTTCCACACATACGGTGAGGAGGCTTTCACCATTTTTATTTATACTTTCACCACCAAACGTTCCCAATATCCTTTCATAACCAAGCCTCTTCACGCCAACCCTTCCATTAAAATTTCCTAATATAACAATATTTTCATTACCCTTGCATTTCATTAGCACCATCCTTACCATCTCCCAAAACTGCTCTCGGATATAAGTGGGCTTAGACATGTCTGGGGCGTAGACCCCTAGAACAAACAACTTCTTTAAGCCCACTTTCATTCGTATCCATAGCAGTCTCGGGCTTACACATTCATACTCTTTCACACAATGACCCATTCTTTCTGAAAGGATGATACCGACTCCCTGGCATGCCCGCTCGGTCTCGTCTACACCAGACCATTACGCGGTATACATGCCATGTGTAGTGGCATCCTTTCCCTTCCGTTTCATCTCATTTACACATAACACATCTATTCCTCTATCATAGATCATATCGCATACTTCATCCATCTTATCATTCATTGCTCTACATACATTCAGCGTAGCCAGACGGGCTTCCGCTATCCACTTTTCGCCCCTCCGGAAGACAGAACGTGACGGGTGGCGAACCTCGTCGCCGGTTTTCCTCCCGGAAATTTGTATGTATGAAACAAAAACAGAAACTGTTTCTGTTTCTGTTTCTGTTTATTACACCTTGCCTGGTGTAATACATAAATTTGTCAATAAAGTTAAAAAAAGTTATAAGTATATAAATACACACAAGATGATGACGGTTGAGGATAGGTAGGATAGTTACAATTAAGGATGGGAATTATAATGGGAAATATTAGAGTTCCAAGTAATAAGTTTTGAGTAGATTTTTAAGGAAAAAAGGGACTTAGCACGTCGAATATATAAAGGCAAGGAGTTCCACAAGCGTACAGCTGTAACCGAAAAAGATTTATTGAAGAAGGAGGATGAATGTGCTGGAATAGAAGCGAAAAATTGTTAGTGGAACGTAAATTTTTCGCTTCTATTCCAGCACATTCATTATTACAAAATTGTAACTGGAACCTGTAGCCTGACCACACTAGTTGCAAATGAATCAAAATTTTATGCATACTCGTATGCTTATTAATACATACCCACATTCGCACTCTCTTCTATTCTATTAGCATCCAATTTGCTCTACAAATTATAATTTCTTTACTAATTAAATTTCATTTAAATTTTTTGCATTGTTTTTTGCATTGTTTGTTTTTGTACCAAATAACTGCTGTCGTAATCGCAAGAATAAATTTTTTGCTGTACCATGGGCACACACCGTAGCGCGTGCCAACTCGCCTGTTCCCCGTGTCCTCACCGCACTTAATGGTCTCCTGGACACAAATCCTGAGTGCGACCAGTTTGCGGACGAATGGACGGTAATATTGTCTGAATGCCTGAAGTTTCGTGGGCGAGAAGAATGAATATGTTGTCTTTAATTAATGTAATTGGTTTAACCCTTTTAATTAAAGTAAAAATAAATAAATCAAAACTAGAAAAAATATTTTAGTACAAAGAAAACTTTTATAATTTTTACTATAAAAGCCATTTTTACAGAAATAACAAAATCTTTATTTCATTTCTTGTTAAAGTATAAAAGACGGAGGGTTTTTTCAATGTATCAATACCTAAAATTACCCTAGATTTTAATGATGTGTATATTTGTGGTGAAAAGCTTTAACAGTTCCGATTGTGTATTATGTTAAAGTAGGGTCTTCGGAAGAAATAGAACCAAGTTAATTTATATGTACCAGCAAATCTTTAAGAAAACCGTAAATAACTTACTAGTCCATATTTGTGCCCAATTTTACAGCTATATTTACGTAAGACTCCATATCTTTGGCTATAAGTTCTGGACATTTCAAAGTATTTAAAAGTGAAGCAGCAACTCTAAAAATAAAATGGATTTTAATATTTCATTTAACATTCATTATTAATTACGACCCACTAAAAGCCAACATATAAGCATCAGCGTTCCACATTGATTATTTCGCTGAGGGAATATTCGCCATATTTGCTACGCTTGACAGATAGGTTAGTAACCGCAATTTTTATTATTATTGTTGAGTTGTTATCAGAAAGATCTCCTGTTTCTATATATATATATCCATTGGGTATCGTAGAATCGTAAGAATTTCTCTCTATTACATATTTTTAATTCTAAATAGGCATCCATTTTCATTACATCTACAGGTCTACCAGAATATGGAGACATGAAAAAGTAAGCAAATATGAACTCTTTCTTTATGGCAATGTCAACTTACACTTATCGACCAAAACACTATATTTGATAGGTTGGTAAAGAAGAATATAATGTATTTGTTTACTGTTTTAAAAACATATTTATTATTTATACATAAATATTATTTTTATTTAAAATACCTTGATGCTAAAGTTTCTCCCGGCAACGTTATTATAGGTGTACCTGCCCAAAGAATATCCATAGCAGTGGTGTGCCCATTGCACAGTGGTGTATCTAAACAAACATCGGCCAATTGACCTCTTCGTACATGCTCCTCCTTACAAGCTATTTTTGAAAATATCACACGATTGGGTGGTAACCCTATAAAAATCATAATATCCACGTAATATCATTTGATATATTATCAGAATAAATTTTGAAAAACTTGAGGTGTATAGAAACTTACCTAAGCTCTGAACATGTTTTAATACGTTAGGTTCCCCAGCAGCTGGAAAACTTAATAACCAGAGAACACTATTTGGCACCATTTTAAGTATATAGACCCATGTTTCTAGTATTTTAGGATCCATCTTGTATAACTGATTAAAATTGCAATATACTATCGCATCACTTGGAAGTCCATATTGCTTTCTCGATGTAAATATTATACTATCCACTGTTGCTTCTCCGGAGGCTATTTTCTTATTACTACAGTTTATTGATAAACCGTTATAAATAACCGTGTCATTCACAATAACCTAAAATATTTTGTTATTTAATTTCATAATTTATCCGCGTGTAAAATAAATATGTCATATTAATTACCTGCTTTATTTCAGGATTTTTTCCCATTTCGAATACACATTTCGGAATGAATAATTTACTTTCAATTACATCTATTGGCTGTAAATTCTCAAAACATATACGTTTTTTTTTATCCTTAATACAAAAATTTTGAACATTTACATTTTCAGGCAAGTTGACTATTGCTATATTAGTATTTATATTAATAATTTCATCATTATCAAAAGCTTTATATTGTTTTAATAAATGAGGAAACATTTGGCTATGGTCACCAATAAAGTAGGTGTGTGGCATGTAGGCAAACTTTTCGCTAAAGTCATGTCGAGCCGACATAGGACAAGATGTTTCATCAGTAATTATGTAATCCATATATGGCGCTCCACTAGTGCCAGGGTATCCCAACCACATAACTTGAATAGGCGCCGGCTTAAGAGCAAATATTTCATTTCTGGCCCCCTTTGTATATCCATTCATATTTATTAAAATATGAATATTATCACTATTAATTTTTCTTGCTGCCTCCATATTACATGTTACTAGTGATAAATCAGTAAAGTGCTCTGATTCTTGAATAATCTTTTTACGGAATGTGGTTCCATCGTCTGGATTTAGAGCGTAACAAAATACTTCAACTTTAAAATGATCATGTAGTCCTGGTATAGCCTGCATTAAATGTGATGTAGGATGATTACCAAAATCACTACTTACATAACCTATACGCAGTCTGCCTTTATCTGTTACGCTGTATTGGAAACTAACTTTGCTTAAAGTATTAACTTTTTCCGTATATAGATTTGCATGTCGTGAAGCAATTTCTTTTCTTGCTCTATTTGACAATGGGTACAGAATGGAATGATGGGGATGTACAGAACATAATTTATCTGAATGGAGTTGATCTTCGACGATTCTTACAATATTTTGCATTCTTTCGTCGTACCCCTCCCAATTACATATCATTTGAAAGCAGTGCGCTAAATTACAGTAAGCGTCAGGAAAATCGGGCTTTATTTTTAAAGCATTTTGATAACTTGTAATAGCTTCCGATAATTTACCTATATCCTTTTGAATACTGGCTAAATTGCAATGAGCGTCAGCGAACATTGGATTCAAATCAATGGCGTTTTTAAAACATATTAAGGCACCAGCCACATCCTGTAGCTCTCTTAAAGTATTTCCCATATTGCTATAAGCATCAGCAAACTCTGGTTGAATATTTATGGCTTCTCTATAATGCATTAATGCTTCGTGAAGTTTCCCTGTAATAGTCGAATTTTAAACAATACGAGACAAGAAAAAATACAAAGAAATATGATATTATTTACAACTTTTCTTACTACCATACTAAAAATTGGTAAAGGTTTTAATAAATACTACTGTACAAAAATGTTTCAAGTATTCAAAAAAAATTAAAATATTACTTATTCCGTTATCCATTCCGTTACAGCCTATTAAAGCCCACTGCTGAACATAGGCTCATTTTTTTATGTACGAGCAGTTATGCAGGTCTAGAGAGACCAGTATCACTGCGACCTAAAAGATCTATTGTGATCGCTGCTATGTCTACAGTACATTACTAAGCCATACGTCCTCAATGAATAGAACGAGTTGCTTAGCTGTGAGTAATTTCACTTCTTCTGGACGAAGTACATAGTTTCCCAGGTGAGTGCTACGTTTGCGCATTAAGGCTCAATTTACATTGCGGCGCAATGGAATGGAAGCGAATTTTTGTAACAAAATTGTACATAGTAAAATTAATTTTATTCTAATTGTGTAACGTGCAAACTAGATATGATAAAAGAAGTCGCGCGTCTTCCTTAAGCGTTAATCCTATACAAACTAGCCCTCGCCTCCTTGTGTAAGTAAAGATCAAGGGACGTTAGGCCCATAGATTGCCTCATAAGGAATGCTCCCTAGTTATATTTTATTATTTGTCACAGTCGCGACGCTTGGCTGGCGGGTCGACAACCGCAGTATATTATTTTTAGTCATTATAATGAAGACCCTGCTGCCCAGCTCCTAATTTGGTTCCTCTGTCGCCTCTTACGACACCCATGGGATTATATGGGCTAGTGGATATTCTTATACCGTCACTACACGGTACTTATTATTTAATTTTTATTGAGCACATAAAACAGAGTACAGTACTGTACAGTAGTACAGTAGAATAGTAGCACATAATATATACATGGAAGCTTACCTTGTTCTTGCAATAACGATGCCATATTACTGTGCGTTGCTGCAAAATTAGGAAAAACCTCTAGTGCTCTCATGTATAAAACCATAGCTTCATTAATCTTGCCTTGTTCCCTTTTAACATTTCCAAGATTATTTAGAGTGTCAACGTGTGTCGGACATAAACGTAAAGCTGCATTATAACATTCCTCTGCTTCAGCGACAAGGCCTTTCTCTTTTAGTGCATTAGCAAGATTGCAGTAGGCATCAGGAAAATTGGGCTGAAGTTCAATTGCTCGTTTATATGTGTCTATAGCAAGGTCTATGAGACCTTGTTTGTAATAGAGACAAGCCAAATTTCCATGTATAATTGCATTGCCCGGCGTTAGTTTAAGAGATTGAAGATAAGCTGCTACCGCTCTGAAACCAGGAATTATTTATGTTGAATTAAATTACTATTATACAACTTTATTTACCTATCATCGTTTTTCAATACCATATTAATAGTATAGTCATCATAACATAATATTTTTGGCATAATGTAATCCATCACCACATTTTGCCCCATGCAAAAAAGATCTAATGGCTTTTGATAGATTTCGGCACAACCTTCTCGTTTACAGCAGATGTAAAATACCCAGAAGGGCAGCAACGTCAAAAGTGTGGGACTTCTGGAACTGCGTCAATTCTCCTGCTACGCGAGACAATTACTGTAAATCCTGCTTACAACGGGAGAAGCCCGTGTTCTGTAGAATTCTTCTTTCAGTTTAATAAAAAAAATGTGCAAGAATATATTATTTTTTTATTACATCAGGTTTAAAACTGTGAAATTCATAGTGACAAACGGGCTATTCCAAGCGGCTTTGCTCGCATGGTTTTCGTTTTATCTACATCGTCAGTATATTCTTACAAAATCCATAAAACGGAGCACTTTGGGCCTTAACCTCGTTATCTGTCTGTGTTAGTTTGTCAGTCGCAACCGTTATTTCATGTAAATTATTGATTCCATAAAGTTGATGAATTTCCGAAAGTTACGAGTATAATAGGACAGTTACAGTTATACACATATGAAGTTGAAAATTCCAAATTTAAAATAATTATTCAAATCATCATGCTCACTGGCGAAATTTGACCCATATCATTGGCTCATACTTTTTCACAATTATGAGCCAAGTAATTTCATTTCCCGGCTGTGACAACTTACTTATCAATATTCCATGAATGCATATAACTGTAAAGTATATATTTTCATGTGAGCTATTCTTTACACAGTTCCATTCTATTCTTGTCACAAAAATCGTAATAGCTCTAAAAATATAAATGCTAGCCTAATAAATTACTAACTGTTAAATACTCTCCTTAAAAATTCTCATTACTGGAAATGTTTTGGTACAGGGAAGAGTCCGCCGCCGTATACTGTCGTACTGTCGTGACGTATTGGCGGTCTTCCAATGTCCACGAAATATTTTTTAACTTCTCAGACGCCTCGGTTTCCTCAGGACGCTCTATTTACCGTCGAGCTCATGGTATATGAGCACTTAAAATTGGAACGTTTTTTAAAAAAGAAAAATAATAACAATTTCTCCCTGGCCTAAATGAAAAAAAATCTTGTGTACTATAAAATTTTAAGGAGACTGCTTATCCCCTCAGCTCCAACGCGCTTCTTAAGTGTTTCAATAAAATGCATAATGCATATGATAACATTTTATTTATATTTATGTTCTTGGCATGACAGAATTGTACAGATATATCTTGCACTTAACCGATTTCTTATGACTATACTATTTTAGTCATTATTTTTTGGAATATTGTAACTATTGGAAGAAAAACTGTCTACTTGTGAACTGTTTCTCAGTCTCTGTCTTTCAGATCTCCTGCAGTAGGACTTGTTGTAATGATAGCATAGCTTCTTTACTTTACAAAATTAAAAAGATAATATTATAATAAAAGTAAATTAAGAGGACAGTTGAAGTTTTGCTATTATCACAAGCACATCAATTTATACTTATTTATTCACAAATTAGTAATAAAACTATGTAAACAAAATATCTCAATTTTCCCATTTTCTTAAATAGCCATCTCATTTCTTTCACATTATTTGATATCATTCATTTAAATTATAACACTAAGAAAATGAAACATATCAAAACAATCCGTACAAATAGAAGCACCTATAAATTTACTAACTATTTATATAAATTTACATAATTATTAGATTTGTAAGTTTTATACATAATAATTAATAGATTACTTTTACATCATTAACAGATTAGTAACAGAAGAAAAAGCTTTAAAAAAATGAAAATAAATCTGAACAAAACTGAATATCGACGTGAGAAAGTAATTCTGTTGAAATTAGGCAAATACCGAAAATGAATTTTTATAACCATTAGAATCAAGAAAAAAAAAGTAAAGTAGTAAAGTTCTTGTGTCTGCTAAGAAGTAAAAAAAACTTAACCCGTTGAAAGCGCCGGTGCTTTTATTTTTCTTCGCAACATTGATTACTGTACGAGTATGTATATGGGACAAATTAAGGTAATTGTGCAATCACATTTGCTTGTCATTACAAACTATCAAAGTCCACTGCTGAGTTTGGGCGTCCCCATTACCTCATCGGGTGAATATTTGCCACGCTTGGTATGCGGGTTAGCATCCGCAGTTTTTGAAGTGAAAACTTCTTTAGCATCGTTGTGACTTGAAACAAATGAAACGAAAAAGCGACACTAAAAAGAGACAAATATATAAATCTGTAGGATAGAATGAGATAGAATCTATACTAATATAATAAAGCCAAAGAGGTTTTTTGTTTGTTTAAACACGCTAATCTCTGGAACTACCAGTCCGATTTGATAAATTCTTTTTTTTATATGATAGCTAGATTCACAAGAAATAGTATAGGTTATCTAGCATTAGGCTATACCTCTCAGCTAGCCTTAAATATTGATTTTTGTTAAGCAAGTCGGGAGAAAAAGCGCTCCCGGACTGCTTAGTCCACGTGCGCTAGCGTAATGGTTAGTGATAGTTAAATACTATGTTCTACAAAAATATAAATCTTTCCTCTATCTAAAAATCTGCGATACAATAGTCCTATTTCTTATACATAAGTCACAATAAGGTATTTTTCCTTCCTATTAATCCTATTAATCCTTACGAATGAAAGTTACTTCATCATCAAGACAATTTTATGAAGATAAACTTTGTTCTTTATAGCATGTTATTTGGACACATACTTCAAGATATAATTAAAAATTAAAATAATTCAACACGGCTCGACGCGGGAACGACGCCTAGCCACCTGATGAGAACCTAAAGAGAATAAGCGAACTACAACAACATCTAGTTCAGTTCAAAGTGTTTCCTATTATCATTTTTATATTATAGCATTCTCTGTGTGCGGTGCTATAAAAATGGTTAATATAACTTTTAAAATGTTAAAATAAAGAATTAAAAATTTACAACTTCATTATCAAATAAATTAAAATAACTTTAATTGGATTGTGTTTGCTGGATGCTAAGTGGTAATGATATGGAATTCATTACCACTTAACATCCAGCAAGCGCAATCTTTACAGACTTTTAAAAAACAACTGAAGTAGTATTATTTTTTCCCGTCATAATAATAAATTATATGTATTTCCTCTTTTCATTAATACTTAATTTTTTGTTTAATTTTCTCTGCATATATATTATACGTGTTTGAATGTATATGTGTGTACATATGTATGTTGTAGTTCATAAGTTTTCCGTTATTGTAACCACTTTGTTTAAATGCAATAAATAGTTATCTATCTATCTATATTGAATAAAATTATCATATCCAAACCATTCTTAACAATCCACGATTTCAAATCTTAACTATTTTTATTAAATTACTCTATTTTGCGGACCACCTTGAGAGTCGATCAATTTTTGTTTCCTTGTTCGATAAAATGATTTTACTTAAAGAATTCATTGTATAGGTAAAATCATTTTATCGAACAAAAATTGATTGACTTCAGTAGACGTCGCTATTACAGAGCAATTTTAGTAGAAAGGAAATATTCTTTTGATTTAATACACTAAAATTTAGGCTCTACATGACTAAAAATAAGGATTGTAACATTTATTTGCTATAAAATTAAACTTTTATGTTATATTTTATGTCGCACTTGTGGTTGAATATTATTAAATAAAATAAATGATTTACTGTGAAATGTTTTTGTTTTATATTTCATTTCATTTGAAGGTTTCACTTCTACCGCGTGTGAACTGCACGCATGTTTTTTTTTTTTTAGTTTGTGATGAAGACGGCCGCAGATAACTATTTGGCGAGCAAATAAAGAAATTTTTTTTCAATGTGTTAATGGCTTCAAGATCATGGTGTTAAAAGTGTTATTCACTCGAATTATATTGATAAATAAAAAAAATCATACAAATATTACTACTTTTAACAACCATCGGTGAAAACAGCGTAACTGTGGACGTATTGACAAGAACATATTACATTAAGAGCCGTGGCAGCTCAATTATAACCCGGGTTAGATCCCTATGAAACTATGAAATTGTAAATTACAATTTTAAGTTCTGTTTTACCACGTACCCGGTGAAGGAAAACAACGTGAGGAAACCTGCATGTCTAAGAAATTCCGAGACATTCATCGACGCGCATTGGGGCAGCGCGGTGGACACTTTTTTATTTATGTCGTGGTAAAGCTACGCTGCAGCAATATTGCGATATTATGTTTGTATGTTTTATAGAGCTACGAAATTTAAGGTGACCTTAATACCCTCACGTGCCTTAGAGTAATTCTTTTGAATTTTACTCTCGTTTCTCTTATGCGATTATTGCAAAATATGGCATAATAATTTTTTCATACATCGCCATAAAATAACATTGTTTCGTCAGTAGTTTTTTTTTATTAAAATGAACTTTACCAAGATACTAAAAATACATAAAACAGTGGCATGTTAAATGTTTTTTTCACTGAACTGAGGTGACAAACGAACTAACTGTCCACCTGGTGGTAAGTGGCCACTGCAGTCCATGGAGATCTGCAGCTAAACTGTTACTGTTACCTTTAGCTATATCTATTTCTTTATTTTTATCTATATCTGTTTCCGATTAATAGTGATCATGTTGTATGAATCATACAGTGAATTTTTCTATCAAAGAGATATTTACTGAAATAAAAATAAAATTCATTTCAAGATAAATTTTAATTTAAATAAATATGTTTAATAATGAAATGGTAAATTTATAGTAAGGCGTTTACCGCTATTTTCCAAATAATTGCATCAAACTATCTTTGGTATAAACATATTATCTTGATTAAATGTTTTTTAATTACACTGCGTAGTTTAGAAAGTAACATTTTAATTTACATTGTAATTTCAAATCTAAATGAGATTCATCAAGTGCTACCACAATAATGATGTTATAAAAAAAGAATAGCTGATACCTTAAACGAGCTAGATTTAAGTGGGCTCATCCGATGCATCTCATCTATTGCTCTCGAGTTGAGTGCACAAGTTTTAAAAGCACTCAGTAGAAATTCTAAGCACTTCTGATACTTTTTTTAATATTAGTGTCATTTTTGTTATTGAACAATTTTTAAAATATAGTGATCTATATTTAGAGATTCTTGATTAAAGCTTTGCGTTTGTGAATTAAAATGTATTTTTATGCAAATGATGTGTTAATGTAGGTTAATTCTTTTGTATCTATGTTACAATTATTTCAATAAATAATGCATAATCTGATTTAATAAACTGACCTTTTGAGCTTATTTTTGAACCAGGCAATACAGCCATTAGGGAGGCCGGCTGCTTGCGTTGCATGTCGTGGCGGTGCGATGTTGATAACCGTGTACACGACGACGCATTGGTAATCCATAACACGGGCATATCCTCGAACCTTGCCGATGGGTACTAAAAGCGGCGGACGCGCAGGGCTCGCGGACAATCTCGCCGCGTCACGCAAGACGCGACCGCGCGGCTTGCCAACTTCCCTGACGCGTCGCGTCTACGCAAACCACGACCTTCGCTGGCGCGTTTACACTAAACTCAGATCTAAAGCTTATTACTATCACGTTTAATTAACGACGTTGACACTACACATTGGTCGACTAGTCGCTTTGAAGAAAATCACTGTTAATGTGTCTTATTTACAATTTATTTTTCATTATTTTATATTTTACTAAAAAGTTAGTCTTCTTGACATTGTTCACAGTAAATCTATTCATTATAATTTTTGTGAACCGAGTGTATAACACCTTTCTTCCATAGTATAGCTGTGTAGTAAACAGCTTTAAAAAAACAATCAGGCTTTGCTTTTCCTTGGGGAATTGAAAGTGTCCTAAATAAAGGCGATAAATGTGTCGGGATAGAGATGTAAGATATTACAATGATGTATGAAGGGACGTCACAGTAAAACTTTTTAAACGGCCATAAAATGTTTACGTTTGGTAATAAAAGCGTACATAATAATAAGCAAAGGTACAATAATATCGATTTGCGAGGATGAGTGGCAGCGACGTAGCGCGGCGTGGCGCCGAGACGGGTGCTCAGAGCGACTGCGGCCGCTGGGCTATCCCAATGGAAGTACGCGTCTCGTTTTATTACACGGATACGAATATTTCAATATCTTTATATAACACTTCGCATTATTTTATTGTGCTTAATATTTAAGAAATTTTCACAAAAAAATCTTGCAATTTTTTTACCACCGTAATTTTGGAGGTAATAAAATCTAATTTCAGATATATTGGATTTTATTTAGATTTTTATTTCCACCAACTATTTTACTACGGCTACGGCTCATTCTGGCGCGTTTCTTCGGAATAAAATTACAATGATTGTTAAACGGTCTTTGCTGACATGTATTTGTTGAAAATATTTGATAACCTTATTACTATTTGGTTTTCTTGTAATCTATTCCATATATATTATAAAGAGGATCGTCTTCAAGATTAACTTAAAATATCGCAAAGGTGTATTTTGCTTCACATGACAAAATGTTATTTCGTTACTATTAATTTTATTATGTAACTGATAAAAATTTCACTATAAATAGTAAAATTATATAACATCACATTTTAATATTATTTAAAATAAACCAAACCCAAAAACAAACTTAATCACAAACGTAAAATACCACATTATGTTTAATTAAATATACTATATTCCTTGCTTCAATAAGTTACATTTTTTATTAGTTTTTACTATTATTATATTACTTGGCCAATCGAGCTTTGCTTGACGTTTAAAAATACAATGTACTCAAGCATTACACATAACTAGAAAAACTTGTAAAGTAAAACCACAGCAAGTTAGACTGTGGTAAAACATTGCCTAAGTACAACATTTCATCTTAATCGCTAAACCGTTAACCGTTTCCGAGAAAATTATATGTATAAATAGGTTTTCTTGTATATGAGTAAAAAATATTTTCTGTAAGAATATTGTACCTAATCGAATTTTGCGACCAAATAAAAATACAACTCCGCAAAAGAAAATATTTTATCAAGGTACAATCATCTATTTTTGTGCAGCCTGTAGGCATAGAATTAAGAAACAAAAATTAAAATCTTGAGAAGGAAGAATGTTGAAAAGATTATATCTGCAGAAAAAACCAAAAGAAAAACCAAATATAAAACTACAAATTATACCAAATAGAAAACTACCAATTATACTGCGCTGGTAAGTCCAGTTTGCGCGGGTAAGCCTTGTGCATGAAAACCCGGAGAAAATGAATTTTGTCTATCACTTTAAATCAAAGTGACAGTGATAACACAATACTTAACGGCGTCTTAAAATTGAGTAGCGTTTGAGTGTTTGGGCATAACAGCACGTTCGTGATTTGTGTAAGATAAGATGGCTGATGTTATTACACTTGGCTAATTTTAAGGAGACTTGGTTAATACCACACGAATTGGATTTGGTAAATGAAGTCAATAAGGAGAGCTGCTAGGCTAAATCCTCTGTAGATACGTCCGTGGGTGTGTTCCGAGAGCGGCCCTACGGCAGAACAGCGCTTCGAGTTTGATAAGCAAAACGTTTATTGTGCATTGTTGTAATAATAAAGGAATAGTGACAGTGGGCTTAGATCAAGGCGATCGGAGTTTACTTATTTTGAGCGGATACCATACACTTACCTATTTTGACCACCAAATAGCAGCGCTTGCACTACTGTATTCTGGTCTGAAGAGTATAGACAGAGGTTGTGACGTATTTCATCTTAGTTCTAGGACAACGCATCTGTAGTCTTCTTTTTTAAAGTTGGCTGCAGGTGTCCATGGACTGCATGTTGGACTGGACGGGATGTTTCCCGAAGTTGCTAAGCTTGGCAAGCGGGTTTGCAACCGTTTTTTTATTGTAATTATGCCGTTAACAGAAAGATGGTGCTACTTATCTCCTGTCTTAGTTTCCCTCTGTCGCCAATTATGACACCCACGAAAAGATATGGGGTAGTGGATATTCTTAAACCACCACACAGTAGTACACGTCACGGCTAAATAAGTTTTTTTTTAACTTTTAATCTTATGACTTTGTCGCGTAGTAAACTTGAATCCGCGCTTAAGTACGTCCAAAATAATGAGAATCTGATAAAGTGGAGGTGTTGTCCCTAAATGTAGTTCTAGTAAATTTAACAAATGTTAGAGAGAAGTAATAAAGTTAGAGCGTAAAAAATGTCAGTGTTTAAGTGTAGACAGAGAAAAAATATAAGAAAATCTTTGCAAATTTACTTAGAAAACAGTATAACGTAACATAATAGATGATCAAAAAAAAACAGCTATTATTTATTATAAACATAGGGCATGTATCTCACGAAAACTCTGTAACAAGACAAGTAGAGTTAGTTTTGACTTACGTAAAACGAGATAAGTCTCCGGTTCATGACGGTCTTAATAATAAACCTCTACTGTATGCAGGCCAACGCATTTGTGAGTTGTAAGCGCGGTTTTTCAATCTCTGTGTAAGGCATTGTTATTTATCCGAGGAACTAATACGTACGTCAGGCTGCACCTATTATGAAAAATAAAATGTGGGAAAAATAATATGTGGGATTTCAAGCAAGGCAAACTACAGGCCTTTTTACCTGGCCACTATAGTGGCCATAGTACATTTTAATCTCATATTGACGATAGACTGTTGAGTTTTCGTACGAATGCTTCGACAAAAATATTGAAGTTAAAAACTTAGAGTGCAGCTCATATACGTCCCACTGCTGGGCACTTTCATTTCTGATAGACTTTTAGGGCAAGGAAATGTAATTTCCTGTAAATTTAATTTCCAGATCTCCAAATTACTTGCAAGTTGTCTACTATCTCAGGAATAAGATAGTAGACAACTTGCAAGTAATTTGGACATATTGTTACTTCAGATCTAAAGTATAATGCAGATGTAGGTAGTCATGGTAAAACTCAATGTATTATGGGCAACGTTCTTACCAGAAAGTTTTGAAAGATATAGCCATGGTGCCATTTATGGATATACTATACCAGGATGACACATGATGGTATACGAGTTGCCTATAATCACATCTTTAGACATTTATTGGAATTATATCGCTATAATAGCGCTTTTGAAATGTACTCGAATACTTAGGTAGACTCCATTAACGTATTCCATCTTTTGTGAACGGAGTTGAGGTATGTAACAATGCTATTATTAGAAGTTTGGCGAATATCTATATATTCGCCAAACTATACTAGTACCTATGTACAGACTACATTGTACAGAAGTTGGGTGGAGATTGCCACTACTTTTAGAAATATTGTTCAGCTTTATTAATATTTATTTACTTAAACTTTGTTCCACAAAAAGGACCAAGGGGAACTTAACGCACATATTGGTTGTAGGTACGCGCTTTTTCAGAAACAGAAACAGAAACAGAAACTTTTTTATTCAATATAGATTATAAATAATACTTATTGAAAGTCACTCTTTTGTCTAATTACCACTGGTTCGAAAAAAACTCTGTCCTGGGAAGAACCAGCAAGAAACCCAGCAGGACTTTTTTAAATAACAGCTTACAATCATGTATATTACACAATTAACCACAAAACAAATTAGAAACAGCCTGGCAGCGAACACCTCATTCCCAGGGTTATTATCATCCATAAATTCCTTAACATTATAATAACCCTTTTATACAAACTATGTTTAATAAAGTTTTTGAATTTTGAGCAGGTCGAATTTTGTATATTTTCTGGGATTTTGTTGTAAAGCGTATACATCGCCCCAAGAATGAATTACTGACTCGGTGGAGTCAGTAACTGGTACTACTAGCTTGTGTTTGTTCCTAGTATTTACAGAATGAATATCACTTATTTTTGTATAACTACTTTTATTTTTGTGTACGTACATTACATTTTCATAAATGTATTGAGAGCCAAAGTTAATATATTAATTTCCTTAAATTTTGTCTGAGCGACTCTTTAGGTTTTAAATCATAGATTGCTCTTATAGCCCGCTTCTGTAAAACAAATATAATTTCAGTGTCAGTTGCGTGTCCCCATAGCAAAATACCATACGACATTATGCTATGGAAATAGCTAAAGTAAACAAGTCTAGCTGTTTCCACACTGGTAAGATTTCTAATCTTTTACAGCATATGCTGCAGAACTAAGTCTGCTTGCTAACTTTGATATATGGGGCTCCATTGAGCTTCGCGTCTAGTGTTATTCAAGAAAATGGTGGTATCGACAAGACTCAGTTCCTCCCCATTTAAAATTACATTAGTATTTAATTGTCTGACATTTGGAGTCATGAACTTCATACATTTCGTTTTAGTGCTATTTAAATGCAAGTTATTAACATTAAACCAATTTACTAATTTAGATATAGCATTATTTACTTCGTCATATTTTAATAATTGTCGTTTTAATTTGAAAATTAATGAAGTGTCATCAGCAAATAATACTATATTATGGTTATCCCTACTATGTAAGGCAAGTCATTAATATATACAAGAAACAGAAAGGGCCGAGAATTGAGCCTTGAGGCACGCCCATTTGTACTATCGACCCGGAAGAGCCCATACTATTAATGACAACTTTTTGAGTTCTGTTACTTAAATATGAAACAATTAATTTAAGAGCATTACTTCTTACACCGTAGTGCTGTAGTTTCCTGATTAATGTTTCATGGTGAACACAATCGAAGGCTTTGGATAGGTCACAGAATATACCCAAAGCATCCTGTGAATTCTCCCATGCATTGAAAATATATTTAATCAGCTCAACACCAGCATCAGTTGTCGAGCGACCCTTGTGAAACTGAATTGATTTTATGAAGTAAATTATTAACATTAAAAAATTAACATTTGATCAAGAATAATTTTTCAAAATTTTACTTAGTGTTGGCAGTACAGAAATGGGTCTAAAATTGGCGGGGTCTAATGTACTACCAGATTTAAATAAAGGTATTACTTTACTATGCTTCATCAAATCAGGAAACACACCATATTCGATACTAGTATTAAAAATAATAGCTAGTTGAGGCGCGATTATATCGATTATAGACGCAATAACTTTAACGGAAATGCCCCACAGATCCGCAGTTTTCTTAACATCAATAGTTTTAAAATATTTTACAATATCTTTTGATGATATTTTATGAAATGTAAAATACTTTGTACACGCATTTACATTTTGTTTAAGCAATGATTCGGCGACGGCAGGAAAAGAATTCAGTGACATAGTGGTTAAGATCGGAATATCCGTAAAATACTTCTCAAAAACCATAACCAAACCATTGCAACATCCTGATCTGATTCCGTTAATTTGTTGTTAAAACTCAACCGGTAGTTTGAATTATGAGAGTTGACCTTACCAGTTTCACTATTAATTATACTCCACGTCATTTTAATTTTATTAGAAGCCGTCTTAATTTTGTTGCTCAAATGCAAAGACTTGGCTTTGGAGCACTCCTTTAAATATTTTTGAATATTTTTAACATATTCCCTAAATTGACGCTAGGTTATATGACCTTTCATGGTAAAGTTCATATAACCTTTGTTCGCTCTTATGGACTCCTACTGTCGCCCATTCATTGAAAGCCTTCCGACTGTTCAAGGAGAACGTTTTAGAAGTAAAAATATTATCAAATTCATTGCAAATAAGTTCAAACACTGTTCCATACAAAAAATTAGGATCATTTTGGTATGAAAGTGATGGAAGTTTCTTCACTATGTTACTTCTAAACTTCTCCAAGCGACGTGCATTTACAGGAACAAACACAATTTTCTCATCTACTTGCTTTTTGTGAACATAAGGTAACGAAACTAACTGTCCACAGTGATCAGAACTCAATTTTTGAATTATACATTTATGCAACGGCTTAACATTTGTAAAATGTTATCTATACATGTTGCACTACATTCAGTAATACGCGTTAGCTCTAAAATAAATTAAAAGACCATATGATTTAAACAATGATCTAAATTTAATATTGGTGGAGGAAGCTTCTAGGAGATTGATATTAAAGTCTCCACATATTACAACAGATTTATTCTGTTTATTAAGCTTAACAAAACTTCCTCCATAATTTTTCAAAAGTATTGTATATAGAACATGGGGGTCTGTAGATGCACACAACAATGAGGTGCTCAAACTCAACACATGCCATTTCTACAGTTCGCTCAACAGAGAGGCTCACAATATCTTTACGTTCCTTACATGATAATAATTTACTAGCTAATATTAACGAGCCACCTCTTAAAACCGTTTCTCTATTGAACGAACTGACCACCTGGTGATTACTGAAATTAAACATTATGTTATAAGCTTTTAACCAATGTTCAGTAATACATAAAATATGAATATTGTTGCTATTTAAGAACAATTCAATTTCTAGCTTCAAGTTTTGAGGTATTCGTGACGAGAATATAATATAATATGTTGTGTCGTAATAGCCCGAACGCTGCCCAACTGAGTTAGATCCGTTTGTAATATATTAAATAAGGTGTTATATAATTTATATTCAATAAGGTATATATATTAAATAAGGTGTTATATAATTTTTTATTCAAAAGTAAAATGTATTATAATGACGCAAAATTTTTAGTAAACAAATCTCATAAAACATATCTCAATACTGTGCTAAGACACGGTGAAGACACATAATAAACGTTTTTATCGATGTTATAAACGAATTTTATTTACATCTCGCTACAATCGGCTTTGTAGCTAAATATGTTTGTAGCCGAATTCCGATTCGAATATCATTTTAATTTAGCACCAACTGAATTGTAATTATTGTTTTAGGTCTAAAAATTTATTTTGCAGTATGAATAACTGTATTTTTATAACACCATAATGCCATTCTATCTACTACTTTAATGATTTTAGCCCAAACTGGATTAATAATATTGATTTCAGTCGAATAAATAATTTTATATTTTTACTAAAACACAAGTAATTATGAAGATAAAGTTTTTAAAATTATTACGAAATTCTGACTCATTGCTAAAGTAACCATAATCATTAATTTATTGCAAACATATTACGTCTTAGCTTCTTTATTATTATCATAATATTTAAATAATAAGATAAACCGGGTATAATATATTTTACAGTAACTGCCTCTTTTCTTTATTCTATAAAAAAATTGATAGGTGGGTGGGCCGCCAATCGTGGCAAGTATATATATTTTAAGAGTTAAGGGTTAAGTAAGTCAACTGTTAGGAGAAAAATAGTCCACTTGTAAGCTGATGAAGGTAGGTGATGACTTACTACCGTGGTTTCTTTATATTTGTGCTTTATGTGGCGTCCTGTTATACAGATAAAGATGATTCAAGCGTGGATGTTTCCTTAATTATTGGAGCACTAACGCCGTTTAGAAATATGTCTACTATTATGATCTCTTATGTTTACGCGAATACTACACATTTGAATAAAACTAGTTTTTATCGATTTTTTTTTAACTTATTTTATATTCCCGACGTTTCGAGTACTTTACAGCACTCATGGTCACGGGGGGGGGGGGGTCTGAGGCTAAAATATAATTTTAAGTATAAGTCTACTGGTTTACTAGTACCACTACTAGTTTTATTTATATGTCTACTGTGTTTACTCAGTATTATATTCGGTACATATTTTTACTCAAAATGACATTATAATAAGTAAAATAGTAACAGTCAAATATTATTTATGTACGTTCCACTTCTGGGCTCAGGGCTACTGTCTTTTCTGAGAAGGATTATGGGCGATGAAATATTTAAAAGAAACAACACATATATTTTTGAATCGACTACGACATTCAAAATACTCGTATTTGTTATTTTTAAAATCATTAAACATGTAAAGATAAAATTTACTTCATCTCAAACATTAAGGACCCATAAATCAACAGTAACTTAAAAAGACCTTCTTAACTCTTCCAAACTTTCACTAGTAAATTCTATAAAGAGAACATTTGCATCGTAACTTGGATAGAAAAATTAAAAAATTTACACATATAAAATGGTTTAATGAAAAGCTATTGCTAAATATAAAAAGTGTATATTGTAATATAAAATAACTATCCGTTGGTTTCGGTTTATCTTAAGAGTTTTACAGTATGATATCGGTTTAGGCATACTGCCAAAACTCCTGAACATTAATTTTTGAAACTAAAATTAATAACGCAACGGCTTGAAATTAGGTCATTCAACGGTCAAATTCCGTAAATGTAATTGATTCGCTTAATCATCTGCGCCAGTACAAAATGTATTAATAAATAAGAGCCACAAGTATCTCGAGTTATTAGTTCAGTAGCCACTGAAAGCCACTGTAAAACACTTTTCTTCAATGATAATCAACTTGTGCACGTATCAGTCACAGCTAAACAGATTTTAGTCTAATGTATTTCATTTTTCGTTTCGATGTTTTCATATCTTTAGACTTTAAGAAATATTTATTTTAAGAAAACCTAGAATAACACACTGTTGATATATATTATTGTTGCACAACATAGTTGATTTCGTTAGCTCAATAATAGTATATTTCATTACGAGTGCGGAAAGCCTGTCATTGCAAAGAGTTCCGACAAATGTCTACCCGAGCCGAGGCGCAACCGAAGGTGAGGGTTGACAGTAGGAACAAGTTGCAATGACGGTTCCGCACGTGTACTGAACAACTATTTTTAATACAGTTGCGAAAAAATGAAGCAATTTAATAAAATAATAAAAACACAATAAACTCAATTAACTAATCATTTATTTCTTATAAAAGTTATAATTCACATATACATTGAAATTGGTACAGTTTTTTATACTAACTGGGGAAATTTTAGGTTGCATATTTACTGTTTGAGACAAACTATTATTAATTTCGTATGATTGTTCATGTATATTTGTCAAAGGTGTTATACAATGGCGTTTGCTAGTTGATGGAATTGGATCTGATGAATTATCATTATCAACGAAGGTAGATGGACGAACGTTCTCTTCAGTATTGTCATGTGAAGGAGACGGACTGGACCTTAAATCAATGGATTGTGTGATTTTTTTCCCAGTTTCTAGTTTGTTGTTTAATGAATCAGCAATATAGCCTTCTGCAACTTTGTCTGACTTAAAGCGACCTCCTAGTCGCTTTAAGGACGTCAAATTGGCTCCTGAATCTGCCAATAATGTAGCAGAGGTCCTCCTGAAGCTGTGCCCAGTATACTACTCAGCATACTCAGCATCTGGCAGACCAAGAAACGTAGCTATTACTTTTGGCATATTACCAAATTTGTTTATCCCGATTGCTTGAGCTGTACACTTCCCTTTTTGATAATTTTGGAAAAAGCGGTCGGTTTTTGCTTTTTGGACCGCTGATTCATATATTTTTGCACTATTCTAAGAAAATCTCCTTCTACAACAAAGCTTCTCGGTATCTTATTTTATGAATTCGGAATCTTGATTAGTAGCATTTTTCCAAGGTTCAATATCTTTTAAAGTAATATTGGCAAACTCCTCTCTGCGGTAAGCTCCAACTACGCCAAAAATCAGCGCAACCTACAAAAAAAGGGATTTGATTAATATTTTTTTAAATAATATATTGACTGTATTTTGCGATTTCGTAAACTGAATAATAAAGAAAAATATAACTATTTATTAATAAATTACCTTTGTGGCTAAATAACGATCATCGGGAGCTTCGTTCAAAAACCTTTCCACTTCATTCGATGTTAATATTTTCGACTTTTTAGTTGTAAAACCGTCTGATTGTCGTTTTAAGAAAGAATTTAGTTTTGGGTATCCACTTATATCCACGTTGTTCTATATTTTCAGCATACTTTTTATCATCGAAAACCTCGACCATAACGTAAAAGGTTTTAATTTTGCTGCGAGTTCGGAGAACATAATATAACATTTTCTGAAAAACTATTTGCTTTTTTCTCTTCTCTCCACGCAATAAATTCGTCGTACGTAGATATGTAGCGACTTTTTGAATTTTCCGGTAAAATGTTCTCCGAAGCATTTTGTGCAATTATACTGAGTTCCGGTGGTGTCAATTCAAATAAAATATCGTCAAAATTACTCATTTTGTGCAACAAACAACTGAACTCGCAAAGAACATTTTTGGAAAATGGCGCCAACCGTAAAAGAATATAAGCGGAGATTTTTTTTGTTTTCTTCACCCATTCTGGGTAGGCAAAGGGAACTATGGCCATACAGGCAAGTCTTCAGTAGATTTTTTTTATTGATATGAAATGAAAATGAAATTTAATGAGATGAAATGAAATGAAACCTAACCTAACTCATTGAATCAAATCATTAAATCTGATATTGAAACAAATTAGTAGCTTCTATTTAGAAATATTTGCATGAATCATAAAAACTTCTATGAATTTTTTTTAGTATAAACTTCGTGGTTGGTTTTTTCTTTTTAATAGACATTATTTTGACAGTTGGGAAAGAAAACGCACGAGTTCGGAAAAGGTAAAGAAAAAGCTCGAGTATGTAATAGCCCACATCCCGAACGCTATACGTCCCTGCAATACGTCAGTTTTTGAGCAACTGTATTAAAAACAAACATAGCCGCGTTGGAGTTAACTCAATCAACTCTTTTTTGTCCTAAAACTCGCTGCGGTCTGTCCCCAGTAGTGGGATGTATGTAGGCTGCTACTTTTTTACTTTTAATAGGCCTATCCACTGCTGAGCATAGGCTTCTCCCATTTTTTGTAAAATAGGCCGGATATTTGCAGTAGTCGCCACGCTTGGCAAGTAGGCTGGCAACGCAGCTTTTTATTACTCTGCACTGTTATGTTATGTGTTGCCTCTCATGACACCCACCAGACAAAATGAGGTATTTGTTTCTATTTCGCCGCCTCTATATTGTTAATATATTTCTATTCCCGTTCATCATTTCGATTCCCTCCATAGATTACGAAATAAGTTGGATATTAGCCGTTGTTGTCACGCTTGGCAGGTGGGTTGCCAACTGCATCTTTTTATTATTTTGAGCTGTAATACTGATTGTACTGATGTAATATTTTGATTGTTACGAATAATATTTTGCGTAAATGTTACAAGAAAAGGCAAATGTAGCAAAAAAATAAAAATAGGAAGATTATTTATTCCCTCATCATCATCATCATTATATGTAGTCACAGACCTCCTCCTAGAAAATTACATAACACATTATTAAGTCTTACCAGGTTGTCACTTAATCTAGTATGGTCCGCCCTTTACTTAGCTCTCGGTTCGAGGCTCCCACTGTTCCCCATGGACTACTGTCGATTTTTCGAGCTATATTGAACGCCTCTTGCCACTTCAGCTTACTGATCCGTTGGGTTATGTCTTACTTTTGTTCTACAGCGGATATACGCATTTCAATTTCTATCACGCAGAGAAGGAGAGGATTATGCTTGGAGGCATAACCCTTTACATACCTCGTTGAACGACCTTGAGTTTCCTCATACGGCCAGCAGTGAAGGACAACGTCGCAGATCCATATGCCATCACTAGCAACATGCAATGGTTGTACACTCCTCCTTTCAATTTTTTAGGTTTACTTGACGAGATGTGTCGTTATCCTCCGAACGTTATGCTACGAACAACTACAGGCATAGATGTGGCATAGACACATGATATTTATCACTTTTTTGTCCATATTTTAAGCTCTATCCGTTGGTTGGCAACCACAGTTTTTATTTCGCTGGAAGTTTTTTTTCCCTCTGTAGGCTCCTACGACAGCCACGGAACGACATGGGCTGTGGTGAGACAGAAATAATACGTGGTCATTTAGCGAGCTATCTATGGTCAGAGTTTTTCTTTGTGATAAAATTCGCAACGAAGATATCCGAAGGAAAACAAGAGTACTGGTAAACGGATCAGAAGGCCTAAGTGGCAATATGCGGGTCATATAGCTCGAAGCGACAATTGATGGGGAAGATTGGTTCTCGAATGGCAGCCTGGTACATGCAAGCTCTATGCTAGGCGATACAGTGCGAACCTGACGCAGGTCGTCAATGGATGTAGGTGGCTCAGGACCGTGCTTTGTGGCAATCAATTGATTGTTTGTAGCGGTTTTTGTGATCGGTTGAAAAGATTGTGATTTGAATTTTATTAAAAATTTTGATATTTTTAAATGAATACTAACAGTGTCTTTAATATAACACGGATAAAAAGTCGATTAGATAATCGGACAAAGCAATTGTAAGTCCTTGGCAATGTCTCTTGAATTTAATTATAACCTCTCCGTATCTGTCAAAATCGCATGAAAGTTGGCAAGTGCTGCTACAACTATTGTTAAAATAAATTTGTAACATTGAGATCCTACATATAGCGCCCTCTTTTGGTAATTCTTTTACTTATCAATATAATAGAAAATGAATCGGATCTATATGTATATATATATATATATATATATATATATATATATATATACATTGTTCTTCGCATAGCTTACTTGAGTGACTTAATAGTATGTAATAAAGATTTTTTCAAGATGCCAAATAAAAGCTTATTCTTTGAAAACGAAATTCAACAATATATAACAGGGTTTTTTAAATTGTTGCTCATGAAAATCTGCAAAAAAAATATCAAAAAAAGAGGTATTTAGATACTCTGCAAACTGAGATAAATGTCTCACAGCGTATGATAATTATATTGCCAAAACCATTCAAACTGGAGCACAAAAAGTGTTACTAACTTGAACCCTGCTACATGCTCTCAACAATCTACTTAAAGTTTTCTCTCCTAGCTATCAGAAATTACTAAAGTAATAAGCGAAATTTTTATTTAAAATAGAACCTCCTCGTAAAAATCATACCCTAAGATCTTTTGTCAATGCCGCACACTTTGGCACATATCGAGGTTATTGCAACACATTTTTTCAAAACAATAGTCCAAGATAGAAATATGTACAAATCGTAAAAAAAGTGATTTATTTTTTTACTTATAATACGTATCCGCACAACGTCCTGCCCGGCCATATATTTATTAAGAAAACAGGGCCATCGTTTTAATACTTCTGTTAGGGAAACACTAATATCCTCAATCGTTAATAATATAATAGATCGGCGAAAAAGTTTCCTCGTATTTTATTTGTATAAAGTTTAGGACAAATCTCTTTGGTTGTACTGTTTGTATCTGGCTGATTTTAATATCAATATATATGGGACATTAAGCAAAATAAAAAAAGGAAGAAAAAAACACCTTCCCGCCATTTTTTAAATTGTTTTTTTTATTGGAGAGTGGGCAAACGAGCATACGGGTCATCTGATGGTAAGTGACTACCGCCACCCATGAACAACTGCAACACCAAGGGAATTGCAGGTGCGTTGCCGGCCTTTTAGAAAGAAGTAAGCTCTTTTATTGAAGGTCCCTAAGCCGTATCGGTCCGGAATAATCGCCGGTGGTAAGCTATTCAACAGAGAGGTCGTACGCGGAAGAAAACTCCTAGTGAAACGCATAGTGGTGGACCGCCAAGCATCCAGATGGTGTGGATGGTATCGGTAATTTTGCCGCGATGTGCGTTCGTGAAATTTGGCGGCTGGGATTAATCCGAACAATTCCTCAGAGCACTCCCCGTCTTAAATGCGAAAGAAAATGCAAAGGGATGCAAATTTCTTCGCAGCGCCAGTGAATCGAGCTGATCGGAATGAACTCGGTCGTTGAAGATTTGAGCCGCTCTGCGCTGGATGCGGTCAAGTGGAAGGAGCTGGCACTGGGGAGCCCCAGCCCAGAGATGGGAGCAGTATTCCATGTGAGGCCGAACCGACCTAATGCAGAGTCACTAAGAGTAGCACAAAGTTGGTTCAAGCGTTTTCAATCCGGGAATTTTGATGTCAAAGATGAGCTCGCTCGGGTCACCCTCATACGGATAAAGTAGATGCCATTTTTGAAAAAGTGGAGCAAGATTGGCATATTAGTAATTACGACATAGCCGAGGAGTTTAGGATTGACCAAAAAACAGTTTTGACACATTTGAAAAAGTCTGGCTACACAAAAAAGCTCGAAATTTGGGTACCACACGATCTCACTGAAAGAAACCTAATGAATCGTATACTCGTTTGCGATTCCCTATTGAAACGTAATGAAACCGAACCATTTTTGAAAATATTGATCACGGGTGATGAAAAGTGGATCACCTACGACAAGAACGTGTGAAAAATATCATGGTCAAAGGGTAGTCAAGCTCCACGGACTGTAGCGAAACCCGGATTAACACGCAATAAGGTGATGCTGTGTGTATGGTTGGATTGGAAGGACATCGTTTATTATGAGCTTTTACCGCCGGGCAAAACCATCGATTCGGATCTCTATCGCAAACAACTAATGAGACTCAAGCAAGACTCAAGCAAGTTTTGTTACATGGTAGAGCCACGCTGCAGCTAAATTATGGTTGCAGCACTA
Source organism: Parnassius orleans (assembly GCA_029286625.1). Lineage (NCBI taxonomy): Eukaryota > Metazoa > Arthropoda > Insecta > Lepidoptera > Papilionidae > Parnassius > Parnassius orleans. The sequence continues at coordinate 5,970,606 of JAGSMP010000065.1, read as the reverse complement.
ATGTGTCGGCTCGACCGGGGAAGGACCACGCTCTCACGGAATACTGAATATATGGGCCACAGCATCCTGTTATTATTAGGTAGACTACGGTGGCTCGTTTATCACGCCATTCTATAAAAAAAAATTGAGAAAAACCGGCCGGAATTGATCAACAGAAAAGGAGTGGTCTTTCATCATGATAACGCCAGCAAAAATGGAGAAAGATTGCTTGGGAAGTGTTAATGCATCCACCATATAGTCTTCTAAGACCAAAATACTATACGTATATAGTGTTTCGGTCTCTTCAGAATTCATTGGGTAGTTAACATCAAAAGAGGTCAAGGTAGGTTAACATCAAGAGAGGACTGTCAAAACTAGTTGTCGCAACGGGATTATGTCACTACCTACGAGATGGCAACAAGTCATCTAACAAAATGTCATATAATATAATTATATGTCATATAATATATATAATTAAATGTAATTAATTAAATGTAATTAATTAAATGTAATTAAACTTTGAAAAAAAAATGTCTTGAATTTTTATATAAAATACGAAGAAAATTTTTCCCCGACATTTTATATAATATAATTAGCTGGCCAGGCAGACTTTGTTCTACCCTTTCCGACGACCCTTTGTACTTTAAAAAATCTTAAATTTCGCAATAAAAAATATTGAGGGGCACTTATTGGTATGAAAAATATCCTATCTCTCAAGTTGGAGCAAGCAATACACATTTAATAAATTTCATTAAAATCGGTTGAGTGGTTACGGAGTTCCTCGCGGGCAAACAATGTGACACGTATTTTTTTTATATATAATGCAGTATAAGAATAATACGGTGTGAGAACGGATGTTCAAGTTGCCCTCTTGATTGAATTTGTTAACAGCAAACAGTGTAACGCAGTAACATTCAGAGTAGTGCAGTTACAATTCGACCGTACCGTAACATGTGCCGCTCACATTATCATAGCTTGAGTATGCAAACCGTAGCAGCGCTGTAACACGATGTATCACTGGCCAACCTCACAAGTACAGAATTGTGATAAACAGGATAACGGATTACATGTAGTTGATGGAATCTGGGTGGTTCCATTTCGCCTGCGTTGAACTTTATAGTGCTAAAACAAAGTGGATGTTCTCATTTTATTCTACGATATTTTTTTAAATGTGACACATAATAACATACCTCGGGCATAATCTAGCACTTCCTAATTAAACATTATAATAGGTAATGTATGATGTTGTACCATAATGAACATACTTGCCTTATTAGCAGGCCCTTTTCTAATAACTACTGTTTCTGGCATGACGCCGTATCTAATATCGAAGATGATCTAAAAAATATATGATGATGTAAGAGTTCACTGTGGGAACGTTACGTCTTGTGATGGCGATATAGCCGTCTCGTTTAAATCTCAAAATCCTTAGAAGAGCGAAGGGGATAACGTCAATTTAGTTTATAATTATTTACCCACCTCTCGCCCCTTTGTGTAAAGTTAGTTGTGCAGGAGCCACTCATCAACACGTACATATTTTTTACTTTAATATTTAATGAGCCTATATGTGTAAGAATTTGTGCAAAGTTGCACATTTTCTTCTTTTAAAGGCAACCAGATTATCTTGAGCCTTCCATATCTTACTTAGGAAGAGGATAATTTTACACTACGCTCATCAGTATGAAACTCATATTCTTTTAAATGAGTCTCGTTGTGGCTCGATGAATTTCAGCTTCTCATGTCCTACCTACAGGCAGGCCCTTCGCCCTTAGCTTAATACTATTAAATTCTCTTGAAACTATTTTGATTACTGTGTTATATTTTAATTAATATTCTGATCATTACAACTTTCTTTTTTGTAATAACTTTAGAAATATTAACTGCTGATACGTTATTGTTTATTTAATTTTTCAGGAGACTAAACGTGCAAATAAGTTTTTTTTTGTATAAATATATTCAACATTTAATAAAACCTTGATTTTTTTAACCTTATACAAACCAGATTACAAAGTCGTGACAAAAAGAAGGTGCGATAAATAAAGTGGACATCAGGACCGCCCTGCGTGAAAAGTAAATAATGAATGAAAGTATAATTTTAAAGTTTGTGCTATAAAGAGTTACAACTGGTGCTACTCATACAATGAAAGATGAAATGAAACAGCAATATTTAGATACAATAGCTATTTATTTTAATACAGTTAAAAATCTTTGTTTCCCATAGTATGTTAATAAAACATGATTAAATAGAATCGTTAAACACATATATTCTGAAATCTTTAAACATTGATAAATATAGTATATAACATACATGTTGTTCAATATATTAGAAAATACAATATCAACTCCAATATTTAAAACGTTTATTAGATAAGGTTTTATTTTTTTTAATATTAAAATTAACAATGTCATTATTCTATTTTTATTATTTGGAGTATTAAGAACTTCATACTTAGCTTGTAATATGTTTTATAATAGTAATAGTTTATTTTACGTTTCTCTGTCGGTGTGTGTCAGTGGTAACTACAATACATTGCCAAGTTTTTGATAATTTGACAAAACAACCCATTGGAATAAATAATGTTCCCAACGATTGGCTAACGAACAAAAATCTTTGACCTTGATGCAATGTCTTCCCTAAATACTATCAACATCCATCTGCTTGTAAACAACTAGCAAAATATTACATATTTGAACAAAAATTCTTTCTGACCAAGTAGTGTTACTACATACGCACATTTTTACTTGTGGTGTATGCTTATATGCAGCATTTATTCACAAAAATTGATTTTAATTTCGAGCATCAGCTTGTACTTACAATGTACACAGCTCGGGCGTACGGCTACTTTTTGAGTTAAAAAAATGTATCTATACACACATAAAAAAAATGAAGTGTCTGTCTGTAATATTGAAATAACTGCCTGATGTTAAGCTGAGGAGGTTATTTGCATGCCATTAAGATATGAATAATTGAATAACCATTTTTTTAATTTTTGTGTCTGTCTGGGCTAATCCACGGAATAGCCGAACAGATTGAAATGAAACTTCACGAACAGGTAGACCGCAATGCCTACAGGAGTGATCCGAGCTATATTTTATCCGAAAATCTTGGATATTTTCTTGAACAAATAAAATAAGTGGTCTTTGATTATATTAAATCCAAAAAAACGCCATATTCGAACGATCATAATTATAATCATATTAATGGTCCGTTAATTTAATGTAAAATTCATCATTTTATAAATATCGTGTTACAAATTTCATAAAACTGAAAATCATTTCAATAACTCTCTTGTAAAAACACAATCTATATTCTATGGTTTTAATAGGTATGCATGAAACTATTTCATTCGTCTGGGTGGTGTTATGTAATAAAATTGGACGCCATGATGACATCTTAGTTGTCAGAAAACCATATCAATCTGGTCTATAATATGTTATTTACTATAATGTAAAAAAATTAAACATTTTTATACTATTTAACTATTACGTGAATAGATTGTGATGCAAGAAACGCGTAAAGATTGCATGTACCCAAAACATCAAAAGCCAACGGCCTCCCCGTTCTCCCCGTCTTCCAAATATTTTATTTTACCGAACACGTAACTTAGCGAAAACATTGATTTTCAAAAAGACAATAGTCCAGTCCAATAAGGTCTGAAATCAAAATTTTGGCACTCAACTTTGCATTTTTGATATAATATAGTTTTAATGATACAAAAACAATGTGAAAATGTTTTCGTGTTTGCAACCCCCGGCAAGGGTTGAAAAAAATTGTCAAAATTACTCGAAAACGGTAAAAATTAGACAAAAACTTTCTGATAAAAATGTGTAGAGCTTAAAATTTTACATAAAAAAGGTTTTATGATTTTTTCCTCCCGTCAAAATTAACCGAGTTAGGAAGTTTAAAAGATGAACGTAAATTTAAAACAATCGTAGGTAATAGAAAAATAAGAGAGTTTTTTTTTTAAATTGCTTAAAAAATCTCAAGTTACAAAAATATAACAATTTGAAATAAATTGAAATTTGAATGCTTAATAATTAATGAATTATTTATTTTTGGTCGTAATATTTCCTAAATTTTACGATTGAAAAAAAAATTTACCTGGTATATTTTGGCAGGTGTGGATTCATACAGGTATAAAATTGTTATATTTTTTTAACAATAAAAGAAATCTGTATCCCTAAAATATCCGAAAAGTTTTTTGACAATTTTTTTTCCACCCTTGCCGGGGATTGCATGACACGAAACCTTTACACATTGTTTTTGTATCATTAAAACTAAATTATATCAAAAATGCAAAGTTGTGTGCCAAAATTTTGATTGGACTAAATAAGCAAACAATTATGTTAAATAAACGTATAAACCATCTCAGACAAATTTTTAGATTCGTACTAATAGTATACTAATAATAGTACAAACAGAAACCCCAGAATTCTAACAAAAATCAAATGGCCTTCTTCATAAAAACATAATATTAAGTTATAAAAAATAATTTAAAGTGTTTTATAATTTAAAAATACTTATTTCGTATCAGTGGTATAGAATACATATCTGCAGTTGTAAGATAAAAATATTTTTATACAAATATGCAAAATTTATTTAATTCATTACGTGTACAAACAAAATTAAAAAAAAATAGGACATTAAGAGACATTTTAATATACTTCTTTGTTCTGGGTTTAAAACATATTTACTTTAACATTAACAATACATTCGTAGCGAATTATAGACATTACTCAAAGAAACATTACATAAATTTATACTCAGAATAGAATCTGTGCGTAAATCCGTACGTAAATCCTTCGAAGATTTGCTGATTTCAAAATATAAATGTATTACTGTCATAAAATTTAAATAGCGATATTAATTTATTCTAAAATACGGAAATATATGTTTCATGAATCATTATAATTTGAATACATTTAATATTTACTGCAATATACTAGTATATTATGAGTAAAACAGAGTTTTCACTAAATAGGTATATTAAATTCTAAAATTTTCCGTGTTTAGGCGAGATACCGTGTTCTGAGTTGGGGGAGCTTCCGCCAGATGTACTCTGTGGACTCCTTTCGTTTACCTTCATAATAAAGCATTCATAATTTTTTTAAGTATTCAGACAAACAATAAGCTAGAAATACGTAGGAATTTACCGATAATTACAAACAGCAAAGATAATGGTACATATTATTTGTATGATAATAGTACATGTTTGTTAACTTACGTTGAATAAAAACTAGAAGATTTAATAAAGGCACTTATCAATATGTCCAATTTTACTGTTTTCATTTGAGAATTAATATGATATTTGTGAAATGAAATATATTCACTATTTTATATTATATTATGTATATTTTAATATATACATTTAAATAAAATTTGAAGTTATTTCAACACCGATTTGAAGTTATTTCAATACTCTGCGCTATTAAAATAACTGGCTTCATTAAGCTCAGGGAGTTTTTGCATGATATTATGATTAAATAAACATTTTTTTAAATTCTGTCTGTGTCTCTGTCTAATCTTTGGAATGGCTGTATCGATTATAATGGAACTTCACAAACAGATAGAGAGCGATACCATGAGTAATTTATGCTATATTTTATCCTAAAACTGGGAGATATTTTTTTAAATAACGATCTCTTAATTCTAGCCACATTAGTAGATCCTACCCATGCTGGAGCGAGTCGTTAGTATATAATATAACTATAAAATAAAACCTTATGTAAGATGCTGAAATCAGCCGTATAAAATCTAATAACATATTTTTCGTAATTCAATCTGGAAATATATTGACGATCTAAAAATATGTCGATAAATCAAACCTCTTCGACACTACCTTACTGCAAGAAAAATTAACCAAAATAAAATTATTTTGTAACTTCAGCAACATGTCCCGCTATTCCAATAATTGCTTTGACATTCAGGGCCGGATTAATCATTAGGCAGATTAGGCAACTGCCTAGGGGCCCTGCATCGGCTAGGGGCCCCGCGCGCGGTCTAAAGTATTAGGGTATTACACCCATTTTCAAAAAGTGTTTTAAATGAATCCTAGAGTGATAATGAACCACTATAATTTTTCTATAATTTTTTTAAAACCGAATAGTGCCATAAACATTACTTTTAATCTATCGTTATAAATTTTCGCGTGAAAACGATAGCCGCCAACTGTTCAACTCGTGACGTTACTGTTCTAGAATTTTGCCTATTTTGCAAATGAATAAGATACTTTTGGATGTTTAATAATGAGTTATCATCTATATCATTGTTGTATTGTGCCTGAATGCAAAAATACGAGCGTATGAACGCCGGGGAAGTTATGGATTCAAGTGCCAACTGATTTAAATATGAGAAATACTTGGTTAAAACTGGCAAGAAGAGACCCGAAAGCATTGTCTACAAAATCTAAACTATACTTCTGTGAAGATCACTTTGATATAAGAATGACTGATATTTAACTATCGTTTATACAAAACAAAACATCATGACATGATAGGTGCATGACCTATTGTAAGTAAAATTTTGTAATTCAAATGTCATAAAGATTATTGCATGTTTTAGCTGGAAAATTACATGGAAAATCACACACAATATAAGATTATGGGTCCTGTTAATAAAATTTGAACATTGAATAAAACTCAACAATCGTAATGATAACTTGAAAAATTTCGAAATAATACAGCACATTAGCTAGTTCTCTTCACCAGTGACGTCACGACGGTATCTAATATGGTGGACAGCGTTTTGCAGATTTGAGGCACATAAAAAAATTTAAATTATTATTAAAATTTAAATTATTATTATTAATTATTCTTAAAATTTAAATATAAAATTTATAATGCATTTTTATAAATAGAAATCAATATTTCTCGTTTAATTTTTACAAAACCTATCATATATATATATATATTTATTTATTTTTTTTGATTTTTTTTACATGGTGTAAAATACCCTGTTGAAAATATTTCATACAGTGAATATTTTTTATTATAAAATTTGTATCCTCGGTGGCAATAGGTATTATTGCGTTTTTTCGACGCATGCTGTCAGTTGATGAAATACTGACCTACCAACTGGGAAGAACTGACCGCTACAATTTTAAATTATTTTATCAATATGATAATGGCAATTGAAAATGATATAATGGAAATGGTCAACTTTCAAGATGTTATGAACGATTTTGTATCCAAAAAAGTTAGGAAAGTTAATATTTAAACTAGTACTTCACAAAACTATTTTCTTTTTTTTATATATAAGAGGGGGCAAACCAGCATGTGGCTCACCCGATGGCAAGTGACTACCGCCGCCCACGAACCACTGCAACAGCAGGGGAAGTGCAGATGCTTTGCCGGCCTTTAAAAAAAGAGTAGGCTCTTTTCTTGAAGGTCCCTAAGTCGTATCGGTCCGGAAAATTCGCTGGTGGTAATCGATGCCCCAAGGAAGTTGTGCGAGGAAGAAAACTTCTTGTAAATCGCACAGTGGTGGACCGCCAATCATCCAGATGGTATGGATGGTATCTCGAGTTTTGTGCGATGGTGAAATTGTGAATTAGTCTGAAAAATTCTTCAGAGCACTCCCCGTGGTAGATGTGATAGAATACGCAAAGAGATGCAACATCTCTTTGAAGCGCCAGTGAGTCAAGCCGATCAGAGAGAGAGCTCGGTCACCGACGATGTGATCAAATAGAAGGAGCTGGGGCGCCTCGGCCTACGAACTTGCGCCTTGTAAAGTTGCCGGCATGAAATACTGTCCCGCTTTGCTGAGCACGCCAAGCTTTTTATAGACCAATTTGGCCGACTTTTCCAAGTGACCATAAAACTGCACGTTATTCGATATGTCGACGCCAAGGATTCCGATACTGGCTGAGGCAACAAGGGGAGTGCCCTAAAACTTAGGAAATACGACAAAGGGTTTTTTAGCGGTAAACGCGCAAACTTGTGACTTCTAGGGATTAAACTGGACTAGATTTAGTCGCCCCCAATCCAAGACTTTGTTCAACAAAGTCTCGACTTCAGACACAAGTCAGTTCGGTGATGCTGCTGATGCTGTTATATCCCTTCATCAACTTGAAAAGAGCTGATGATCTTCAAACGGCTGAAAAGGGGCCCCTGAAAATTACACTGCCTAAGGGCCCCGACATAGTTAATCCGGCCCTGTTGACATTAGATTCATCACGAAAACATGGGGTATGTTATGGAGTCGTCATGCAATATAATAAGATTGATAAATAGAAGAATAATTAATTGACAGATATTAAATAAATATGGGGCCGAGAAGTAGTTATTGATAATAAATTAAATTTTGTTAAAATCTCTAGCTAAAATATTGGCGTTATTAAAAGAAAAGAAAAAACATCTAAAGACTAAAAGCGAAGGTGAATCTTTTTAACACTTTAGATAGAAGTCACTTAATACGCTAGTTTAACATTGAAGCGTATTACGTACGTTGTGCACTACAAACGGATAGAGACGATCCGAGCTTTTTCAATTCCACTTGCTTTTATATGCTCTACCATTACTTGCATTACTCACAAGAATACTTACAAAACGTGCTTGACTTTCATTCATGTGGAATCCTTGAGAGAATTGCGAAAAATGCACAATGTTATATTGTTACATAAAAATATCAGCCACATTTTTGTTATCGGAGAGGAAATGAAAATATGAAATGAAATTTTATAGAAGAGGATTTGCAACTTGCAAACGAGCATACGGCTCACCTGACGGTATGTGACTACCGCCGCCCATGAACAACTGCAACACCAGGGGAATTGCAGGTGCGTTGCCGGCCTTTTAGAAAGGAGTGTAAGCATTTTCTCGAAGGTCCCTAAGTCGTATCGGTCCGGAAGAATCGCCGGTGGTAAACTATTCCACAGAGAGGTCGAACACGGAAGAAAACTCCTAGTGAAACGTACAGTAGTGGACCGCCAAGCATCCAGATGGTGCAGATGGTATCGGAAGTTTTGCCGTGATATGCGTTCGTGAAAGTTGGCGGCTGTGATTAATCCAAACAATTCTTCAGAGCACTCCCCTTGGTAGATGCGAAAAAAAATGCAAAGGGATGCAACATTTCTTCGCAGCGCCAGTGAATCGAGCCGATCGGAAAGGACTCGGTCGTCGACCACTCCAGCCGCTCTGCGCTGGATGCGTTCAAGTGGAAAGAGCTGGTACTGGAGAGCCCGAGTCCAGAGATGGGAACAGTATTCCATGTGAGGCTGAACCTGCGCCTTGTAAAGTTGCAGTCGGTGTGCCGGCATGAAATATTGTCCCGCTTTGCTGAGCCCTCCAAGCTTTTTAGACGCCAATTTGGCCTTCTCTTCCAAGTGACCACGAAACTGCACGTCATTCGATATGTTGACGCCGAGGATCCCGATACTCGCTGAGGCATCAAGGGGGGTGCCTTGAAACTGAAGAGATACGCGGACCATATTAAAAATTACTATTACTAAAATTCGTCGATATTTTCATATTTTGAATGTTTCATTATATTTCTTATATCTTTTATATTTTGACATAACTGTGGCAAAAATTTCCTCTAAGAAACAATCTATGGGTGAGGCCTATGTTAAAACAATAAAATAATAATAATTCTACCGAAATAAGATGAGAACAAAAGAAAAGCGATACAATTCGGAAAATTTGTTACATTCAATCTACTCAAGTATCAGCAGTAAAGTACTCAAAGCATACCTGCAGTCCAGTATGTAGCATATTTGCAATCGTTTCTACATCAAGTGTCGAATCTTGTGCTGAAATCTTCTTGATGGCTGAGGAAACGATGCAAATATCCCCACGTAACTCGCGCACCAATGCCGTTATTTTCTGAGCATTGCTGAGAATTTCAACGCTTTGAGTGTAGGGATTGTAACGAACTCCAAATGGACGCTGTATGCTATCAGCAAAGGCTCTGAAAATAATTTATTTGTTTATTTTAATGCTATTAGTTATATTCTAAGAATAAAATAATATAACAATTTGTAATATTTTATTCACTTCTTTCCACTTGCTACGATCCTTACATACTTGTTTTGCTTCGTTCACTTTCATTATTCCCTTCATACGAGTACATACTCTTCGGTTTAGGGTACTGTTGATCTAGCCTTTTTTTAAGACGTCGCTGATTTGGTCTAGAAACGTCCGTCCGTCTACCCCTTCCAACACTTTCATTCACACTCGCCTTATACACTTTTTTCGTCAATCGTTCTTCATTCATTCTCTCGACATGGCCAAATCATCTCAGAATACCTTTCTCAATTTTTGTCACTACATCTTCTTTCAGACCATAACGTTTCCTTATCTCACTATTTCTTATCCTGTCACTCAATTTAACTCCTATCATACTTCATAACGCTCTCATCTCAACTGCATTTATTCTGCTTTCATGTTTCTTCTGCCATACCCAAGAAAGAAGCGTGATTATATGTATGTATGTAATATTTTATTATATATTATTACATGTATATGAAACATATTACGTAACATTTTTTGTAAAGTAATTCAACATAGCTCCCCGTTTTGAGGTCCGCAGAATCCGATAATACTTTTTTAAAAATGCATTTGTAAATACTCGTAAGTTTGTACTTTCGTGAACGTTATGTAAAGATGAAATCATGACATCTCCTGACCAATTTCATTCGATACTGAATAACATTATGAATTTTTAAATGCAGTATCTGCTTAAATAAAAAAAGAATTAAAAAGAACTTAAATAGACGCCAAATAGCAGCCCCACTTAATTTTTATATGATTACTTTGGTATAATAAATAAAGAAGGTAATAACAAAAGAAAAACAAAATTTTTTTTATTACTAAAAGTTAAAATGTAAAATCAGTAATCACCGAAGGCTTTTATTTTAATTTGAGCTTTAATATTGGATACATGCTTAATTTAACGCGGCACACTCCTAATTCATTTTAAGAAACAACAGTCCTTACTTGAATAAATAATAATTACTTATCGCATCTTATTAGAAGTACCTCATTTACCTCATTTTCTCCTTAGCTTCCTCAAATGAATCGGTATAATAATAAGCATTCTGGTAAGATGTGATTATACACTCCTCATTTACAGTAACATCGGGGTCAAAACGTTTAATTTTTTCGGTAGTTGCAAGAGCGTGTTGCAATTCAGCCACAGATGATAGCAAGCCAGCACCGTAAACACGAAAATTACCGTCCGGTTGGCGACAAAGCCCAAATTCCACAGTGAAGAAATACAACTGAAATATCACATAATTACTGTTTAATAAGTAAATTCAAAATGAAATATATTTTAGAGTCCATAGTAACGCAACGCAATTTAATCGGTAATAAATAGTTCGAACTTTTTTTTGGTTTTTGTTATTTTTGGCTGATTTACATATTATACTTTAAAGTAACTACCTGGTTGATCTAGTGGTCGTAAATGAGTCTGTTGATTATGTGGTCATGAGTCCGATTCCCAAAATCAGTTATTGAGTTTTTTCTATCAAGTAATTCTCATTATCAGCCCGGAGTCAGGAATTTGGCGGTGTTTCACCTCTGAGCCTCAGAAAGCACGTAAAGCCGTTAGTCCTGCGTCTGATCTTTCTTCTCTCACAATAATCTGACACGACCGATAGAGGAATAAAAAGAGCACTTGTGCGCATACACTTGAGAAATATTATCCCGTCCTGCGCAGATGGCTAGTCTCAGTTGAAATTGACCGCCGTGACTGAAACTCGGTCTGGAGGACATTACTATACTTTAAAGTCTTTTTCAAAATTATGTTTTAAGATAAGTCGTAAGAGGCGACAGAGGGAAGTAAAACACTGTGGTTGCCAACTCGCCTGCCAAGCGTGACATTTTTTGCAATTTCCTTTCTCTGAGGCAAACTATGAGGTAGGCCTATATTTAGCAGTAGACTTTGGATAGGCTGAAAGGTAAAGTAAAATGGCAAAAAAATGTAAACATGTAAAAGGCTTCTATTTAATATAATACATTGGAAACATGTTTATATGTATTGGTAAATGTACAATATAGATTTTGTTTCAATAAAAATAACGTAAAAGTACCGTTCTAAGCTTAAATGGCTTTCTATTCGTCAAAGGCGTAGCTCCCGATTTTACAAGTACTATATTCAATTTTTAATGACCTAAATTTTCCTTCTTATCTTAAGGATAAATTTCAGTATCTGTGTTCTACTCATGATAGAGTTCCCCGTCCCCAAAATAGTCTTAAATTTCGTATTCCACCACATAAGAGTGGTTTCTTTAATTCTATTTGCATTTTGTTGTAAGATACGAGTATAATCTTTATTTCTTATTTATTAATTTATGAAGTGGTTGTTTACACCTGCCACATCTCAAATCATCCAGGGTTGACTGTTAGAGAATGCCATAAGGCATTACGTCCGCCCTTCATATACCTTATTATAAGGTAGTATGTAAAAAAGATTAAATAAAAAAATAAAAAGTACATAGGAGCTTATATTTTTAATGTTTTCCCAATATTTTATTTAAAATAAATACCTGTATAATGAACGTTATTTAAAGTAAAGGCAGACTGTACACACATTCGGATATAAATCAATGTTTTAATAGCTGTACTTGATCGTCTTGATAGATCGTATAAACAACACGTACGTTCATCAAAAACAGTTTATACTTCACCAGTTATTTCTCAATGTTCAAGATAGAAATGTATAACCTTGAATAGATGTTCAGCATAGTTCATGATTCAATTTACAGTCATGCAAGATTTTTTTATTGAATAAATATGTATGAGTAAAAATAATAAATATTTTGCTTTCGTGGCTGTGGGGCATAATAAAAGATTGCAGTGGGGAATAAGACATTATTAGTTATTCAGTTTATCTCCTTATTTTTGTTATATTTAAAAGACTGGGTGAAAATAATTATTGGAAGTAAATAGTTATATATCTCATCATTCATCATCATCATTACAGCCCTTCACAAGTCCACTGCTGAACATAGGCCTCCTCCACGGAATGCCACAAAGCACGGTCCCGAGCCACCTGCATCCATTGACTTCCTGCATGTCTTACCCCTACACTTCGCCTGCCGGTACGAGGCTGCCACTCAAGAACCTTTCTTCCCCATCGGTTGTCGGTTCTTCGAGCTATATGGCCGGCCCATTGCCACTTCAGCTTACTAATCCTTTGAGCTATGTCGGTTACTCTGGTTCTACTGCGGATATCCTCATTTCTAAGTTTATCACGCAGAGAAACCCCGAGCATAGCCCTCTCCATAGCTCGCTGAGCGACCTTGAGCTTCCTCATACGGCCAGCAGTGAAGGACCACGTCTCAGTTCCGTATGTCATCACTGGCAACACGCACTGGTTGTAGTTTTGAGGTTTTGAGGTATGCCTGACGAGAAGATGGGTCGTAATCTCCCGAACGCTGCCCAGCCGAGTTGAATCCGTCGATTGACCTCTCGGTCGAAGTTGGACTTACCTAGTCGGACTATTTGTTCCAGGTAAACATACTCGTCAACAAATTCGAGCTTAGTGCTCCCAACAACTACCGGCATAGGTGTGACATGGACATTAAACATGATTTTGTTTTGTCCATGTTCATCTTGAGACCTATCCGTTGGGAGACACTATTGAGGTCATTGAGCATAGTGCTTAGGTCCTCCAGCGATTCTGCCAAGGACTATATCGTCGGCAAATCGAAGGTGAGTGATGTACTCGCCATTGATGTTAATACCGTATCCTTTCCAGTCCAGTAGCTTGAAAACGTCTTCCAATGCAGCGGTGAAGAGTTTCGGGATATTACGTCACCCTGTCTTACACTCTCTGCAGTTGGATAGGTTTCGTACTCTGGTTCTGTACTCGGATAGCCATCGTAGCCCTACTGTAAACACTTCAGCACCTCGATATACCGACAGTCCACTTGGCACCGCTGAAGGGACTGCAGCACCGCCCAGATTTCGACGGAATCAAAGGCTTTCTCATAGTCCACATACGCAAGGCAAAGTGGCAGATTGTACTCGTCGGTCTTCTGTACAATTTGCCGAAGGGTATGTATGTGGTCTATGGTGCTAAAGCCTTTTCGGAAACCGGCTTGTTCGGGAGGCTGGAAGTCGTCGAGTCTGCATGCGAGACGATTCGTAATGACTCTCTAAAACAGCACGTAGACGCGGCTCAGAAGGGAAATCGGTCTGTAGTTCTTCAAGAGAGCGTTGTCGCCTTTCTTGAATAACAAGACCACCGCACTTCTGCTCCACGCCTCCGGTGTAATGCCACCATGGAGGACGGAATAAAAGAGCTTCTGAAGGACTTCAAGTACCGGTTTTCCACCCGCTTTCAGAAGCTCCGCTGTAACTCCATCCTCGCCTGGGGCCTTGCCATTTTTAAGGTGCTGGAGAGCCATTCTAATCTCGCTCAGACTGACGTCCGGGATATCATCGGAATAGTGTCGGATAAGGCTTGCTCTTGATCGTTACCACACTTGCGTGTGGCTCCAACGATGACGTGTACAGCTGCCCATAGAACCTCTCAATCTCACTCAAAATCTCAGGTGTCCCGGAAACGATGCTGCCACAATCGGTCTTCAGCTTCGACAGTTGGCTCTTTCTGGCAGACAGATCTCTGGCAAAGACTTTGGAGCCCTGGTTCCGCTCGATCGCTTCTTCAATACGAGCTGTATTGAAGTTGCGCAAGTCCCGCCGCATGCATTTGGAGATCTGTCTGTTCAGTTGCCTGTATACTGTCAAATCTGCTGAAGACTGCAGCTTCATCTCCCGTCTAACAACCATGAGATTAAGAGTGTGATCGGAGAGTTTTTGTGTTCTTCTGCGACGGGTCTTACAGAACTTAGCTCCGACCGCATGGACATTTTCCACAACCTTGTCATTCATATCGTCCACTTCATTGCAAACTTCTAGGCACTGAAAACGATTTTGTAACTCGAGCTGAAAGTTTTCAGGGCTTTGGATTAGAGCATAAGGAGGACAGAGCATTGAATTCATTAGACGTGACCTCTCCAACTTAACGTTTAGGTTCAGTGTGCCTCTCACCATTCGGTGATCGCTGCCAGTTTTCACCCTCGCGATCACTGAGACATCACTGAACAGTTGTCGTCTGGTCGTCATAATGAAGTCAAACTCATTTTTTGTCGAACCGTCGGGGCTCGACCAGGTCCACTTTCTGTGGGGCCGCTTTTGGAAGAAAGAGTTCATCATAAAGAGTCCTCTTTCTCCATAAAGTCGGCCAGCTGCTGGCCCCTTGGGTTCCGTTGCCCTATTCCAAATTTCCTACTTTCAGCTAACCGCCTCTCTTGTGCCTAGTTTTGCGTTGAAGTCTCCCATTAACACCGTATAGTGGGTTTTGGAGGAATGCATGGCTCTAGAGATATCCTCATATTTCTCCACCTCCTCATCGGGGTGTGCCGAGGTTGGTGCGTAAACCTGTATGACCTTCAGCGAATACCGTTTGGTGATTCTGAGTATAAGGTACGCAACCCTCGTCGACACACCGATCTTTACAACCTTGCGAGAGACTTGTGGACGATAAATCCGACACCTCCTTGGGACAGATGGTCGCCCTCCCGGTGATAGAATAAGTTGCCGGAACCGAGGATTACCGTGTCCTATACCTCTTCGGACCTCGGATAGTCCTATTATATTCCAGCGTAACTTATCTATCTCTTCTTCCAGCTCCAGGATCTTCTCGTCAGTCCTCAGGGTGCGTGCGTTATATGTTGCCAGGTCTAGTCGTCGTATGTGGCAACCAAACCTCCACCGGAGATTCTTAGCACCCCCTGCCCCGCCGTTACCATGGTCGCCACCGTAGCCAGGAATAGCGGGGCCGCCGGGGACTGGGGGCCGTTTATTTGTGTCGTCGCTCATGGGGGGTATATTGCCATAGTTGCCACGCTTGGCGAGCGGGTTGGCAACCGCAGTTTTTTATTGTTTTTGGCTTTTATCAGAAAGATGCTGCTGCCCATCTTCTGTATCAGTTTCCCTTTGTCGCCTCTTACGACACCCACGGAAAGATATGGGGTAGTGGGTATTCTTACCCGCCACTACACGGCAAAATCAATATAATATTTTTTCAAGCTATGACAACTTAAGGCAATATATTTCATCCACATCGTAAAGTTCTATGAGTGCCAATAAAGAATGAGAGATAAATAAATCTGTAAAAAGAAGAGTCAATGCATAAGCAAAATTACTACGCTGTTTTCACAAGTATAAAAGGAATTCACCAATTGATCAAAAATTGCAAGTTATTTTGATAAGAATTTTAATTCACGTTCATTTATCTTAGGACCGGTTTTTCAATCATCAAATAAAAGTTATCTATAAAATAAATTATAACCTGACTGAATATAAAAGTGAAACAATTGAATTACTTTATTCATACTGTTCTAATTTTTTTTATGTTAACTTGTATCTGATGACTGAAAAATTGACCCCTAGCCAATTAATATTGGAAACACTTTAAATATTTGCAGTTTTATAATTGACTAGCGATCCAAATTGGCTTTGCCTGGATCTATTAATATGGCATCATTTAGATTTATCAATCTTTCGATTTTTCAAAAAAACTCGATGTTTTCGGATAAAACACAGCCTAGATCTAAAATATAGCCTCCAGGCATTGCTTTCTATCTGTATTACAGTCGGTTTAGCTATTCCGAAGATAAGACCGGAAAGACAGACAGACAGAAAGACAAAATTTTTAAAAATGGTTATTTATATCTTAATAACATGCAAATAGTAGATGAGTAGTACATGTATCATCATCATCATCATTACAGCCATTCACAAGTCCACTGCTGAACATAGGCCTCTCCCAAGGAATGACACAAAGCACGGTCTTGAGCCACCTGCATCCATCGACTTCCTGCGTGTCTTACCAGGTCGTCACTCCACCTAGTGGGGGGTCGCCCTAGACTTCGCCTACCGGTACGAGGCTGACACTCGAGAACCTTTTTACCCATCGGTTGTCGGTTCTTCGAGCTATATGGCCGGCCCATTGCCACTTCAGCTTAATAATCCGTCGGGCTATGTTAGTAAGTCTGGGTTCTACAGTACATGTGTATAATAATAGGTCGGGGAAAAAGTTTCTTCGTATTTTGTTTGTATAAAATTGAAGAAAAATCTCTTTGGTTGTACTGTTTGTATCTGGCTGGCTTTAATGTCAATACATATAGTAAATTAAGAAAAATAAAAAGTAATAAACATTTTCCCGACATTTTTCAATTGTTTTTCTGTCCGTCAAAATGTGTGAATCTAACGAAGAAATTCGATACATTCTGAAGTTTTATTACAAAAAATGGAAAAATGCGACTAAAGCTGCGAAAAAAATTCAAGGATTTTCAGTGCGGGAATTTTGATGTCAAAGATGCAGCTCGCTCAGGTCGCCTTCATTTTTTTTATAGAAGAGGGGGCAAACCAGCATGCGGCTACCTGATGGTAAGTGACTACCGCCGCCTATGAACAACCGTAACACCAGGAAAATTGCAGGTGCGTTGCCGGCCTTTTAGAAAGAGAGAGAGAAGAGAAAGAGATTTTCTTGAAGGTCCCTAAGTCGTATAAAAATCGCCGGTGGTAAACAATTCCACAAACAATTTGTACGAGGAAGAAAACTCCTAGTAAAACGCACAGTGGTGGACCACCAAGGATCCAGATGGTGAGGATGGTATCGTGAAATTTGACGCGATATGTGTTCGTGAAATTTAGCGGCTGGAATAAATCCGAACAATTCCTCACAGCACTCCCCGTGGTAGATGCGATAGAAAATGCAAAGGGATGCAACATCCCTACGCGGCACCAGTGAATCGAGCCGATCAGAAAGAATTCGGTCATCGATGATTCGAACCGCTCTGCGCTGGATGCGGTCAAGTGGAAGGAGCTGGCACTGGGGTGCCCCGGCCCAGAGATGAGAAAAGTATTCCATGTGAGGCCGAACTTGCGCATTGTGCCGCCATAAAATACTGTCTCGCTCTGCTGAGCACGCCAAGATTTTTAGAGGCCAATTTGGCCTTTCCTTCCAAGTGACGATGAAACTGCACACTATTCGACTATATGTCGACGCCGAGGATTCCGATGCTAGTAGCTGAGGCAGCAAAGGGAGTTCTTTGAAACTGAAGATATACAAAGGGGTTCTTCTTAGCGGTAAACGCGCAATCTTGTGTCTTCTGGGGATTGAACTAGACTAGATTTAGTCGCCCCCAATCTGAGACTTTGTTCAGCAAAAACTCGACTTCAGACGCAAGTTTGTCCCGATACTCGGCGACATTTTCCCGAGAAATATTGGCACGACCGGTGTATAAGGCATCACCAGTGCTGTCGTCTGCATATCAATGAATGTTATCAGTTTGCAACATATCATTGATATGCAGAAGAAACAGCGTTGGTGATAGCACGCAGTCTTGTGGAACACCAGCGTTAATAGGCTTGTAATCAGAACATGCACCGTCTATTACGACCTTGATGCTCCGATCAGCAAGGAAACTGGTGATCCAATTGCACAATTTATCGGGAAGCCCATAGGAAGGGAATTTTGAAAGAAGCGCTTTGTTACAGACCCGATCGAAGACCTTCGCTATGTGCAAACTTGTATACGACCCCCTTGGAATCTACTGCCTCCGTCCATCTATGAGTAAGGTAGACCAGAAGATCACCAGCTGATTGACCACGACCAAAACCGCCGGCACTAATCAGCTGGTGATCCTCAAGGTACCTCATTGATATTTTGGAGAACAAGGCGGTGATGGATATAAGCCTGTAGTTGGACGGGTCTGTGCGGTTGCCTTTTTTAGGGATCGGGTGGACCAAAGCTGTTTTCCATGAATTTGGGACTACTCCTTGGGAGTAGGTGTACCGGAAAAGATGGGTTAAAACCGGTGCCAACTCCGGACACACGTCTCCAGCACAATGGGAGGGACTCCATCAGGCCCACTCGACTTGCTGACGTCCAGGGAGAGGAGTGCTTTGCGAACTGACAGCTGTGTAAACCGCACATCCGGCATGGAGCTCACACCGCGGGATGGTTGCCGGTGTGTTCCCTCCGTAATCGAGAGTCGAATTGGACACAAAGAGAGAGCCTAACAGATCGGTTTTCTCCTTTGCGGCATGGGCCAGTGAGTCGTCTTCTCTATGCAGAGATGGAAGAGATGGCTGACAGAGGTTCCCTTGGACAGCTTTGGCGAGATACCAGAATGCGTGAGTTACCGAAGGAAGGCGAACAAGCTTCTCGCCAATTCTGCCAATGTGCTCAGACCTTGCCTTGGCAATGACTCTTTTGAAGGATCTGGAGGTGGAATTATACTTCTTTTTAAGAGCGCTGATGTTACATCCCGAGACATTGATGCGTCAGCCCAGGCGCGCTAGCACTCCTGCTTATAACGTGACGCTATTTTACAGGAGCGACCAAACCATGGCTGGGATCTGCCTCCGATGGGCACCACAGAGGATGGAATAAATAGTGCCATACCTTGAAGTACCACATCAGCGACAGAATTAGCAACAACGTTGGGATCGTCCGGCGAGAAGCAAACCCGCGCCCAAGGGTAGGATGCAAAGAAAAACCGCATCCTATCCCAATCGGCCGACCTATAGTGCCAAACACGGCGGCAGCCTGCAGAATGCAACCGCGATTTCAGCGTGAGCAGCACCACACTCTGGACAGCCAAGAGGGGCGTCGACGGAAACGTGATATCCGTCCAGATGCGAGGTCAGCAGAAGGTCCAACAGGGAAGGTGCATGATCTTCAACATCTGGAATCCGCGTAGGCGAAGTAACAAGCTGTGTAAGACTATATGCCAAGGCAAAGTCATAAACAGATCTCCCCGCATGATCAGTTAAACGTGAACCAAGCCATTCGGCGTGATGGGCGTTAAAGTCGCCAAGGAGCACGATCTCTGCAGATGGGATCTGCTGTAACAAGGAATCTGTAGCCATTTGGACGTGGTCGGATCCAGGTGTTAATGATGAGTCTGCCTGTTTCGGCATTACCGCTATGGGACCTATAGGGGAACCCTAAGACGCGAGGATGATCGTCGCTGACTACGCACAGCCATAGGATGGACAGGTGCGCACGTTTAGAGTCTCGGTTAAAAAGAGCAAGGCCAGCTTCGCCGTCTCCAGATGGCAGTGGACAGCGTTAAGGTTGGAATGAAGTCCCCTGATATTGCAAAAATTCACGGATAGCGTGACAGGGGTCGCCTTGGTCTTATTGCTCCTCTTGCCACATGGTCGCTTGGTAAGTGCACCTGCACTTACCAAGCGAAACGCAGAGGTAAACCTCTACTTCACTCTGGTATTCCGTGAGGTCGTGGTACCACCCCCGTTCGAGCCGGCCCATCCGTGCGACAGCAAAAGCTGCCGCGTGGCTCTACCACTGTTATACGGATAAAGTCGATGGCATTTTTGAAAAGTGGAGCAAGATCGGCATATTAGTAGTTAAGACATTGCTGAGGAATTAAGGATTGACCACAAAACAGTTTTGACTCATTTCAAAATGTCTGTTAAACAAAAAAATTCGACATTTTGGTACCACACGAGCTCTCTGAAAGAAACCTAATGAATCGTGTACTTATTTGCGATTCTCTATTGAAACGTAATGAAACCGAACCATTTTTGAAAAGATTGATCATTGTTGATAAAAAGTGGATCACCTACGACAACAACGTGTGAAAAAGATCATGGTCAGAGGGTAGTCAAGCTCCACAGACTGTAGCGAAACCCGGATTAACACGCAATAAGATGATGCTGTGTGTATGGTGGGATTGGAAGGGCACCGTTTATTATGAGCTTTTACCGCCGGGCAAAATCATCGATCCGGATCTCTGCTGCCAACAACTTATAAGACTCAAGCAAGAAATTGAGAAAATACGGCCGGAATTGATAAACAGAAAAGGAGTGGTCTTTCATCATGATAACGCCAGACCTCACACATCTTTGGCCACTCAGCAAAAATTGAGAGAGCTTGGTTGGGAAGTGTTAATGGATCCACTATAGTCTTGAGAGTACACCTCAGGTTTTCACCTGTTACAGTCTCTTCAGAATTCTTTGGGTAGTGTTCGTTTAATAACAAGAGAGGACTGTCAAACTACTTGTCGCATTTTTTGATCAGAAATCCCAAGATTTCTACAGCAACGGGATTATGTCACTACCTACAAGATCGCAAGAAGTTATCGAAATGGCACATATATATTATAATTAAATGTAATTGAACTTTGAAAAAAAAATGTCTTGAATTTGTATATAAAATACGAAGAAACTTTTTCCCCGACCTTATAATTATGTAACAGTTTTCTTTCCCCTTCATAAATTATGTTGTTATATTTATTATGTTGGTATTATTTTGGCAACTTTTTTTATAAAGTGTTTGAGTTTGAGACAGTTTAATTGGAGGGTAGTTGTCGACTTCCCCCACGGTGATTAGTGCATTTATATAGTGTTGGTTTTTATAGTACTATCCGATTTTCAAATGTTCGGATCCAGGTGTTAATGATACTTACTTGTTTTTTGTAATCTTGCTTATAGTAGTAGTTAATAATTTGCGTTAAGACATACTTTCAAAATTGAACGTATACAACAAATCAAATCAAATCATCACTTTGAAAATTCCATTGATTCAATAATATTATCACTTCCTTTTCTACGTAGTCATAATTAAGGGCAATATTTCATGAGATGTCTGACTAATAAAGAGCACTAAACGACCGAGCTCTGCTCGGTGTTAGAAAATAGAGTTAATATAGTAAAACATAATCTATCAGCGTTTAAAGTAATAAAAACTATTATCAAATTAACATCTTAATGCAGAAACAAAAATTTATTGTTGGAAGTCAAATAATAGGAAAGCACTATATTAGAAATTTAAAAAGTTTAGAATGGATTTATCACCCAAAATATAAAGATTTAAAGTTTATTACCGTTGCCAATTTATCGATATCATCTTCGGATGCTCCAAGGGAGGCTAAACCTAGTTCTTGGGAGAACTGGGCGAAACTTGGGTTAGCTAGCAAAGGCATATGCCCCAGAAGTTCATGGCAGCAATCTCTGTAAATAACATATTAATTAATCATATCTTCGTAACCTTAACTTATTCATTAAGTAATAGAGATCAGAAATGCATAATATTTTATTTTAAAACAGCCAACATTTATAGGACGGCTTTTTATTATGCAATAACATAAGGATGTATTCGTCGTAAGAAAAACAGCATTTTTGGGAAATAATTTATTTCGAAGATATGTAGAGTCCGTCAACTGAAGCAGCGCAGCTACTTACGCCGTGCCGATAAGCCGTGTAGTGTTGACGCAAGGGAATTTATCACTCTTCCCACGAGTTTCGTAAAGGGTCGTCTTAATGCTTAAGAGCTACTGTGTTTCGTATGGTGAGTGTAGAGAACCGTAGACACTTTTTACTGGAAACGAAGCATTCCATCTTAGTCCTCCGGGGTGACAACGCATCTGTATTTTGATTCTTAATCGTGGATTGACGTAGATGTCTATGGACCACAAAATCCACTTACCATTAGGTGGACTGTGTGCTCGTTTGTCACCCTACTATTAAAAAAGATGACTATAGGAAATCTCAGACAGACATGCAGGAAGATAGGTTTCCGAAAAAAAGTGTTATAACTATCTTTTTTACGCCGGACGTAAAATATCTAGCTATAATTTTGTCGGCTGATAATGATGAAGAAGAAGAAGGAATATTTTTATGGTGCTCTAAACTAAAAAATTTCCACATTAAAAGAATAAAAATGCCTAATTTGATACATTTTACAAAGTAGATCTTGTTAACGAGCATTGAGAACTGAAAGTTATAAAACTTCCACAGCTAATTTTATGAATAAGACTGTAAAAATATTAAAACACTACTAAATACTAAAATATTAAATGTAGATAATAATATTACAAACGGATTTTGTAAAAGCAATATTAATACTTACGGTTCCGGTGTATAAAATGGATCTGACGAATGGCGTATATACTGCGTGCAATGAAAAACACGGAAAGCTAGACCAGAAAGAAAATCCCTCGGAGAAAGATATCCAGCTACTGGACGTAGCTGAAAGCCAGTCTTGCGTTTCAGAAATACACTGACATCTTCCAGCTGTAAAAGCAGTATGAAAATATATACGATATTTGTTTATTTTTTGGAAGTATTAATTGCATAAAATAAAAATAAAATTTTATTATTGCTAAATAAGATAGTAATTTAAATTTAAAATGATATTTTGTTTTGATATGTGGCTTTCAAATCATCTATACAAATAAATAAAATTGAAGTGTCTGTTTGTAATATTAAAATAACAACATTTTTCTAAATGCATAATATGGAAGTATATACATACGGTCCTAATAACAAAAAAACATTTTTTTTAATTTTTGTCTGTCTGTCTGTTTGTTCCGGCTAATCTCCGAAACGGCTCTACCGATATTGACGGGATTTCACTGGCAGATAGTTGATGTAATAAGGAGTAACTTAGGTTACTTTTATTATAGAAAAAGGTTCCACGCATAAAAATTTAAACCCATGAAAGCGTAGTAAATTTCACGCGGGCGTAGTCGCGGTGGACAGCGAGTTTCTAATAGAAAAATGTTAAATTTATATTATCAGGGATTTCATTTATTTTAGAGCTCACCTACGTCATACCATATATACTGAATTAAATATATATATTTCGACTATAATTCATAATTTTTTATTTATTTTGTATATTAAGCTAGTTGTATTTTACTTTCAACTGCAAATTAATTTATAAAACATAGATATTAAAAATACAAAATAAAAAATAAATAACGCTTTTTTGCCTTAACATAAACTCCACAGACTATTAAAAATGGAACATTTTAAATAACCTATGTAAATAACACAAAATTCACTGCTCATTCAATCTATCTGTCTGTAGTTAATTTTTGGCAACATTCTGAAATTCTTTGGTGACAATTTCTACTCTGTACGTCTGTTTGACCACAGCGATCACAAACTATTTTGTGCTTGACATTGGCAGTATGAACCATTGGTATGAACGTAAACAATTAATGTTGTATTTTATTTTATTTTATGTGTTTGTAACACACATTTTAAAATAAATTTTAGATTTCAGCACTTTCGGATTAGTCATTCAAATATATAAACACACCATATGGATTTACAGTTTTTATGGCAACCCTTTATTCTGCTCTCCACTCTTACAAGTTTTATTTTTATTTTATTTTATTTATTTTATTTTAAGTTGCAAGTACCTGGGGCAAGTTATCTTCTCTGTAGCCGCAATATTTAACAAGTTGTGGCCAATTTTCCAGATATTCATCACATGCGTGTTTCTGGTACAATTTGTGCAATTCCCGGAACACGATACCCCTATAACAAACATTTGAAATAAACCATTGACATCATGTATTGAAAATTGAAAAATGACTAAATGCATGGTGGCAGACGCTTATGGTTCCGTTATAGAAATTATTTCAAAATGTATCTAAAAATGTAACATTATCAATTACAATTTTAATGGATTTTAGATTTTTAGTTACATTATTTAAAAGTTAAGATAAGGAGGAGAAATTGCCGGTATCTTTGATGTTTGGTATACTTTTAGTAAATACTAAGCTTAATTGCTAAAAGTGGTTCATGAAACCTCATTATCATTTCAAGCATTTGGATATTTCTAATGACATACCACTGGATTTGGAAAGTCAAAACAAATTGTATACCGTTAATAAACAGGAAGGAGAAGTACATAAAATATACATAGTATATTACATTTATAATATTTCCTTATTTAAAAATTGAGATCTATGTCGAAAATATACACACCAAAATGCAATAAAATCTCATCCGGTAAAAATTAATAGTTACAATACTGTCACAAATTAGGACAGGCATTTAGACGGACAAAATCACATTATAAGAAGTAATTTTATGGCAGCGGAACACAAAATTAAGTACACATACAATATTTAATATGCGTATTTAACACATGGACAGAACATTTATATTTTATGCCTGTAAGTTCCTTATCCTCCATAACCCTCATATAAATTAGTGAAAGCCTGTACCGAGCAGTGTGACGTATGTATTTAGGATTTTACTCAAACCTTAAATCCGACAAAGCTTTATGTTAATTGAATAGCCGGATAATATCACCGTTTTGATACCACCAAGGAGATTTAAAAATAGTTATTAAAACGATTAGAAAAATATATGAAGCAGTTATTGTTATAACATAATTTTTAAAATCGAAATATTTCGCGAAGAGCACTTATATAATAAAACATACTGACTGATGGGGAAATAGAACACTGTTTAATTGAAACGAACAGTTTCAAATCATCACTGAAACCACATAATCATCATCATCAATAGTTATTAGAGTTTACTCTTGATGGTAAGCTTTTCCGATGGAAAGTATTTAGGGGGGAAAAATTATAAAAATTAATTAAAATTTTTAATGATTAAGGTAATTATCAATAAATGAAATAAAAATACGCATTTGCTTAAATAAACTTAAACTGTAAAGTTCGCAAAATAGTCGCTTGTGATCACTTATGTACTAAACAAAAGTAATACGAGAGAAAAGTATCTTACCAAGTTTTGATCTCAGTTTCTGTATACTGCACTCTTGGAATAGGCTGACCACTGAAACAAATTAAAAAAACATCTTAAAGCTATGAATGCATAATTGTTTTAATCAACGATTGAAATAATATTTTTCTCTGTGACATGTTAAATTCAAAACATGTGTAAATATTAACTTCATACGTAAAAATTACGAACTTAATCGGACACTATTTCTTACTATTTATAATTATTGGCTATTGCAGCGAAATGTTCTCTCCTTTTTCGGTAGACGGGATCTTTAAAACCTGGATGATCGGCATCTAACCTGAGCCATACATGAGAACATTTTGAGCTCGGTCTAAATCCGAAATCTTGCGGGGAAACCAAGGCATTTCTCCAAAATCTGGAATAGAATATATTAATATATTTTACAAGGTTTGGTACAAAATACTTAAGGGTATTCTTTGCGATGTATTAAAATATTATTGTACTAAATTAAGGAATTGAAGTTAAGGTTAAAATAAATTTTTAAACTTAATTTAATATGAAACTAGCTGATCCCGGCGCGTTACTGTCTTAGAAGAAATAATTGTGAAATATTGTTTTGAATTTGGAACAGTTATATAGGAATGATAATACATTCACTGAAATTGAGTTATATATATATATATATATATATATACTCAAATGATTGTGCTATACCTATAACCTTCGCCCAAGTGCAAGTAATAAGTTGATAAATTTATAGCGCAATCTGATGAATGGTATGGAGCACATAAAATACGAACAATCAAATATTAATTTATATATATATATATATATATATATATATGAAATTAACAAAAACTTAATTTTGAATATAACATAATGAATAACAGAACGTAGAAACGTACAATACAAGGTTTGTCAATTTTATTTAAAAAATAGTTTTAAATATACGGATAACTTTATCATATAAAGAGTAGTATCCTTCTATAACAGCCTATAAAAGTTTATTATTGAACACAGGCCTCCACCATAGACTGCCTCATAGGGGGAATTTCGCCTTTTGGCAGGCGCAGGCAGGTCGGCAATAAAAGGTATTTAATTATTTCGAGTTGTTGTCAGGAAGATGCTAGTGCCCACACCCAGTTTTTATTTCCTTTTTTGCCTCTTACGGAACCCACGCGATGATTATCTTACGCCGCCACCTAATATAAAATAATTTCATATTTAGTCCATATCACATATTAATGACATCAAAATAAAAATACCAAAACTGGTTGCAGCAGAAAGAGGAGTTGGCGGAGCAAATTCTTCTCCGGTCTGCTGTGAAACTACTTCGAACTCCTGGACCTCACGCTTAAGCATACGTTTCAACTGTTCCATTCTGCGAGGATCACATTCCACATCTACCAGAATATCAGACTGAAATTGATAAATAGACAGAATTAATTAAAAGTTGAATCCTACTTATTATACATACATACATATTATCTAAGCAAAACCAATAATAAAACTTACAGCCGAAATCTCCGTTATGGATTTCCTGGATTCAATATGAAGTACATTAATCCCTAAATCTTGGAAAACTGATAGAACTTTTACAAGCCCTCCCACTTGATTCTTTAAAGTGAAGATAACTGATATTTTCTCGCCTTCAGGATGCTGTGCCTCTTGAGGACGAGTAACTTCAAACTTGGAATGATGATGAGCTTCACCCTTCATTTGCCAGTCTGCACCATTTCTATACAACCATAACCCCAGTAGCCCTTTTCCAGAACCACTCATGATTAAAATTACGCCTTAGACGAGAAAATATGTGATTTTAACTAAACTGTTTTAGATATATAATTATTAGTGTTTGTCGTAAGTATATAATGTATTTTTATTTTAAAAGCGATGCGTTGATGCAAGGATAAAACTAACTGCGCCTCGCCTCTATTCTCTTCCTTTATAAAGAGAACAGGCGCGGGAGACTTGACGGAGGGTGGGTATATTTGATTGGCTGAATCAAGTGTTCGGTGTAACTTAGAAAATCTTTTCAGACCGTTAAGTCGCGAACACACTGAAACTGATTTTGAAATTTTCAGTTACTTATAAAAATTGCTTAAATCACCGGTTACAATTACAGTTATTGTGAATATGTGAGAGATAGAAAAATGGGATATATAGAAAAAAACCTTTTCCAATACAGTATTGCTTCATTGTATAAATGTACAATAAACAACTATAATTATAAAGATTTTTATAAAGGTCTTTTAAGTATAGGCCTTAAGAAATCAAACATTATTTCTTTGGATAAAAAGTTGATAAAAAAATTGTAGTGTATGAAAAGTTTCGGCAAAGATATTTTTAATCTACAATATTTTTTAAACATATTATGTATTCCAATCAAGAGATTCTTTTTTTTAAATTAAATGAAGGGTGACAAACAAGCACACAGGCCATCTGATGATAAGAGGATGCTAGGGCTCCTAGACACATTTAATCTCGATAAAGAATCGAAATGCAAATGCGTTGTCATCCGTGAGTACCAGGATGGAATGTCTCGTAACCAGTCGATAGTAAAAGTAAGTCTTCAGTTCTTGTCACTGCACGTAAGTTGAATATTAATGGGCTGATGGGAATTAGGAGGAAGAAAATTTTAACTGCAAATAGTACTCGCATGCCTTTTTTAAACGAGGTCGAAAAACGAGAAGGTGATGTATTCGGCGCGTATGTTTTTTTTTATGTATGTTCACGGATTTCTCAGGAACGGCTGGAATCATTGAATGATTTTTCTTTTATTAAATCGGTACACTTCAACGATGGTCCTATATAAGTATGAAGAAAAAAATTACACACTAAGGGTTGAAAATCGCAAGCTTGTCGTGAACTTGTGCTTTTTCTTAGCTTAATCAAAATGGTAATTAAATATTTATTAAGTCGGTTTTATTCTTTTTTATTTGAAGTTTATTTATCATCTACATTAATAAACAAAATGGTCTGATTCCGTAAGTATGTTTATCTTCTCGACACCCACACTTATAGAGTAACTTAAAAGCATAGAGCATGGAGAACCTACCTTATAGCCGATGCCTGACGGGTGTTAACACTCTAGTCACTGTATTTATTACCATTGTTTAGCGAAAAGAGCATCCCCTGTCATTCATTATCTGATAGACCTTGCCATTTGTTTTTATCATCTCTTTCACGTTGACTGAAAGTCAAGACCTGCAAAACCGGTGAATATTATACAATTACAAATAGTGTGTTCATTTTTAGGACCTTTCTCAAATACTTTATCCATGTGTTAAGGGTTTGTGTTTTTAATGTTATTTATGTGTTTAATTATTCTAGTCTATCTCAGGATTGCACCGGCAAAAACTGCTTAATGTCCCATCATGAGAACGCTTTCGCATACGTTCGTAGCCTAACCAGCGACAGTTCTCCATGCCAAGCTCCTCCTCGGGAGGTGAACATCACAATGAACTAATCTTACCCGCAAAACCAAGATCCACACTGCCACCCACAAAAATGATTCAGTACATTTGCTGCTATACATATAAAAAGTATCACCTTATATCCGTCCAATATATGGGCACATGTAATATAGTGTTGTTAACAGACGCTAACCAAATATTGATTTTCTTTTGATGATTTTCTTTACGGCCAAAGATGTACTAAATCTGCTCCAAAAAAATTATGGCAATTTCTGCTACTTACTGCATGCTTCAGTACTATAAAAATTATTACAATTATATATAAGCACAATTATAGCATGTGTGGCTTTAGAGAACCAATCACCATATTACGTCTAGTGGCTGTCGAAAAACGGCTATGGGAGAAGCCAGTAATCATAGCCTATTAATGTTCCACTGCTAGGCACAGGCTTTCCATTATTTCTAAGAGGATTAAGGAACTCTTAGTTCGTCGCGCAGCTCCATTTGCTTATTATCAAACATCACATGCCAACATATTTTTATTCCTTAAACATGCAGCTTTTCTCACGATGTATTCCATCACCACTGAACACGTCGTAAATCAGCAGTGCTGCTTACCACTTGTTTGGTGCCAAAGGGATCGAACCCGGGTTGCTTTGGCTGGGAAGCCTTGAGTATTCTTACATATTTGCTATATCATGTGAAATATCCAGAATGGTGACGAGAGACATTGTCAAAGGTATCAAGACATCAGCTACTTCGATTGGCAATAGGCCTGCTAAAGGTGACTATATTTCATCCTTTCTAAAAATGCGAGAAGCCCTTTTTATCTACATTTTATAGAAAACAAAAGACCACCGACAAAACCCGAGGAATTTTAGATGTATTGCGGGCCTTTTATAAGGGAGTAGATTCTTTTTTTTAGAAGGCCTTCCAGCATTGCGACATTCCAGGCTGATAAAGAAGAAAACACTATGTATGTTTTTAAATAAAGGTATTTATGATTACATTTCAAATATTTGCCGTATGGTGGCTACATCTAACTTTAAATTCAAAATAAATTAAACCTGAGCTGTAACATATATATATATATATATAAGTAACTATTGCTACCCCGCGTAGTGGCGGTGTAAAAGAATTTACTACTCCTTATAATCCCGTGGGTGACAGAAGTTTCAGAAGAGGAGTGACTGAGAGAAATGACACATGAGATGATCGGCATTATCTTCTTGAAAACAACTCAAAAATAATAAAAATTGGGTTGCCAACCCGCATGCTAAGCGTGGTATCTGTGGCACTTCATGAGTTTTTATAGGCGCCTTATATTCAGTAGTGGACTTTTAATAGCATGTAGTATACAGGGTTATTTTTCAAAGAGTAGCCAAATTTTAAACTTAAGTTCAAATATATAAATAATGATATACCGTTATTGCAGTTTTTTGAAAATACGAATAAATACGGCTTCTACTTTTATTTGAAATTATCCCAAATTGAATGTGATTGATGGCAACAACTTTTTTGCCAATCGATCGACCCTTACGAATATGTGCGTGCGCAGTAAAATCAGTTGAAATAATGCATTACCACGCATTTTGAATTTAAAACATAAAAAGGACAGAATGTTTGAGATTCTTTTTAACTAATTTTTCTTCATCGTTTGCCTATATTACTATTCGGAACCTTTCTACAAATTTGGCTGGTTATTACAAAATAACCCTGTATGAATGATTGAATGGTGGCTACATAAGTGAATCCATTAACTCCTCAAATGTCTTAAGAAGACTTTGGAAAATGCCTGAAAGACCTCGGGAACAACAATAGATGGTTTAACGATTTCGAATTTTTTACTAGACCAGTAAAATACCCAAACCATATGCGGGAAGCGACGTCTAAGATGCGAAATGTTGTTTATACCAGAAAAAGCTGAAAAATACTAAGAGAATATTGAAGATTAAATTCTAAATATAATGCATTGTTTTCCTGTAAAGCCCTATACAAATGTACATTGTACAATTTTGCCACATATGATGAAGGATGATAAAATAACGCCCTCAAAAAGCACCACTTTAGCTATGGTAGTTTTTATTACTTGACATAAAGTAGTGTCTGAAGAAAGAATCATAATTTATTATTAAAATCGACATCAACTTAAAGAAATCTTTCTTTACAAAATGGCATTTGAAAGTTATAGGTATAGAGAACATTAACATATAAATAAAAATATAATAAAAGTGTCTGCTTGGCATAAGACAACTGCCTTTTATTGAGCGTTTGTTGTGTTATTTTAAATTTTTGTCTCTTTGTCTGTCTGTCCGTCTGTCTATCCGGGCTAATCTTTTGGCCTGATTGTGATGAAACTTTAGTAACAGATAGAGAGCAGTGTGACGTATGTATTTAGGATTTTACTCAAACCTTAAATCCGACAAAGCTTTATGTTAATTGAATAGCCGGATAATATCACCGTTTTGATACCACCAAGGAGATTTAAAAATAGTTGTTAAAACGATTAGAAAAATATATGAAGCAGTTATTGTTATAACATAATTTTTAAAATCGAAATATTTCGCGAAGAGCACTTATATAATAAAACATACTGACTGATGGGGAAATAGAACACTGTTTAATTGAAACGAACAGTTTCAAATCATCACTGAAACCACATAATCATCATCATCAATAGTTATTAGAGAGTTTACTCTTGATGGTAAGCTTTTCCGATGGAAAGTATTTAGGGGGGAAAAATTATAAAAATTAATTAAAATTTTTAATGATTAAGGTAATTATCAATAAATGAAATAAAAATACGCATTTGCTTAAATAAACTTAAACTGTAAAGTTCGCAAAATAGTCGCTTGTGATCACTTATGTACTAAACAAAAGTAATACGAGAGAAAAGTATCTTACCAAGTTTTGATCTCAGTTTCTGTATACTGCACTCTTGGAATAGGCTGACCACTGAAACAAATTAAAAAAACATCTTAAAGCTGTGAATGCATAATTGTTTTAATCAACGATTGAAATAATATTTTTCTCTGTGACATGTTAAATTCAAAACATGTGTAAATATTAACTTCATACGTAAAAATTACGAACTTAATCGGACACTATTTCTTACTATTTATAATTATTGGCTATTGCAGCGAAATGTTCTCTCCTTTTTCGGTAGACGGGATCTTTAAAACCTGGATGATCGGCATCTAACTCCGAGCCATACATGAGAACATTTTGAGCTCGGTCTAAATCCGAAATCTTGCGGGGAAACCAAGGCATTTCTCCAAAATCTGGAATAGAATATATTAATATATTTTACAAGGTTTGGTACAAAATACTTAAGGGTATTCTTTGCGATGTATTAAAATATTATTGTACTAAATTAAGGAATTGAAGTTAAGGTTAAAATAAATTTTAAACTTAATTTAATATGAAACTAGCTGATCCCGGCGCGTTACTGTCTTAGAAGAAATAATTGTGAAATATTGTTTTGAATTTGGAACAGTTATATAGGAATGATAATACATTCACTGAAATTGAGTTATATATATATATATATATATATATATATATATACTCAAATGATTGTGCTATACCTATAACCTTCGCCCAAGTGCAAGTAATAAGTTGATAAATTTATAGCGCAATCTGATGAATGGTATGGAGCACATAAAATACGAACAATCAAATATTAATTTATATATATATATATATATGAAATTAACAAAACTTAATTTTGAATATAACATAATGAATAACAGAACGTAGAAACGTACAATACAAGGTTTGTCAATTTTATTTAAAAAATTGTTTTAAATATACGGATAACTTTATCATATAAAGAGTAGTATCCTATAACAGCCTATAAAAGTTTATTATTGAACACAGGCCTCCACCATAGACTGCCTCATAGGGGAATTTCGGCTTTGGCAGGCGCAGGCAGGTCGGCAATAAAGGTATTTAATTATTTCGAGTTGTTGTCAGGAAGATGCTAGTGCCCACACCCAGTTTTTATTTCCTTTTTTGCCTCTTACGGAACCCACGCGATGATTATCTTACGCCGCCACCTAATATAAAATAATTTCATATTTACACATATTAATGACATCAAAATAAAAATACCAAAACTGGTTGCAGCAGAAAGAGGAGTTGGCGGAGCAAATTCTTCCGGTCTGCTGTGAAACCACTTGAACTCCTGGACCTCACGCTTAAGCATACGTTTCAACTGTTCCATTCTGCGAGGATCACATTCCACATCTACCAGAATATCAGACTGAAATTGATAAATAGACAGAATTAATTAAAAGTTGAATCCTACTTATTATACATACATACATATTATCTAAGCAAAACCAATAATAAAACTTACAGCCGAAATCTCCGTTATGGATTTCCTGGATTCAATATGAAGTACATTAATCCCTAAATCTTGGAAAACTGATAGAACTTTTACAAGCCTCCCACTTGATTCTTTAAAGTGAAGATAACTGATATTTTCTCGCCTTCAGGATGCTGTGCCTCTTGAGGACGAGTAACTTCAAACTTGGAATGATGATGAGCTTCACCCTTCATTTGCCAGTCTGCACCATTTCTATACAACCATAACCCCAGTAGCCCTTTTCCAGAACCACTCATGATTAAAATTACGCCTTAGACGAGAAAATATGTGATTTTAACTAAACTGTTTTAGATATATAATTATTAGTGTTTGTCGTAAGTATATAATGTATTTTTATTTTAAAAGCGATGCGTTGATGCAAGGATAAAACCAAACTGCGCCTCGCCCTCTATTCTCTTCCCTTTATAAAGAGAACAGGCGCGGGAGACTTGACGGAGGGTGGGTATATTTGATTGGCTGAATCAAGTGTTCGGTGTAACTTAGAAAATCTTTTCAGACCGTTAAGTCGCGAACACACTGAAACTGATTTTGAAATTTTCAGTTACTTATAAAAATTGCTTAAATCACCGGTTACAATTACAGTTATTGTGAATATGTGAGAGATAGAAAAATGGGATATATAGAAAAAAACCTTTTCCAATACAGTATTGCTTCATTGTATAAATGTACAATAAACAACTATAATTATAAAGATTTTTATAAAGGTCTTTTAAGTATAGGCCTTAAGAAATCAAACATTATTTCTTTGGATAAAAAGTTGATAAAAAAATTGTAGTGTATGAAAAGTTTCGGCAAAGATATTTTTAATCTACAATATTTTTTAAACATATTATGTATTCCAATCAAGAGATTCTTTTTTTTTAATTAAATGAAGGGTGACAAACAAGCACACAGGCCATCTGATGATAAGAGGATGCTAGGGCTCCTAGACACATTTAATCTCGATAAAGAATCGAAATGCAAATGCGTTGTCATCCGTGAGTACCAGGATGGAATGTCTCGTAACCAGTCGATAGTAAAAGTAAGTCTTCAGTTCTTGTCACTGCACGTAAGTTGAATATTAATGGGCTGATGGGAATTAGGAGGAAGAAAATTTTAACCGCAAATAGTACTCCCATGCCTTTTTTAAACGAGGTCGAAAAACGAGAAGGTGATGTATTCGGCGCGTATGTTTTTTTTTATGTATGTTCACGGATTTCTCAGGAACGGCTAGAATCATTGAATGATTTTTCTTTTATTAAATCGGTACACTTCAACGATGGTCCTATATAAGTATGAAGAAAAAAATTACACACTAAGGGTTGAAAATCGCAAGCTTGTCGTGAACTTGTGCTTTTTCTTAGCTTATTCAAAATGGTAATTAAATATTTATTAAGTCGGTTTTATTCTTTTTTATTTGAAGTTTATTTATCATCTACATTAATAAACAAAATGGTCTGATTCCGTAAGTATGTTTATCTTCTCGACACCCACACTTATAGAGTAACTTAAAAGCATAGAGCATGGAGAACCTACCTTATAGCCGATGCCTGACGGGTGTTAACACTCTAGTCACTGTATTTATTACCATTGTTTAGCGAAAAGAGCATCCCCTGTCATTCATTATCTGATAGACCTTGCCATTTGTTTTTATCATCTCTTTCACGTTGACTGAAAGTCAAGACCTGCAAAACCGGTGAATATTATACAATTACAAATAGTGTGTTCATTTTTAGGACCTTTCTCAAATACTTTATCCATGTGTTAAGGGTTTGTGTTTTTAATGTTATTTATGTGTTTAATTATTCTAGTCTATCTCAGGATTGCACCGGCAAAAACTGCTTAATGTCCCATCATGAGAACGCTTTCGCATACGTTCGTAGCCTAACCAGCGACAGTTCTCCATGCCAAGCTCCTCCTCGGGAGGTGAACATCACAATGAACTAATCTTACCCGCAAAACCAAGATCCACACTGCCACCCACAAAAATGATTCAGTACATTTGCTGCTATTCATATAAAAAGTATCACCTTATATCCGTCCAATATATGGGCACATGTAATATAGTGTTGTTAACAGACGCTAACCAAATATTGATTTTCTTTTGATGATTTTCTTTACGGCCAAAGATGTACTAAATCTGCTCCAAAAAAATTATGGCAATTTCTGCTACTTACTGCATGCTTCAGTACTATAAAAATTATTACAATTATATATAAGCACAATTATAGCATGTGTGGCTTTAGAGAACCAATCACCATATTACGTCTAGTGGCTGTCGAAAACGGCTATGGAGAAGCCAGTAACCATAGCCTATTAATGTTCCACTGCTAGGCACAGGCTTTCCATTATTTCTAAGAGGATTAAGGAACTCTTAGTTCGTCGCGCAGCTCCATTTGCTTATTATCAAACATCACATGCCAACATATTTTTATTCCTTAAACATGCAGCTTTTCTCACGATGTATTCCATCACCACTGAACACGTCGTAAATCAGCAGTGCTGCTTACCACTTGTTTGGTGCCAAAGGGATCGAACCCGGGTTGCTTTGGCTGGGAAGCCTTGAGTATTCTTACATATTTGCTATATCATGTGAAATATCCAGAATGGTGACGAGAGACATTGTCAAAGGTATCAAGACATCAGCTACTTCGATTGGCAATAGGCCTGCTAAAGGTGACTATATTTCATCCTTTCTAAAAATGCGAGAAGCCCTTTTATCTACATTTTATAGAAAACAAAGACCACCGACAAAACCTGAGGAATTTTAGATGCATTGCGGGCCTTTATAAGGAGTAGATTCTTTTTGAAGGCCTTCCAGCATTGCGACATTCCAGGCTGATAAAGAAGAAAACACTATGTATGTTTTAAATAAAGGTATTTATGATTACATTTCAAATATTTGCCGTATGGTGGCTACATCTAACTTTAAATTCAAAATAAATTAAACCTGAGCTGTAACATATATATATATATATATATATATATATATATATATATATATATATATATATATATATATATATATATATATATATATATATATATATATATATATATAAGTAACTATTGCTACCCCGCGTAGTGGCGGTGTAAAAGAATTTACTACTCCTTATAATCCCGTGGGATTATAAGGAGTAGTAAATTCTCTCTACTGACAGAAGTTTCAGAAGAGGAGTGACTGAGAGAAATGACACATGAGATGATCGGCATTATCTTCTTGAAAACAACTCAAAAATAATAAAAATTGGGTTGCCAACCCGCATGCTAAGCGTGGTATCTGTGGCACTTCATGAGTTTTTATAGGCGCCTTATATTCAGTAGTGGACTTTTAATAGCATGTAGTATACAGGGTTATTTTTCAAAGAGTAGCCAAATTTTAAACTTAAGTTCAAATATATAAATAATGATATACCGTTATTGCAGTTTTTGAAAATACGAATAAATACGGCTTCTACTTTTATTTGAAATTATCCCAAATTGAATGTGATTGATGGCAACAACTTTTTTGCCAATCGATCGACCCTTACGAATATGTGCGTGCGCAGTAAAATCAGTTGAAATAATGCATTACCACGCATTTTGAATTTAAAACATAAAAAGGACAGAATGTTTGAGATTCTTTTTAACTAATTTTTCTTCATCGTTTGCCTATATTACTTATTCGGAACCTTCTCTACAAATCTGGCCGGTTATTACAAAATAACCCTGTATGAATGATTGAATGGTGGCTACATAAGTGAATCCATTAACTCCTCAAATGTCTTAAGAAGACTTTGGAAAATGCCTGAAAGACCTCGTGAACAACAATAGATGGTTTAACGATTTCGAATT
Source organism: Parnassius orleans (assembly GCA_029286625.1). NCBI lineage: Eukaryota > Metazoa > Arthropoda > Insecta > Lepidoptera > Papilionidae > Parnassius > Parnassius orleans. The sequence goes on along the minus strand of JAGSMP010000065.1, from coordinate 5,933,508 downwards.
TTTTACTAGACCAGTAAAATACCCAAACCATATGCGGGAAGCGACGTCTAAGATGCGAAATGTTGTTTATACCAGAAAAAGCTGAAAAATACTAAGAGAATATTGAAGATTAAATTCTAAATATAATGCATTGTTTTCCTGTAAAGCCCTATACAAATGTACATTGTACAATTTTGCCACATATGATGAAGGATGATAAAATAACGCCCTCAAAAAGCACCACTTTAGCTATGGTAGTTTTTATTACTTGACATAAAGTAGTGTCTGAAGAAAGAATCATAATTTATTATTAAAATCGACATCAACTTAAAGAAACTTTCTCTTTCTTTACAAAATGGCATTTGAAAGTTATAGGTATAGAGAACATTAACATATAAATAAAAATATAATAAAAGTGTCTGCTTGGCATAAGACAACTGCCTTTTATTGAGCGTTTGTTGTGCTATTTTAAATTTTTTGTCTCTTTGTCTGTCTGTCTGTCTGTCTATCCGGGCTAATCTTTGGCTGAACCGATTGTGATGAAACTTTAGTAACAGATAGAGAGCAATGTCAGGTGTGATCTAGGCTCTATTTTATCTTAAAAAATTCCGATATTAAGATTGCAATTTAAAAATTTATAAAAGCAATGGTTATGGATTATATTTATTCGTTATTTCAGTTCATAAAATACAATTCCTCTAAAAGCTAAAATTTACAATCCAACAAGTATTACAATCGCGGTTTTCAGAAATATCTTGATAAAATACCTTTAGTTAATCCGGGATCTACTAGGGTATACTAAGGACGTTTTTTTGTAATCTTTATATATATGATTCTACTATCCGTGTGTATGTAAATTTTGGTTTTCTTGATCCTTATTTATACGACTTATGCAACGGGAAAATTGATGTGTATTCTTTATCATCATACGAATGCAGAAAAAAGGCTACCTCCTGGTTGCTGAACCTAAGCTATGATGATACTGAAAATTTAATAAGAATTATTAATTAAGTAAATTATTGCTTGATGTAACTTCCATAATTTTTATATTGAACGTATTGAATTATTAATACAATCAAGGAGGTGATAATATAAGTATATAATAAGAACACAATAAAAAATGTATAAACTAAAAATAAAGTGTGTGATTTAGAAAGTATATATATATATATATATATATATATATATATATATATATATAAATGTGTGTGTGTGTGTGTGTGTGTTTGTGTGTGTGTCTGTAATAATAATATTTATGTCTGTTATTAACATAAGTAAATATCTATATATATTGAACAATACTCTATTTATTTATTTATGTACCTCTACCAAACACATACACAATTATTTTCATTAATCTACTCAATTATGTGCATCCACCCTGAGGACTGACGAGAAGATCCTGGAGCTGGAAGAAGAGATAGACAAGTTGCGCTGGAATATTATAGGACTATCCGAGGTCCGAAGAGAGGGGGAGGTCACGGTAATCCTCGAATCCAGCAACTTATTCTATCACCGGGAGGGCGACCATCTGTCCCAAGGAGGTGTCGGATTTATCGTCCACAAGTCTCTCGTTAATAACGTTGTAAAGATTGGGAGTGTATCGACGAGAGTTGTATGCCTTATACTCAGAATTACCAAACGGTATTCGCTGAAGGTTATACAGATTTACGCACCAACTTCGGCACACCCCGATGATGAGGTGAAGGAAATGTATGATAATGAAGGAAATGTATGGAAATGTATGATATGATCTCTAGAGCCATGCATTCCTCCAAAACCCACTATACGGTGCTAATGGGAGATTTCAACGCAAAACTAGGCACAAGAGAGAACGGTGAGCTGAAAGTAGGGAAATTCGGAATAGGGCAACGGAACCCAAGGGGCCAGCAGCTGGCTAACTTCATGGAGAAAGAGAGACTCTTTATGATGAACTCTTTCTTCCAGAAGCGGACCCACAGGAAGTGGACCTAGCCAAGCCCCAGACCGTTCGACAAAAAATGAGATTGATTTCATTATGACGACTAGACGGCAACTGCTCAGTGACGTCTGATCGCGAGGGTGAAAACTGGTAGCGATCACCGAATGGTCAGAGGCACACTGAACCTAAACGTTAAATTGGAGAGGTGTCGTCTAATGAAGCCAACGTGCCCTAATCCAAAGTCCCGAAACCTTTCAGCTCGAGTTACAAAACCGTTTTCAGTGCCTAGAAGATTGCAATGCAGTGGACGATATGGATGACAAGCTCGTGGAAACTGTCCATGCGGTAAGAGCTAAGTTTTGCAAGACCCGCCACAGAAGAACACAAAAACTCTCCGATTAAACTCTTAATCTCATGACTATTAGACGGGAAATGAAGCTGCAGTCTTCAGTAGATTTGATAGCATACAGGCAACTGAACAGATAGATCTCCAAATGCATGCGGCGGGAATTACGCGACTTTAATACTGCTCGTATTGAAGAAGCGATCGAGCGGAACCAGGGCTTTGCTAGAGATCTGTCTGCCAGAAAGAGCCAACTGTTAAAGCTGAAGACCGAGTGTGGTAGCTTCGTTTCCGTTTCTATGGGAAGCTGTACACATCATCGTTGGAGCCACACGCAAGTGTGCTGCAGTCCTTTCAGCGGTGCCATGTTGACTGTCGGTATATCGAAGGGCTGAAGTTTTTGTACAGTAGGACTACAATGGCTATCCGAGTACAAAACCAGAGTACAAAACCTATCCAACTGCAGAGAGGTGTAAGACAGGGTGATGTTATATCCCCGAAACTCTTCACCGCTGCATTGGAAGACGTTTTCAAGCTACTGGACTGGAAAGAATACGGTATTAACATCAACGGCGAGTACATCACTCACCTTCGATTTGCCGACGATATAGTCCTTATGGCAGAATCGCTGGAGGACCTAAGCACTGTGCTCAATGACCTCAATAGTGTCTTTCAACGGATAGGTCTTAAGATGAACATGGACAAAACGAAGATCATGTATAACGTCCATGTCATACCTATGCCGGTAGTTGTTGGGAGCACTAAGCTCGAAGTTGTTGATGAGTATGTTTACCTGGGACAAATAGTCCGACTAGGTAAGTCCAACTTCGACCGAGAGGTCAATTGACGGATTTATCGCGGCTGGGCAGCGTTCGGGAAATTACGGCACATCTTCTCGTCAGGTATACCTCAAAACTTGAAAACTAGACTGTACAACCAGTGCGTGTTGCCAGTGATGGCCTATGGAACTGAGACGTAGTCCTTTACTGCTGGCCGTATGAGTAAGCTCAAGGCCGCTCAGCAAGCTATGGAGAGGGCTATGCTTGGGGTTTCTCTGCGTGATAAACTTAGAAATGAGGATATCCGCAGTAGAACCAGAGTGACTGACATAGCCCAACGGATTAGTAAGCTGAAGTGGCAATGGACCGGCCATATAGCTCGAAGAACCGACAACCGATGGGGGAAAAAAGGTTCTCGAGTGGTGGCCTCGTACCGGCGGATGAAGTGTAGGGCATCCCCCCACTAGATGGAGTGACGACCTGGTAAGACATGCAGGAAGTCGATGGATGCAGGTGGCTCAGGACCGTGCTTTGTGGTATTCTTGGGGGAGGCCTATGTTCAGCAGTGGACTTGTGATGGCTGTAATGATGATGATGATGATGATGTGCATTCTAAAAGCTAATATTGAAAAATAAAATGTAGTATCTACCGTTGTAAAATATTTAACTGTTGTCTCTGTTTGCTATTTAGTGAGACATTCTTTTTATTTCTTTCTTATTATTTTTGTTTGTTTTTCCTTTTTTTACTACAATATAAGTTAATCTCGTTTTATTGTTTATTTCCGAAGGAAATCAGTTATTGTAGCTTCATCTATCTATTTTGTTCACGGATATCTACAGGTGGGGACCTGGTGAAATATTAAGATACAGTTTTTACCTAGTTCTGGTACCAGTTTTCACCTAACAATAGTATTGTTGTTTTCTTAATGTATACTGTTGGTGGATATAAATAAATAAATATGTGACTGAACTCCTCCGAAACAGCTGGACGGATTTTGATGAAATGAATGTGTAATTAAGTTGATTCGAGAATGGTTTAGTTTCACAATTGGACCCGGTAGGTTGCCACCTGTTGTCAAGATCCAGAAATCACCCGTGCGAAGTCGAGGTGGATCACTAGTTATATTATATAAATAATGTAAACGATGCGTTGCTGACTGTAATATTGCTCTTACATATCTTTCAGGCGCTTCGTGAAAATAATTAAAGGTAATATCCATTTTTGTTGTACCTCTGTATTATGAGTTCGAAAACATTACCTATATAATGCTTTAAGTAACTTGTTATGATTAAAAGTTAACTAAGAAATGTTACATGAAACATTTTGATATTTTAACTTCATTATCATACGACCACGGATGAACATAGGCCTCCCCCAAGTACTGCCATAAACACGGACATCAACTTCCTATTGCCAGATGATTACCTCAGGCTTAGGCTGTCACACGAAACAATCTTTCCCCATCATTTTTCGGTTTTACGAACTATATATGACACTTTTGATATTTCATTAAATTCAATGGTAATATTTATAAGGATTTAGAATTAGAGTAAAAAATATTATCTCAATATATATCAAAGTGATGTTTTAAACCAGTGTAATTCAAGTATAGTAAAGGCTTAACGAGGCATGAACTGGGAATTTTAGTGACGTCGAGCAGAATGTTCTTTTGTGATAGTCACGCTACGCTAACATGAGGGCCATATCATATTGTACCTTATCCTTTCTTACTATTTTGCGATGACAGTATTAGCTTAGAAATTAATTATTAAAGTATACATTAAAATGTTATTGCTCAGTTACCTAGTTGTTTAGTGGCATATTATTTAAGTAAAATAGTAGAAAAAATCCAAATGGACTTCTACAACTCCTGTTTTCTCGTTGTCGTAATAAGTTTATTTATATTTGGCATTCATGATTTGCATTGCAAACAATAATTTTGTTGAATGGCCCTTTAATATTTAACAATTTAAACAACTCGTATCTTAGACCAAGCCTAGCGTCTGAGGGAACAGCGTTCGTAGGGGCGTGCGGAGTAACGGTGTGTACTGAATAAATACATTTTAGCCGCTACCATTCCAGACACTGAAATTTAATTTTGCATGTTTTCTATATTATTTTAATTTAACTTTCTTTGATTACCAGTGTGTCTAAGATGCCATTGAAAATGACAAAAACCTGCTGATAAAAGAGTTGCTTTTGTCTTTTCTTCTCCGTACAGGGGAAGCTCGTTTTTAGATTAAAAATTATGTTGACGTTTCTCAGACGCAACTTTAACTTCTTAAATCGAAAAAAAAATCATTCATTTCATTTTATTTAAAATTGGTATGAACATAGAGTGTATGGAAATTGCTTCCCTGAATAAGACTCCCCTATTTACGTCTGAAGCACAGAAAGTAAACTACGAGTTTTCTATTACAGATAGGAAGGCCTGTCTCTGTCTGTAAAAAACTCGTAGTTAGAGTTCAGTAGTGGTTAAACTAAGAATAACCTAACTTTGTTATCGACAGACTTAAGAAAAATAGTTACAGAATTAATTCCCGGCATTCATTTATGCACGTCAGTGCCGACTTAACTAAAAACTCATACCCATTCATAAACATCAAAGTACGGAAGCGATAGTTACGAAAAAATATTGGTTCACAATTATCAATATATTCCGATATACGAAGCTCTAACAGTCAACTGGTTGCGAAAGATCCATCCAGGCATGCTAAATCTTATATAGACTGGTGTTGGGAGCATTCATGCACCTACCAGTGCAAGAGTATCCATACTACACTGATCAACCCCCAGCGCGGTAATTGCGGGCAAATGTCTCACTTGGTGTACTATCGGAGATGCAGTTTTTAACCAGTTGTGAATTTAAGACGCTGATTAGGAGGGAAACATTTAAGTATATTGAAGCACAACACGTCTACCCAAACATCATATTTTCTATTTTCTATTACATTATATTTCACAAGATTTTTTTTTATCTCAACGCTAGTTTGGCAGGCGCCCAGACGATTACATGCATCTGCCAAAAAGTAACGGCTTACCTAACTAAAGAGTTATAGCTATGATAAAACAAATGTGTTTTATTTTGATTAAATAATATATTTTAATATTTCAATTAGATTGAGTAATATTTATAAAAATTCATAAATAATATTTAATTATGTTATATGAGAGTGCAAACTGTGTCATAAATTAAATCATGAATCAGTTATGCTCAATACGAAATTTAAACGCCTCATCTTGATTACTAACAGAGCTTTTAATCCAATTTCCTTTGAGACGTCTCCGAGCGCCTTTCAGATTTGCAACAAATACACATTTATTATTGTGTCAACATCACCATTCCCATTGGAACCGTGCGTCGCTAGATTTTTTATCTTACTTAAAATTTCTAGCAAGATATTTTATTCGATGGATAATGTTTGAGTTTATTTCTCTTTAAACACAAAAATTTCAGAAATTATTAAATAAGAATATATCAAAAAGCTATAGTGGTTTGTATTGGGTATTTACAGCCATTAGAATTTATATTTAGGTACACAGATTTTTTATTTTATTTTAATATATATATGATACATAGTTACATAACATTAGGGAATTAATGAACAAAAAAGAGTATGATTTAAATCTTTCAGGTAAATTGTTAGAACAATCGTATTTTGAAGTTAAAGTGTCAAGTAAAATGTCGAAACTTCACGCACTAACTTAACATTTCATTAATTAATTGAAACAGGAAATGCATTATATTAAAGATGTTATTTTTTTAATATATAAGAGGGAGTTAGCGAGCATGCCACCCGACGGTAAGTGACTACCGCCGCCCGTAAATAACTGCAACACCAGGGAAATTGCAGCCATGCGTTGCCGGCCTTTAAAAGGAGTAGGCTATTTTCTTCAAGGTCCCTTAGTCGTATCGGTTCGGAAAATTCGCTTGTGGTACGTAAAAACACGTGTCGTATTATCGACCGTGGGATGTCTTTCATAGTGTAGTGATATTGATAGTGGGATTTGTGGTGACAGGGATAGTGCACGCAATTGAGGGTGGGTGGGAGATACTCTTCAAACTAGATAAGACACATCATTTTATTTTATTATGCGGATCTTAGCTAATTAATTTTTAATATATTTAAAACATTTAATTACCAAATGCGTAGATCTCAACAGTGGCACTAACTACTTAAAGATGTATATAGTTCATTCAAACGTTATCACTAGATTTGCAAAAGATATAAGTAAATACTCGTATATAATTTTAACGAAGAAGCTTAAATATCAGCATCTTATAATGCCAATTACACAAGGACTTTTCTTTTATATGATCATGGTGGTAATTTTATCATGCAAGTTTCCGGAAAAATAACTTAACTAAAAATGTTGTTTCCTCGAATGTTGATAAAAGTCCTAGAATGGAAGGCGTAAAGAAGGTGACGCCCACTATATACATACATGGACACAGGCATGCACCATAGTCGGGATGATTTTTTTGTAAAGAAATGAGAGTGACTAATGGGCACGCAATATACCCGATGTACCTTATAATACTGCATTAGAATCTAAAATGTGGATGCGTTGTCGCTAATATGGAATACCGCGTGGTAAAAAGGGTGTCTCGTTCTTGTACTTCTCTTGTCTTACCTTCTTGAGTATGCAAAACACAGCATCATTATGCTGATATTCTGTACAAGTACGGTCCTTCCACAGTCTTGAACCGGACAATAATACGCTGCAGTGCGAATTTACCACTCAAAAAAAATGGTAAACGCCTCGCATGGCACGCAGGTTAATAGCAGTAGTCATTTCGTACGTTAACAAATACTCCCATGACCAGGCTGGGTATTTCGTAAATAGTTATAATAGGAGATGACTTTACCATCATATATTGGATGTCGCAAGATCCTTTGGGTCTTTCCCTAAGTTTTCTCTTACTATACCCACGAGGAGAGAAGAAGTGGTTGTTTCTTTTATGCTTCAACAGTACTGCGCCTTGTGGTGGCACGGCGAAATATTGTTCTCAAAGAACAATAATTAACACCCGAATTACAAATAAATTTTTTTAAATGTTAAATAAACTGTTTAAATAGAGGTTGAAATAGAATTGTGAATAGAAGTGTGTGGGTAGAAAAAGATATTTATGTGAAGTGTACTTCAGAATATACTTTAGAGTCAGGATGACTGTGAACGACAGAAGAGCGGCTTAGTTTGTTGATTTTGCTCTCACTTCGTGCACTATCGGAACTTCGATGGATAAAAGAAATTAAAATACAAGAAAATGTTATGAAACATTTTAAAGTATATTGTATTTAGGGATTCCCAATTAACTCAAAGGTCTTCGTACATACCTACCAACCCTTCTTTGGACTCTCGCGCTGACCCATTATTGTACAAGATAGCAGATTTTCGCATTCACAAACTGGGTTACTCTGATGACCTTGTAATCATTGGGAGGGGTAGAGGTAAAGTACATAAAAAAGCCTTAAACACCAAAAAAGCCCTACACCAGTAACTGGTATAGGGATAACAACTGTTATCAGTTAATGGTGATAAAACTGTTATAATATTACCAAAAAGAGACGTTTGGACAAATCTGTTACACCGAAGCTTAATGGTAAAGAAGTACCATTCTCCACTTAAGCGTATTTGGGCGTTACAATTGACCAAAACTAACTTGGAACTCTTACCTTAGCAACGTATGTCATAGGGCCAAAATTGCTTTAAGTACGTGCAGTCGTATGGTTGGGACAAGGGGAGCTTGCGTTCCAGTATGATACCATGGATTTACAGCAGCATAGTGAGGCTAATTATAACCTACCTCCTCCATTGATTAACGCCTCCATTGTTTGGCCAACCAAAAAACAAGCAAAATAGTCTACAAAAGACTGCCTGTTTAATGGCAACTAGAGCGATGCGATCATCGCCTGAAGCGGCTCTTAATGCACTTCTATGCCTAACGCTCCTTGATGTTTATGTAGACATGGAGGTGAGGGCTAGTTTGTATAGAATTAACTCAATGAAGAAAACACCGACTTTAGATATCATGCGTCCACTACACACTTTTAATAAAATGTACATAGTGGAACCACCCTCCAGAGAGGACTGGCTGAATGGATAGGTCATCTGTGATGTCGATAGCTTTATATGATTTACCGATGGGTCAAAAATGGGCCTCGACGTAGGCTTTGGAATTTATAATAATAATTATTATTATTTATTATTTCGGACCATGATCCATATGGGTTAGTAAGTAATTTATAAACTAAAATATGTTAGTACCAACATTAACTAATTATAACTAAATTAATTCATATACCTCTGCCCACTTTCCATTGCACCTAAACCGCAGCAGTGTATACGTGTCCAGTGCTGCAGGAAGGGCTGTCTGGAATCTTCACAATAACTCTCAGGATGCTGTTAGTACAACCCCAAAGCCTGTGCATCAGGGATGCAGTTCTTTTTCGCAGAATAGCTTGAAAGCTGTCCGTTACCGCTTCAGCAAACATGCCTGACGCAGTACAGAATCGTTGAAGCCCCAACAGCATTAAATGCATTATTATATTGCACACGAAGAACATTGTAGGTCCGCTGTGTATATCTAACTCACAGGCTGCACGTGTAGAATGATTGGCAAAACGGCTTGAAAAGAGTAATTATCACTTCTCTCATACAACGTGCAAACCTGCGGACCAGCATGTTGCACCGGACCGACAACGCTCTTCGCCGCCTCTCTATTTCATCGTCATCATCTAAATCTTCATTAACTATGTGGCCAAGGTATTTAAATTGGGACAATCTCTTGAGTGCTACACCATAAAGGCATACCGCAGGAACTGTGTTAGGCTTTTTAGTACCCACTCGAAACACTATAATCTCACACTTCTTTATATTGTATAGGAGGCAATGAGATGTGGCGTATCTTTCACACACTCCAAGCAGATGTCTGAGTACATCAATCGTGGGACTCAGCACCACCATATCATCTGAATAACTTATGCTATTTATTATATTGCCGTCAATACTACATCCGATACCAGTGCTGCTAAGAAGAGAATAATTTTTTATTCAATATAGATCACATTTGTAATTCTTCTTGTAAGCTCCTCGATCAACTGATTGATGTATAGGCTAAAGAGCGCCGAGGAGGTCAGATCACCCTGTCTTACTCCACACTCCAGTCCATACGTCGCAGACAATGTACCCGACCACCTGACCTGGTTAATTTGATGATCGTACCAGAGTTGGAAAAGGTTGACCAGCTATTTAGGTACACATTGCTTACATAATTTTGACCATAAGTTCTTATAAAATAACCAAGTCAAAGGCCTTAGAGAAATCTAAAAATGCAGCATACACAGGTGTATTTCTATCGGTGTGGTACCTGACTGTGCGCTTGAGCGCTAAAATAGCAGTTTCAGTAGACAGCCCAACTCTAAAACCGAATTAAGCATCATATAATTTGAGCTGTCTAGTCACTCTACGCCCAAGCACACCGTCAAGAACTTTAGCTGTTACAGTAGCCGAGGCAATTGGCCTATAATTGTCCCTTTCTGAAGTATCTCCGGTCTTATTCTTAACTATGGGTACAACTACCGTTCTCATCAGTTTAGTAGGTAGGTACAAATGCTTTACACACAAATTGAACAACATTGAAATTACCCTCCGGAAATACGGACCCGCATGTTGAAAATGTTCTATTCTTAGGCTGTCATGACCCGGAGATTTGCCCCTGATCATAGACATTATAATGTTCGTACCTCTTTTGCCGAGATGCTAATCGGGTCATCACGCATCTCACTCTCGTCCTCACACTCTCTCCCATCCAGTTGAAGTCGTGAGGTTACTCCGAAATGCCTCATAAAGATGTCTGCAATCTCCCCAGGTTCAGTCAAGACATTAACGCTCAACGGAGCGGCAGGTTTCTGGCTCAATCACTGAGTAGACTTCCAAAATTTTTGAAATTTTTTGTCCCTATGCACAGTTGCCAAAATATTCATCTTAATTTGTTCCTCATTGACCTGACAAAATTTTAACTCTTGCTTAAAAAATTTACGCGTCTCTGTCATTTCTACAAACAGCTGCCCAGAATGAGGTTTAGCATGCCACACCCAGTTCAGAAAGTCCATTCTAGCGTTTCCATAAGCGTCTCTGACATACTTATTCCACCCGATCACTATACGTCGACCCCTCTTATCTCCCACTATACCTGAACTGCTCTCTGCCGCTTCCCGAAGTGAAGTCACAATATCATTGTACATAGTATTAATTACAGTTCTATGATCTATGTTCTGACAGAAATGATCACAACAGTTCCTTATTTGAGGAGAGAAGTCTATTTCTTTAAGTTTCTCCATACACAATTTATTGTAACAGCCTATTTATGCTACAATCCTTTCACCCCACACGAGTTTATCACTCATCTTATTGTCCTGTTCTACTGATACGGATGTCAGTCTAACCATTCCAAGATTAATCTGAATAGCAAGTGGAAAGTGGTTAGACCAGAAAACATCTTGATAAACTTCTACCATTTAATTATATTAAGTACCTGGGAGTGATGGTTGACCAACGGTTTTCCTGGCATCCACATCTTGAACAAGTAACAGACAGGGTTAGGAAACTGATCTGGATATTTAAGACCCTAAGATAAGAAGTGCCGGGAGAACTGGGTGACCAGTACTCCCAAAGGAATATACTTATGGAAATCTATATGGCGTTAGCACAGTCTCTACTAATATATTGCATCCCAATCTGGGGAGAGTCGGGTAAAAGTAAAATGTTGGAGGTGGAACGTGAACAACGTGCTCTTTTAAAAGTAATGCACCTCAAAAAAATAAGGTTTTCAACTGATAAACTTCACTCCATCAGTAAAGACCTATCAGTGAGAAAGCTGTATATTCTACTCGCTGTATTAAAAAAAACATAAAACCTTAACCTATGATGACAGCATAAAACAAAAAAGAAGAAAAGCAGTTGCTGTATTAAATAAAACCAAAACTGCATTTCCTAGTAAACAATACTCAAGTCGCTCCGCTTTACTATATAACAAATTGAACAAAGAACTAGAGATCTACAGCAAAACATATAAGGAATGTAAGAAATTGATTACAAAATTTTTAACTCCCTTAAATTATGAGGAAGCAGAGACATTATTACAATACAGATACTAAAAGAACATATACACATACATACACCCATACTTAATACATACTCACACACTACTCATACAACATGCACAAATTTATATATGTACACCACATATTACAACTACCAAATACACTTACACACTACATAGAAATACAACCTAAAAATTATTGATTTATTGATGTATTAATGCTATGAGACTGAGAGTAGGATACTAAAGTCATGTTTTTACTATCTTTATTATTCCCTATTAGTTACTTTATTTCGTTAATAATACTGTAATTTTTAGCTATGGAAGAGCGAAGTCACCTGTTACAGTCATTATTTTGCTTACTAGGTGACCTCGATCACTGATCATATAATGTAACTTTAATGTTTGACGAAATAAATAATTTATTAATTATTATTATTAATATTTCTATTTCTTTCCATGCTGCTTCATATACCACGCAATGGTCAAGCCATCGTCTGCTTCCACAAACATTACTGACAAAAGGGTACGTGTCAGAATTCATACTTGAAAGGGTCGCAGCCCGTCGCTCGGCGTTATTCCTTCAACTGAAAGGGTCCAATCAGACAGGTATTAGTCTTTGATAGACTTTTTATCCCTGGGTTCGGGAACAACGAGGTGGACGTGACCCCCGTGAAGGAGTGTCACACAAGGACGGCCACCGCCATTTTTCAAAAGAAAGGTTAGACGACTAAGATTACGGGTCCTCTTGGAGTGGTCCCGGTCTTGACGTCACGTAGTGGACTGTATGTTCATAGGTGGTGGAAGATGCTTTAGGAAATAAAACAGCAATTTATTTTCGAAATTTCCCCATAAAAAAGCAATGTTGAATTTTACTACTTTCCTATCACTTCCCTATGCTTTCTTTCTTGCTTTAAATTATAAACTGGTAGCTGGTCCCGAACGAAATGCGACTACGTAGTCCTCTGCGTGTATGCTATTTAGCACACAGCAGGTCTCGGGCCTCGGGGCATACCGTATTGCCCGGAATCTCCTCGCGGTACATTACTATGTACCAGTCGTGGGAGCCGTTATGGCGTTGTAAGTATCGCTGCGGTCCGGGGTTCGGTTCCCCGGTCGCTGCAAATTGGTTTCAGTAAAATGTCAAAGTTGGCCTATCCGCGGCATTGAGGGTTATTACTCGACTCTCTAATCTCTATAGAGAGAAGTTCTCTTGGTAGAGCTCGCCCGTCCGGGGGCCGAGCATGTAAGGGTGCGATGTTAGTTAGGTGTTCATGTTGCCCGTTGTCAGCGCGGTCGAACATGCCGCGCGCCAGCCGGGCCACAAATTCTTGGATGCTCTCCATCTTCAAATTGGCCGCGATGACATCATTCCGGACGTAGCGACCTGCACCGACGATGGTCCGTAGTGATAGTTTTTGCTGGGCCTGCAGCCGCTGCCTCTGCCGTTCGCTCAGAAGTGTGAAGCCGGAGCAGCGTAGGTAATCTTTGGTCTTATATAGAGTTTGTAAATTTTCAGCTTAGTTTTCAGTGCGTGCTTGGATGCCAGGACAGGACAGAGCATCGCCCGCGCACATCTGGCATTGCGGACAACGATGTCGACGTGCGCGGTCATGCGCAGCATCTTGTCTATCCAGCACCCAAGGTAGGTCACGGGCTTCTCGTACGCTATCTCCTGGCCTCTTAGCGTCAACGGGGCGGAAAGTTCATGTAGCGGCGGGTGAGGAGAGCGGTCGTTTTGCCAACATTTACGGTCTTCCTCCACTCATCCAGCCACGGTGGCAGCAGGTCCAGCAGGCGCTGCATCTTAGCGGCGGCGAGATGTGCTCTTCTGGACGAGGTGAAGCGGGCGCTATCGTCCGCGTATAGCGCCAGCTCTACGTCGTTCTCCCATTCGCGGAGGTGTCCTGCCAGTTTTGGTATGTCATTTGTATAAGCCGCGTACAGGATCGGCGAGAGACAGCTGCCCTGTGGTACGCCAGCTCTTATGGTTTTTACTGCGGATTCGGCATCTTCGACACAGACGTAGAAACTCCGGTCGGCTAGAAATGACGCCACTAGCCGCAGCATAGCCGGAGGGACACTCGTTTGTTGTTCCATCTTGAAGAGTAGTCCAGAGTGCCACACCCTGTCGAACGCCTTCTCAATGTCTAAGAAGACGCCCAACGACGTGCGATCCCGGTTGTGTTCGGCCCCAGATGGTGCAGCACTCTAATCAGCTGTGTTGCTGTAGAGTGCCTCTCCTAAATCCATGTTGTTCCGCCCGGAGTTGTATGCACGGGCGGGTTATAGTAAGTATAATTCTTTCAAATAATTTGGTTATGTGCGGTAGCAGCGTTATAGGTCTGTAATTAGCTGCTCTACGCCTGTCCTTCCCGGGTTTCGGCAGAACTATGACCTTGCCGATTTTCTAGTCCTCCGGGAAGTGTGAAGTCCGCAGTATGCCATTGTAGAGTCGTCCTAGCTCTACAATGGCTCTATTGGGCAGCTGTCGAAATGCAGCGTTCGTGATCCGGTCGTGCCCCGGCACCTTCCTCGGTTGCAGGCGGGTTACTGTCCTCCGCAGTTCAGCGGAGGAGATGTACCACTCTCCTGCAAGCGACGGCGCGGGCGACGACAGGAACTCCCGTACGCGGCTCTCCTCTTGGGCATGAAGCTCCATGTACTCCGCACTTGCTGGATTCGGCATAAATTGCTCCTCGAAATGCTCGGCAAGGATATCCGCTCTACCTATGGCCTTGTAACAACGCCCGTCAACGTTGTTGGTCAGCGGGCAGGCGGGGGGTCTGGTTTTAGTTAGCTGCCAGTTCAATTTGTAGAGCGACGCTTCCTGTTCTTCGGTTTTCCATATGCGTCACTCCCAGGCCTTTCCTCTATGGGCCTTGTTTGCAACCGACAGCTCATCCGTCAGCTTGTGTAGCTTCTTCAGAGCTCGTTTCTGGTTGAGCTGCGCACGTAGCTCTCGTGGCCGCTCGTCTCTACGATTGGATAGAGGCACGATCGTAGAGGCCGAGTTGAGGGCTTCGTGGATGGATCTAGTTATTCTGGTTGCAGCGGCCTCTACGTCGTCCGCTGAAAGAATCTCCTAAGTGTGTGTTGTTTGTGGATTATACAGTGGTCCCAAGCAACCGCCGGTACGGCATACTCCGCCAATCGTTAAGTCCGTACACTCCGAGAGGCGTCGAGGTCACCGGCCCTTAGGCAGATTCTTGGCACTCAAGCACGTTCGTGCCCTTGTGTGACAGTCGCGTGCGCGAGTGCTAACATAGAACTTCCCTCAACCCTTTCGTTGCAAAAGGGGTAGACAGTGCGCCTAAGCGTTGCAGTCACCCACCATCTTCCACCCCGCCTACCAACCGCGTCGCGCGTCATTGCTGTCGGCTCGCTAGGTAAGGTAAATAGATAGGACACAATCGATCATCACAAAACAGTTGTAACAAAAAGCAGTTGTAACAAACTACTACTATGACGGGTAAGGGGAAGGCGAGCAAGCCCCCAACCCCCACCCCCGCGCGTTAGGAAACCCCCGGACCGACCGGACGTATTGGAGCATCCGTTACTGGTTAGGGCCCTTTCGAACCCGGAGAAATCAAGGATAGCAACTTGGAGCCAGATACCCATGCAAAACGTCGCCAGTTAAGGAGCCCGCAACGAGCGCCGCGCTCACGCCCACCGTGCCTGAGTGCACGAGTGTACGGGAACCGTCGCCCTTACCACAGCGGGCTAAGAAAACAGCACGCAAACATACCCCACCCAAAAGCGATACATCACTCTATGAGAAGAGGCAATGTGTTGGATCGTCGATCTCATCATCTACATCATCATTGTCCTGTTCTGAGTCCGAAGATGAAATACCAACAGCGGCAGGATTTAGGGCCCACAAAGCAACGTTGACACGGCCGAGTTAGAGCAAGGGGGGGAGGAGTCGTACGGATGGGACTCCACTACCTATGCAACCATTGCAACCACTGGACACTCGGCATCATCTGGTTTTCTCGCTTTCCTATTACACTCTTTAAAAACAGTTCGAAATGCGTTTTTTTTCATTCGATTTTTTTCTATGGTAATGCGATGGGACTGCTGGCAGCTTCTCAATTGAGTTATTTGCAAACACTTCTGCTTCTTCAGAATATTTTTTGGGTGTGTTAGGTTTTCGTATTAACACGTCGTACTTCTAGAATACTAGTAATTTACATCCTAGCCCATACAAGGCCGAGTCTATTAGCAATGCAATGCAACGCGGTGTTTCATAATAATTATTACACTCGACTTTCTTTTTCTGTACCACGAGAAACTGATTGAGTAATTCAGCGCACAGCCCATACCTACTATAGTAGGTATGGTATGGGCTCCCCCCCGAACCGGTTGTCCCCCGCCTTGTCGTGGCGGGGGGCGGGGAGGGGGGCTTAGTAGCCGTGGCTTGGTCACCCGCGGTGAACAAAGAGGAACCCCTTGGCTGGTCCGTGGTGTAGGGCCGGCCCGAGGTGGCCACTCCGAGTGGGCTTGGCGAGCTCACTTCGGATGTGTGTCGGCGGGCTGCAGTGAGAGGGGTGCCCTCTCCCCCTACCGCTGCAGCCGAGGTGGGGCCGCGGGGGGAGAGGAGTGTCGGTATTGCGAACTTTGGTTGGCGGCGGATCCAAAGCCGCTGGGGTCGGGAAAGCGGGTGCTACCGAGCGCGCGATTTTCCTGGCCCCATGGCCTCCACGTATCGGATTCGGGGGGGCCCGTTACGCAGGTGGAGTTGGAGGCCATGGAGGAAGGCGTATCTTGTGTTCCTGATGCGCCTTGCCTGAGAAGGAGAATGGGGAGAACTCATCCCCCGAGAAGGGGCTGCCATGGGGTGGCCAGCGCTGGTAGGTATTTGACTATAGGTAATTGATAACGAGTATTAGAAACATTATAATTATGTAGGGGTTGGACGTTTGTGTACAGAAATCAAATTCGACGATAAGAAATGAATACCTAAGCTTAAAAATTGAGACAATATCGTTATAATACATTTCACAAAATTGTGAGTTTATAGTTTTGTGTAAAGGATTTAATTTTATTAAGTTAGGTAGGTAGTCAATTTAGACGAAATTAGTTGTTATTTGAATATTCTAGGATGTATGGGACAATTCTTGACTTACGTTTAATTACGCCCTTAATAGGAAAGAAAAAGAAGCACGTAATTAAAATGAAACTAGGTAGTAAAGGATACTTGTATTTTTTTTTAAATGTAAGGGTGTACAGGACAATTTGCAAAGACGATGTCCTTTATAACCAAATTTTTGAGGTGACTTATATTAACCACATAAGATTGTATAAGACAATTGATATTTTATATGTGTTTTACGCCCAATAGTTGTGTTGAAGTTTGCTTTACTACCAAAATGAGTACCCTGTCGAAACTAAGTGTTATTTACATCCATATTTTCAAGATTTGAACGAAGATTTGACGGCTCCGTGGCGCAGTGGCTTAGCAATTGAGTTGCAGCGCTAAGGGCCGCGGGTTCGAATCCCACACGGAACAAGTATTTGTATGGCCTACAAATATTTGTTTCGGGTCTGGATGTTTGTCCTTGTGCACTTTATGTTTGTAAACTGCCCCCACGATACAGGAGAAAATCCTAGTGTGGAGGTTACGTTTTTTAAAAATAATAAAAAAAAAATTCAAGATAAACGTTGTTTAATGTGTCAAATTATGTGGGTCGTAAAGGCATTTTTTGCGAATTTCGTAAAACGAAATATACAGATCGATAGAGAATTAAAAACTGAGTAAAACAGTGTCAAAAAGTCATTTTCGCCCAAATGTCCTTTACGACCTTTGAGCCCAGAGGTATCGATATATGAAGACGATACTCAAGTTTATACCTCTTTCAAGCCCATGAATACTGGGGAAGCTACAGGGCCTCAATGAAGATCTCGATAGAGTACTGAAGTGGTCAGAAAAAAATTATCTAGTGTTGAATGCGTCAAAGACGAAGTTTTTAATTTGTGGTACTAAACAACAAATAGAAAAAATAAATTATTTCAATCCAAAAGTATATATAAAAGAAACTATTTTAGAAGGAGTGGAAAAGACCCATAATCTAGGAGTTATAATTAGCCCTGATCTCAGATTCGAAGAACACATTGCTAGTGTTGTTAGGAACTGCTTCTATTGGTTAAAAATTTTGTACAGGATACGTGAATATCTGTGTATCGAACTACGTAAGAGGTTATCTGACGCACTTTTATTATCATGTCTGTTGGCTCGCACCGCACACCTTATTTAACGAGTCCAAAATGCTTGTGCAAGGTTCTGTATTGATGTGCCACCAAGAGGTCATGTAAGCCCATTCCTTAATGATAATAACATCCTTAAGATGGCCGCAAGCCGCAAACTCCACTTTGCTTGTGCTCTATTCGGTGTTTTGAAAACAAAAAATCCAAAGTATCTGTACTCTAAACAAGACTGGTGTCGTGAACACAATAAGTATCTCACGCGTATTTCCTCTCGCATATTAAGTGTCCCTCGACATAGTTCCTCGGCCTATAGAGGTAGTTACAAATATACAGCCACCCACTGCTGGAATAATATACTTCCACCACTACGTAATCTAAAGATAATAGGGAATTTTAAAATACACTTAAAGAAATTTTTATCAAACGAACAGAAGGTAAGTATAAATAATTGAACATCATGTTTTATTTAAGAATTACCTATTTATTTAGTATTTCTAATCATAAATTTAATTTATACCTTTAATGATAATTTACTGATTACTAAGTATTTATTTAATGTATACCTAATATGTACCTGTTACTTTTATATTTATTACCCTCTATATATATTTATACATATATGTCTATATTTCTGTCATTTTTAATATATATATTTTTAATATAAACACACATATATATTTGTTTATGTATGTATATATATATATTCATAATATATTGATCATAAACATTTTAGTAAAACGTAGGGACTCTGCATACCGTCTACGGCATATCTCACATGAGGTATAGAATACAGATTTAAAAAAAATACTCGCTCGCATAAAGTTGACCGTCCGAATTTGTGCGGGGCCGGCTGAAAATCAGCGCTGCAAGCTCGCGGCTTATGCTGAGACGGTCCCTTCCACCACTTTATCATGATAGCACACGATTTTTTTTTATTTTAATTTTAATGTGTGTTTGCATACACATATAATGGACGCACTTCTTTTCTTTATTCTAATTTCCTTCTTTTTTTTGTTTGTTTGTTAATTCACTTGTTTTATTTTTAATTTTAATTTGTCATGTGTGTAGATGTAAGTGTTTGAATAAATGTCTTTATGTCTTTTATGTTTATAATTTAACAATATCTCTCAGGAGCCTAGTAGCGTCAATGTAGTCAAAAGTTACTGGCGGAAGCTTATGGAAATGTCTTGCTACAAAAATCGGCAATAACTCGGGATCTAATTCCTTAATCAGTGCCATGATATCCTCGATGTCTCTTTGACTTTTACCCTCCTTCCTTCGCTTAATTTTCCGTCCAGATGTGTCAACGGACTCGGACAATAGTTTCTTTGTAATTTTTATTCCTTCCTCTTTAAAAGCAGTAGTAGACAATCGAATTATACTGTCTTCATCCATGATTCCCGCCTTGTTTTGAACAAAAGCGAGCAACTCTTTAATCACAACATTGCAATTGTTACACTTCACTGTCATACTAGACATTATCGCCTCAAAGGGTCAATGACCGCTCGCATATATGCACTTCACACAGCGCCGAGCAGACGAGATTATATTTCAAAGTCCGAAATAACAAATTTATAACACAAATAGATTTTACAAATGAACCTACAATATATGTTTATATCATTGAGTTGTATGTACTATACTCTGTAGCTTGATAATTTTGACAGCTCATGCCTATGAAGTTTCGTATTTTTTTAGATAAACTGTCATACAGATATTGTTGTACTTCATGGATGGGTACTGCCCACTTACGATAGTGATGTGCCACGCTAAGCTATGCCATGCCATATCGAACAACCACAGACTATCAAAAATCGGCTTTGAAAAAAAATTGGCTCTTTATAGGCAAAATATGTTTTATTAATTTTGATTGATGACTTTGATGCCGCCGCAATACGCAGCCATGTATACGCGTATTATAGACGTGCTGAATATCCAACACTAAGAAAATGAATAGTGTTCCTTAAAAACTGATTTATTTAAAGGCAGTTTGCAGTCATTGGCCACCATACTACACAAAATTGGCTTTGCTTATAAAAAATGCGATAAAAGAAAAATAATAATGTAGCGCACGGATATTGCCTTGGTACGGGTGGACTTTTTGAGAAAAGCCAAACATATTTCAACTTGGGATAAAGTCGTATTTCTGGACGAGACGTGGCTTAATGCGAACCACACTGTACCGAAAGAGTGGACTGATGATCAGTCACCAAAGTGCCCGAAGGCAAAGGACAACGCCTCATAATTACAACGGCAAACGGTTTCGTATCCAATTTTTTGTTGGCTTTTAGATCAACAAAAACAACAGAATATCATGAGGAGATGAATTTCAAAAAGTTCAAAGAGTGGTTTTTAACATTACTGGAAACCACATATGATTATTATGGATAATGCGCCGTACCATTCCTTACAAAAGGACAAAGCTCCAACATCCAGCAGCAGAAAACTGGAGCTTTTATTTTGGCTGCAGAACGAAGGCATTGAAGCCAATGAATATATGTTGAAACACGAATTGGTCCGATTAATGGAAGAAAACAATCCCAGAAAGCCAACCTACATTTTGGATGAAATCACTGAACAACATGGCAATACGGTGCTTAGATTGCCACCATATCATTGCCATTACAATGCCATCGAACGAATTTGGGGTTATGTCAAAGGTTTGTTTTTTTTCTCATTATACCTACTTCCTACGTTTACTACATATATAGATACTTAATTTTATTTAATTTTTTTAGGTCATGTAGCCAAACATAACACATCTCCACCATTTACGGCTAAGAAAATGCTGACTTTATTGCCAAATGCCTGTCATAACGTTACTGCGGATGACTGGAGAAAAGTCGTGGAACACACGAAAAAGTATATATTAGAAGACTGGGTTTGTGAACAAGAATTAATAATCAACGTAAGGGACAGTTCCAGTAGTGAGCCTAGTGATGATGATGATGATGATGATAATGAACTTGATTTAGGTTGTGCACCATTATTTTAATAATAAATAACTTTAAGCTACAATTCCTTGTTTTATTTCACACTAAGCCCTTTCACAAAAATTATTTCGACTCGCACGTATTCTACTAAATAGTCTGACTGACCGAATAAAAATATGCACGAGGCGTAATCGTTATTGTGGGAGGGATTTTAATATCGTATTAATAATTTATTATTAACTAGCTGCCCCCGCGACTTCGCCCGCGTGGAATTTACTACGATTTCATGGGTTTTAATTTGCTTTCGCGGAACCTTAATTCTTTTTCTAAAAAGTATCATAAGTTACTCCTTATAACATCAGCTGTCTGCCAGTGGAAGTCCCATCAAAATCGGTCCAGCCGTTTCTGACATTAGCCGAAACAAACAGACAGACAGAAAAAAAATTAACAATAGTATTTTTGTTATTAGTACCGTATCATATGTCTTTATTAAAAAGCTGTTATTTTAACATTACAAACAGACACTTCAATTTTATTTATTTGTATAGATTCAATAGAAAAGAAATTATTCAAAATTCTAAATCCACACAGCATAAACATGCAACTATAATCGAATAACTTCATCGATTATACACCACCCCATCCCTACCGTGAGCTGTCCATATTATCAAGCTAAATTTGAAAGAGTATACGTACTGGAGAAGCTATTCTTAACAAAAAACATATCTCACTTGACAATGGAAGCTTGCGGGGGGCGAGCGAGCGCGTCGTGGACTGACTGAGGTATTTGTTGCAGCGCTAAAATATTAGTTATGTCGTCTAACCAAGCTATTAACATGCAGCACTAGTTCGCTTATAGAGTATAGTTTTTTCACGATCAAAACGTCGTACAACGTAGTGTAACAATTTATCGTCCTTATAGATTTAACACCGCAGAAGGGACACATTTTTGTACCTACAAAACTTCATTAGAATTCAAGCTCTTTTCAAAATGTATTAATAGTTAAATAAAAAAATGAAAAAGTAGAAAACTAAAAGAAAATGAATTGTCATACATTTATTTCAACTTAAATAGGTTATCAATAGCTTAAAATAATTTAATGTAATATAATTTAATTTTTAATAAATATATACAATATCAAAAAACTATACTAAAAAAACTAAAACTAAGAACTTAATTATCATACAGTCCTACTCCCCGTGGTATCGTGCCAGGTGCGTGTACTGGCTGCGTTTCCCCGCTGAATGGCTATGCTTAGCCTTTAGTTTAAAATAAAATTTAAAAAAAATATAATAAATTGGTATTGTATGCGCGTGTTCGCGAGTGCGCTTTAGCGGCAATGAGTAGCACTTCAGTAAGAGTTCTGTAATTAATAAATATCTCAGTTTCCTTCAAATAGGGTTAGTTTCGTCAATTTCCGTCTTTTTGTTGAATAATGTATCTCGAAATTTGTTTTGGCCTTGTGGTGTAATCTTATTTCAATCCTTTTGTTGGTGAATGAGGGCGGAGACCTTAATAACAGTAAAATAATACAATATGACCCATAATTAACTGAACCTAATTTAAATCTGAATACTAGCTCGCGCGTAATAAGTGCAAACGAATGACAAAATGCTTTACGGTAAAAATTTAATCTTGGTATGGTTATAATATTTTCACAAGGTTTCGCCTATTATTACCACTTAATATACATTTAAAAAAATACAATATTAACTTTCCCACTTTTCCCACTAAATATTAACTTATTGATGAAAACTGACACCTGATGATTCGCAGGTATTTCTTAATGTATTTTTGCAGTATCGAAATACGCACATCGTCAATATTAACATATTTTACCTACATTCAGTTTTGTAATGGAACATTTGCATGTTAGTCTATGATTGTAGATGGCGTCGCATTGAAATGTACAAATATATTTTTTTATTGTAATATTACGATATAATTACTTATTTATTCACTTGAACAACAAATAATTTTATTTATTTGACTACTGAATTATTTACGTCCAGGTTCAAACTTTGATTTGAATTCTCGTATTATTAGCGCTGCTCCACACTGGATGAATATTGAAGCCACACTAAATGACACTAAAGTAAGGTGTACGGATTGCAGTACAGTTCAGCTGAACATAGTGAATGTTCGGTTTGCGAAATCTAGTGCGTACTACATACATATCGATGGTTTATATTAATTTGATAAAATATAATATACAAAAATATATGACTTTGACAGCTTACTTTTTCTTTATTTTATGGGGAACGCCCCAAATTCAAGATTAGTATGAATTTGGGGAAATTTAACTCTATCTTCCAGGCAGAAATTTTCGTCATACTTCGTAGTGCGGAAATCAACCTGCGAAAGAATTACGTCAATCATATTATTTATATAAACTCTGACAGTCAAGCAGCACTGCCAACGCTGAGATCAAACTTAGTGATCCCAAAGCTAGTTGGAGACTGCGTTAACCGTCTAAACGCCCTGGGGTGTAACAACAGGGTAGTTTTGAGATGATTTCTAGGTCATATAGGTATTGTAGTATCTTGCCGACAAGCTCGCACGAGAGGGTTCAAAGAGTACACAATTTGGACTCGAGCCATTTTGTGGAATCTCAAAAAGCCTGGCTCGAGATAAATCACTTAAGACATGGTCTGATACACCAGGCTTAAAACGTTCTAAAACCTTAATGATCGTAAATTCGCTTCAGAAGCCCTGGTATTAAGAAAGAATAAACTGCGTATTCTGGCAAGAGAGCCGTGGTAGCACAGGGGCAAAGCGCTCGCAGTGAATTTCATAGTACGGACATTTCCTTGCCCTAAAACCCTCTCAGAAATGAGAGGAGGCCTGTGCCCAGCAGCGGGACGTATATAGACTGTAACTTTATCTTTTAAACTTTCTGGTAACAGCCCTGATTGGACACTATTGTCTAAAAAAGCACATGTCCATCTTGGGACTAAGCAACTCAAGGATGTGCCGATTTTGTTTCTTAACGGAAGAAACACCTCTGCAAATCCTACCTGATTGTGGATCTTAATGCGCAAACGTAACAGTCATCTGGAAAACTATGTACTAAGCATAGCTTAGCTATAATTAATACATAGCTGTTTGCACAATTTAAAAAAACTAATCTCCATAATTATAGATCCCTCTAATTAGAGGGACCTATGTCCAGCAATGGTTTCACTTTGTTGATGATGTACATGAAAAATAATCCTAAGATATTCTGAAGCAA
Organism: Parnassius orleans; assembly: GCA_029286625.1. Taxonomy (NCBI): domain Eukaryota; kingdom Metazoa; phylum Arthropoda; class Insecta; order Lepidoptera; family Papilionidae; genus Parnassius; species Parnassius orleans. The sequence continues at coordinate 5,909,006 of JAGSMP010000065.1, read as the reverse complement.
AATATATAAAACAAATATTATACAAAAGAAAAACATTTCAGTTTTTATTTCAACTATAAATGTATATAAAACTACAGACGATCATAAAATTGTTACATAATATAAAATAGTTAAGGCATCACTAATATAGTTGGCAACATGGATGTATAACTCGAGTTTCATTTTGACGGATTTCAGTTTTGACGGATTTCCCGCTGATTCATATAATATTTCATCAACAGTGCATGCATTTTAGGGTTCGAAAATATTCGTACGGGGGCGGTGTAAACGATGCGCACGCAAGACTATGGAACATGCGCAATATACAGGAAATTCATTAAAGCCCCTTAGACTTGGTCGATAACTACGAGGGGCATGAGTCGCGCATGCGGCACTCTCTCTAACCAACAATCGGGTGAATTAGCGACATGGCCGACAGCGAGTTTGAAGAATTTCGTCGAGTATTCGATAAATTACCACAGCATATTAAAGCCCCATCATCATTTTACTCGTAAGTAAATTTTTCTTCAATATTTTGATTGATTATAATCTGCCGCCGTGTGGTCGGAACGGTCATATCGCCACAGCTTTAAAAAAAATCACATAAAAAAAAACTAGATTTTAATACGCTTAATAACATCTTATATGTGTTGATTTTTCTTCTATTAAAGATTAGTGCCAAATGTGGGCTTGGAAGATGAATCACCTTCATCGAAAAGTGACGGTTCACCAGAAGAAGATAATGAATGCGTTGGTGATGCAGAAACGGTGAACGCTCCACCAGCAGGTAGTGATGTGTCACCAATAAATCAAGGCGATGTCACTGACGCACAACGCAGCCCCAGACATCAAACTTTTAATAATGGAGAAAGAAAAAGAAGAAAACTTCCTGAGATTCCCAAGCATCGAAAGTGTAAGTTTTGCAAATCATTTTTAATGTTTATTGGTCTTGAAAATATATTTCAAAAAATCACAAAAAGTTAAATGGATTGCTGGCGTTTGTTTGTATTTTTAATTTTGTATCTGCGCTGTGCGATTTTCGGTACATGTACATGTACGTAATGTGAAACATTATCTGTAATTCTGTAATGTAACTACATTACAATGCAACAGCGATTTAATTAATACAATCACTATTTTCTTTATACAATTATTTTCAATGTATATTTTAGTCAATTATTATATTTTTTTATGAATTAATAACATTGATTTAATATACGTTGAACTTATAATGAAGAATTTCCAAAAAAAATATCCCTTATGTGGATGCAATTGTTATTTATATATTGTTAAAGTCAAATACATGATAAATATATACATAACATTATCATCCTATCACGAGTCCACTACTGAATATAGTGGCTTGTCCTATATTCAGAAGTGGACTCGTGATACTATACGTGACTAAATGGCTTCGTTGCGGGAATATTTGCCATAACTTCCTCGCATGGCAGCAGTTTTGGCAACCGCAGCCTTTTGTTATTATTGACTTGTTATAACGAACATGCTGCTGAACGTCTCCTATTTCAGTTTTCTTCTGTTACCTTTAACTTCATTCACGGGATAATATTTTGGTGTATAGGATTCTTGTACGCCGTCACTACATATTTTATATGTGTACTTATGTAAAATAAAGGAAAAATATATTAACTAGTGAATATATAAAAACTTTCTAGAATATCAATAATTTTATAAACATTACTAATAGTTTACCATTAACTACTCTAATCTGTCAATTCAAACACGACACGACAGTATTCAAATGACGGATTCGAGCCCACGATTTATTAGTGTGGCAGTTTTTTCTTTTAACCATTACCTCGCTCTATAGGTACATATTTCTTTTAATAATAATAATAAGTAGTAATAATAATCTTTATTTGCTTTATTTCTACACTTAATTCATTTTTTTAATAAACTAAATGTTGATAAACACCTACACGCTGCAAAATTATTCGCAGGCACACTGATATTTCCGAGAATCTAGGTTATGGCCTGCAGCGCCACTGGCAAACACTTATTTACTGTACTATCGAGCTACATAATATATAAAAAGCATATATTTTATGTATTTTATTTAAGATACTTTACACACAAAGTTTTTATTAATTACAGATAATCTACAGAAATTGGTAGGATAATAATATATAACTTTATTAATTTTAAAACGTCCGTAGAATATCTCTATAATATTATATACAAGCGATCCGCCCCGGCTTCGCACGGGTTATTTCTGGATCTCGACAACAGCGCCACCTACTGGGTCCAATTTTGAGTCTTAACCATTATCAAATCAACTTAATGACACACTAAAATTTCATAAAACTCGGTCCAGCCGTTTAGGGAGAGTATAATATATAAAAGCTTAATTTTTTTTAACGCCCCCGCACTGCTCTTTGTGTTTGTTCTTGGTAATTTTTAACATGCCAAAAAGAATATTCTGGCCAAGTTTTATACCTATAGGAGCTATTGTTTGAAAATGTGTTTTTTTTTTTATTAACGCCCCCGCACCTCCCATTGCGGGTGGAATTTCGTAAAATCCGTTCTTAGCTGACCTTTAATCGGCGAAAGAAATATTCCTACCAAATTTCAAGTCTCTAGGCTTTATGTTTCCAGAGATATCGTACCGTTATGAGTCAGTACATAGGTGGACATCTCTTATATATATATATATATAAGAACGCTAGTCAGTAATATTCTTCTTTCTTTTTAGAAAACATAACTTCCACACTAGGATTTTCTCCTGTATCGTGGAGACAGTTTACAAACACAAATTGCACATGGACAAACATCCAGACCCGGAACAATTATTTGTAGGCCATACAAATACTTGTTCCGTGAGACAGTTGACAGTAGACAGTTTTTCGTAGACATATTAAATGTGAAATTAAAAAAATCATTTAATTAAATTTTTATAGCTTGACGTTGAAAGCCTAGTATAAATTGTTTATTTTACGTATCCTTTATTTAATATAAACTTTTGTAGCGTTCAATATTATGCCTTATCATGTAAGCAATTGTATCTTCACTGAAATCTTTTCTTTCGAATTGAACACGAAAAATATTAAGCATACTATATTCGACTACCTTTTGTGTTATTTATAGCAGTCTTATTTGAAAATAATAATGTATTCGTATTACTTGACTCCAAAGAGTCAGTAATTCTTTCATGGGGCAATGTATAAGCTTTTACAACAAAGTTCCAGAAAATATGAAGGAACTATCAAAAAGTTTAAATTGGCACTAAGCAAAAATTATTTAATATGTGTTATTAATAATTATACTACTAAAGCGTATATGATTGACAATAAACCCTGGGAATGAGGTAATCGCTACCATGCTGTTTTTAGTATACGAATACTTAATTCTATAAAATATTATTTTGTGAATTAATATTTAAAAAAAGTCCCGCTTGGTTTCTTGTTGGTTCTTCCCAGGACAGAGGTTTTACTCGAACCAGTAGTAAAGCTTAAATGACTTTTAATAGGTATTCTTGTAATCCATATTGAATTAAAATTATTCTATTCTATTATATTCTGTTCAGTTCAGTTCAGTTCAGTTTTTTGGAACGAAGTTCCTTATCGGACGGTACGAATTTTGCGGATGGGGGCTAGGCGAGAAAAAGTGTAACATTTTTCAGTCACGACCCCTTCTGACGTAGTGTAGACGGCTTGGCGGCTATAAGGAAGCGAGATGGAATAATATCCATCTCCCTCGCACTTTTTCTTATCTTGCCATGAAAGAAATATTATTTTATTTTAAATGGCGCTTAATTTTAATAGACGCTAGTAATTCATTTATTTGTAGTTGTTAATCAATAATATAATACGTTTACCAATAATAATATACTACGAAAGGAACTTCGCTTCAACCGAGTGTTCCATAACACTCACGCATGTTTTTTTTTTAATTTAAAATAGCAGCCTAAGTCTGTTTCAATTTACAAAATCATTAAATCAATTAACACTATTAGCAGTAATCAAAAAAGTAACACAACTTAGCTTTATATTTTAGCCTTGTTACCAGCTTAGCACATCTAGCACTAGACCTAGCTAGAACGAATAACGCGAGACAGTTGGAATTCGAAATACTTGTCGCGCAGCTCCACTTCCTATTTAAAAGTAAATTTACATAACATAATATACAATATTTTATTATATACAATATTAAAAACAAAATATATACTAAAACAATGAACCAAAAAAACTAAAAACCTTAAAAAAATTATATTACAATAACTAAAATATATTATTCAAAAGGAGGCCCTTTAGGCAAGGTTCCGAAGATACTGGCAGCGTTCCCCCTTTGAATAGCTAGACTAATTCTTTGTCCGAGGTAGCTGCCAGCTCTACGGTCTCCTGTGACGTCGACTAACCTTTTTGCTATTTCCTTAACCCTAGATCACTAACCTTAAATCGGAGTAACACTATCACTAACCATTCGATTCACAGACTACGCAATGAAACGCAAATATTTTCAAAATCGTTGTTATTTATTTTATAAAAGAAACAAAAACTTGAAAGTCCTTTCTTTAAGGAATCAAACAAAACGATGAGAAATAAACAATATTAATTCTTACAACTATTACAAATAGGAACTGTGTGCTCTCCGCAAATGGCCTTTTTGCAGTATGTACAACAATATTTTGTCATACGCCTTTTTTTTGCAGGGCAAAATCCACATATTTTTCTTGTTTTATGTAGCTCTTGTACACAGCTTTCTTGTGGCACTTCAATGTTGAGAATATCTCAATACTCTTTTCACATCACGCTGCAAAGTCACCGTATTGTAGCGCTCGAGTAGCCAGGGTTTTATTAGTTCATCTGCCATTTGCAAGGCAAATTCTCTCCTCTTGAGCGGTTTTTTATGGTCTCGGGTCATATTGCATACGTAAACAACATACGCGTTTATGATACTAATGTTTACAGTATCATAGAATAAGAATAGCGGCCATCTATTGGTTTTGCGACCAGTGCTCATGATAGAACACATTTGATCCACGGTATCTACAGCGCCCTTTGTAGAATTATAGAAATTAATAATTTCCGGCTTCTTGGTAACATCATTGACAGTGGGTTGATCATGGGTGGTTGATAAAAGGTAAACAATCTTGTTAGACTTGGGCTTGTATGAAACCATGGTCATCTCGTTATCGAAGCAAAACATTGAAGTGCCCACTTGCCGTGCTCTAGAGTTTTTTTTTATTTCCTGGGGTATTTCCCGTTTGTTGCTTCGCAATGTACCAACAACTGCCAATTTATACGGAGCCTGGAGCATATCGGAAGCAAGATGAATGGATGTAAACCAATTGTTAAGTTTCGATTCGAACCATGTATGGGTTTGGTGATCTCCTTCACCAAATAGCTCGCAAGAGGTTCGGTTCCTGGATTAGTTCCCTTGCCTAAATATGGAATGGCATTGCATACATATTTTGTATTCGAGTCTGCCATCATAATAAGCTTAAGACCGTATTTATTTGGCTTATTGGGTATGTACATCCTAAATGGACAACGTCCTCTGAACCCAACAAGCTGTTCGTCAATAGTTATGTATGAACTGGGCTTATACCATTTTACACAGTTGCTTATGAATGCCTCAAAAAATTGTCTGAATGGAGCAAGCTTGTCAGAGGCCCTCCGCTCTGTTCTTGTTGTCTTGTCGTCAAACCTAAGGCATCTCAGTAAGAAATCAAACCTATCAGCACTCATGCACGCTTTAAAAGTAATTGCACTCCGTTTGTGGTCAAATAGTGTTCTAGTGGGCAAGTGGTTACTTTTTATAGCCGCTGATTGTATCAAGAGACCCAGTAAAGCCGTCACTTCATTAGTGGAAGTATGCGAGTTGGTATACTTCTCCTGTTTGTATTTAGACTTCTTGATGTCAATCTCCGTGTTGGTATAAGTAACCATCTCATTGATCATTTCATGAGAAATGAACAGGAGAAATAATTCTCTGGGGTCTGTTATTTCTTTGGCTACACCTGCAGGTCCAGGGACTACGTGAATCACATTACGAGAAGATGTTCTTGCTCGTGGATTGCGAGGTCTAGTAGACCATTTATAACCGCTCTTTCCATAAAGGTGATTTTATTGAACGAATCACAATGATGACTCAGGCTCCTGTGGCTCCTGCTGATGCTGGATGGATTCAGACCCCAACTGACCTGCATCGGATGTATTATCATCTGAATCTACAAATCTTCGCTTACGTGAGCGCCTGCTGACGAAAATCTCCTCATCAGATGACATCGAACCTTCTTCCTCACTTTCATCCGTTCCTACGTGGGCATCTGCCACCATATTATCTTCGTTTTCGGATTCCGATAGTTCCTCTGCTTCATCGTGGTTAGACTCGATGTCTGACTCACACAACCAACGTCGAATGCGCTCCTCATCTCCTCTCAAATCCATCTAAAAATAAAATTGAAAATCAAAACAATATCGTAAAATGGTCCAAAAATATTCATAAAGTCTGAAAAATACTTTTTCCCTTTACTTTTATTCCACAAAGTAATAGCACATTATTCCTATTTTACAATTAATAGGTAAAAAACCGAGTAGCGTAAAATATAATAAAAGTAATCTTGAAAATAGAAAAATATTATAACTAAAAATAATGTTACACAGTCACTAACCTTTCGTCTGTCAGACGACGCGACGGCTGTATGTCCTGTTCCAAAGCGAATGCGACCGCCACGAGTGCACACGGGTCACTAACAGGACCAATCAGGAAGGTACTGAGCGCGGGTGCCGCGAACCTACCGAACTATGAAATGCGGGGGTATGCGTAGTCTGAGAGACAAATGGTTAGTGATCTAGGGTTAAAAGCCTTATAGCGCTAAGACCCCACGGACCAACCAACAGTCTCGACACCGAATGGGACAAAAATATATTCGGAGCCTAGACCCCTGTATTTGCATGCTTTAGCTTTTTCAGCCGCTTCACAAACCGCACCAGCTCTGTTGTTGGTTCCATGTAGATGGGAAGGGGCCAGCGTGTCTGAACAGGTTGCATCCCATACCAGCACCTGGCCCATCTTCCATGGAATCAAACTCATACCGTCCGGTCTCTTGCCATCGTCTTTTGCGATACCAGACGGCTCAAGTAGACTTGGCACGTTGACGGTGGCAAGGGACCGGCGTATGATATCGTTAAGTGTTGCATGTCTCGATAAGCGGCCTGCACTTTTTTGGCATGATAGTCCGTGATGTCCTAGCTTGTCGACGTCACTGCCACACGGACATTTATGAGGAACGCAGACCGGAACCCCAAGCCGTAGACAGGTTGCGATTCGGACGGTGTCAGGCTCAAGAAATGTTCCTGTATTTGATGAAGGGTACGCGTGAAGCCAGTATCAGGCCTCATGCGTACCCACGGCCAAAAGCCTAGCACGCGCCGAACCTGTACTAAAGCTCAGAAGATTGTCATAAGTCAATTTGCAGTTTATGTCGTCCCAGCTCCTCTGTGAATTTGGAGAAACTAGAAAATTTTGACCAGGGCATGCAATTAAGAAAGCGTTTCTAGCTTCTTCCAGGCCAGCAATCTCAAAGTTTGAAGGGGATGCCCTTAAAAATTTACTTATGAGATTTGCTGAACTATGGACAGAAGATAGGAAGGCTGGTAAAGAGACACTGGAAATTTTGCGAATCCCTAAACCACCATAACGGATGGGTAGGGATGCTTGGGTCCAATATTGCTCGTTCAGGTGCATATTAAGAATCGATTCTAAATTAATTTTGATTAAGTTGTCTACTTGTGTCAAGAGGTCTGGGTGTTTCCAAAAGGAGCAGCAACGGAGCACATACGTAAATTTTGGGACGAAAAGACAGAATTTTAAGATGCAAAGTGCATAATGTGGACTAATTTCAAGGAGACGGTCAGCGAAATTTTTAAATTTAGTAATTGAATTATTAATATATTCAGAAATAGATTCATTAAAAATTGGAGAACCTAAAAGGTAAAGGGAATTACTGTTAACTATTTTAATATTTGCAGCCAAAATATTAAATTTTTGTTTTACGTCATTTAAATTTAAGTTGCAGTTATTTATAAAAAGTTCGCATTTGCTAAAATTAAGCTCCAAACCAATGGCTTCAAATTTATTTTTGATTAAAAAAGGTCCGAAAACACAGTATCCATATCACCTCCTAGGGTTCCGTCATCCAAATACCAAACGTTGAATTTAGAATATAAATTTTTGATTATCGGATTTATAGCCAAACTAAAAATTGCTGGCCCAAGGGGATCACCTTGTTGACAACCTACTTCCGAGGACAGTTCATTAGAACGATATAACAATTTTGTTGGGCCAGCGTAACTGATTAAAAGATAATTGTATATTTCCGGTATATGTTGTTTATTTCCGTCAGCAGTGTATCCCTATTTACCGAATTGAAAGCATTTTTAACATCAATTTTGAGCAACACGTCAGGATGTCCGTAAGTTAGGAAAGAGCATAGGGCATGGACGGCTGCCTCACACCCTCCTTTGACACCGAAACCTAACTGTACGGGTTCAAATTCCGAATTTAATATTGGTAAAATATGTCGAACAGCAATTTTGGAGGCCAGGCGTCGTAGTGTTGATCCAACAGCAATTGGTCTCATCCCTCCGTCCTTTTTGGTGAGGGCAATGAGGTTCGCGCCGAAAAGAATGGGAACAATTTCTGGATTGAAATTACCGGAATACATAAAGTTGATTAATTTAGTGATCGAATTTACAAGTTGCTCACCTGCATCACCCACAGAATGCGATGTTAAGTCTTTCAAATGTTGGGGTGAGATTCCATCCAAACCTGCAGCCGAACCTGGTTTAAAAGATAAAATGGCATCCGTAACATCTTTATTTTCAAATTTGAAGGCATGCTTGCCCTGCTGTTGGTAGTAGAAGTAAAGTAAATTATAATAATATTTATTATTATTTGGATATATTATAGTATTCTCGTCTGATTGGGACTTTTAAATATATGTAAAAAAGGTGATAATTAAGATAAAATATAATAGTATAATATTTTGAATATAATACTAATAATACTAATACCAATAATTTTTTACCGTGTAACTTCTGAACGACTTAACCGATTCAAGTCATATTCACTCAATATATTTTGTTGAACCATGGTTCATAGCTTAGCTAGGATAAAAAACTTGGCGCTGTAGTCAAGTTATCACAAAATCTAAGTTTATGGATCAAACTGACACATGTTCATAATATATTATGTCGTTTAAGTGTCAAAAATAAAATAACAAAATCTGGACCCTTTGGTGCTATGATCGAGTACCTCGTGTCTACCAACGCGGCACTACCGAAAAGGGCAGAACGATGTCTGCTGAGCCAGTTAATTTAATAACCACCAGCCAAAGGACATTGCTCTGCGCCCATACATTGTTCGCCCTGTAACCAAGAGCATCGGAAAATTATGTGATGTATTTTCGATAATTAGTAAATTCCTATATGATCTTATTTTTATAGCGGACTAGCTGCAGAATAGATATATTTCAAAAAAAGTATCAGATTTTGAGGTTATAATCGAACCACGAACATTATGGTTTTTCATAGCTCCGAGTGATTTTTAAGAAACTGAAAAATAATATCCAAAACATTTAGCTATTTTTAATTCCTACCTAAATAATTGGGTATGTAGTTTTTGTTCTAAAGCCTAAATGTAAGTAAGTGCAACATATAAATGCCATAGAATATAGTCGCGTCTACTATCTAGTGCATTGAAGCCTTTGCGTCTGGACGGCGCTGTTAAAACGCGTGACTATGAAACCAGCCTTACCAGTTAGGTAGTAAGTTGTTTTTAAACCTACATTAACTTATTATTTTTGAATTAGAAATAAAACACAGATTTCATTTCATGTTTATTGTTCATCTTCTAAATACATCACGAGAATCGGAATATGCAGACAAAGTAGAAATGTAATTACAAAAAGAGGTGCAGTCCGTTGTTGTACACAGTGACGCATCTGTTCATCTTCCAAGAACGTAGAACCAACAGCAGTGCCACAATTTACACAAAATACACTTTCAATTGCGTATGCGTAAGTCCGTTTATGAGTGCCAGGTTATCGTTTGAGCGGTACACAGTTACGAAAATCACAACCAGGTAAATCGTTTTTGAAAGCAATCAGAGTCCGTTAAAATAGCCAAGTCGTAATATTCAATAGATAGTCCCGAAAGTCACCAAAATACACCGATATAATTACGAAGAGCGAGCGACAGCGACGCCAATGTAATTGACAGAGTGAGAGACCATAGACTTAAAATAAACTGGCGTATTCTAAGTCTATGTGAGAGACTGACAAGTGACAAGTGACCATTTAGTGAAGTCAAAAAATAGGGGTGCTAAATACGATACGATTTATCGATATTTAATAAAATCTTATTTGTAACATATGGTAATAGTAAATCTACTATCGCCATATGTTACAAACAGTATAACATCAACTTTTGTCATACGATAATATTAATACCATAACAAGTATGACAATGTCCTACTTTACTTATAATGACACGATACTTCTCTACTTCTTCTATACTTGTAACAATATTAATAATAACACTTTTTATAAAGAAAACATTATTTATAGTTCATGAAGTAAAAATAAGTGTTTTTTTATATTAATTGTCGTAAATTCTTTAGTGATTGTTTATTTAGAAGTAAACCACACACTTTTAACAGTCATTAGAAAAGCCTGAATAATAACGATCATGATGAAATATCATTAGGTATAGAAGGTTTTTTAAATCATACTTTAAGGGAATAATATTAAAGGAATGGTAATCGAATGTTTTTATTCAAGCTTCTATTTGCACTTTATTCGAAATAAATTCAAAATATGATTCAGATTAAAAAAATATGCAACATTGGGCATCCTTAATCATTTTTCGACACCACATGACGTTTAACGAAGATGGCGGTGATTAATGTTATTAGTCAGATAGAATACTTTTTAATATTCATTTCGGCATGCAGCTAGTCCGTGTTATAAAATTATGTGCAACTTATATAATAAAATAGGCAATTATTTATCGTGTATGTCCGATGCTTTTATTGCACAGGGCGATTCTGGACATTGTCATTTAATAATTCAATTCAAAATATAAATACTGATGTACAATTTTTGCAGTTTCGAAAAGTACGCGTAAATAAAGTTTCTACATTTATTTCAAAATAACCGCAATTGAATGTGATTTATGGGCAACAAAGACGCGCGCTCGTGTGTGTACGAGTCAATGAACGGAGCTTTTGCCTACTATTTACTTCCTTAATGACACACTCGCTACTTAGTTGATAACTGATAACTGTCACAATAAATAAAATAAAATAAAAAATACATTTCATCGACGACTGGAATAAATGATATGCAAATAAAAAAATCTGCACACCTCGAATTACATAATATTTTTACTCCAACACTAAAGACAGTTCGAAATACAAGTTTAGACTACAGAGCGAGGGAAAGAGGTGGAGAATAAATGTAAACAATTAGTTATAGAAAAGATAGTTGAGCTGGAAGGCCAATGATAGGTTATGCGATTTAAATAATGGTTACTCAGGCGGCGCGAGCGTAGCGTTTAGCGCAGAAGCGGACTAGCTGGCACTGGCCGGTAAAAACGAAGTCGCCCGGACGGCTACGAAGGCAGTGTGCCGAGCATTGCCGACCTCAACCGACATGAACTTCGCATCGGTGCGTACGCTGTTCAATATACATATTCAATAATTCAAAACTGACAGTAATTGTATGTTGTTGTATATTGTTGTATTACAGACGTAACCGATGACTATCTTTATTATTGCGTATTTGAAAATACGCAATAATAAAGATAGTCATATTGCGTATTTGAAAATCAAGTATGTACAACTATTAAGAATTTAAAACGATTAACTATTTACATCTTATACTATATATATATACTTAAAATAAAACTAACTTAGGTACTGGTATTTTAATAGGTGTTGAAAATGGAGTCCGTTTCTCACAATTCACAGTTGAGCACGTTTCCTTAAATTATTTTTCACATTAATTACATGTGTCAGAGCACTTTTCACTTCCGTGAATGCAGCAATTATTTTGCTGCGGAGGTCGTCATGGTTTTGGGCCTCTGCGACGTAGACTTGTCTCTATTTCACCTCATAAATAAAAGTCTAGTGGTGTTAGGTCCGGTAACCTTGCAGGCCACGGTATAGACCACCAATCCCAATCTACGTATTCGCTATTCAAATAATCACGCACTGCACTTAAATAGTGAGGTAGAGCACCAACGTGTTGGAAATAAAAAAATATTCAGTAACACTAGGGGTATATCGTCCAAGAAATCTTGAATAACACCTTGTAACATGTCCAAATAATTACCACCCATTAATCGTCTTTCAACGAAGTACGGGGCCACAATTATGTTGCAACTAAAACATTTACACTAAATCGCACTTGATGATAACTATCTTTTATAGAGTATGCAAATACTACCCACTAATGTTCGTTGCGACTATTATAAAGCCCTACACGCGTAAATAGGGCCACACATCAACATCGCCAGTCCACATAATGTTAGTATTATCAATTTTTGACATCAATCATTCACAAAAATGTTTTCGAGGTAGACCATCGTTATTATGCAGTGCTTGCACACGTTGGTAATGAAATGGGTGATATCCAGAATAATTCAGTAGTTTCCAGACGTAGTACTGGCTGTGACAAGTAATACTACCTACAAAAATTTAAAAATAGGCCACCGGTACTTAATGAGGTCACGGTCAAGTCAACACTGTCGGGTGTCGGCCGGCCAGGTGAACGTACCCAGCGGTGTATTGAAAGGGAAAGGGCGGGCAGCCGGAGAGACGCTTTTATTTTAACCGAGTCAAAACAACTATTAGATACCTAAATCTGTAACCAAGCGCGAGTGTCGAATGCCACCGACAGTTGCTTCGAACTCAAGACTCCCTTACGAATGTGTGCGTGCGTATAAAATTGTAGGCACTTCATATTTATGAATGACGAGCATTTATTAAAATAATGCATTTCCACACATTTTGAAAATAAAGGATAAAAAGGATAAAATCTTTCAGTTTTTTTCTTGTTTATTTTTTTTTTCACCATTTGCTTATGTTATCTATTCTATACCTCCTCTGCAAATTTGGCAATATACACATATACACATATATCTTGCAACTTCCAACTTTATTATTTCCATATTCACATAACCTAAACAGATAAAAATTCTAATATATTAAAATTGCAACGTCTACGCCACAAAAAAGTTTTACTATATTTGCTTATGGATTGTCCCGCAAGGCCTGCGTTTTCTAATGAATTTTCTACCCTCAGTCGTCAGTTGCGTCCGTCAATTAGCAGGATGCACCGCGTTCAGGTAGGCATTTGAGGAAGAAAAAAAATTTGTCCACAATCATAGTTACAGGCTGTTTTATGTTTATTTAAATTAATCTTATATTTTAATATGTAATATATTTCCGTGTAAGTAATTGACACGACAAGTGTCATATTCGTTGCAGTTCGTCTGCCTCTTTCACTCCGTGCATTATTTTCAATAAACCGCAATATAATTTTTCATACGCTATATTATTCGTGACGTTTGATTTATACTCGCAGGTATATGGTTAATTTTAGCATTTTTATTATTAGTGCAGTATGGTGGTGGTGGCGTAAGACAAACCTCACCACCTCTCACTCATCACCTCTTTCAATCTTGTCGTAATATGCGATTATGGGAAATATCAGAAAATCTCATGGTTATTGTTAGACGGCGGTATGACCATCTATTTCACGTCAGATGTAAAATAATACAACCGGTGACGGGTAGTAGTCGAAGGTCCGGTACATCTGGTATTGCAATCGCCAATCCTGTTCAGAGTTGAACTGTTGTAGGCTGATGAAGAGAGCCATTAAATGGTTTTTAAGAAGGTCTCATAAAACTTAGCTTTTCAACACAATTAAATAAATTAGTATATATGTAACACAGTTACTTTGGTACAGTACATTGAAATTTCATATAAATTATGGGAGTAATTATAAAAACATTTCAGCTACCGTCGTGGCTTGCAATCAACCTGCTTCCTTGGCGGACGAATTAGGCGCTCTCGCTGGCCTCCTAATACGACCAGGGTCCCAAGGCCGGCCCTTGTTGGTACTCAAGTGTGGGTACCTTCTCGATGAAGATTCCAGCCCAGATTCAGAACGACTTCAAAGTCTTGGTGACGTAGATAGTGGTCACAGTACAGCACACTCACCTATAGACACCGGCCCCAAGAGTATATCGCCTACCCCACTCCAACAGAATGGTTAGTATTAAGAAATTTCCTTTTTTTCATAATAGTTAAGACAAATTTAACTATAGGGACTTCAGACTATTCTTTATTTTTAGACAAATTATAATAATTTCAGTGCAATTCGTGGATGCTTTACAATTTTCTTCAACTTGGGGTATATAACAACCAATTATATTTCTAAAGCTTTACGCAAGTTTCAAATACAATTAGATAAAAATTATAAGGACCTTGAATCAACTAAAATCAAAACTTCTTTAAAAAATCTTTGAATTAATGACATAAAATTTTGAAAGCACGCTTTGCTTAAATTTCGCAATTATTTCTCAATATTTGATGGTATGAAAACACTTCAGCTGTGGTTGCATGTTACTGCGTGCATTATTAATGCCGTAATACGACTTAGTGTTTTAAATTATGACAGAAAATGCTTCCAGCTCAAATACAGTCACCTTTTATTTTACCGTTTCATTTTTCGATGTTAATTGCTTTTGTATGTTAATGGTGCAAAAAATATGATGTGTTATTTATGTAGAACTATTTTCAGTTTCGCCTACGTCAAGTTGTAGTATCAGTGGTATTAATTATTCTGGAAACATGACCACGGTTCCTCATAGTCAACTAGAGATGTTAGAAGCAACACATAGAGGCTTACATAAATTTAATCCAAGACATCACGATGAGCTTGAAGTTGAAATTGGTGACCCCATTTATGTACAAAAAGAAGCTGAAGATCTGTGGTGTGAAGGTATATAAAATAACAATAACTTTTCGATAAATATAAAAAAAACATTTTAGGACACTGAAAAACAAATGACGTTCGTTTTCAGGGGTCAACTTGAGAACAGGTCAACAGGGAATATTTCCATCAGCTTATGCTGTGGATATGGAATATAACGATTTTGATCCGGCGAATGCCAAAATCAAGCGAGAGCGATATCTTTTAGGGTTCGTCAATAAATACACACGAGTTTGAAATACGTTTAAATTAAATTATGACTAACTTTTTTAACTCTGAACTAGGTATATGGGATCGGTGGAAACTCTTGCTCATAAAGGAACAGGTGTTGTATGTCAAGCTGTAAAGAAAATAGTAGGAGAATGCGCCCGAGAACCAGGTGCACAACCATGTATTTTAGAAGTATCAGATCAAGGTTTACGTATGGTTGATCGTTCGAAACCAGAGGTGAGTAATGTATATCATAAAAATATTATATTTTTAGACAAAAATCAGAATAAAATTTTGTAATAAACTATATCTTTTCATGTTCCTGCTCCAAAACTTAAAACTCTCTCAATAGTAAGATGGGGAGATAATGCTTGTGTTCAGCAGTAGCTCATTTGACACCAACAGAATATCGGTGCTGTGGTTACTCTCGGCACTCCATATTTTTCAGTTATTAACTTTCTTTATTTCAGTAGGCCGTATGTAGATTGTTACATTATTTTTATAACATATTTGTCAGGATATTCTATCAGGACATATAATAATATGATAAGGAACAATATGTTTCTATTTAAAACAGCAACAATACAATAAAAAACAGTGACAAAACATCAAAACTAACTATAATGCGATTTAAATAAGAATAGAACTGACCTGGTGCCATATTGTGACGTTATAGCTGTCAATTCAAACCAATTCGGTAGGGTGAGCAAAACAAATATTTATGAAATAATATTTATTTACAAAAGAAACATAAACGAAAAAGTAGTCCTCCAGCGATTCTACTATAAGGGCTATATCGTCGGCAGATCGAAGGTAACTGATGTAATCGCCATTGATATTAATACCGTATTCTTTCCAGTCCAATATCTTGAAAACGTCTTCCAATGCAGCGGTGAAGAGTTTCGCGAATATAACGTCACTCTGTTTTACACCTCTCTGCACTTTGATGGGTCTATTACTCTGGTTCTGTACTCGGGTAGCCATCGTAGCCCTATTGTACAAACATTTTCGCACTTCGATATACCGACAGTCAACTTGGCGCCGCTGAAGGACTGAAGAGCCGCCCAAATTTCGCCGGAATCAAAGGCTTTCCATAGTACACATACGAAAAGCAAAGTGGTAGATTGTAATCTTCGGTTTTATGTACAATTTGCCGAAGGGTGTATATGTGGTCTATGGTACTAAAGCCTTTTCGGAAAACCTGCTTGTTCGGGAGGCTGGAAGTCGTCGAATCTGCCTGCGTGACGATTCGTAACGACTCTTGAAAACAACACGTAGATGCGGCTCAGAAGGAAAATCAGTCTGTAGTTATTCAAGGGAGCGTTGTCGCTTTTCTTGAAGAACAAGCACCGCACTTCTGCTCTACTCCTCCGGAGTAGTCCCGCCATAGAGGACGGAATAGAAGAACATCTGAAGGACTTCAAGTACTGGTTTTACACCCGCTTTCAGAAACTCAGCTGCAATTATATCCTCGCCCGGGGCCTAGCTGTTTTTAAGGTGCTGGAGACCCATTCTATTCTCGCTCATACTGACGTCCGGGATATTATCAGAATAGTGTCGGATAAGACTTGCTCTTTAATCGTTACTCTTTTACACTTACGTGTGGCTCCAACGATGATGTGAACAGCTGACCGTAGTACTTCTCAATCTCGCTCAAAATCTCAGGTGAAACGATGCTGCCACACTCGGTCTTCAGCTTCAACAGTTGCCTCTTACTTTCAAACAGATCTCTGGCAAAAATTTTGGAACCTTGATTCCGCTCGATCTCTTCTTCAATACGAGCTGTATTGAAGTTGCGTAAGTCCCGCCTCATGAATTTATATCTGTCAGTTCAGTTTCCTGTATGCTGTCATATCTACAACTTCATTTCTCGTCTAACAGCCATGAGACTAAGATTGTGATCGGAGAATTTTTGGGTTGTTTTGCGAAAAGTCTCGTAGAAATTAGCTCATCAGTTCGTTTTCAGTTTTCACGAGCTTATCATTCATATCGTCCACTGTCTTCCAGGCACTGAAAACGATTTTCTAACTCGAGCTGAAAGTTTTCGGCGCTTTGGATTAGAGCACGAGGGAGATGAAGCGTTGACTTCATTACTTAATGATTAGGTTCAGTGTGCCTCTCACCATTCGGTGATCGCTGCCATTTTTCACCCTTGCGATCACTGAGACATCACTGAACAGTTGCCGTCTGGTCGTCGTAATTTCTCTATCTCGCTCAACTTGTTGTCATTGAGGCATAGCCCTCAGGATCCCAAAGCCCTTCTCTCTCTCTCACTCAACTTGTCGTCATTGAGACAGAGCACTCAGGATGCCATAGCTCTCTATCGCTTGACAGAGGCCTAATAGAGGTCGACATATCTTAAACAGGTAAAACTGACATAGTATCGAAAATTGCACACATCAGGCAGTGCAAGAAAAGAAAATGATTTCGATCAAAATATTTGCAAAATTTATGTTTAGATGCGAACAGCAATTTTTTCAAATGACTAACTAAAATTAAGAGATTAATTTACGCTGTTTTTTTTTATGTATGACACCAGGGAAAGTTGCATGAAGGCCAATATCTTTAAATAATTTGACATAGACTATCAAGAAGGTATAGAAGATAAGATGAAATCATTATTATATTTAGTAATGGTTGTAAAGCGTAGAACAGCAATTTCACGCTTTGTCAACCTCCAACGTTTTACAATAATACACAACACCGAAATTCATCAAAAACCGTCATACGGTTCAGTTGATGCATGTATTGAAAACAAGAAAATAAAAGATTTCGTAAAACTAATAAAAGCAGCAGCCCCATATGTAGGTCGATACTTACTCGTATATTTTATGACATTCTAAGCATTTCTTTTTCTCCCAACAACAATTAATCTATGAGAACGGAAACTAAGTCTGGCGATACCTTCATCCCTTATATAGTCACTAGCGATCTGCCCCGGCTCCGTACGGGTTTTTTATTAACGCCCCGTAACCCTCCTTGCGGATGGAATTTCGTAAGATCCTCTACTCGGTAAAAGGAATATTCCTACCAAATTTCAAGTCTCTTCGTCGTCTTCAAGATAAGGGCTTTAAAATACACATGTTCAGCTCAAAGTGAAGTGTGGACAATGACCAATATGATTGAAGAATTATTAAAAGAAACAACTAATGCCGAAGGAATATCATGAGTTTTATAATATTCAACGTCACAAATAAATATACCTTTCGATATGTAATTGCATTTCTTACATATCTAATAGCGTTTTAATTTAGCAATTTTGTAATTCAAAGCTAATGCTACAATTGTCTTCAACAGCTACCCTATATCTGCAAAGGATTCCTCAAAATCATTCGTATCAATCAAAAACGTATTAACCAGTTGATCTTACACATTTAATGCATACGTCTAAGTATAAAATTTAAAAACTAATTTTGCAAAAGATATACATAAGGGATGGGCCATTTAAGAATTGGAATTGGAATCGGCTATAAAAAAAAACTAATTAATATTTTTTCAAAGCTATGAGTTTATTAGAAAGATTGAACCTTTCCATGTAGGAATAGAAGACAACATCATTCAAATGACTGCCACGGCTAGCCTTACAATACCCCATTCGATCAGTCCAATTTTTCAGTACATTTTCCATTGTTTGGGCCTCTATTTCGTCAATGGCAACTTCGATTTCATGTTTCAAGTCGTCAATCGTCTCTGGATGGTTGGCGTAACACTTGTCCTTAACGGCTCTCCACAAAAAAGGTCCAACGGAGTCAAATCGTAGCTTCGAGGTGGTCATTTGACCTCAAAATTTCGGCTGATTATGCGATTTTCGAAAACAGTGTGCAAATGATCGACTGTTACGATTGCTGTGTGGCACGTTGCGCCGTCTTGTTGAAATAAAATGTCGTCTATGTTATCCTCTTCAATTTAGGGAAACAAAAAATCGCTTAACATGGCGCGGTAGCGATCGCCATTTATTGTAACTGCGTTTCCTTGCTTATTTTCGAAGATAAATGTCCCAATAATGCCGCCAGACCAAAATCCGCACCAGACAGTCATTCGTTGTGGATGCATTGTTTTCTCCATGATGACATGGAGTGACCTCCGAGGTGGAAATGGGCTTCATCTGAAAAGATAATTTTTCGGTAAAAATGCTCATCTTCGATCAAGCGGTCTTCGGCCCATTGAGCAAACCGAAAATGCATCGGATGGTCATGCGACTTCAGCTCTTGCACTAATTGAACTATGTACGTATTCATACCGAGATCTTTATGCAAAATTCTTCTCAAAGAAGTAACTGAAATAACTGAAGTGCGTGAAATGTTCAATTCTTGAGAACGATGACGAGTTGATGTTGATGGTTGTTCACGCACACTCTGATGATGATAATGAGCAGCGATGTTGTTTTATCCAAAAACGATCCAGTTTTACGAAATCGCGTCACAAATTGATCTACAAACTGCGTTTATGCACATCCTTTTTGTCAATTTTTTTTCGTAAATTTCTTACAGTTTGAGTATAAGACTCACCACTTTGGAAATAAGTTTTTAATATTTCCCAACTTTGTTCAAACGAAAAGCGACCCATTCCATAAATTTCAAACATAACTTTCTGTCACATCGGAAATGTCAACAAACCTTCCAACCTCAAAATAACCTATAGTTCCAATTCCAAACCTTAGATGATCCTGTATAACCCAATTTTTAATAATCAATCTCAATTTTCAAATAAATTATAACCCGACTGAATATAAAAGTAAAACAAATTAACTATTTTATTCATATAACTGTAATTTTTAATTTGTTTATGTTGTATTTTATTCTATAAATAACTTTTACTTGACATTTCAAAAATCAGCCCCTAGTGATATATAATATTTATAGTAAAGCGATAAATTAAAGAAACTTTAAATTAATTAAATTAAAAAACAGATTATCAAAGTGCTTACGAAAAATTGAAGCTTGAAAATTTTGTTCACCTACTTTAAAAGATGAAAAAATTGAATTATTATGAAAATTTGATTTTCTGTAATATCACAAGTTGTTTTGCTAACAAACGATAATAATCTAAAGACGTTAAAGCAAAAATGACGTTGTAGCGCTTCTATTTGAGGGATTATCCAATACAAACTATGTTCTGAGAAATCAGCATTTTGTATAGTCAATATTTTATGAAAAGTTGATTTATTATTTGTGTCTGAAATGAACTATAATACATAAATTTTATATACAAAATTTATGAAGTAAATGAATAGTCAACTTAACAAAAAGTTAAAAACACACGACATACAATGTTGTGTACTTGTTAGTTACAATTATTTCAGTTACTTAATTATTTAACTGTTATTTTGCCTTATTGTGCCAAGAATATTCAACTGTACATATCCCTATAAAAAATAAGACGAAAAATATTGATTGTCTTACGTCTTTACGACATTCGCTTGCCACCACAAAACACTACCTATAAAAAATTATGTAGTCACTCAGCTGGATATCGCAGGGAGCATTGTAGAATCATTCCGATAATTTTCTCAAATGAATTTGCCTATGTTAAGTTTAGATTTAAGATTTTTAATTAATTATGAACTTTATGTAGTTAAAGGTTATAAAAATATTATGTAGTAATGAATAATTAAATTTTAAATGTAGTGAAATTTGTTTAAAATTCTACAGAAAAGTCGCAATGGGCCGTGTATTGACTACTTCTATTCGTTGAAAAACGTATCCTTCTGCGCTTTTCATCCTCGTGATCACAGATACCTTGGATTCATAACCAAACACCCGACATTGCAACGGTTTGCATGCCACGTGTTCAGAGGACAAGAGTCTACAAGACCCGTTGCTGAAGCTGTAGGGTAAGTAATTCGGAGATATTTTTTTTAGATTTGCTGAATGATCCCTCTTAAATTTAATAATTAATAAATAGCGGTTTTAGAAATTGAAAAGTAAAAATTGGTTATTTAATAATTTACTTATTTAATACTCAAAATCCAAACGTGACTTTTCTTCTGTTTAGAATATACGTAAAGAACAACTCAAACATTAAAATAAAGTTAAGAAAAATTTAATCTTAGTCTTTCTTGCCAGAATTACTAGTATGTAGATATATAAAATTGAAAAATTTTTGTATAATTTCACGTAGTTCACGCATATGAAATTGTTGTAAAATTTCAGGAGGGCATTCCAAAGATTCTACCAAAAGTTTATAGAAACAGCATATCCAGTCGAAGACATCTACATAGAATAAATTTAAATACGTATAACGTTTATCACCACATCATCATAACAAGCTTTCACGTTGAGATTTTCACACACCCTTGGCGTGGAACCTGATAGCATGAACAAAATGCATGTCAAAAAAATTGAAGGAGAAGAACACTTTATTTTACATTAAACACCAATAAAGTTATTAGTGTGTACAAATATTACCACTGGCTAGTTGTGATTTAACAAAGTACTTAAAATATTGGAAATCATTTCTCTTGCTATTACTAAAAACGACCAGTACGCTAAGTGTCTGTGAAAAACGAGTGCTTTAACTTCAGAACTTTAAACGTTGTCGATAGCTATGTCGCCTTTTAGGAATATTTTTTTAATGAAACATTACAATCAGAGTAAGCATAACTGAGCATTGCATTGCGCCTTGCTTTTAAGGTATTAGGAAGTTAGGATAAAATCAGTTAATATTGTTGTATAAAATATAAAAAATGTTATGCCAGAACTTTGTATAATGCCACCACTTTTCAATAAATTTTACTTATAAAAGACAAGGTTGAATGTGTCTTTTTGTAAACTTGGCAATACTTGACTGCTTTCTACATTTTCAATAAAATATATTTTAGCCGACTTCAAACACAACACTCGTTTTTTTTTACCAAAAACATTAAAGCTGAGTTGAGTTTTATCTGTTGGAATATGATCCGTTAAGTGCTGCCAAGTGTATCGCAAGAAAATATCAACTGAATCTCGTATACTGTGATATGGAAACCTTTGATTTTTCTTATAAATGTAGAGTTATTTATTTTAAGGTTAGCAATAGCTTAACGTATTTCAAAGGTTTGAAATTTATATTACCTTCATACAACGTACATATATAAAAACATGTACTACGTAATTAACAAAACCATTATATAAGAGGAAATATATTATTGTGATTAGTAGTTTCTGTGTTAGACAAAAATATTTACTTTAACTTTACTGATGGTACATCTGTTTTTAAATTCCCTTTATTTATTTATTTTTAGAAAATAAATTTAATGAATGTACCTATACTGAGAATATACTTTTAGACTTCACTTTTTCCCATAAACATGAAGCACTATATCACCAAATTGTACATACATAACTAACGCTACCGCCTCGTTTAGCACTGCGAAGGAATCACTAAAAACTTGCTTTTCGTAAAAATAATTACTACACTTTTCTGGATAAACGAGTTTACACTTATTCAGTATAGTGTATTGTGGTTTGATTGTTTCGCAATGTAAATGAGGCCTACATTTTGTAAATATGACTTATAAGAGATCTACACCAGAATAATTCAAAGGAGAATACAGATACTCAACAAAGCTAAAAAGCTGTGACTCCTACCGAGTAATGAATATTATAGTTTTATTTATTTTTCCATCACTATCGTAACTTAATGAAATAGAATTGCATAAGGCATTAAAGTTATTCTGTATTATGTGGGACTGAAACTAAGTATTTTATTTTACTTCACAATAATGGCCCTTCTGCAAAACTAATGCCAAAAATGATTTGTTATATTTAATATTAAATATCTAATAAAATAAATTTTATGGATTTTATCGCGATTAATTTTAGCTTATTTATTCCCGATCTTTTAAATATCCGATGCCTACCGTTAACTTTAAAACATATTTTTAAATTGAAGGTAGCCACCAAATTTAAAATTAAACGCGATAATAATTTGCCATAGAAAAAAATTCATCACCCCATCGCCATTATCTTGATTGAGCTTAGAAGTCACCTCAGGTGGAGACATTTTACGGTGTATGACAGATTGTGGAATGATCATTCTAAAAGTTGTAAGATTTAGAACAGGCCGTAGCTCAGCGTACCTAACGTGTATAAGTTAAGAACATAATATGATGTAATTGGCGAAGCAGTGAGTCGAATAACATCAGATTAAGACTTACACATGAAAACCACGACCGCTTCGTCCACAGTGTACTGTAACTGGTACTATAACAAAACAGTTCAACTTTTTTTACAAATTGTCTTTTGATCAAGACGTGACATCTAAATCTTACTAGTGTCCACTAGTAAGATTTCACTTTCCATGGTGAACCCAATCTTCTAAAGGTTGACATCTAACAATCATTCTGTGGTTACCTTTTTTACAATTATAAGCCAGTGCTTGAAAACTTTCCTGTCTGATGGTAAGTGATGTTGCGGCCGAAGAAAGTAAAGCACACTGACTTAGCTTAAGAAAAGTCTATTCGCTCTTGCCTCATGAAATGCCCCATTTCATAATCTACCGAGAAACACTCTGATCTGCCTTATTATAATACTACATATTGGCCAACCCATATATATTCACAAGGCAAAAAATATTCGTACATACATAACGTAATGCCTATAATTGTCATGGGAGTCCAAAAAGATTCTGCTTTTCTGCCAATATCCCAATATAGTATTAGTCGCCTTTTACGACATCCTAGGAACTAACACACATATGTTTTATTTTAACTGCCACATAAACATGAGACCCAAACTAATACAAACAATGTTTGTGAAACGCTCCCGAAAACGAAGACAGAGGATAGTACTGACGATACCTTTGATGATGGATCAGAAAGAAAATCGATACCGAGGAAAAAAAAATCATCTTTTCACAACATTTTATTAGCTTTATTCACGCTCCATCATGTTAGTACAGCTAAATGAAACGATAATTTCATAAAAAAAAGTCATGAAAAAGTTAAACATAAAACCAGCAGTGGAATACTTAGGCCCGTATTAATAAACGTTACTCAACGACGAACTCAAGTGCGTAATCATTTGATACGCCCTCATTACGATATCAGCATCTCAAGATCGTTGCTAATTAATAAATACATAAAAACAGTATCTCAAGACGCTGTACTTAGGAATACTGTTCTGCGACTTGAGGGCTTGATCTCGTGAACGATTATGTCACATAGACCGAAGTTTAAAATATTATTCATCACGTTTCGTTTTTGCTATATCATGAGATTTATTGAATAATTTTATTTTGATAAAACTTAAATAAATAGAACTGTATCACGTTATAAAGTTGTTTTCTACTTTCTAAAACCTTAAATTGTTAAAACTATTATGTATTTATTTCTAAATACGAACTAAATATTTACTATTTAATTCAATATGTACAAATAACCCAACGCATTAAAGCGACGACAGCGCCAGTGTCAAATATAAAACTGAGCTGACGTATAATTTTTGACCCTGGAAAACATTTTGATTACTTAACTTTGATCTCGCGGGAAATTTAATTTATAGAAAAATGGAAAGCAAGAAGCATGTATTTACTCCCATTGAAAAAAAATGCTTTCTCGGTATTATAAAAAATATAGGGCTATGTTGGAAAATAAGGAATCTACGTATTAAAAATGAGGCCTGGAGCAAAATAACTGTAGAATACAAACGCTAGTCTATACGCATCTAGACAGGTAGGTAATTATAGTACTACAAATATCACTTTTTAAACATCAATATAGTAATCTGAATTTCCATAGCAGCATGTACCTAGTCATGACATTATATTTTATCTTACAAATCGTACAAATCGTGGATGACCTCATTATCTACTTTGAAATTTAATACATTATATTAATTTAAATAATGAAATAAATTATACCTACTTAAGTAAATATACAATATGTACGTAACTGAAATGATGTTGTGGCAAAAAACCTTAAAGTTAATGGAACGGCTATTTCTGGTGAAATTGGAAGACCTCTGTTACTGTATTTCACCAATGACTCTTTTATTAATGTTACAATATATATTACTGATTCTTGACTAAATCTGTATAGTTTTATAAAATGTTCACATCGTAA
The DNA here is from genome assembly GCA_029286625.1 of Parnassius orleans. NCBI lineage: Eukaryota > Metazoa > Arthropoda > Insecta > Lepidoptera > Papilionidae > Parnassius > Parnassius orleans. Next base: position 5,883,750 of record JAGSMP010000065.1, on the reverse strand, counting down.
CTTAAAAGAATCGGAGGTTCGGAGGCATACCTTACATAATTTTTTGGTAACCGATATCCCGAAGGCCGTTAAATATCGTCATTGTACTCAATTTCGTCGTAGTAATTAATTTCTCTTAAAATATTTTCAACCTCCATGTCAACAATCACGATCATAAGTCACGGACTGCCCGCACTCAGATTTTAGCATCTCAAGTACATACACTTGAGAGTAGAGTTTCGTTTATTAATCAGTGCGTCACTCAGGTGATATCGTAAACCTAAGCCGCATCTTGAGATATGTTTATTAATAAGATCATAACCTCAAGATTGTACTCATGTGTGTACTTGAGCTAAGTAACGTTTATTATTACGGGCCTTAAACATAAAATCAGCTAACTAGGGGTACGCACGGCCGCCGAATTCGCGCGGATCGCAGCTAGCGATCATGCCACCAATACCTAATAATTTACAACACTTGTCTAAATACCTAACTTATCTACTTAACCTACTATTTTGCCACTGTGCTTGTCTCCACCTAGCCACTTTAATTCGAAGTCACAGGTTAAATAAACCAAATACATGGTTCGATTCCCCGCTAATGAAAAAATTACTTTAATGTTAACAAGAATAAAGTCGTGCCTTTTTTATCCATCGTGAAGGTATGTTTATTATTCTGATGTATTCAGTTATGTACCTATTCAGATCAGTTCAGTACTAAGTTATTTAAAAAAAAATAGGTATGAAACAGCTTACCGATCTAAATCCTCCGTGGCCTTATGAGATTCTCCAAGGCACATTAACATGTTGCCGTATTCACGAGCTCTATAAACGTACCTACGCGTTAGGCATTATTAAAACAAAACAAGAAACACAAAACGTAACAACAAGAATAACAACAACAAGTAATAACAACAAGAATTTAATAAACAAAACGATTGAACTGTCGCTCACGTGCACGTAATAGTCAACACGGAACTGTCTCAAAAACTAAAATAAATAATCAATGTCCTTGCGGTAAGTACTTTGATCATTTTCATAGATCGTTAAAGCGTTACGACATTGCCAACGTTAATTTTATTTATAAGTTTAGTTATCCCTACGACTAGTTATTTTATTTATAAGTTTAGTTATCCCTACGACTAGTCTTCATACGGAATTTAGAAGTTATGGTTTTCATTTTTTAATACAATTACACAATCAATTGTACCCTGACGCAACAAGCAGTTCTTTACTACAAAAATGATATTGAAATTAATTAACGTACCTAATTGGGTACTCAGTACTCACTTACACAATTATAAACACTAGGTATTTCATCGTTACCTTTGATTTCGTACAAGAAAATAGAAATGAAATGGTACTGAATAATTTAATAGTTAAAATCAATTGCAATTATGATCGACAGTTAATTAATCTATCAGAATTAATCTAAAAAATAACTATTTTACTTTATTTTAATTGACTTTTCGTATTTAATCCGACTAATACTTTGAATTTAAAAAGAGGTACGTCAAAACTATTAAAAATTACTTGCAACTTTTATAGTGATTGCCGCCTCTAATTCTTATATCGCCGGCAAACAATTCTTAGTAGCCAAATTTCGGTGCAACATCCCCGAAAATTCCCCAATTTAAGGACAAAACTTCAACAGATTCCCCAAAAATTACCCTCAATTTTATTTTAAGAAATGAAAGAATTTTCAACTAAATTTAGAAGATTTACTTTTCAACTAACATTTTTTTTCTTTAAAATTAAAAAATAAAGAAATGAAAAGCATTAAATGATACACAAAAGCTGCCGAATTAAATCCGAAAATTAAATGTGGTGCAATGAAGATAATTAAAAAAAGGGAGTCATTCGATATTAATAAGTAACCTAACAAAATGTTAAGATAAGTATTAAGGTTTCTTGCAAATAGGTTCTGATTTGGCCCTGGCTATCGATTTTTAAAATCCCCGCATTTTACCCGCATAATACCAATGCCCAACCAACTTTAAATTCCCCACATATTGGTAACGCTGACATGTGTAAATTCCACAGCGCGAGGGGACCAACATGAGTCGGCCGGGCAGTGTACAGTGGCAGTGGTGGCAGCGCGTGTGTGAAAGGGAAGGGTAGAGTGATTAGTAATACCTAATGCATTGTTTCGTACCGAACTAGATAAGAGTTCGGCGTCCGCGAGAATATTGACCCTGTTGTCAGTTGATTTTATTTTAAGTTTCTGCTGGTTTTATGTGTAAGTATTTTCATGATTTTTTTATGAAATTATCGTTTCATTTAGCTGTACTAACATGATGGAGCGTGAATAAAGCTAATTTTTACGTTGTGAAAAGATGATTTTTTTTCATCGGGATCGATTTTCTTTCTGACCCATCATCAAAGGTATCGTTAGTACTATCATCTGTCTTCGTTTTCGGGAGCGTTTCACAAACACCCGATATATATCCTAAGTTAACTTGGAACTAAATGGCATATTGACAAAATAATGGACAAAATATAAGCAATCTGTGAAGTTAAGCTAATCCTAAAGATTGAAGATGATTCCATCTATTCATCCATTACAACCTAATAAAGTCCACTGCTGAACATAGGTCTCCCCATAAATTGCCTTATAAGGGTGATAAGGTTGAATATGATTACAGATCGGTATTTAATCTAATATATAAAAATTAATGTTTGTTTGTTCATATTTTATGTGCTGCCACACCGCTCATCAGATTGCGGTAAAATGTTGTCAAATTATTGCTTGCACTTGTGCGAACGTTATAGGCATAGTATCTACAATTAACTTACAGTAGGTGGCGCGCGTATAATACCGACAAATTTATTTGATAGTAAAGCTTATCATTCAATTTCAATGAATCTAATATCATTCCTAATTAAAAAATATAACTCTTCCAAATTTAAAACGATATTTCTACAATTATTTACTTTGCGGCAGCAACGCGCCTGGTACCAGTTAGTTTGTAATAAATTATTTGCTATATGGTCGTGGCGTAACATAATCCACTGCTCTAAGTAATTTCGTGGGTGTGGTGAGTTGTGGTGTAAGTCATTCCGTGGGTATTTTATACGTTGTAGAGCCACGCTGCAGCTATATTATTGTTTTAGCACGAAGGTCGACTAAACCGGGGAAGGAACACGCTCTCACAGAATACCAGCGTAAATAACTGCTTAATACTGCTGTGTTTCATATGGTGAGTCCATCCATTCCATCTTAGTCCTCAAGGGTGACAACGCATTTGCATTTTGATTCTAATTTAAGATGTAGGTGTCTATGAGCTACAGCGTCCAATTACCATCAGGTGGACTCTGTGACTGGTTTGTCACCCTTATTCTATTTAAATAAAACATTAAATATCCATATATCCATAATATACGAGTATATGAGGCAATATATATCTCCAATCGTGGACTTTTAATAGACTGTATTGAATGAATGAAATTAATTTGTATATAGGAACATTAAATTAAACCATTATTTTAATGATTTATGAAAGTTACCAATGTCTAATAATGAACCCATTATTTAAACGATTGTATTTTTTTTGTATATATGAAAGTTACTAATTTCTAACTAGATGGCGCTTTTTAGTCCTGAATTGAGTACTTTGTAGATGTCGCTAATGCCATGGATTGAATGGATTATATGAAAATTTACTCATAAATACTGTAAACAAATAAATTACGTTAACGAATAAATTATTACACATATAACGTTAACTCAAAACGACAGCTTATTGCAATACCTATTTTTACTTTTTATAATTAAACTAAGTAACAGTAAGCCATTAATAAAAATTAAACGAAACTACTACTATTATTAGCGTGTAAAGGCCCATGTTTTCGAAATCAAATAATAAAATCAAAAATGCTTATTTGCATTACAAATGTCTATAACAGCCAGTTTCTGAAGTCTCCCTTTGAATGTGTAATACACACACAATACACAATGCACCCTGTTCCTGAATACCCCACACAAATACTTACAATATTTTGGTTACTAATGTTGTAAAACATAACTTATTCAAAACATACGCATAGGTATATTACTGAGTACTTTTTTAAGTTATATATATGTAGGTACGCTATTTACTTAATAGTTAACTTAAAAGAGTAGAGCAACGCAGCAGCTATATTGTATTTGTAGCACGAATGGGTCGGCTTAACTGGGGAAGGACCACGCTCTCACAAAATACCAGCGTGAAATAGCATCTTAATACTGCTTTGTTTCGTATGGTGAGTGTAGTGTAGTGTAGTAGTTACCTAACCTGGTAGTTCTTTTTTCTGGAAACTAAGCATATCAATACCATATTAGTCCTCAGGGGTGACAAACCATCTGCATTTAGATTCTTACTCGAGGATAGATGTAGATGTTTATTGGTCACAGCATCCACTTACCATCAGGTGGACTGTGTGCACGTTTGTCACTCCCATTCTATAAAATAAATTAGTAAAGAGTACCGCTTTATTGGCTTATCATACTTCTAAAAGTTTATGATGTAGGTAATCAGTGGCGGATTTACCAGCAGGCTGAGTAGGCTGGAGCCTAGGGCGGCAGATTTTAGGGTCGGCGAATTTGGGGCTAATTTTTATTTTTTATTTTTCACTTAGATAAATTTTCCTAAAATTTGCGTAGTCGCGTTTGGTTGTGGCGCAGAAACGAGTGACATGACCGTTCGCTAAGTGTGTTTGGTCGAAATGCCTGCCCTATGTAGTATATTATCTATGGAAATGCTGATGAATTGACTGAGCGAGAGCGGCGCGGCCGCCGCGGGAGCCGCAGCAGGATAGTGCTGTTGAAGGCATACGCTGCGTGTTGACATTGAGTTCGAAACAGATATATATGTGTAGAAAGGTAATTATAATATAGAGAACTTAAATGGAAAGCTTTATTCCCACTTCTTATGAAGAATGTTATTATGACGTATAGAGTCATATGAAAAGGCTTTTAGAATAGAATAGAATCACTTTTATTCAATATAGTACTACTACCACCGGTTTGGATATAATCTCTGTCCTGGGAAGAACCAGCAAGAAACCCAGCGGGACTTTTCTTTTAAATAAGGTTAATTTATAATAGATTACTCAATACAAACTATAAATTGTACCGACACTAATTTTGTAGTTAAGAATAATAATTAATTCGTCTACACGAATAAATTATCCAACGAGTCAAGGATAAGGTAGTAACGGAATACAACAAGCGCACCGTTCCACGCCAGAGCCGAGATTGCCTTCACGACGGACGGCCGTCGTGAAGGCAGTCCGTTTTATACGGTCCGTTTTATACAAGTAAAACAAGTAGCTATACACGGGCGCCACCGCAGATGCAATCGCGCAGGTGCGCGGTGCACGTGTTGTTTACAAGAATTCTGTCTAGCAACACCGGCGCCGCCGCACGCATAGATAATACACTTTATACCAGGGATAAATGCACGACTCACATTTCAGTTTTCGAATGAGTGTACCGTGTACGCTAGATGCCGCTGTATTCTTTAGTACAACGCGACTTGCGGTAGTTACCACTTACCACTAGAAGGCGTATTTTGTCAATGACTATATTGATATTTATGAAATAAGCAGTTTTATTATCAATGTTTATGTATGCATTCTACCAGATAATTATTTTATATATCCAATAATTATCTTAAATCTCCAAATAGTAATTTTGTAAATAACATAAAACTAATAAAACTTAGCCTATTTCACATAAGACTTTTTTAATATTAATATCAAAGACTGAATATAATTTTAATTGTGTATTTATTTTCTTTTATGAATGTTATAACATTCAACAGCTTGAGCTTTGACGTTATCATTTTCACAATTCACAATCAGTAGTTTATAATTTTCCCTTTAGCAGCCTAACATTGGTGCACCAACTGTGAACAACCACATTTATTGTTAAATTTAGTAAATAATCATAAAGTCTCTTATTATGATTTTCACAGGAGAGGAACGAAAAGTTGCAAGATATTTTCGTTTTCTGAAATATCGTATCCATAATATTCGTATTTATTTGAAAGAACTGTCAACAAAGTGTATTATTCCATGTGTCAACCATAACCATAGACCAAAATTGCCATAGATTCAGTTTTTTGGGCCGTGGATTCTGGGGTTTTGGCCGAATTAACGTCATCTCTACAACGCTGGAGAAAACTAGCCTACAAATTTATGTACCTAGTTCACTAGAGGGTAGAACTTTCAATGCATTTTTTATTCTTGTAAACTTGTATGGAAGTTTCATCCCCCTGGCCGCACGTGCAATGGCGCAGGCACCGTCATATGTATTTACTTCAAAACCAAAAGAAAAGCCGCCTCGGTTGAATCCTGGTGCGATTTCTAATACGTACTAATATTTCTCTGGGACAATTTTAGGAAAATTACTTATTGGAAGTTCTGAAGAGGGTTCTTGCCGTAGTATGATAATGCTGCAAACATGTCTGGTGTGTGTAGAATGGCTAAAGTTCAAAACCAAGCACCTTTTGCTTTTTTCGTTCCTTGCTCTGTCCTCTCTTAAAATTTAGTGGCAACTGCGGCTGCTAAATGTTGCACAGAAGCTTGTCGCATTTTCAATTCTTCGTAGCTGACCGAGAAATTTGTAAGTATTTCAAAGAAACATACATAAACACTCACGCCTGTCACCCAGAGGGGTAGGCAGAGACTACGGACTTCCATTTGGCACGATCCTGGCACACCTCTCTCGCCTCCTTTATATTTTCTATATATCTACGCATACACGCTCATCGGTTAAGGGTACTCCTAATCTGACCTTTTTTCAATATAACGCCAATTTGGTCGATAAACCTTCGTCTAGGGCGTCCCTCCCCGACTCTGCCGTTCACTTCTGCTACATAAATTTGCTTTGTCACTCTTTCCTCGTTCATTCTTTCTACATGACCAAACCACCAAAGCATTCCTTTCTTAATCTTGGTCACAACGTCATCTTGCAAACCACACTTTTCTCTTATCACACCATTTCTTACCCTATCATTCAGATTCAGCCCTAGCATACTCCTTAATGACCGCATTTCTACAGCATTTATTCTACTCTCATGCGTCTTCTGCCAGACCCAACTTTCACTACCATACATTAAAGTAGGGATTAACACAGCATTATGAATTGTCAAACATGCCTTTTTTGACACATTCTGACTCTTCATAATAGCGTGTAGAGCCCCATTCACTCTCTTTCCTGCGTTCACTCGTCGTTCTATATCCTTATCATATCTACCATCACTGCTAAATAAACATCCTAAATATACAAACTCAACCACTTGCTTAATCAACTCCCCTTCTATTCTTATTTCACATAACGTTTTACTTTCTTCTCTTTCAAAACTCCCTATCCAGCCCTTAGCATTTCGAGTGATACTCTATCATATCCGGCTGCCTTACCTGCTTTCATGCTTTTTATTGCTTTCATTATTTCATCTACACTTATCTCCCTACCTCTCTCCACTTCTTTCGGAGTTTCTATTTATTTATTTAAACTTTAATGCACAAAAGAAAAAATCGTACATATGGCGGACTTAATGCCTTAAGGCATTCTCTCCCAGTCAACCATTAGGCTAAGCAGAGATAAACACATGGGAGGTAGTGTAGCAAAAGTAAACTAATAATGAGAAAAAAAGGTAACGAAGTTAGAAATCTTCACTCATAAACACGCTTTCAAAGTATTCCTTCTATCTTTTAAATTCGAAACTTCATTATTCAGCATACAGCCATTTTCGTCTCGTATAGCATTCATTCTAGGCTGTTTTGAATTTCTCCTGACAGTTCTTACGAGTTTCCAAAACATTTTAATATTTGCCTGGAAGTTATCAGATATCCTTCTATCATTATTATCCTTTCTTTCTTGCTTTTTCCTTTCAGCAATTTCTTTTACTCTCTTATTTATACGTCTAAAGTCTGCCTTTTTTCTTTCAATCTCATCAATTATACCGCTAGAATGACTAGCCTTGGTAGGTAGTAAATCTAGCCATGCTCTCTTCTTTGCTTCAACTTCCATCCGTACCTCATCATCCCACCACAACGTATTATTTTTCTTTTCATTCGTTCTCTTACTTACACCACATATTTCGGTGGCTGCATCCACTAAAACTTTCTTAACATTATTCCATACAGTCTTCAAGTCTAAATCACTTGTACATAATTCATTCAAACCACTTATATTTTCCCTCAGTCTACAGTTATACTTCTCTTTCACACCTTCATCTTGTAATCTCTCTATTCTTATACGCTGTAACACAGTGGTAGACTGTGTTACAGCGTATAAGAATACCGCCAACGCCTGAATAGACCATTAATTCGGCATAAGACCAAGTAATGATCCGTCCCTACGTTGGACCCCCGGTAAACCCTTGTATCTACCACTGCGCTCCTCACTCTTTTATCCACTATTGTGAAATCTATCATGCTTCTATCATCACCTCTTTCCCATGTATACATGTGAATCCTCTTATGGCGAAAGAACTAAAACAATTGAAAGTTACTTTTGGCATGAGGGCACAGGTAATCGTGGTTCTGATGAAATTGGTGGTTGTATCCTTCAGTTTATAGAAAAAAGATCAAATCTCTCTCAAATCAATGATGGTTCTGCTATTGATATAACATTTTATTCAGAAATTCTGCGGAGGACAAAATAAAAACAAGTTTATAATGGCTATATACGCTTATTGTGTAGTCAAATACAATAAACTGAAATCTATAACAAAAATTTTTAGTGACGGGACATACTCAAAATAAAGGCGATTCAGTTCATTCAGTTGAGAAATACATTAAAAGAAGTTTAAAATCTGATCGAATTTACGTACCTTCTCAATATGCACAAATTATAAGAAAAGCAAAAAAAACTGGACCCCAATATTCGGTGAATGAGTTTTCATTTAATGACTTTATATCCCTGAAGAAGTTACATGCAGAACTACGCTTCGGTACGGTTAACATTAAATTTAAAGACGTCAGAGTTGTTAATTTAATGAAAGAAACACATTGTGTTCTTTGATCGAGTATTACAAGAACTCCTAAGAAGACGAAGGATTTTCGGAAGCTAAAACTTGACGAACACACCCTGAGGTTTTGTCTGGACTAAAACCTCAGACAGCTCTCAATAAACGAGAGAAAGAAAGTTGATTTGATGAGTTTGATTAATAGTAATCATAAAATACAGTTCTATGCGCGTTTTTACAACCAATTGTAATTGAATAAATGCCAGTAATTTTTTGATAATTATGTATTCTAATTAATAAACGACTGAAACTTAGATTGTATCTGTGATTTTGATTTGTATAGTGATGATTATAATTCCTACGTAGTATTTAAACATTATTTCATTAAGGAGAACATTAACCAAATATTATTTAAGCGTGACTTAAATAAGTACTACCTAAACTTGCACTGTAAAGTGATTCGATCAAATTATGATGACTAGAATTCTTTAAATTTTTGTTTTCTTTAGAATTTTTGAATTCTTTTGTTCGAGTTGATTTTGTTCCCAAGTCTATAGCTATAAAAATACTTATTGAGTTGAAAAAATTTAAAGAACTGCCTGATTTGTATTATAATAAGAATTATTACATTTGTCATATTATATTTTTGTTAGTAGAAGTTCAAATAGTTATCTAAAATACTGTTACAATAGGGAATTTTCAGGTTGTTTTTCAGGAAATTTGAAAAACAGCTTATGTCATTTAAACATATTTTTGTAAGCTCTTCAAATATATAAGTGCGATGTGTTCTAAAAATTTATTCAAGGTCAAAGGTCAAAATTTACGGATTTTGAATTTTTCTCGAAAACGGTAAGTTTTATCAAAAATATAGCTCAAACGAAAATTGTAGATCATAAAAGTATCTACAAAAATGGTTCCAATACTTTTTTCCTAACGATCACCATTTCTAAGATATCGTGATTCTAAAAGTTGAAGGTGTTACATTCTACATGATATGCACAAATTTACACCACCTTTGAGGTAGTGTGGCAAGACTGGCCCTGGCAATTAGTACACGCTGGTGAACACAACAACCCTATTCTTCTCCAAATTTAGCATTACAACCTCTTTTGCAATTGCAAAAAATAGTGTTTAGGAGTTTTTCCGGAGCAGGTGGGAGTAGAGTTTGAATCGGTTCCAAAGTATTATCTGTTAATTTCCAACCCCAGTCTTCGAGGTTTAGTTGATTGCCTAGCCATGTGTGCACTTGATAGTATACTCGATACAAGTGTTGATAGTTAGTTAGAGTAATAGTTAGAGTAGTTGTACTTGTTTCTTGTTCCGTGTATTTTTTACAAAAGTTAAGTATATATATTATATAAATATAGTACGTGAGGGTAATATGGTCATCCGATTAAATAGTCACTTTCATAAAACTCAAAAATTAAAGCATTGTTTGCATGGATGGCTCTGTGATACGATAGCTCTTCATCAGTCAATCAAATAATAAAGGGTCAAAAGCGCGCTGCTTCATCGACGCTATTTTGACAGTTGACAGTATAGTAGAAATTGTGTCGATTTTAGTCATAGACTTAGATACGCCAGTATATTCTAAGTCTATGATTTTAGTATAGTGTAGTGCACTTAGTTATTTTTAAGTTGATTTTTCGTATTGTACCCAATTATTGCCAAAGCTTGTTTGCTATTTTTTTTCTTGATATATTAGTTAGAGTATAAGACTTTTTGTTTTTGTCTATATCCTCCTTCTAGTTTTCGTATTATAGGGCGGCAAAGCTTAAGGTGACCATATTAACCTTACGTACCTTATAATTAATATATTTAATATAAATTAATATCTATATTGATACCTATATTGTTCTAGCATAATTATTATAATTAGTCTGAATAAATAAAACACTACTGTAGTTCTTACTTTTAATATTATTATTATTTTTCATGTTTTTGTTTACATTAAGCTTATATTTTGTTTATGTTATGTCTTATCTCTTGTACATGTATATTAATTATCAAATTATTAATAGAAATATTATGATAACTTGTACTGGTTAATTAATTATTTAGTTCTTGTACTGGCTGAATAAATAAATAAATAATTTAACACTAAAATCTATTTGTAATGTAATCAGTGATGTACGCGTACTGTTATAGTTTAGCTCACTAAGTAGGTATATGGGTGCTGACAGAATAACAGCGTTGTAGATTCTCTGCAACACATGCTGAGTCAGAACCCTTTCATTGTCCTTCTAAAAATATTATTTTTGTAGTAGGTTAACTTTTAAATATTTTATTACTTTTGGTCAAGGAATAAATATTTTATTATTATTATTATTATTATTATTATATTATTATAATATGTATATTCTCAGAATTGTTGTATATTTTATACATATAAGAGACACAAATAGGCATAATTATTTTTACATTAAGTGCCTGACTATGTACATATACACGTGGCATTTGTGTGCATATCATGTAAAATATAACACCTTCAAGTTATAGAATTTCGATATCTTAGGAATGGTGATTGTAAGGAAAAAAAGTATAAGGATCATTTTTATAGACAATTTTATGATCTACAATTTTTAATAAGTTATATTTTTGATAAAACTTACGCGAAAAATAAAAAAAAACCGAAAATTTTGACCTTTGACCTTGAATTACTTTTTTAGCACACATGGGATCGATGGGAACTTTTGGCATTTATTTCTACTGGTGTACCCAAGGTCTCTACCAAAATTCACCTCTGGCGGAGTTATTGTTATTTGATCACTATTTTTGTCTAATTTGACCGGATTAAATATTTTCTTTGTATTTATTTCAAAAAGTATTTGATAGCGTCTTCCTCGATGTACTTTACAACAAGCAATTTGCATAGGAATTTTGAATTAATTCACAGAAGCCGTACGTTACTTTCCTCGATATAAAGTTTTATTATTTTGTTACCGTTACCACAGAATAAATAATAGTACTACGTACCGATACAGCATTTCAAAAGCCACTGCTGAAGAGATGCCACATATGTGGGAATTTTATTTAAACTTTATATACACACGTGGTATATAGGCGGGCTTAGTGCCTGAAGCATTATCTACCAGTCTACCTTGGGGTGATGCAGAGATAGAATGAAGTAGGTGTAATAAAAAAGTTTGTAAGAGAATTTTAGGATGTAAGAGAGGAAAATGAGGTTATGATTAGAAAAAACTAGGTGAACAGTGTTGACCCTAGGAGAAGACAATAGAAGGAGCAGAGGTAAGGATTAAGTCAAGCCAGGTGTCCTCCACATCAATATTGTGGTGATTGGTTTGTAAAGGTAAAACGTGGAGGCCAACTGACTCGACAATTCAAAGGAGCTTAGAGGAATGGGTTGATTGAGGAGTCTCTGTTATTATATGGTCTGTATTAAAATCGACCATGATGTGATGTGATTATTCTGACCAAGGATTCCAGAATCATTTCAAAACTGGAGAAGCAAACGACAGAAGGTGGACAGTAGACAACACCAAGTACCGATTTAGCTCCTTTCACGCAGACCTCAAGGAAAAGAAATTCTGCAGATGCAGTATAAATGGGGGAAGAAGCTAGAATTTATAAGAAAAATCAAAGCGAAGATATATAGCGAACACACCCCCTCTCCTTTCAACTTGATCGTTGCGTTTCAAAGTGAAGCCCGGGAAGGGGTAAGACGTAAAAGAAAATGTAGCTTAAACCAAGTTTCCGAAATCAGGCTTGCATGAACGTTAGCGTCAGAGAAAGCCACTGTAGTGACTAGGTACGCTTTGTGCATTAATATGACATACATTAAAGTTGGAGCGAGATTGGCCGAATGTGTGTCGCACGAAATCCCCTAGCGTCTCCATAACAGAGCCATAACTGTCATATGATGATGAACAATATTCGTTGGCAGAAAGAAAATATTTTTTAATCGTTTATGTAACTTTTTATTTTAAGTTGTTATTAAGAAGACGCTGCAGCTGTCCATCTTCTGGTTTATCAATACTAGCTAAATATTCCAAAGCCAACATAATGAAAACGTTCACTGTGTCTTACATACTTTTCTACTCCGTTTTTTAATTTTATATAGTTGCTATTTTTATTTTATTTATTTATTGTTAATATTAGGTCCTAACATATGAAATTAGCGTTTTGTCGTACTGACCACTTTGATCTGAAATATCTCCTCTTTGAATAAGAATTATAAATTCAAATTTATAAATTCATTTACCTGGTACATTTAAGTTTTAAAAACAGTAATTCATTTGTTTTTTCCTAATTATTTTATTCTTTGGCGTCGCTTATTACCGCACAATGGAAAACATGAAATATCGGTATATTTACGAGTACGAGTTCTACCGTGGCACCAGTGCCGCAGAAACAGCTCGAAGGATTAATGATGTGTACGGTGCTGGTGTCGCAAAAGAAAGCACGGTATGTTTTTGGTTTCAAAGTTTTCTTTCTGGAAATTTCGACCTTCAGAACCAACCCCGTGAACGGCCGGAGACCAAAGTGGAAAATGAAGAATTAAAGGCTATTGTGGAAGCGGATCCATCACAAAGCACTTCAGAGATAGCTGCAGGCTTCGGGGTAAGTGATAAAACTGTATTAATCCACTTGAAGCAAATCGGGAAAGTAAAAAATCTTGAATGATGGGTACCTCATGAATTGAGTGAATCGAACTTGCAAACACGCGTCGACTGCTGTGTTACTTTGCTCAACCGACACAATAATGAAGGGATTTTAAATCTAATCATTACTTGTGATGAAAAGTGGATACTGTACGATAATCGAAAGCGCTCGTTGCAATGGCTGAACCCTGGATACCCAGCCAAATCCTGCCCTAAACGAAAATTGACTCAGAAAAAGTTACAAGTGAGTGTTTGGTGGACTAGCGCCGGTGTCGTTCACTACAGCTTTCTAAAATCTAGCCAAACGATTACGGCAGATATCTATTGTCAGCAACTGCAAACCATAAAGGATGAACTAGCTGCTAAACAACCGAGATTGGTCAATCACTCTAGGCCACTGCTGCTTCACGACAACGCAAGACCACACACTGCACAATAAACAACCACTAAGTTAGATGAGCTACAATTGGAATGTCTGCGACATCCACCGTACTCCCCGGACCTTGCTCCAACAGATTACCATTTTTTCCGGAATTTAGACAACTTCTTACAAGGAAAATAATTCAACTCCGATGCGGCAGTCCAAACCGCCTTCAAAGAGTTAATTGATTCTCGCCTCCTTGGTTTTTTTAGTAAATGGATCAATAAACTACCTATATGATGGCAAAAGTGCATAGATAACAACGGTGCATACGTTGATTAATTAAATGTACTTTACAAAAAAAAATTGACTTTATATTCCTCCCGTACAAAACGCCAATTTCATATGTAAGGACCTAATATGTATGTAAAAGTGTATATGTTGAGACACTTGAATGCATTTTACACATCATTGTATAACCATGAATACTGTTACGTTTATTTTTTATTTCTTGTTCGATATTTATTGGCACACACGAAAGATCAGCGTCGCAGTGTTCCGTCAGTACCAAGACTGCTAAGTTGGTACCTATTTAGTAACCATTTACAAAATTTAAAATATTATACAACAATTTAAGCAAATTGTTATGATGTATTACTAAATAAACTTTATCTTCTTTCTTTCTTCTTTCTTTGTTTCCCTCTGTCACCTATTACGACACTCACGGGGCAATATAGAGATAGTGGATATTCTTACAACGCCACTACACTTCTTGTTTTTATCAGTCTTTAGATGTTTAGGTGCATATGGGCTACATCTTTTTTTACCGTCAGATGGACTATGTGCCTGTATTGTATGTATTTGTCACTATCTACAATCCGCGGTTTCGTCAGCGTAGTCGGTAATAGTATTTTCTTGCTACAACCTAACAATGAATGTCATCATTTGGAGGAGTTATAACTTGCATAAATATATAAGTAGGTTGTTCATTTATCATTTACTTATCAACAAAGCGCTTTTACTTTGAAATAATAAAACATTATACTTTAGAAGAATAAAACACTAACAGGTCGAAAAATAGACTGATTCAAGACGCAATTCAAAGCCGTGTGAGCACGGCAGTACATGAGAAGATTTAAATTAAAATTGACCTGTAAGCCATATTGTATAATTTAAAACCAAAGCTATATTGCGGTTCTGGCAAATTTGGGCCAGCAGTAAGTTAATACCGAATATTTTGCTGTTACTACCTGGCGTCAAGAAAGAAAAGCCACTCGCTACTTATGGAGATGAAGCTGCTCGCGTCCATAGAAATTACTTGATTCCTGATTCCCTACACGTATCCCCTAGGTAGTGCTAAACGAGCAGCACTACATACTGGTGGTAGGTTGGTCCTCTACTAGTGAGAGGCCCGGCCGAGGGTTAGTTACCGCCCACCGGGTAAAGATATACCTACCGCCAAATGATGCAAGTCGTGTTCCGGTATGATGTTAGGTGAAACCCATTTCTTAGGGAGAATGGGTGTGGATAGTTGCGTTGCGCATAAGAACCGGTTGCGACACGGCCGTTTCTTAGCGTCAGGTGCCTAGTTATGGAGGTTAGCGGGATCCGAAGCACGGTTGCACTGCTGGCCGATCGTAGATAGTTGGGGGCCAGCCACTCATGAAAGGCTGCCGCGCCATCTTACGAAAAATCCTGGGATGGCTCCACCATGCCGGTTGGTGATCGGAAGAGAGGTTCTGGGGGTTTGGGCGTTCCCACGATCTTCATGCTAGGTACCATCGATCTCGTCCAACTGCCATTCTCTCAACCTATTCACTTCACCATTTATGAAAAAAAGGAAAAAGAAGAGTAAGTTTGTACAGCGGTCGCACTCCCTCTCCATCAAAGTGCACCTCACAAACATCCGAGGCCTGCACTGTAATCTCAATGCAGTCCACTACCACCTTGAGACTGACAAGCCGTACTTACTCTTCTTGACTGAGACGCAGATCAGATGTCCTCTAGATGCGGCGTACCTTAGCTACCCTGGGTACACATTGGTGCATAATTTCTTACAGCGCGCCGGTGTCTGTGTTTACGTCCGCAACGACATCTGCTGTAAGCGTCTCCGTCACCTTGAAGACCCCACAGACACAGGAATGGATAAAATTATTTATTCTTGTGTCTACCGATCGCACAGCGGTGACCAGGAGACAACTAGGCCATTTGAACACCTCAGTAAAGCCTCTGATGTGGCTCTAAATCGGTACCCTAATGCATAGTTGTTTTTTCTAGGCATTATGCCTGTCATCAGGACTAACTGTTCCCATACCAGACGACCGACCACGCTGGGAGAGAGGCGTGGAATTTTGCTTGTCGCTGGGGCTCTCCTAGCTGGTACAATAAGCGACTAGGGTACCTGATGTGGATGAGCACACAGCCAACCGCCTCGACCTTCTGCTGACGACCAATCCAGACAGGTACGATGTTCAGGTTACCTCACCCTTGGGAACTTCTGACCACTGTCTGGTAAAATCTGTATAATTATATTCCCCACCTAACTACGTATTCCACGGTGTGCGGCGAGTGGCGATCCAAGCCAGCAGATTGGGATGAGATGTGGCATTTCTTTGCATCTTATCCTTGGCGGTAGGTCTGCTTCTCGTCTGAAGATCCGTCGAGCTGCGCGGATGCCATAACCGATGTGACACGTCAAGCGATGGAGTATTTCATCCCCTTTGCTGACGTGCCAATTGGTGGTAAAGCTCGCCCGTTTCGCCGAGTTCGCTCGTGCTGAAAAGCACAAGCATATGGCGTACTTATCCTGGGTTGATGCTCGAGACCGCAAAGCTCCAGATGTTAGCCTTAATAAGAGAGCCTTTAACCAAGCCGCCAAGTCCTGCAAAAAGGCATTATTACGGCAAACCAGTTTTGACCGCATTAAACGCATCGGTACAAAGCTCTCTGTCAAACCATCTGGCGGTAGAGCTTTTTGGTCTCTCGCCAAAGCGGTCGAGACAAACTTCTGTCGGACTTAAAAGAAAAAATTAAAATGTCTACACTGCCTCCGCTGGTAAAACTAGATGGCTGACTGGCGCATGCGCCTAAGGAGAAAGCGGACTTATTTGCTTCTCTTTTTGCTTGCAATTCGCGTCTGGACAGTAGCAACAGCGTACCATCTCATTTACATCACTGCGGTACCTCTATGTCAGAGGTCCGATTCACCAACAAGGAGGTTCTTAAAACCTTGCGGAGTCTAGACGTGAAAAAAGCTAGTGGACCTGATGGTATACCAGCTATAGTTCTAAAGGTCTGTGCACCTGAAAGTGTGTTGACGTGCTTGTTCCGCCTCTCGTTCAGGACTGGAATAGTGCCCAAATCTTCGAACCTGGTCAATGTGCAGCCTGTGCCTAAAAAAGGTAGACGTATCGACCCTGCCAACTATCGGCCAATTTCAATTACCTTCATACTCAGCAAGATTATGGAGCGTATATTGAACGTCCACCTCATGGCATACCTAGAGCAGAATGATCTCCTCAGTGACCGCCAGTACGGGTTTCGCCGAAATCGATCAACTGGGGACCTTCTAGCGTATGCCACTCACATATAGGGCGAAGCCCTCGAGAACAGTGGTGAAGCACTCGCTGTTTCCCTCGATGTTTTGAAGGCTTTTGACAGGGTTTGGAACGCTAGTCTATTGGGCAAGCTTTCAGCGTACGGCTTATCCCCTGGCCTGATTGACTGGATGAAGGAATTTCTGAGTGAACCTGTCCTATTGCGACAAACGCCGGGGTCCTCAGGAGTCCGTTCTCTCCACAACTCTGTTCCTGCTGCATATAAATGATCTGCTCATTCCCGTTATCTATGGGTATGCAGACGACAGCATAATTGTGGAGAGATACCAACAAAGTGCCCGGGCCAGTCGGGATCAAATCCAGTCCGAACGAGAGGCTACGGTTGAGCGTGTGAATCTCATACTACAGGCAGTCTCCGAATGGGGCGATGCCAATCTCGTGAGATTCAACGCCTCCAAAACACAAGCGTGTCTTTTCACCGCTAAAAGGAGCCCGCTCACCCTGGTGCCTACTTTCCGGAATGTTACCGCCTTCAGTTGTTAGGGGTTGAATTTTCTCCAAACCTCAACTATAGGCGGTTCATTGAGTCCAGAGCCAAAGCAGCCGCAAGGAAACTTGGTGTCCTTGCAAGGGTGCGGCGGTACTTCACGCCGGGGCAGCTTATATGAAGCGCAAGTCCGGTCATGAATGAAGTACTGCTGTCACATATGGGCTGGTGCTGCAAAATGCCACCTGTCAGCGTTGGACTCAGTGGAAAGACGTGCTAAGAGGCTCATTGGTGATCTTGATTTGGTTGAAACCAATCTTGTCACCCTCGAGCACAGACGCAGAGTAGCCAATCTCTCGGTATTCTATAGGATGCATTTCAGTAAAAGTGCGCAGGAATTACTCCCTCTCCTTTCCACCATAGGACAACCAAGCGGTCGGCGGGTCTTCACAATTGTCAATATTCCACGCATTAGAACCAAACGGTTTACTTCGTCTTTTGTAATGCATACAGCAAAAGAGTGGAATAATTTGCCGGCGTCTATCTTTCCGTCCGAATACAATCTGAGCATCTTCAAGGCAAGAGGGAATAGGCTTTTGTTACGCTAAGTCAGTGCGATTTACCATCTCGGGCTGCATCACCACTTACCACCAGGTGGGATTGTGGTCAAGCACTGGCATATAATAAGATTTAAAAAAAGTTATGCTACGCTACAAAATGAGCCAACAACACATTTCTTTTTGTTTTACTTCACATCTGTGGCCTCTTGCGACGGGGATGATATTAATGAGTAGTCTATTCTCTTGTGAGGGAATTCAATTAAAAATCCATCGGCGAGGCCTGTGTTTAACAGTGGACTTTTGATAAGCTGTAACGGTAACGAAACGGGTTCCAATCCGCCTTTCGAATACCTGGGGTGGTTAAGAGCGTAGTATTGCTAATTATTTTTAAATTATTATCTAATAATAATCAGAATTAATAATGTTGTTAACGTGACATCCACCCAAAAAAATTTGTATCTTTTAAATTTAATGAGTTTTACTATGAATTTCTTGAGTTTATAATCTAATGAAAAGAAAATAATAGTATGCTTTAAAATAAGCGAATGGTATTTAAAAAGATAGGAGCTTGCCTTAAAATGTTTTAGCATGCGAACAAAAAGAGATCAAAATTGTTAATTGAAATTTTAAATGCTAATTTGGTCAAGAAAAACATCTTAAGCAAATCAGCGTGATCTTCAAAATAGAAAAACTAAACATTTTAACGACATTTTAAATAATTTTCGGGCGTTCCCCTTACGAATTTTCTTTTTGCTTTTACATTAAATTTTGTAGAAGTGAAAAGATTATTTGCGTATCAAGAACTAGCTTAAATATGACTCCATTACTTTATTTAATTATACATTTCTTCATGGGAAGATTTTGCATAATAACCTGGTAAAGAAACGTTTAAAAAAAACAATAATAATCGATCATATAATTTATTAGATCACAGAACTAAATTTCGTACAATGTAACTACATGTTTTAAAGTTATTCAGTTTGAGCAACATCATTAATAACACACCCACCACACAGTTTTAGTTACGCTTCAAGTAAGATATGGAGACTACAGACCAAATACAATACAACTTAATGTATCTAAATTAACAGCCTCAAATGTCTACATTCCACTTTTTACTCAGAAACAAAGCGTATACATACTTATATCACCCATACGAAAACATGCCGAAAGGACAGCAACGTAATGCTAATAAAATATTTATTTTAGTTTATTCGGTTAAATAGCAACTACACAGGTAATTACTTAACAACTCCCGCTTTAATTATTATACTTTAAATTTTAAAAAAATATATGAGACCAACAATTGGGGACGACTACAAATTCTCAGAATGTTAGAGATAATATGATGCAATTATACTACAATATTTAAAAATTAAATGGAAGTGCAGCACTGCAAACAGCACATATTTATCAATTATATTTATTCTAAAATGAAAGGAAAATTAAAATAATCTTATTTTTAACTGAGACTAACGTGTACGAACATATAATATTATAATATGATGGTTAAATTTAAGTACCTAGTTAAAGCTACAAGTTTTAAGTGACACGTTATTTACTGGCGTCCGTGGGTCATTCTACTGCAGACTGACGGTGTAAATGCTATTCTATTAACTCCATAAAAACCTGTAGACATTACACGTTTTATATGCAACATATTACACGAGATTTCAGAATGTGATAACGATTTTTATATTTATAAATTAAAGAAATCAAAAAATTAAGAAGCAATATCACTACTTGTTCTCTTTTTCAAAATCAAAACCTGCATTCAATATTGGTTTTAATAAAAAACTGTATTTATATTTTGCAAGCATTTATGTATCTTGCATTTGGCTATCTGACAAAATTCATTTTTAGGAGACGACAACGTTACTAGCAGTAATAATAGATATTAAAATTAATTGAAAGTTCTTAACCTTTTTCAACCTATAAAAATATTTTACAGGATATTTTGTCAAACGGAATATTTTGAACGGTGAATACTGTTTATTGTTTTAAAGACTCAGTAATAACTCTTCAGGTTTGAATACTCATATACTTAAAAACAGTAGTTTAATTGTAGGTTAAAAACTATCATGTGAAAATTAAGTAAATATGCCAATAATTAAAGTTTTAATAAAAGGTAAAAAATATACTTCATAAACTAAATATAAATGAATAATTTCTACATGATAGTAGTAGATAATATACTAGTATCTTCCATATATATCCAAGAAGATGTACTGAGTCACTGATTCATCTATCAACGCACAGCCCAAACCGCTAAACATAGAAATCCGTAATTTGGATAGTACCTGTCTTTTATGACGAAGGCATCCACTAAGGAGCGATTTAAAAAAATGCAACCCCTAAGAGGGTGAAATAGGGTTTTACAGTTTTTATGTAACTTTTTAATTTAGAGGGCGATTGACTCGAAACTTACTGTAAGTACTCTGTATGAAAAGATAATGAATTCCTATTTTTGCATTTTCCAAAACAAACCCTTGGAAAATGAAACCAAAGGATGTTCAAATTTGTATGGAGAAAAAATAAATAATGTTTTTTTTTTAAATTAAAAAACTGGTGCAAATACTCTTGAATTCAAATAATAAAATATCCATTTTTTATTTATTTCAAAAATTTCCCCTTATGGTTTTAAAAGTTTGTATGAAAAATATTGTATTTATTCTCTCAGCCTAAATCGATTTACAAAGAAGCGTGAAATTGGGACAATAGATTCTAGGTATTTAGGCTTTTGGTTGAAAGGTAAGAAATACGTGTTTCGAGATTTTTGGAAATTCCACCCTAAAGTAGTGGGATGAAAGTTTGTATGTATGTAACTTTTTAAGTAAAATAAATAAAACATTTGTATTTATGCTTTGGATTTTAAACTAACAGGCATGTGTTTCAGTATTTTTAATAACTCTAACCTAAAGGGGTAAAATAAAGGATAAATGATTGTTTGAAATTCTGCCATGTTTTAATTATATCTTTGATAGCACTACCATAAGCTTTCGATTAGAAACTAATATTAATATATATATAAATACTATACGTGTTTAACGATTTTTAAATACTCCACCCCAAGGGGAAAAATAGAGAATGAAAGCTATATATGTGAGAAATAGCTAGAGCTATATATATTATAAAATTGCAAACTATTTTGATGCGGTTATCAATAATTCAATCAATAAATTCTTCATTGTACACTAATACACATTGAAACAAAAACAAAATTAAATAAATAAGAAGGTCTTATATATTTAATTTTGTTTTTGTTGTATGAAGGTAATATAGGTATCATTATGGAAGCGATTTCTTCCAGAAAAACTTTTCACATAAAGAATTGTACACAGCGAATGGCTAGGAGAGGGATGTACATAAATTATACAATTATATTAAAAATTAATTAAGAATAATAACACAAAATGATGACAGTTGAGTAAGAGTAAAGAAGGCTAGATACAAGAAAGCACGGAAAGTATGATGAGATTTATTAGAGTTCCAAGTAAGCTTCGAGTTGATTTTTGAAGGAAAAAGGAGATTGAGCAAGGCTAATATGTTGAGGCAAGGGGGTCTACAAGCGTACAGCTGTAATAGGAGGAAGAATGTACTGAGGCACGAAGAGAAAGATTGTTAGAGTGCTTATCACTATTCTAAAGGCCTTAATCTAACTTAAAAATTGCGATCATGGACGCTGGTAACACCGTGGGGCAAAAAGCTAGTTAGTAATAAGCCTCAACGTCCAAAGCTGATTTATGAAAGTTATTTTATTTACTTTATTTATTTTCGAAGCCAGTCTTACTTCAAATTAAAATTTTAATTTTTTGAGTGATCTAAAAATTATCGCAAGTTCAAGATAATAACTAGAATGTCGTTAAAATAGGTACATTAAAATCTTCATTCTCTTTTTTCTACCCTTAGGGATGGATTATTTCCATTGGTATAGGACCATCCATAATGGTACAAGGAATTTAATTTAAAAAAATTATATCGGTTCAGCTTTTTCCAAGTAATCTGTGAACAAACAATAAAAAAGTTTGTGCGTTTACCGCTAAAAGAACCCCTTTGTCGTATCTCCTCAGTTTCAAGGCACTCCCCTTGTTGCCTCAGCCAGCATCGGAAGCATCGGGAGCATCGGAATCGTCGACATATCGAATGATGTGCAGTTTCGTAGTCACTTGGAAGAGAAGGCCAAATTGGCCTCTATAAAGCTTGGCGTGCTCAGCAGAGCGGGACAATATTTCATGCCGGCACACCGCTTGCAACTTTACAAGGCGCAGGTTCGGCCCCACATTGAATACTGTTCCCATCTCTGGACAGGGGCTCCCCAGTGCCAGCTCCTTTCACTTGACCGCATACAGCGCAGAGCAGCTCGAATCGTTGACGACCGAGTTCTTTCCGATCGGCTTGACTCACTGGCACTGCGAGGAGATATTGCATCTCTTTGCGTATTTTATCGCATCTACCACGGGTAGTACTCTGTGAAATTGTTCGGACTAATTCTAGCCGCTCAATTTCGCCATCGCACATCGCGATAAAACTCGCGATACCATCCATACCATCTGGATGATTGGCGGTCCACCACTGTGCGATTTAGAAGAAGTTTTTTCCTCGCACAACTTCCTTGTGGAATAGACTACCACCTGAAATTTTTCCGGACCGATACGACTTAGGGACCTTCAAGAAAAGAGCCTCTTCTTTTTTAAAAGGCCGGCAACGCATCTCCAATTCCCCTTGTGTTGCAGTTTTTTATGGGCGGCGGTAGTCACTTACAATCACGTGAGCTGCATGCTCGTTTACCCCCTCTGCTATAAAAAAACATACACATCAAATAAAGAAGATTCTATTGTTGGAACTCGTTTAAAAAAATTGCTGTCTTTATCTAAAAGCTAGGACGTTGAGTCAAAAATAATCTTTAAAAAATTATTTTTTGGTAATAAAGTAAATATTTAAATGGTTTAATATGTTATTACTTTAGTTTTTTTTTTATATTAATTGAATATCTAAAGTTTAATTCGCGACGTATTACAATAATAATCTAGCAGAATAATAACAACGAAACGTATATAAAAACTTACATTTCAGTATTTGGCACCATTTAAGTAAAGAAATACTTCAATGATAAATTTACAACATAGTAAGCTGAAACGTATTCTTATTTAAACGTAATGTTTACAAAGTAATATAATATAAGAAAGACAATAATAGATTACAGTCTACAGTCTCGAGTATATACATGAAATATAATTGTCAAAATCTTATACGCAAATGGCTTTGTGATGCAGTGTGTGCTTTTTGCAGGCCTTTAACTTCAATATACAGCAAATAATTATAACTCTTCTTTCCTTTGTAGATTATTCTAGTCTCAATAGTATAAACTTGTAGGATTCATGAGACAATAGCATGTGACTGTACGTGATTGATGTCGCTTTGAGAGTTGGTAATTTAGATATTTTATCAAGGCTACCACTGGTAGTTAGGGCAAATTTATTTACACATCGAATTCCATTATTATATTGTTTTTTAGTCCCTTCGATCTAAACACCGACGACCAGTTGCTTACGCGTTGTAGGTATAATCCTATTCATTCAACATCCCAATCTTCCATCTCTCGATCTGCTTTTTATTTATTAGCTGCATTACTATTGGAAATATATTAAATATAATATTATTATTATTTAGTATTATCTGCTGATACCTAATATTAAGTAATTATTTTAACTTTTCTAGTTTCATTTTACTTGACAATATAATTTGTTTAAATATTACTAGACTATATATTACTGTGATTTAGAATTTGGTTTCGTCAGCGAGGTTTACGGGCGAGAAGCGTGAGGTATTATGTAAGAAGTCTTTTCGTTTGTTTCAAAACGGCATTGTATTGCATTTCGCCTCTCGCCCGCTCCCATGCGGAGTTAGCTACGCTACTTCCTTAAATCTAGGTGCAATATAATACGAATTCATATCTTAAAATATATTTTTACCTTCATAACATACGTTTATTTCTGAATAAACTATTTCAAATTGAGTAATAATAACCACAAAAAATATGCCAATACATTGGTTTTTCACTACATATAGTAATATAACAATAAAATATTTCCTCTTCATTTAAAACACAAACTTAACATGGCTTTGATAACAATTGATAACCATTATAAACTCTCTCTGCCAAGGTTTTGTAAATTTCGGACATAAGGTTGTTGGGGCTTGTACTAAGATTCCTTTTAGATTATTTGTAGAATCAATTAAAAAAAATGCATAAGAAATCACTAAATAGTAAAGTCACGCAGTGAATGTGCGAATACAATGCTCTTGCAAATTGCAAACGTGTTTTATTTAACAACAAAACAACAGGTTTGATTGAGTCAATATTGTCTGGGTTGAGATTATTAATTGAAACTTGCTCACGTTTCATATTAGAATCAATATTACGTTATGTTTACGTTTGCAATGTTGAAGATTGATTGTTAAGGCTAGGTTAGTTTGTTTAGTAGCATGTCTTACGAAATAAAGAGAAAAGTGGCTTCTCATCATCATTTTATGTAATATTTAATACAAAAGTATTAACTTATAGAGGTATATATACTACTTAATAAACATAAAAAAAACTAATGCAATATTACCAAAATTAAATACCTACAACGTCTACGGCATTTTTTGTTTATCTTCTTAAGTTTTACGTCTGTTAATAAAGCAGAGGATAGACAATAATTATCATATAGTATATTATATATTTACTCTTTTTACAGATACAGATTCTAAGATACAGATTCTAAGTGATTATTTAATATGAATTTATTATCATTTTCTATTATTTTATTAAAAATAATATTGAGCAAATTCAGAAAAAAAAATCAAATACTATTTATTTTATGGCTTACACCTTCAACGTGATCTTAACGAAATTTTACGTATTTTTAAGTAAAATTTCAAAAGAAATATATTGTAATCTGTGAGATTATCGTTATAAACTTTTTATTGTTCCTTTTACCATGAAATAACTGTAACAACAATTTATTGAATTACAAGCCACTTTTACTTTATCGTACCTACATAAAATAAACGTACAAAAGAGGAAATAAGAGTAGTTCTTACCACTTATAAATCTATAGAAAAAAGTCACAGCACTATTTTACTTATTATATTAGCATTTATATTTAGCTTTAATGAATTGATTACATAATGATTAATTATTTTTTGTTTGTAACGGCATAAAAAATTATATAATTAGACCAAACGGAAATATTGAAAACAAACATAACGATTCTATTACCTAATAAGGTATTTTAGAAAATATAGAAATACAACATAAAAATTACTTAGTTACTGAAACGAAGCATAAATAATCTTTCCGCAAATGAGGTCGACTGAAGTAAGTATAATTATAATGTATCTACTTACATGCTAAAATAGACCGAGGAAACCCGAGATCAACTCATTAAAACAAGTTTCATTATGCATATTACAAACATATCGGTAGAATTTAAAACGACTTCAATATTCTCTTGTTTTATTTTCACAACTCTCGTATAGCATAGAAATTATATATATTTTTTGAATTATTCAAATGAATCATTCATAACATCAATTAGGTACAAATATACACGAACATTTTTAACTTGCAAATACTCGTAAATTTAAATTTGATACATTGGTAGAAAAAGTGTTCAGTGCACTAGAATATAATTGAAGTGTTATTATCCGTGTATATTTTAAATCGAACAGAAGATTTTATTAAGCTAAGGTAGGTCATGTATGTATATCCTAATTACATTGTGTATAAATATTTACAATAGAATATTTACTTACATACCCATGGTCTTTAGTTTTCTATTAAGTTATTTTCATATTGTTAGCGATTTTTTATTTTGTTTAAATGTTTGGACAGAGAAAAACTATTGAATGAGTATACAGTTGCTAATATTTAATGAGACAAGAGGCACTAATATTTTAATTAACATTTGGATTCATAAAATGCAAAGAGCTACCGACCCCTATCTTATTATTTTTAACTTTAAATTCTTACAATAAATTATTGAGTTATTTTTACTTATTTTGAGAAACAATCTGGTTGTAACAACCATGCTATCGAATTTAAAGTATTTTATTATATCTCATATATAAATATAATTTGAAATTATACTTCAATACATAATAACAGTAAATTTAAGACATACTATAAATTTCTCTTAATAGTATTATAAGAATAATATTCACTAATTATCTAAATCTGCTTATATGTGTACTACAGTATATTTGTATTTTAGTATTATATCATATTATAGTAATTAAGTCTTGGTTTTAATTAAAATTCAATAAATTAAAAGAAGCAAATAATATTATAATGTAACTAACCTTGATACTACGCTTTTGTAATAATGCATCTAAATATGTGTGTTAATATTACAAGCTGTCATGGGCTGTCAACATATTTAGAATTCAGTTACTCGGATTTTTTTTTAACCGATGTTTTGTAAAAGAACATTATTTTACACAAGCCATACTGTTTTATTTCATAAATAGTTCCAATTTTAGTGTAACTAATTTAACAGAAATCTTAGATATAACGTAAATAATTCTTAAATAAATAAAAGCGCTTTTATCTAATACGAGCGATGATGAACAAAATATTTTACATTCATGAGTATCTACGCTGGTAATTGCGTTTAATTTTCCTCGCCGAGTAAAACCAGGTCATCAGCCACTACATCGGAAACGTGAAGGTAAATGATCCAATACATAAGATTAAAGCATACGAAGCAAACTGGAAACACGATGCGCGAGTACTTGTCGATGTCCGAAGGCGTGGTGCCCAGCAGTTTGTTGATTCCCTGTAAAATTAATTTGCCTTGACTTCTACCATTAATATCTTACGTAAACGCGACAAATTAATACCATATAATTCGCTATACCAATTTTATAACAAAGAGGGAAATCGCGTTGCGGTCAATGAAAATTATTTCGCCTCGCAAATATTTAAATAGTATGTTGAGTTAAATCAAAACATTCGCACAATATTTTAATTATATATTTTGGATACAAACCTTAGAAGCATGAATAAGGTGTGGCGGTGGAACAGCTTCTTCTTCAGCTGGTGGCGGGGCAGGAGCTGCTGCTGCACCACGGGCACCATTAATGGTATTTTCCAAAGTTCCGCCTTTAGAGTATGCCTTAGGATCATGCACCTTAAATCGGACTTCCTGTGTATGAGGATTATATGACTACAATTTAGGTAGAAAAACGTTCTTAAAAAAATTAGGTTCAAAAAATATACATTATAATAGTAAATAAGTACCGAAGAACGACTTGGGGGCAATGGTCTTGTTAGCGTGCTGGTCCGCGGTGGTGGCAAAGGTTCCGAAGTTCCAGGTGGTGGTCCGTCCATTTGCATTTTTTTCTCAGCAGCCATTTTTTGAACAGCAGTAAATCTTTGTTTTCTCATTTGTATTCTCTTAGCCATATAACCGACAGTAGCATACTCTGAAAGAAAAAGATGTATTTAAAACTTGTATATTTTATCAAAACCGCAAAGCACTTTATTTTTTTTCTAAATTATATATGTAATACACATTAATGACAATTATTTCCAATAATATAAATAAAAACGTTGCATTTGTTCCTCTACCTATTTGCAGACAATA
The DNA here is from genome assembly GCA_029286625.1 of Parnassius orleans. Lineage (NCBI taxonomy): Eukaryota > Metazoa > Arthropoda > Insecta > Lepidoptera > Papilionidae > Parnassius > Parnassius orleans. The sequence continues at coordinate 5,855,596 of JAGSMP010000065.1, read as the reverse complement.
TTATATTAGTTGTTGCATTAATGAATTCTAAGTATTCTTAGATCTTGCTAGACGAATTTGAAAATAATTAACCTAATATTTTAGCACAATTAAACATTTTAAAAATATATATCCTATCATTAAAACTCATCATCCTCTATCGTTACCTAATAAACTCGCGAAGACCATGACGAAGCAGGTACCCAGGTAAACATCAATAGATTTGACATAAGAAATCTTAGGTAATGCTGCATTCGTAGAGGACATAAGTGTAGTCATAGTTAACACGGTGGTAACTCCCAGGGAAACTCTTGCTGGCGTTGCGTTTCGATTCAACCAAAAGGAAACCCAAGATATTATGACAATAAGACCAGATGGAATGTAAATCTGAATCAAATAGTAGCCCATTGATCGAACAAACTGAATCTCGCACGCCAATCGGGAGTAATTTCCTGTAAGAAAACAAAATGTTATTTATTTCTCGAAATCGAGCATACAAAATTATGTTGTCCAATCACTTCGTATTGTAAGCAGGTACTTTAATGGCTTGCTGATAAGCTAGTGAGTTGCATGCTAATAAATATCACGCAAACGCATGTATAATAATGGTTGAAGCTAAATATATATTTTATGGTATTGATATTATGCAGAGGTGCTTGATACCTGTAGTAAGTGAGATCTCCATATCTCGCTGTCGATGCCCAAGCACCTTGAACTGTGGTAGTGACACCTCGCTCGATACACCCACAGAGTTGGGCCCCTCGTTCCACTTATATCGGATGTCCCGCATGGTGTAGCCGACTGTACCATGCAGATATATGAAACGATAAAAAAAGCACCCATCGCACTGGGTTTTTATAAATATTTGTAGGAGTGAATGAACTGATTAACTACCAAAAGTGAAGTGTATAAAGATGATGGCGCCGCGTTGGTTTAAGAAGAAACATAATATTAAGCATTTAAGTTTTTTTTAATTTTCTACGTAACAATGAAGCCTGTGGGGAATGCACACGCAAAGATTAATAAATATTGTATGTTAATTTAAATTGTGGTACACATTATTTATAATGTTATTTTATTCAAGCCAGGAATTGGGAAACGAGAAAAATCTGTATCAAAATTCGTAACTATGATAAGCAAAATAGTAAACGTAAGCAGTACTTAAATAACTTACAACTCTCGATCTCAATGTTGCATAATTGACGATCCATTGGAAAATATTGCAGATCCATCGGGCAGGAAGCGGTGATAGTCAGTCTAGAAACAATTAATTGTATTTAAGCATTTAGAATTTTTGTGAAAAATTCAACAATTTATGATATTCTATTTAGCCAAATATCGCCTCACAATTTTTTTTTATAGCAGCATATGGTGACAAACGAGCACACAGTCCACCTGATGGTAAGTGGTTGCTGTGACCCATAGACATCTACATCTATCTTCAATAAAGAATTATGTTAATACGTTATTATCTTTGCTATAATAAGCAAGGCTACAGTGTTTTTATGAAATAAATATACTATATCATGTAATTGTAAAATGTATTCCTCACCTTATACTTCGCGTAATAGAACCAGAATGATGAATGCGGATAAATTCGTTGCTCGTAGTAGCGATATGGAAATAAGATTGCTTTTCATTAACGAAAAATGTATCGGGTACCCATATGTTTCGTATGAACTCTGATCCCACAGAGAGCGTTTCAACTCCTGGCCTCTTTTTATAGGCAAGCCTTGGGTCCGTCCAAAACTGTCGGAAGTAGAAATCCAAGGTAAAGTCCTGAAAAGGAGACGTTGTTAAAAAGGAAAACAAATGTGATTTCAGTTACAACTCACTGTTATTAACAGATCCAAAACGTGTACAACATATTTCTAAACTGCGTTGAAAGAATAATTTGGGATTATGAATAACTATATAATTACCGTAATGCTATGCAATAATTATAACATAATTTTATAGGTCCACTTTTAATACAGCATAATATTCAGAATCTTATTTATCTCTGTACATTTTTAGAATATCGTAATAGTTTCACAAATTACTCTTTCATATTAGTAAATATGAGATATCATATTAACATTTTTATAATGTTCATATCTAAAGCACACGTAATAGTAAGATGTGAATGCTTGAATTAAAAGTATAATAAAATATGTTCTCTTTAAATTGACACAAATTGAACACGGAAAATGTTGTATCTTATTAGCTTTAGACAATAATTATATTTGTTAGTACTATACTAACACGTGTACCTTAAAGCACATTATAGTTAAGATATATTTTCTAAATTCTGCATGACGGTCACGTCTTGATGTGACTTTAATTGTCCCCTTGATTTGGTTTCCACTAGGGGTCATACACCCTGGTCTTAAGTTCAAAATTATTATGCTTTGAAACCGTTATCAAGGGTATAATCACGTCGTTTAATATTAAAACACACCACGTCCGGATCTAAGTATATTTGGCGCGACGATAATCATAGCTTTTGTAAATAAAATGATATTTAATAGCATAATGTTCTGAAAATAAAATTATTTCCCTTCATATTTGAATTAGGGCGAAAATATGAGAAATATAATTGAAATAATGTAACAAAATTATTGAAGAGTCCTCGTCCAAACGGAACTCTCTGGACAACGTTACAAACATTTAAATACATTCATAGCAATACTACCAAATAAAAAAGAGTAAATATAAGGCTTGTGGCGAACTTGAACTGTTATACGCCAGTCCGAGGGATAATATTTCACAGTCACAACAAATACCTAATCCAAAACATAAAAAGCTTTAAACAAGAGAACAACAATGGAGCAAAATTATGACAGTTTCTTGCTTGGAAAGATGCTTTTGGAAAAAACATTTTATTAGTTATTCCTTTATTTATAGACACACCCGGAGAAGTGCACCACTTCAACCAATAGATGTTTATTTTCAATTATTTATATTTTAAAGAAATTTCGCAAAGAGAATGAAATCTAGTGGTGCGCCGACCGGATCGTCTGCTCCATAACGCCGGCATGCTCGCAGCCTCGTATCTGGGGCTGCTCGGTCGCAGCGGCATAGACCGCAGCGACCGAGACAAGCGTGAGTTGACAGTAGCGAGTACCATGAGCACTTCGGAGACGGAGCTGATAGAGAGCACAAACATGGTGACGCCCACCTCCACTGGCGGACCTGCAATCAAGCCCAATCGTGAGTCGCGCGCGCGTCTCGCCGTGAAAACCAAACCAGAGGACCTTGAGGTAAGCCCAGGTTCCCTCGATCGAACGAGGATTTAACAACGCAAATCATAAACAAAAAGTCTCATCGCTCGACCGAGGGTGGCTATCCTAAACTCTGCTTTTCCTATCTCGCATTAATTGACCATCTACGTAAAAGTAGTCACTTAAATACCATTTTCACTTCAGATAAGGAGCTGATGGACAGCACGTACATGGTGACTCCCACATCCACGGGTGGTCCTGAAACGTTACATCGGTTACATAACCTGAAATTATCCCTGTTTCTTATATTTGCCCCCATCGCTTATAACCTCCCTTTTTTTTAAATGATGGATTTTAAAATAGTACTGGTGTAAAAATAAAAAAACTTCAACATTTTATATTAATATTTTTTTAGATGTTTAAGTTGGATCATGTTGGAAACTGACGAGGTTATTAAGGTTAATTTTATACAAATTGTTGAATAACTAAAATTTATTTGTGATTTTACTTAACAAATGTCAATGCATGTGTTAATCCAGATCACAAAGGTAGGTGAAGTTACATCGCGTTACAATAATCGCAATTACGACTATGTTTTAAATATAATTTACACAATAATGAAAGAAATTTCCCGTTTAATTTTAATTTGTTCTGATTTCAGAACATATATGCTGCAAAGAACATAGGGATTTCCCTATGTTCTTTGCAGCACCAACGATCGATAGTGGTGATATTACTTGGTAGAGCCATGCAGCAGCTATATAGTTAACGCACTAATAGGTTGGCTCGACTGGAGACGGACCACGCTCACAGAGCGTATAATGTTTCGTAAGGTAGAGTAGTAGTAGAGAACCTGAGACCCTTTTTATTGAAAACCATCCATCTTAGAGCTCAAGGGTAATACGCATAATAATGCATTTCGATTTTAAATCAAGGATCACATCCACTGCATCCACTTACCATCAGGTTAAGTGTCGAGCTCGTTAGTCACCTATATTTGTATTAAAACTGAAATATTCAACATTCTCATATCACTAATTAATAGTTCATAGTTAATAATTACCTAACTACCACTAAATAATTAATTAACAATAATTAAGAGAGGTAAGCCTCGCTGCATTCAACTGTTAATTAAAATTTTCGCTCTGATTTACGCAGAATGGGCTTACAATATTATATTGGAGTCTTACTGTAGTATTTTTGGATTTATTTCTTTATTTTATTAATTCTAGGATCACAAAGAGACACCAGTACCCCGCTGGCTTCAAAATTAATTAGGTATATCAATGGCCACACGAATCATTGTTTATCTGAAGATTAGTGATCTATCAAATAAGCAGGATTCGCTAAATTGGCTTTCTACAATCGTTAATGCTAATCAAATTATAAAAATGAAATTAACATTAATGTGAGATATGTCATTATGTTGTTTTCTATTAGACTAAACCTGTTGATGTATTGGTAGGGGTTAACATGTTAAAGTTGACTATAGTATTTTTTTAAAGGATAAGTGTGAGACGCGAGCACACAGTCCACCTGATGATAAGTGGTTGCTGCGGCCCATATACATCTACATCTATCCTCGATAACGAATTAAAATGCAAATGCGTTGTTACCCGTGAGGACTAAAATGGAATGCCTCGTTTCCAGTAAAAAGGGTCTCCGGTTCTCTACACTCACCATACGAAACACAGCAGCGTTAAGCTGCTATGTTTCGTATCGAGCATTTATCGAGTATACTATGAATGGGTCGAGCCGACCCATTCGTAGTATACTCGTAAAACAATAAAGTGGAAGTGGTAGAGCCACGCTGCAGCTATATTATGTTTGTAGCACGAATGGGTGGGCTTGACCGGGGTAGGAACACGCTCTCACAGAATACCAGCGTAAAATAGCAGCTTAATACTGCTGTGTTTCGTATGTGGAGTGTAGAGAAACGGAGAACCTTTTTCAACTGGAAACGAGGCATTTCATTTATTCCTCAGGGATCGCAACGCATCTGCATTTTGATCCATAATCGAGTATAAATGTGGATGTCTATGGGACACAGCATCCACTTACCATCAGGTCAACTGTGTGCTCGTTTGTCACCCTTATTCTGTAAAAAAGGAACTCCTTACCCTATTACGAATTATTATTTCGAAATTTGAGGCAATTTGATCAATAAAATATGTGTAGGATTTGCGTAAATATAATAAAAATAATTTAAGATTAAAATGATATTGCAAAGCCTTCTCTCATCTGACACGTCACAAAAATATTACTTCATTTTACAAAAATCACATGGCATCTACATACATCGCGAACCACTCAAAAGAATTCAAAATTTTAAGCAGAATAAAAATATATAAGTGTTAGGGACGGTTAATAAATAAGGCGTTGGTATTTTTATGATCAATCTACTAGTCAGCGATGCGATCACGAAAACATAATATCCGAAATTAAAATAAGGTCCATGTCAGACAGTAAATGTTGTAAACTAAGTAACTTTTACCCGCGGCTCCGCTCGCGCTTAATTTAAAGCTGATAAATTGTTTATTACTGAAATAAAGCATAAAAGGGCTCAACTGCACTACACTTAATAGACTACATTAAATGATTTGTATCGCTCAGCGAAAACGTGTAGCTTTTGGGACTTAGAAACACGTTAGTAAGCAATGTAGAGCTGACCATGGTAAAAACGTGGCATACCAAAATGTAATCCCGCTTCTTTCAAGGTTTGAATCTGTAATTAGTTGTCATTGAATTGTTCTTGAAATTTGAATTTTAATCGTTCAAAATAAATTGTAGGTTGTTTGGTATACGTAGTATGGGCACAGTATTTCCCTTGGCCTATCCTTCTCCTAATAAAATTGTGGGCTTTTATGCAATGTATCGAAATTGCGATTCGTCGAGCTACAGATTTTATAGTTCTATCTAATATTGTTAACGCATTGCAGGTCAAGATTTTTTAAATTTAATATGCAATTTTATTCCTGAAGACGATTTCCAACCGAACTTTAAAGCTAACGCCAAGCCATACAGAGGTAATTGAGTGGGAAAAGCGGTCCTGAAGCGGACCTGTGAAGAGCGAATGCTTTTGAATTGAAACTTTAATTGAATAAAGTTAATGGCGTCCTAGTTGACAGTACCAATGCCTAGTCGAGGGCGCCTGAGGTATTTCCCGGCCGGCCTCTGTGTATTAAAACTCTAATTGCAAAAATTCACGCACTTAGAAAGCTTCCCAGACAACCTTCTGCGAGGCCTGAGCTTTAAAAATTTAGATTAAAAAACTGTTATGCGCTATTTATAACATATTTATAAAATATCTAGGTAGATACGAATTTTGTAAACGACGAGTTGCCGTGACATTCTTGAGTAACTTGTACGTAACTTATTGTAATTTCATGATATTGCTTTAATGAATGTCCATATCCAATTGCTTAAATGCCAAATATTAATAAAATAAAGTACTCGTCATGGGACATACACATTGCATGAGAACTTATATCAATTTATAATAAAATGCCATCAAATTACTCGCAAAATTTTTATTACGTTTGTAAACAAAAAAGCAATTATTGCATTATGATAGATAAATATAGCGGCCTTTTTTAAAGATATTGGTAGAAAATCAAATTCGATATTTCCTTTTAAGTTTTATTTGAACGCAGCGCACGCCAAGAAATGAATTATTTTTTTTGGTGAATTGGTGAAAGAACTAAACGTTTGTTTTGAAGTGTTGTATATTTTAAAAGTCCTTAGTACTTAATTAGCTATAAAATAGTACTACTCTTAGTAAATTACAGTTTTTTAACCCACGGTGATAAGCCAATCTTAAGTTTTATTATAAAGGTTTTTATGTGAAGACATTTTGATACTCCCTTATTGTGATCTTTAAAGTGTAGATCATTTAAATCAAAATTATAATAAAGATTTGGTATCTACATAAGTAAATATTTCCACAATGCCACCGTTCTTATACTACAATTGAAATGCTCATCACGTATGTTTTATAGTCAAAATTGGCCTTATAAAGAATAAAATAACAACATTCAGCAAAAGGTAAAGAAATACTAACCTCCGTAGTTCGGCCTTACTCTCTTATCGTAGCTTACACTTAGGGAATCCAAAATAGCAGAAATATTAACATCGCCAAACATCCCTCCTCCGCCCGCTCCCCTAAAAAAGAAACAAAATGTACATGATAATTTGGTATGTGATAATAATAATAAGCTTAATGTGATTAATGTGTTTGAGGCGTAAGATAGAAACCTTATGACTTCCAAGACATGGCGGTGTAACCACCTAGACAGTCGACAGACAGCAGCGACAAAGATTCCAGACGTCTGGTAATGCGATCATCAATCCGCAAGTAAGCATGGACCATGTCCAGGTTTATACTTTTACAGGCTAATGAAGAGGAAATATATAAATAACAACGCGCGATTAATTAAGTCGATTTGCCGAGATGTAATAAAATATTTTAATCGATTTTTAATCTATGGTTCAGAATTAATGTTTTGTTAGCGAAATTATAATTTTAAGCGGGTATGTATCGTAATGAATGGAGTTGTGAGTAACATAGGAACGGTAAAGTTTACTTTTAAGATCATGCGGCACATGCAAGCACAAAAACCATTTGCTCCTAAATCTAATTTAAATATTGTGATATGCAGTTGTTTTTGTAGTATTGTGATTATATTGTTAATATATACCGAGCGCGGTAATTTATGAAGTTATTATTTCTAACTTCCAGCACATCCACGCATGAACAACAGATAGTGGATCATCAACCAAATGGTGTGCTATCGCAGCGGTCGACAATTTGTTATCAGAAGTAGGATCAGAAACAAACGATGCAGCAACAGTCTAAACAGAGTATTGTTAATTTTCTAAATATTGTTGAAAGTAACCTAAGTACAATAAAAATAGAGTAAATTCTAAAAAAAAAATAAGTAACCGTTTTATTTTATTTGAAATGCTGCAACTACAGATGATAGAATTGGTTTCTGTAATTAAAGAAACTAGTACAAGCGATAATAATGATTCAGGATTATTCCTTGTAGTTGTTTTTTTATAGGTACCTAACCATAGTATTTCATAGTAATCATAAGGATTTTTGGTAGACATTTCTGAAAAACAATTAGTAATATTGGGGTTGGCTTCAGTATCGAAGAAATTCAGAAAATATATTATTCTTCACCATTCCATTTTGTTCCATTCCATTATATCCATTTGTTTAGCAATATCCCGAACTTGTTCAAATAACTTCGTAGTTTGTAGTGTTAGATGTTCATTTACATAAACTTTTTGAGGAGAACCTTGTATGTTAATCAGATCAGATGTGACACTATCTATTATTCAGAATGTTTTGAAAGTTCGATTATTCGGCGTTAAGGAATCGATTTTAGATCGATTTTAAACACTTGATCGTTTTTGCGAATTGATCCATGAACCAGTTGAATTTCCAACCACATTTCCTTTGGCAAGAGGCAATCTATGAGGGAAGCCTTGCATCATTTTGATAGACTGTAATAAATGGATGGATGAATAAATTTTGTTTAATATAAGTGGTATTCCTATACCTATACCACATTCTAACTACTACTAACAGTCGGTCATCAAAGGCGTCTAGACGGGGCAATCGTGCGGTGCGGGGCGAGACAAGAGCTGAACACTTCCTGAGCGGCTAAGGGCCGATTAAAGACGACTCGTAATGACTCTCGAAAACAGCACGTAGACGCGGCTCAAAAGGGAAATCGGTCTACAGTTCTTCAAGAGAGCGTTATCGCCTTTCTTGAAGAGTTCCCTTCTAAGCCACGCCCACAATCTGCTTCTTTACCTTGTGTATGTGGACTATGAAAAAACCTTTGCTTCCGTCAAAATTTGGGCGGTGCTATAGTCCCTTCAGCGGTGCCAAATTCTTCTCGTCAGGTATATCTCAAAACTTCAAAACGAGATTGTACAACCAGTGCGTATTACCAGTGATGACTTATGGATCTAAGACGTGGTCCTTCACTGCTGGCCGTATGAGGAAGCCCAAGGTCGCTCAGCGAGCTATGGAGAGGGCTATGCTTAGGATTTCTCTGCGTGATAAACTTAGAAATGAGGACATCCGCAATAGAATCAGAGTGACCGACATAGCCCAACGGATTAGTAAGCTGAAGTGGCAATGGACCGACCATATAGCTCGAAGAACCGACAACCGATGGAAAAAAAGGTTCTAGAGTGGCAGCCTCGTACCGGCAGGTGAAGTGTAAGGCGACCCCCCCACTAGATGGAGTGACGACCTGGTAAGACATGCAGGAAGTTGATGGATGCAGGTGGCTCAGGACCGTGCTTTGTGGCATTCCTTATAGGAGGCCTATATTCAGCAGTCGACTTGTGAAGGGCTGTAATGATGATGATGATGATGAACCAATGTTTAGTAGTACAATGAATGTGTATTACAAAAGCAGTCCAGTTACTTATTCTTTGCACAACATGCTTTCTATATTTTGATGCATACAATTTTTGTAATTGACATTTTGTGAAATTCTACATATTTTATATTATTATCATTATAGATAGACATACCTATATTGCCCCCATTTTTTTATTTAAAATACTTGGATGTGATACCAAATTCAATTTGATGTCATACCGCTCAATAGAAGCAGAAGTCTGGGTAGCCAAATCCTTGAGAAACAAGATAAGTGGTTCGCTCTAAGATTAAAGAACTTTTGAATGTCTTTGAATTACATTACACGGTTACACAACTGCGATAATTTAAAGGTTTGGCTTCGTATTTTAGGGAGTTCGTACCATACGTCTCCCAAAGACCGCCCCCTTTATCGATTACTTCTGGCCAGAGCAAAATGTATTTGACAACAACTTTTGAGACAATAAGAATAGACACTGACAGACTATTTTTGATCTCGAAACAGTCTATAGAGTTACATACTGACGTCAGCGCTGAGGGTTATGATGCTATGTTAATTCAGAAAATGGAAGTCGAAGTATATTACATGAGATAGAGAATTGTAGTTGCCAAACCTCCAGCACTGAGTGCAGATATTATTTTACGAGCCAGAGACACACGCGTGAATGACATGAAACATTTTCACCTTTACTTGCAAGGGTGAAAGTTGGCAGCGGTGACTGGTAGTATTGCCGTTAAAGCATTCAAATTATTGGGGTTTGACCTGTCAAAGGGCCATTTTTAACCATATTGTTGGGTGCATTATATACTTGAGGTGAGAAGAAACACCAAATAATTAGCTTTTAATTAAACGTGTTCGACGAAGGAGCTGAGACATAGTGTATCGAAGAATTACGAGTAATGCCCTGACTCCAGAAGCTATTATGTGGAAATTATATTATTAGTTTTATTAGTTTTTGATATCGGTTGTCACTTTTTATTAAATACTTATTATTATACTCCTTTGAGTTTTCTAAGGAACATTACAAGTTCATGGTTCTCTCCTTTTTTGCACTCTTGGGGAGATTTTTTTTCTGTACATTCATATCGAAACAGCCCTTAAGCATATCCTAAATAGAAATCCTAATATACTTTTTAATAAAAAAAGGATTTATTTAAATTTGTTCTGCTGTTATCCATAAAATGGTAAACATACATAAAAAATAACATACGCATCGAATATAGAAACTTATCGTTTTGGAGGCCTTTTATCACTACTGGTGTCCTAACCTAACATGGACAAATATGTTAGCGAATGTTTGTTGATAATTGAAATACATGTAAGATGTGCAAATTACATAATATGGGCTAGGTTCAATCTGTCTTTCTGTCCGAACACAATCTGAGTGTCTTCAAGGCAAGAGTGAATAGGCTTTTGTTACGCTAAGACAGTGCGATTTACCATCTAGGGCTTCAACACCACTTACCATCAGGTAGGATTATGGTCAAGCACTGGCTTATAATAAGTAAAAAAAATCATGCCAATAGCCTACCAATCCCATGGTACCATAGGATACGATCAAGAACTAATCGGCAAACTAAATACTAAAGGAGTATGTGCTTGTAAATACGTTATTTTGTATAACACTATGAATATTGACGATAGCAGTGCTACTGCAGAAACTTTACAATCGAATACGAGTATAGAGAATAAGAGGAGGATTTGCTGGAAAAGAGTTTTTTAGAAGGAAGAGCGAACAAAGGGCGGACAAACGAGAACGCATTTCACCTCTTGGAAAGTGAACGCTTATGACAAATACATCTACCTACGTTATATTCTATGAAGAATAAAAATGTAGATGCGTTTTTACCCCAGAGGACTAGGTGGAATGCCTCCTTGCTAGTAAAATAATGTTCCACCAGTTTTTCATAAATCAACTGCTTCAAATATTAAAACATCAACTCTTACAAAATTTATATAATATGATGTGTTTAAAACTAGGGGTTTTCCCAATTGTCTGGAAATCAATACGAATTGTACCAATATTCAAAGGAGAATGTAGAATATATGACCTCTTTTGAAGCTTTTAGAAGGATTTGTGCATAATAATATATGTAAATCCGTACATAATATTACTATACCACAACAACATGATTTCGTCAAACGTTGGTCTACCACCACCAACGTTTTGATATGTACAACGTACGTTTTTAAAGGTATCGATAATAATATTAAACAAACAGATAGTGTGTACACAAACTTTCGAAAAATATTTGATTGAGTTGATCACAAGATATTACTGGATAAACTTGCCTTCAACGGTATACGTGGTAACTTGTGGTGGTGGTTTAAGTCCTATGTAACCAATCGCACACAAGAGGTTGTACTAAACAGTTATGAATCTGAAGTTGTATGTGAAGATGGCTCAATTTTAGGCCTCATTTTCTTTATATTGTTTATCAATGCTGTATACGATCGCTTCAAATTCTGTGATTTTGTATTAAATGCAGAGGATTTAACAATTTTAACATACTAGCGATCCGCCCCAGCTTCGCACGGGTGATTTCTGGTTCTCGACAATAGCGCTCCTACCGAGTTAAAATGTGAATCTAAACCATCTAGGGACCCATTCAAATACACACGAAAAATCTCATTAAAATCGATCGAGCCGTTTTTGAGTTTTAGCGAGACTAACAGACAGCAATTGATTTTTATATATAGACGATAGACAATACTATTCATATCACGATAGCTTTCAAAGTGTTCTTGATCGTTTTTCTATTTACTGCATCAAAAAGAAGTTAAGTTTAAGCGGTTAGAAATGCAAAGTTTTACCAAAAAGAAAAAGAAGCAATTTTAAATATAGGCTATGTAGTGTACAGTTTGATGCTGTTGACACATTTAGAGATCTCGGAATAACGTTGGACAGTAAACTACATATCGATATACACATAGACATAAAACTTTTAATTTTTTTTAAATTTTGTCATGAGGTCCACCACAAAGCTTACACGATCATCCACCTTCCTTCATCTTTAAAAGTTAAAGTTAAAGTTACAGTCTATATACTACTGGGCACAGGCCTCCTTTCACATCTGAGATGGTCATCTTTATAAAACTTTAATTCAACCTCAACTGGAATACGCCTTACCCATTTGGAATCCTTTTTATATCAAACTAGCGATCCACCCCGGCTTTGCACGTGTGATTTCTGGATTTCGACAACAGCGCAACCTACCGAGTCCAATTGTGAATCTAAACTATTTTGGAATCAACTTAATCACACACACAAAATTTCATCAAAATCGTTCCAGCTGCTTAGGAGGAGTTCAGTTACACACGAACAGAAAAATTATATACTTCAAGATATATTCTAATTCTTTTGACGTTCAGAAAAGAATTTGTGCAGTATGCATTATAAAGGTTTCTAACAATACAATTTATCGAAAACAACTTTTCTCGTCGCTCACCATACTAAACTATGATTAGGTTACCGTCGTTTTTTTACACTTATTGCTATGAATATAAGCTATTTGCAAGATATAGTTAACTTGTACCATTTCTATAGAGGAATTAGTTAAATGTTAAAATTAATATTTCGAAAAAAAAGAACTACATATAAATCCACTGCAGGTTGACTCTCTTTTATTTACTACGTAACTTTTTTCAGGAATGCTCAGTAATCTTCTCCCTTTTTTCACCCTTTTGCATGCAGGATTTTTATTTTTACAATGAGTTTCTCAACTCAGCTGCTGGCATTTCTGAGGAACGTTGCAGTGAGGTTTCACGAGTGGGTTCTTCTAAAATTTTACTCAGTTCAACCGCCAATTGCCGAATAAATTCTCTTCTTCGTATTTTCTTGTTGTTTATTTCTTGGTACAACACCCAGGCATTTATTGCAGATAAATCTAAAATATTATAAAATACTTGTACCGGTCATCTTCTAGAAGGTGCTTTTGTGCTGTATCTTCTCGCCATTTGATCGACCACGTCAACACCATATTTCGTTGAATTGTAAGACATAACAGTTTCAGATTTTTTCTTGACATCGCCACTGTGAACACTATCATGTAATGTACTCAACAAGAAAACATTTTTGCTTCTCTTTGTTTGGTCAACAGTCAATAAGCATTGGACATTTTCTATTTTTAATGCTTTGGTGTCATATAAATCCAATGTTAGATTTTTTACGTACGATGGAATGTCACATCTCCCTTTATTTATAGTACCAACCAAAGTTGTACGTTTTGAAAGCAAGTTCTGTGCGGGAGACACAGATGTGAAAAAGTTATCTTTAGTCACATTTCTACCTTTATTCAAAAATGGTTCCACAAGATGCATGACGACGTGTTGTCCAAGACTTTGCGAACGAGTTTCATCTTTCCCAAGATATGGATAAGAATTCAATTTATCAGGTTTATTAGCCATATACTGGATAAAAGGGCGTCGAACTTTTGTAGCAAACAACTGTTCATCTATTGTTACATTTTCTCCCGGTTTGTAGCACGAAATGCAGTTATCAATAAAGCGATTCCATACTTGAGAAATCAACGCAAATTTATCTGTTATAATTTTCGTAGATCGTTCTGATCTCACATCGAATCGTAAATATTTCATAATTTCTTTGAATCTATCCCTAGGCATAGTTTTAGAAAAATATTGAATGCCCCATATTTTACTCCATAAATCATTTACAGATATATTTCTCGCTACAAAACAACCTGTAACATACAGAATGGGAATGAGTTTTCAAGTTCTTCTAGGGAAATATACCATGAATGACCAAGCCGACGATTTGCTTCGGCCTCAGTACAATTTTTTATGTGTCATAAAATCGTATCATCTATCAAAAGTTTCCAGACTGTCATGAATTTCTCTCCAACTTGCCGGTAGGCTATGCACGGTCCTGGCTGTTCAGTCACAACTTTGTGACTTCCTCGGCGACCTGCCATCTCTGAGCCATTTTCAAATATGGATTTCTACAATATTCCACCTGGTGACATCATATTATTTTGTGAGGTATTTCCATAAATTGATGTTCGAACGACACGTAAGTACTCTTCGTCGCCGAGACGATTTTCCCCTAGTTTGTTGTTGAATGGCAGTCAACGGTATGTTATTGTCTGAAATACTTGACTTAGGAGATGCAGGAATATATGAATGGCTATCTTCAATTTCTGGTGGTAATGAGACACCTTCACCTTATCTATCCGATTGATCTTCTGGCAACGATTGCAATAATGTCAATTTTTCTGCATTACCGATATGCTGAGATATTTTCACGAAATATCAAGCAAAATAATGAAATTGACTCAATGAGATCGCATAGAGTAATGAACGTATAAATATTTAGGTATGTAAAACAAGATTAGGCAATAAAATTAAAATAAATATTGAATAGGTCAAATGACCCTAGGAGTCATTGTATGTGAATGTTATTTTTATTCATATTTGTATAAACTTATTACTTATTATAAAATACTTTTGTTTATAAAACAATCGTAATTCATTAAAAGTTACGAAGTACAAAAGTGTATTAACAAACAGTGACAAAATAATCAGCGCTGCAAGTTGAAATACGGGGAAAAGACCCTTGCCGCCTTGCTAGTTTTGGATAATTCATTAGAATCATGTTTCCTCAATTTAGAAACTGCTTTGCGCATTTATTGTCTCTCATGATCAATAACTGCAGTGGTGAACGTTCATTTTCAACACTAAACCGTATAAAAAATAAATTTAGGAACACTATGAGTCAAGAATGCCTTATCTTTCTGATGAATATAGAATATGATTTGCTTAGGGAAATTGATACGCTTTATTATTTCTAAATTTTGACATGAAATCTAGAAAAGTTACTTTGTAAAAGTTTCAAAGTAATAAGAGAAACAGATAAATAAATATAAAATATATACATAATTTAAAGTAGACCGTTGACAAAATACAGCATTAGCTATTCCTAAAAATATAATAAACTTAGTAATAAATATAAGCTTTGAAATATGTACTAAAAAAGATTTACAATTATTTGTGTAGTATCGTCAGTTTTAAGCTGTTATTTTCATATCAAAATTATTCTAAATTGCAGGGACAATCTCACCTCTGGCTGTTTCTACTTGTCAGAGACTAACAGGGCCTATAGTAATCTACTGTACTATGGAACACCAACAAATTTTAACCTATAGATTGCAAATAAACGTATTGAGTATTGAATAGGTTTTTACCATTTTATACTTAAGAACCCATAGCAGATCAAGGGCCCCTCGATAAAATTTGCTACGGGCCCCGCGCTTGCTTAATCCGGCAGTGAAAACAAGCCATTTAGATTTCCTTTTGAAAATAAAATAGAAAAAAAGAAATCTTCTATAATTTAAAAATAATAATCCTACATATATAACTTTCCTGAGAACTCAGATATCAAGGATATTCCCCCTCTTTCCATGTACTTCACATATAATTACTCCGTTTTGAATCAGCGACCCATAATAATATAAAAAGCAATGTATGTGTCACATCTAGTTTTGTGGGTCCGGATTGTATTAGGCGCGAAATGGTAACGCCAATATTGGATCATACATTTTCCTATCTTACTCGTTTAATAAAATTTTCTCTGGCAATAGCACTATGCCCACTACTTGAAAAGAAGCGTTCCTACTTATGGTTACTAAAAATCAATCTCTTTCAAACTTCAGCTATTATTACAAGCCAATATCGATTTCATCCTTTTTACCAAAATTCTCTAAAGCGGCAATTCACAAAATTTTCAATCAGTTACAATCTTTCCAATCTGGTTTTCCTCCTCATTTTATAGTACTATTACAGCTCTGATAAAGTCACGGATTTGCGATGGAATACAGTCAGCTTACTCCACTTGTTCTCCTTGACTTCAGTAACACTTTAAATTTTGTTGACTATGACATGTTGCTAGCAATTTTTAAATCCCTTAATTTGTCGTCATTGGTTGTAGTATGGTGCAGCTCCTGTCTTTGGCGACGTCGGCAAAGCTTACTTGTTGATGATACTTTCTCCGACTAGTGTAATGTTGTTGCTGGTGTTTCACAAGGCGGTGTTTCATCTCCTTTGTTTTTCTCTGTGTTTATCACAATGCACCTGTCTTCGTAATCAATTTCAGCAAGTACTACCTGTATGCTGTTGATTTTCAGCTATACCAGTACTTCACTATAGACAGAATGAATCTCGATCGTGCTGTGGTTTATCACTAGACAAGAAATAATGGTTTAATACTTAACCGTGCCAAAACGCAGGTAAAATAACATTGTATCAAAACTTATTCCCCAGACAGCTGAGGTTACTGTTGTCAACTCTTTGTTGTTTCCTATTTTAGACTATGCCGATGTCACCTTTTGGTCTGCGCAAGTTTCATTATAAATACCGATTTCGCAAAAGACTTAGGTTGCTTGATATTTGTTTCCGTTGAAATCTACAATTATTTGACAACAATATTAAAAATATATCGTTATTAACATAACGATATAACATTATTATTGATATTACGATATAATATCGTTATTAATCTGTCAAAGATTGTGACACATACTTTACATATTTTATATAATATGCGATGCGCATTCTCTCTCTAACGAACTTACTGGTAATGCTTGAATACGGCAGCGGTGGCTTATACGGGGTGCGATAACGGAGCGGTAGTGCAGTGTACAAGTGAATCTGTAACGTTTCAGCCGTAACGCGGTATAAAGCGGCGTAAAGCGGATATAGCCATTTTAGTATCGTTATAAACTTTGGAACGTTATGAGATAACATTTAGTGTAACGAAACTAAATTCATTTCGATTTCAAGTCCCTGTTCTATGGTTCAAAAAACTTACTATTCCAGTGTATAATATTTTACAGATGATTCCTTTAGTGTTTATCATCCATTAATGACACTGTGGAGTAATCTTCCACGTGACATAAACGAAGTTTCTTCAATTAATGTGTTTATACGTAACGTAAAGGCAAAGTAAGCGCGTAGTTGTGGCACATTATTTAGAGTTATTACGTTAGTTTATCGGTTGAAAAAATCTTGCATGCAACATCGATTGCCTATCACCCAATGGACCAAGTGCTCAATAAACATGACATATCTATCAAGATATTATAAACAAAAATATGCAAATAAAAAAGCAAATATTATATGCTGTTGCATATAATATTGTGAATATTATGAATTAAAAGAAGTAGGTAAAGAAAACGAAAAAAAATTATGGTTACACATTAATAACAATATAAATGAATAATGTTTAATTAACATTCAATTAAGGTTTTCATAGAAGATAATGATATTTTTATATAAAAGAGATTAAATTAGCATACACGCACGTGACAGTAAATAATATTGGTGTTAACAACTTAATTAGCAATTAAATACGTGTAAAATACATGTAAAAACAGTTCATATTACAAATTTTTACGTGGTAGAGCCATGCTGCAGCTATATTAATAGTATAGTTGTAGCACGAATGGGTCGGCTCGACCGGGGAAGGACCACGCTCTCACAGAATACCAGCGTAAAATAGCAGCTTAATGCTGCTGTGTTTCATATGGTGAGTGTAGAGAACCGGAGACCCTTTTTACTGGAAAAGAGGCATTCTATCTTAGTCCTCTCGGCTGACAACGCATCTGCATTTAAATTCGCAAACGAAGATAGATGTAGATGTCTATGGGCCACAGCAACCACTTACCATCAGGTGGACTGTGTGCTCGTTTGTCACCCTTATTCTATAAAAAAAAAATTGTTCGTTTGGCAAGTTAAGATGAAATAAAAGCTTTTAATCTGAAATAATTTTCAGCGGTTCGAAAGTTGTTGTATTTGTATTCGTAAGTTGTCGTAAGGAATAGCGTATCGTTTTCGATGTATAGAAACCCTGGATTAGTTATATATTTTCCCGAATTCAATATAAGCAAAGTAGCATGCAAATTCTAGCATTTTAATGTTCAGCAACACTAGCATACCCTCTTAAATTGAAATGCTTTGTGTTTATGTTTCACAAAGCAAAAATCGTTTATCTGGATGTGCTATTCAAAACAAACATAGTCGCTTAATTAAAATTGTAGTAAAAATAAAATATACCTATTAACAATCTGTCTGCTCGGCTTTTAAAGGAAATAAAGTAGGTGCTTTCAGCGTTTTGTATACATTTTGCTATACTACAAGGTAGGTAGGTATAGGGTACCTACATCATCGCTTGTGGAAATAAAAATAATATCAGTTGACTTTTAAAACTACAGTGTACCTATATGGAAAATAAAGTTTCAAAAACAAATTAAAAATACAAATATACAAATTCATTATTCGTGAATTTACAGTGGTATCATAAGTTAATTATTATAGTTTGTATAAGGTAAAGGCACCTATTTCCGCGGTAGTTTTACTAAAACTCGAAAGGAGAACGAAAATTAAGTATTTAATTAATAAATAGCCAACCCTCAAAAGGCTACAAATGTTTGGCTATTTTTATCAGAACCATAATTGTTTTTACTCTAGAAATAAACAATAGGTTTGGCTATTAGATCTTGATTTGTATCCTAAATTAATTAAATATGAAAAGAAGTCGGAGGTACCTTATACGATGTAACAATCCTAATTCCGATGAATTTGGTTCCTAATTCCGAGTGTACAAAATGCAAAGAAAAAGTAGGAAGAATAATACATGCTGTTCATTAGCCTACAACCAAAATTATTATAATTATTATAACCAAACAAATATTATAATTAAAATAAAATTATTATAACTAAAAAAATATGGATAATCATCGCCGTGACAAGTTAATTTTATTTTTTATAATTCAATTAATTACCTAATTAACAAGGTGTTGTGGTGAGTGAATAATTTTGATTTTCCTTCACAAAACCTACAGCGAGAGCAAATTTTCCAGAAGTATTATCTTTGCACTATTATATAGGTATGTGAAAATGTGTGGGGATTATATATGGATTGATTGCGTTATAAGCATCCATCCTCATCAATATAAACATTTCATACTTACGAAACAAAATCTTATTATTACCTAATATACTCAGCTTATCAATTTTATTTATTTTAATACTCGTCTTATAATTACAATAGTTGTACAAACTAAGGCTCTCTGTAAAGCAAGATATTGTGTAAAATGATATTATCTAGTCGTGAATGAATTATTATCCATAAATGTTTACAAGTACGTACTTAAGTTTGTGAAAGTTATTATAAAGGAAATAGGAACCTACGCGTTATTGAAACTAAAAATAAAGTATCTTACGTGTGTTTATGCTGCGAAATAAGATACTCATCAAATCTTATCCCAATCTACTATACATCGGAATAGCGTTTCATACCAAAAAAATCTCGTTTTCTATTTCCAAGTATTAATAAATGCAAGATTTTTGCATAATTTATATATATATAAATAATTAATCGCAAAATCTTCGTAAATATAATATAATGCTTGCTAAAAATTACATCGAATTGTGTATGAACTTAAATTTTCCTTCTAGCTTTTCCATACAATGAATTAACAAAATACCTAAATAGATCTTCTTTTTTTATAGGAGAGGCGGCAAATGAGCATGCGGCTCACCTGATAATAAGTGACTACCGCCGCCCATGAACAACTGCAACACCAGGGGAATTGCAGATGCGTTGCCGGCCTTTTAAAAAGGAGTAGGCTCTTTTCTTGAAGGTCCTTGAAGTCGTATCAACAAAGGAGTGTTCTAATTAGTACCCCGGGTAGGAGAGATACGAAGTATCAGCCGGTGAGGACACCTGTGTTTCGGTTAGAAGGAGCAAGGCCAGCTTCGCCGTCTTCAGATGGTAGTAAACGGCTTTAAGGTTTGAATGAAGTCCACTGATGTTGCAGAAATTCACGGATAGCGTGGCAGGGATTGCCTTTGTCTTATTGCTCCGCTTGTACCGAGCAGGTTTCGTCTTGAGCGGAATTTTGCCGCCCCCGAGAATACACTACGCGGGCAGCCTGAACACCCACGCTCAGGAAGAGTATGGTAGCCTGGAAGCTAAGTTACGTCAAATTATTATAATTCTTAGAGTATCGGGGCAATCGGCTTTACCAAGTCAATAAAGAAATCATTCAATAATTCAACCAGTGTTTTATATAAATATTTATTTTATGTATTTTGAATTTAATAAATATTTTGGGCCTTTTAGGCTTTTACCCTGTCGGGGTACTGTTAAATATGTTTAATTTTAATTTTCTGTTATTCCATTTCGGGTTCTCTTGAAGATAGAACTTATACCTTTTCTAATGCAAGTCATAAAAATGTCAAAAACAGAATTATTAGAAATAATATAACTGATTTGTAGCGAACATTCTTCTAATTTTACTAAGTTATCCTGATTTTAATCTTTTTAAATAATAACCAGTATTTAAGTAAACATCTGCATTATACAGGGCATTTCAGTAACTGAACTGTATAATCTGATACTGCCAATTCAATTACCTCGCTTTTACATCCGCGCACATAATGATAGTCCGAGATCTCACCGCTTGATCACTACCACACATGTGTTTTTTTATGGAAATACAATTTTGTGAACAATTTTTTATAGAGAAATACGTTTTTAATTCTAATTTAGTTCTTTTTTTTGTAAACTTATTCGTGTGTTTTTTTAGAAAAAATACTTCAGATGTTTGGGTTTCTACTTTTAATTAGTCCTCCTAAGTGTACACAGATGTATATGTGTTGAAGTCCATAGCGTTTTAAATGAAACATTTAATTCTAATTTAAAAAGATATTTATCTCTACACGATATAGTAGGGCTGGCGATCAAAAAGTGACAGCAAATAAGGGTTGTCTTACGGTACGAAAGAGCAAGGCAGAGTAAACGTAGCGCGCTGTTTATCAGACGAGGACGGAATGTATCAGCTGCATACGGGCTTAAACAATTTAAGCAAATTAAGCTTAAGACAATTTACTCAAAATATTCATCAATTTTTATTTTATTTTATAGCTAACAAACATTTGTTAGCTATAAAATTAAACATCAACATCGAACCAGAACATCGAACGATACGAGATAGCCGTTAGAGCCGGGGCTCGCGACCACCTGTTTGGATGGGCGTTAGATAACTCATCTATGTGCACTGTAAACTATCGCAGTCGTTACGTTAGTAACGTTGGGAATAATTTTTCATTACCTTTTTACAGCCCTCAGAGAGATCTGAATCCGAAGAAGCCGTAAAAGCCAAAAAGGCTAACAGCACTAACATCACAGAAACTAGCAGTAGGGAGCACTTGCGGCATAGTGGTCGCCATTGGAGGTCTATTTCTCATGATGATGCTTCGTTTAGAGGTGAAACACGTGACGTATTATCGACGGTGATGTGTCTTTCCTGGTGTTGTAATGTTCGGATTAGTGGTGATCATTCTTATTTATTTAATGAATTCCCGCAAATTAACGCCTTATTCTAGTCTAGTAATTAAATATAATTTCATTACAATTACCAAAAGCACTTAATCTAAACATTTTTTATTTATTGATTTTCGACTCATCGAAACTTAAACTAGTATAGCTATTAAATTCAAATTTATCATCTACGCTTCAGAAAACTCATCCATTGAATCACTCAACACATTTTAAACATGAAGAGGCAATGAATTTCAAATAAAACATGTTGAATTTAGAAAACCATCTAATAACTAGACGCTATTTTCTATTTTAATATAGATATATTTTGGTTTAAATGATAATAAAACTACATAGCGCAGTAAGTGCTCCAAATAAACGCAGTAAAAATTAAAATAACTGTAGTAAGTTGACAACAATATTATGTACTGACGCATGCACTAGTAGTATGCTAACAATCATATGTAGTTACACTTCGTCTGATGGCCAGTGTGGTTCGCTAACTCTGCCTTGCTCTTCCGTACCTTAAATACTTTTTAATTGGCAACCCTATTCCATCGTGCAAAAAATACCGTTAATTTGATTTATAATTTATTAAATATGTTATATACGCATGACTGAAATAAGCAGACACCTTTTTGAACCAAAATTAAAAGTGGAAAAGCAATCTATATAAATTCTTACATTTTTCTTTGACGAAAACGAAACGAATTATCCACAAAAATAATCACTAATTACCCTTTAATTAAAATATGTGCCGCCATAATATTTTATAGGTAACTCGGCAACAACGTAATTCTCTATAAACAATTTTATTTCCGTTCAAAGAAAAACAGATGGACGTATAGCATTCACGCGGAATCTCGGGTTATGAATAAATGTATTGTGTTTATTGCAATATAAGATTAAAATTTAAAATGTTCGTTTAAATTTCTTGCGAATCGGTTTTTTTTTTCAGATTATTAATATTACAGTCACTATAAATCACTAGTTTACTCTTCACCCAATATAAGCACTGCTGCTACACAAGCCTCTTAACTGTGGATGTTATGAAGGACATAATATTACGCCAAGTTACTTTAATGCGAGTTGGCAGAACCGTTACTGCAAGACTTCAAGATACTGTAAGTTCATACTGCGTAGATCGGAACAAAAATTAATAATTTTTAATCTGGAGGTAGCCGTGGTTAATTATGACATTGGGACGTCATAATTAACCACGGCTACCTCTGTAAAGGTGCTGTAAAGTACTCGAAACGTCGGGAATAGAAAATAAGTTAATATACGCGATAAAATCCGTAAAACTAGTTTAATTTAAATCGTTTTTCACTGCTAGCGGCGCTGATAGCGTATTTTTTTAACAGAAAGAGAACTTTTAACAGAAATATAATAAATAAATGTTCGCTTCTATCGCTGATATTACTAGATAGTATAGTTTTGGCTTTCATTATTTCAGCTAATAATAGCGCCATCTACTTACTTCTAAATAAACTAAAATGGTAAGTTACTGATAAAATTAAATAATAGAATGCTACTGAATATACGATGTAAATAATTGAATAATTTATTACATTCATCCCGCGTTGGAATCAGCGCAGCGAACACTTTTTTGGCCAAAAACTCTGCGGCCTGTGCCCATTAGTAACATATATGTAAGCTGCTACTTTTTTACTTTTTATGGGGCAATACCTATATGCAGTTTATATTACATTCATATTTTCGAGTATGTTACATTTTTGTTTTCACTCTGCCGTAAATATTAAGGGTTGCAAAGATGAGTAGAACTCATTATCGTCAGCCTATCAAAAGTCCACTGAAATTAACATAGGCCTCCCCCATAAATGGTCAAGTAGCTGGATATTCACTAAAGTTGCCACGCTTGGTAGGCGAGTTGGCAACCGCAGCTATTATTATTTTGAGCTGTTTTCAGGAAGGTGATGTTGCCCATCTCCTGTTTGTTTTCCTATGTCGCCTCTTACGACGGGACGATATGAGGTGGCGGATTCTGTTTCAACGCCACAACAAGGCGAAAATTTTTCTACTCCCGTTCATGAGTGTAGTCCTCCTCACGTCCACTGTGAATGAAATTTATAAGGAATAAAACTAATTTTAAGGATTTTATCGTGTTTAATTTTAACTTTTTTAATTCCCGATGTTTTGGGCACTTTACAGCACCCATGGTCACGGGACGAGCGGGAGGAGCGGGAGGACTGAGGTGTTTAAAGACCTGATGTCATAGTTGAAATAGAATAGAATAGAATAAATGCAGTAGTATGCTTGGGTTTGAATTTAATTTTATTAATTATGGAGTCCTTAGCAGATGATAACACTCAGCCATCTTCCCTATTAAAATTAGGATATTTTTAATTTCAATAGCCTCGCGAATCATCATTGGTAGGAATCGGTGTTCTATTGCAAGGATTTGTTGTCTATCAGATCCGATATAATGGTTGGGACAATACTAAACATGTTGACATACTTTAGACTGCCCGAAGCTTCGGTGCTTTACATCAACTATATGTTCTTTTACTCGGGTTTTTATGGAATCCAAGATGCGTAAAAAATCCCCACGTAAAAAAAGTTTAAATTAATCGTGATAAAATCCGTAACATTAGTTTTGTTCCATGTGTAGTATTTATTATTATAGAACTGCATTTATGAAATTTTTAAGTCTACTCGAAGTAAAAAAAATATCTACATGTATTTTATGGTGCCAATCAATATTAAATAGGACCAATGATATGAATAAAATATCTCAAATAAACATTATACCGTAAATTGATAGAAGACTATGAATTCATCATTAGTTTGTTAAAACTAAATTAACTTTAATTATGAATGAATGTAAAGAGTAAAATATAAATAATAATAATAAATTTTGATTCCAAGACAATTTACCTTTCTTATGGATACATCGGAAGACACGCACACGACATATATATTCACGTGTTCCTGTAGCATATTATATCTATGTCAAATACCAATCATCTACATCTAATAGTCTTTTAGAATTAAAAAAAATCTTTGACAGACAGAGACACAGACACCGAGGTGACTTTAAAAGTGATCGAATTTTTCTAAATTTGCCACGGAACAGCATTTAATGATGTTCCTAAATTCAAGCTTACGCGAGCGAAGCCGCGGGTAAAAAGCTAGTTTAATAATAAGTGCCTGTAAATAATCTTATCTGAAATGAAGGTCCATAATTTTGAATGTTAGATGTAAGACCACTCAGTAACGGCCATCTTGATTTATAACAGTAACAGTAGACGTTTCCACCTACAAATTTTGTTTTGTGTGCCACTATACGGGCAGCAAAACAAAATTCATTAGTCTAACTCAAAACGGAATATAGCAGGAAATGCAGATAGATGGCGTTGTAAACATCTTGTATTTATAGAAAACACCGATGACAATTATTAGCATCAAAAATTGAGAAACATAATTCTATGATCGCCAAATTCAGTGATTGTACTTGTAACTTAACTTTCCATTCAATAATCCAATATTCACTCCTGCGTCTTGTAGAGATATTATATTTATTATGGGTGGCAAACTCTAGTGACCATGGGCGTTGCCCAAGAATTCAAAACGTAGGGAGCTAAAACAATTTGAACGAAACGCGATTAACGCTAAAACTATAAAACTGGAACGAAAAACTCGGTATACCGAACTGACTTTGAGACAGACAAAATTACACATGCTAGATCGGATGCATATTTTATTAGTGGCTATAACATACAGGGTAGCGTTCTGGGATTTGTTTTGTTTCTTGTCTACAAAATAATCTGTTAAATATATTGGAAATTTCTATCTTAATTTCTTACTCTAATACTACAGACCTAGATCTTAAATCAAATTCTGCATCTTCTCAAATATATTGGAAATTTCTATGTTGATTTCTTGCTCTAATACTGCACACCTAGATCTTAAATCGAATTCTGCATCTTCTCAAATATATTGGAAATTTCTATCTTGATTTCTTGCTCTAATACTGCAGACCTAGATCTTAAATCGAATTCTGCATCTTCTCAAATATATTGGAAATTTCTATCTTGATTTCTTGCTCTAATACTACAGACCTAGATATTAAATCGAATTCTACATTAGCTAAAATTATAAGCCGGCTAAAATAACATAACTTACAACTTAACCTTAGTAAAAAAACTTTTTTTTAATAAATTACAGGTAAAAATTTGTGACTCTCTAGCTATAATGTTAAGTGTAAACCTAGCAACAAATTTGATTTGGAAACAGCACATACAAAAAGTTGTAAATAAAATATGATAAAAGAGGTATATATAAGAGAGAATACTATGCACATGGGCTTTCGATACTCTCATATGGCGTCATCTTCTAGGAAAACTATTGTGATGTATCCTGAATACTGAAAGTCTTATTTATTCAAACATAAAATACTGACACTTGCGTCTATCTATTTGTCGAGAAACACCCAACGTTCTACTCGCTCCTAATAGGCCGGTCCTTAAAAAACGCGCAAGTAGGCAGTTACGGTTTTAAAAATATTAAAGAACTGACTTCATTGAATGACACCACAAAAAATCTTAGTTAGTTAGTAGATGAGTCTTCACTTTCACCGCGTGATATTTATAAAAAAAAACTTGATTTTCGAGAAAAAAAAATCGTCAACTATGGTAAAAACACTTAAAACTGCCTTTTCTATTTTAAACCTCTAGGCTATTTCCTTATTATTTCAGTAAATATTTCTGGTTAAAACGTGAGATAAAAGTATAGATAACACATTCACCATTCATTATTTATACTAATTCAAACCAAAAAGCAATAATCTAAGCCTAAATATCATTCATTTTATAGCAGAAATCGTTCCCTGTTTTTCATACATTTTAGTATGAAGCGGTTAGCTTATTAGAGAACACGCCTGAAAAAAATTCGTGACCCGATTTGACGAGTCGAGTCGATACATCTACGAGTATTGTTTGACATAGCATAAGGGTGGATCGCGAGTGTCGGACACGACTGCTAAAATTATTTGTATTCTTCGAGTAAGTAGACTAACTAGGTATGTGAATTTTATTATGTATTGCTTTTTGTAATTATCAGACATTATTATACTTAATAAAATAGTAATTTATTTTAATATCCATTTCAGGTAGATAATATGGGAAAACGCTAAGAAAGTTATTAGAATAAAAAATCAAATTAATAATGTAAGCATATGAACCACTCGGAAACTCCCTAAGCAAGCAGTCTTGTTTTAGGACTGGACTTTGAGTGAATTGTTGATCAGTGGGTTAGCCTCTGTGGGGTCCACCCATTGTGATATCAATTCAGACCTAGAATAGTGCTGTCTTGATTGACTCGTCGGGTTCTTTGTTGAGGTTACCATCCGATTACGATGACGTTTAGGTTATTTTAGTAATATATTATGCCGAGGTTATTATTGCTGTAGTTAAATTTAGATTGATAACTAATATTTATAATATAGAAGTTATCTAGTCAGTTAGCATGTCTTCTAATGTTATGGCTTTTCATTAGTGCCGACAAAATACAATATGTAACAATAACTCTGTGGTTCCCGTTAAGTGCGTTATCAGAATCAGTATTCAAACTTATATAAATACTTTACCTTACTTCAGAAAAATCAACATAAAAATAATCAAACTAAATTTAAATAAAATAATACTTGTAAATTGTATGAGGATTGATTACATCTGCAGTAACCTTCTAAAATACAAAAACCTTAATTAACATAGGCATTTTTTTATGGGACGTTGATAAATACCCTTATTTTTATATCTTTTCATGACAATTGAATTGTGACAAAATTTTATGTTTATTAAACTTTCTATGTTTTTAAATAACTACTGAAAAATCACGGCCTCCAAATAAGTCAGTTGGCGTATACTAGACGATACTTATGGGATCTTTTGAAGTGCGTGTAAATTTTGGGGATTTTCCTATACTACCTACGATGACGAGCGGCTAACGGTTTGAGTTTGAGGAGCGCGCGAAACACCGCTTATTTTAAAGTAATTTTATTTTGTTTATTACATTCTTTTAATATGGATCTATTTAAAAAATAATTTCTGTTACATATTCTTTATCGAATAAAGTTTCATATGAAAAATGCATAATACATTTCTCCTACAAATAGTTGCAAGTTTGAAATTAATCATGACATATTATACTTGAAACAACCGTTTTTAAATATTTTTCCTGAATCTCTAATTAGTAATAATGTGATTTATAACATAAGTATCCAATAACAATTTGTATTGGCGGTAAAAAATACTTACTACTCCAAATCATCCCGTGGGTGTGGTAAAAGGCAGATGGAAACCAGGAGATGGGCAACGGCATCTTTCTAACAACAACTAGATCCAAAGTAAAAAACTGCGGTTGCCAACTCGCCTGGCAAAAGTGGAAAATATGAAAAATACCCCCTTATGAGGTTTTCCGTTGGATAGGCTTATGTTCAGTAGTTGACTTTGATAGATCGTAATGTATGAATGAACAATGTATATTTGATCTCAACATAATTTTAGAAACTGTTAGAACTCGTCAAAACATAGTTGTCTACGTAGCGAAACTAAGAATTTTTCTCGTTAAGTGACTTTCGTAAAATGATTTTTGTAAGATAATTTATAATATAAAATAAATATGAACATATTAAATATTATTAGGTTTTCAAGAAGAGATATGGAATTTTCATAAACTACCAGCACATTATTAAAAATATTTTCATTATTATTTCTATTATTTTTAAATTTAAAGTTTCTGAGAATAACTGTATCTAGAAAAAAATACTGGAAATAACTATTATACCTCGCTTTTAGCACTAATGTTATAATAATATATAAATTTAGACGAAAATCATTTTTATTATAACTATTGTATAACCCATAATATTATACCCATATATTTAAAGAAAACACGAATTAAGTAAATTATTTCTCCTTGGCAGTAAAAAATTGCCGCAATGGCCATATTGAAAGATACTGTTGAGGGGATCATTCACACTCAAAACATGGGGATGCGCGCGCCGCGCAGCGGCTCGCTTTGAAAAAATGCTGTATCGGCCGTGTCAGAGACCTCACAGTGGCCGTAGGTATGTAAATTGTTTAAACCACTCTGATTGTTTAAATCTGTATTTACCTTTATTTTTTAATAAAAGATCATTTATGAAACCCACATTTCCCATATTACAAGAAACATTGATAATATTTTAAATTTGTTCATAAATAAAATATAATAGTTAAAATAATACCTAGAAAGCGTACACTCTGGCCCCACCCTTTGCCGTCAGCTATTAATTACGGGCTCGCGGACTTCGCTATGCGACAAGCAAATGACACAGAAGAAATTGCAAATGGCTACATACAATGCGTGTTTTTTGTGACATTCATGAACATCCTACGAAGACGAACGCGTGATGAATATGTAACTTGTGCGAAGCACCAACAGTAATGTATTCATGTCCAGGGTGCGTATACTAACAATGCGCGATGCGTCTGTGTGACTAGAAAATATCAATGTAAGTGTTCTATTAGAAGTTCCCACGCTCAAGGAGCTCTTAACAAACACTTGAAGAAACAATAGAAATTTAAATAAGGTTGGAAACCCTTTTCTAAATTAAAATTAATTTCGTCTAGCCGCCACGTTGTGTCAATTAAAGTTTATTACCATTTACTGAATTATTTCAAAATCTCATAAAACCCTGCGCAATTCAATAAACAATAAAAAAATCCTTATTCATAAATGTAATCATAATTTAAATGAATTTTGACGACAAATGATGACAAATAAAGAACACTTCGACTAAATTATATTTCTAATTTATTTTAACTAATTTATATAAATAATATTCAATATTTGCGATACGTTATAATTTATGTTAAAAGCTAGAAAATATTGTATGTAGATACACACAAAAATTAAAAAATAGTTAGCTTTCTAATAAAGCTTTCTTCTAAACCCTTAAAAGGTACCTTTAGGCCCGGACTCCACCAAAGCGGAGATGTCCAATGCGGAGACGACAAGAGATTTTTTTCAGCTAGGGTGTATCCACCAAAGCAATGCGGAAATGCGTACTGGCTAAACTGGAGCGGAGATGTTTGCTTTCTAGATCGAAACTGAGCTGCGTGCTGCGAGCGTTGGATGTTGAAATAAAACGCACACTTTAGCGCGATCTGACACGAAAGGCAGACGTCTCAGTCATGTCACTATTACAAAAACTGTATCTTCTTTTACTAGCGGCGGCGCTCACTGCGCGCTGTCGCCCGCTTGCGAGGCACAGCTCAAATCACCGCTTTGTGCCGCCAGCAACCTCAATCTCGGCGAGGCACAGCTCACATCACCGCTTTGTAACGCCGCCAAGCTCAAACTCGGCAAGACACAGCTCACATCACCGCTTCGATCGCGCCATACAAACATGATACATCTCCGTTCAGTGGTATCCACTGAAGCTGAGTGGAAACGGGATGTGTGAATAACTAAATTCTATAGGTTGTTTAAAACACATCTCCTCTCGACTCGTCTGGTCTCGTCTCCGCTTTGGTGGGGTCCGGGCCTCAGAGGAATAACATACAGTGTCACATGTATACCTGTCAATAATGTACCTGCTTTAATTTTGAGGTGACATATAATAATAATTTTGAATTTACAATTTTATTTGAATTAATTGATATTCTGCATATT
Source organism: Parnassius orleans (assembly GCA_029286625.1). Taxonomy (NCBI): domain Eukaryota; kingdom Metazoa; phylum Arthropoda; class Insecta; order Lepidoptera; family Papilionidae; genus Parnassius; species Parnassius orleans. The sequence continues at coordinate 5,824,994 of JAGSMP010000065.1, read as the reverse complement.
TAATTACTTTGGACTGAATGTTAATTCAGCAAAATCAGGCAGCCATGCACTCGCATTATAACGTTCCAATAAATAGAATATATTATTGCTACTAATAACGTTGTCAATGAAAAAAAAAACAAAATTTCAACTCATTTAGAAAAATTAAGTAAGAAGAACAGAAAGGTTAATTAAAGAAACTGTGGAGTCAAGTGGCCCTCGATACAGGCATCCTTACGAAGAGCTTAGTAAGTATCGTGAAGTCTCACTTTGAGACTTTCATCCGACACTAGAAAGTCATCCGCTTATTTTTTTCCGAGAACCTTTAAGCTAATTTCATAAGACGAACGTTTTTCCACTCCAATGAAGGTATCAAATGAAAGATTTTGACGATGAACATGTTAGTCACATTATAGCAACAGTTTGGTCCATAAAATAAATCCAAATTTTTACAATTTGAACATCATTATTGGCATCATCATTGTAGCCCTTCACAAGTCCTGCACGGTTCAGAGACACCTTATGCATCCATCTAATTTCTGCATCATCATCATCCTTACCAGGTCGTCACCCGATCTATTGGAGGACCGCCGTATATTTACTAACCAATACGAGGCTGCCACTCGAGAGAGAACCTTTATTCCGTATCGGCTGTCGATTCTTCGCTATATGGGGCCGGCTACTTTAGTTATAGATCTTTTGAGATATATCGGTTACTCTGATTCTACTGAGGATATCCTCATTTCGTCTATGGAGGAAATTTGAGCATAGCCCTATCCCAAGCTCGCTGAGCAACCTTGAGCTTCCTCATACGGCGAGTGAGAAAGGACCTCGTCTCAGATCCTAATTTCATCACAGGTAACACGTGCTGGTTGTAAAATCTTGTTATCAAGTTTTGAGGTATACGTAAAGAGAAGATGTGCCGTAATGTCCCGAACGCTTTCCAGCCGAACTGAAACCGTCGATTTACCTCTTGGTCGAAGTTGGAATTACCAAATCGGACCATTGGTTCTAAAAAAACATACGCGTCTACAACTTTGAGCATAGTGCACCCAAATGTACCCCATAAGTGTGAATTGGACTTTACACATGACCTTCGTTTTGTCAACGTTCATTTTAATCCTATCCTACCCTATCCGATCGGAGGCACTATTGAGGTCATTGAGCTAAATAGTGCTGAGGTCTTCCAGCGATTATGCCATAATGACTATAATATCGTCGCAAATCGAAGACAAGGGACGAAGCTATAATAGATTTTTTTAATTTTGGTAGTCGATTTTCACATTTTAAAAATTTAATTCTTACACATTTTGGTGTACAATAAAGATTTTTGAATCTTTTGAATAAATAATATTCACGATATTGTTCCGAGAATTTATTATTGTACTGTGTTATAAGAAAGATCAATTATACCATAAATATAGTCAGAACGTCTTATGCTTGCGGAATAAATATGATTCTCGAATAACCTGATTTTGAAGTACCGTATAAAGAACTGCAAATCATTAAATTGCGTGTAGCGTATAGAAATGGAAAATGGTCAGTTAATCTCACTTGTACTATTAAGTAGTGTGTGAGGTTAATCCCTTATATTAATCAAATGTATTCTATATAGAAGTTGCCATATAAAATAATATATAAATTGCCTTTATATACATACATATTTTATTAAAAATAATGAAGTAATTTTCATAAAAAAACGACAATAAATTCGCATTCGTAGGTTTTTTTTTAGAATAAGGGTGACAAACGAGCACACAGTCCACCTCATGGTAAGTGGATGCTGTGACCCATAGACATCTACATTTATCTTCAATTAAGAATCAAAATGCAGATGTATTATCACCCCTGACTAAGGCTGAGATCTATAGATCGTACTTAGACTTTGCTCAGACTTAGCTTACGAAAAACTTAGCTGAGTATATGCTTAGCATAATCTTTGATTCTGAATTTATAGTTGTATCGGGCTAAGATTAAGCTAAGCTTATGCTAAGGCCCAGACAGTCCAAATATTAATGGATGCTTCATTCCACGCATTATATTTTTGACTTTACTGTATAAAATTAAAAAATATATAATATATTTAAAATCAAAATTACTGTATAAAATTAAAAAATATATATTTAAAATCGAAAACAGTCCAAATTGTATTTCATAAATAAGTTATTATTACATGAAATAGAAAACGGGCGTATGAGAACGGGAACGGATGAGATGAGTGCAAAATCAGAAAAAAAGAAGATTTTAAGAAATTCGAAATAAGATTGAAATTACGTAAATAGAAAATGGATTAATGCTATTTAAAACTAGAAGACGGCCTAAAACTACCTATTTATTGTTATAATTAATTAGAGTAACATAAAAACAACAATTTGAAATTAATACGGTGGTTTTGAATAATATCCTGAGTTTTGCGTAAGTCGTCGATATCGTTGACTTAGGCTTTGCTAAGCGCGCACAGCACGACTTCGAAGTTAGCTCTATAAATACCGACATTTTCGGTATTTATAAGTTAGCTCTATAAATACCGACATTGTCTTAGCTCGAAAGTAAAGTTAGAGCAAAGTCAAAGTACGGTCTATAGATCTCAGCCTAAGATGGAATGCCTCATTTCCAGTAAAAAGGGTCTCACCATACGAAACAAAGCAGCATCAAGCTGCTATTTTACGCTGGTATTCTGTGAGAGCGTGGTCCTTCCCTGGTTTAAAACTTAGCATTAATCGTAAAATAGGGTATGTAAGAAAGAATATTTGTACATGCCTTTACTTGATTCTCCGATTATTAAGCTCACCTGTACCACACCTATGAGGCTCTGACAACCAGGGAACTAAAAGACTGATTTTTTTCCTTAAAAACACGCTACCCCATACTAGGATTTTCACCAGTACTTGATGACGGTTCACATACACAAATTGCACATGAATAAACATTCAGACCCGGAAAAATTACTTGTTGGCCAAACAAACAATTGTTCCGTGCGGGATTCGAACCCAAGGCTCCACAGCACCGATAGCAAACGCTCAGTCACTGCGCTGCCGAGTCGTCATATTGATTTTGGAAACTTTATCCAAAAAGGTTGAATCAAAATTCCTCAGAATGGTAAATAAGATTAGTGATGTCGCCATTATTCCCACCAGACCGTCTCCTTTGCGTGGTGAGTAAAAGCTTCATTCATTAATTTATTAATTCATTACAGTCCTTCGCAAGTACACTGCTGAACATAGTCCCCCCCCCCCCAAGGAATGGCACAAGGCACGGTCCTGAGCCACCCATAGGCTTAGCTTCTAGGTATGAGGTATATCTCCCCCCCGAACGGGTTCCCGCCTTTTCGTGGCGGGGCGGCTTAGTAGCCGTGGCTGGGTCACCCGCGGCGAACAAAGAGAAACCCCTTGGCTGGCCCGTGGAGTAGGGCCGGCCCGAGGTGGCCACTCCGAGTGGGCTTGGCGAGCCCACTTCGGATGTGTGTCGGTGGGCTGCGGCGAGAGGGGTGTCCTCTCCCCCTACCACTGCAGCCGAGGTGGAGTCGCGGAGGAAGAGGAGTGTTGGTATGGCGATGCGCCACTCGTCCTATCCTCCGTGACTCTGACGGGGCCGCACCGTTAATTGATGCGGTGGTGGTGGTTCTGCGGGGGGAGAGTAGTGTTGGTATTGCGAGGCGCCGCTCTCCCTACCCTCTGCAGCCGAATCTTGGTTGGCGGCGGAGCCATAGACCAGATCCGCCCCTGGGGTCAGGAAGGCTTGTGCTTCTGAGCGCTAGTTTTTCATGGCCCCATGGCCTTCGCGCATCGGACATGGGGGCGTCTGTTTTGTTTGCCATGAGTAGTTGGATTTAGTTGCCATGAGAAGTTGGAGGCCGCGGAGGAGGGCGCACCATGTGTTCTGGTGTGCTTTAACTGAGAAGGAGATGGGGGAGGAGTAGTCCTCTCCCGAGGAGGGGCCGCCATGGGGCGGCCAGCGCTGGTGGGGCCGCGGATGTGTGCAAAAGCGTTCCCGTGACCCTGCCAATATGCGACGAAGGTGGAACACCATGGGGTTTTAGTCGGTGCGAGTCCGACATAACCTGTCCCTGCCCCCGCAAGGCGGGTATGCGTAGGCATATCCTCATGTAAAAAAAAGACGGTATATCTAAGTACGGTATGAGAGCGGCATGAAAAAGGTATAGTAAAATTACTGCCTACACTTGCCCCACTCTTGGGCTAGAAATAAGAGGAGACTTCTCCCTTTATTTCTGAGAATGTTATGCAGCCATTATTTCGCTGCGCTGCTGCAGAGCGTGTTGGAGGACTTTGCTTGTATTCCTAACATTTTATTTCACAAACATGCACGCTTCTTTGCCATAAAATACCAATTGCACATAAATACCAATTAACAATTTCATTGATGTCGGCAGGGATTGAACTCGGGTTGCAAGCGTACTGTAATCGCGTTTTTACGGAGAGCGTTTAGCCCTTAAGTTACAATGGCTGATACAGTAGCATGAATAGCATCTATTATTCTTTTTTATTAGCTTAACAATCATTTGTATTTTTAAACAGTAAGAAAGAATTACAATAACTAGTGAGTAACGCCTGTGGATTTTTATGTGGATTGAAATTTACCAATTGTGTGAAAACAACATTATGTGTTTATTTGCTCATCCAGCCATGAACGTGATCAAACAAAATGCTTTAATTTAATTAGTCAAAGCGTTTTATATGTAATAATCATTTGTGTCCATCCATCCATTACAGCCTATAAAGTCTACTGCTGAACATAGGCCTCCTTTATAGATTGACTGATAGGGGTTTTTCCATAGTTGCTACGCTTGGCAATCGGGTTGGTAGACGCAGTTTTTAATTTTGATTTATTATCAGTTTCCAACTGTCATCTCTTACGACATCCATGGGATGACATGAAGTAGTGGATATTCTTACACTGCCACTACACGGTTTCTCTAATAATTTGTGTATCTTAACATTATTTTAGCTGCAACACACTAACTTAACTACAACATATACACATTATTTACTATTTTTGTGCACATCAATGGCATATTACTTTCGTATGATAAAATGTTTTCGATTTTTACATAATTTGAATTATTTTTTCTGCGACGACTATTGGTACGCTCCGGATCGTCGACGCTGAACTCGGCTCGTGAAAGCTAAGTGCTAAATGGTATTACTTTGCAAGCATCAATAACTTGATTATTTTACGTACTTCGTGTATCCCTTTTTATAAAATAGTGGTTACAATCGAGCACACAATTCACCTCATGGTAAGTGAATGCCACGGCATTCACTTACCATGTATGTCTATAGGCCACGGCCTATAGACACACACATCTGTCCTTCATTAAGAATCAAAATTTTAATGCGTTGTCACTCCTGAGGATCAAGATAGCATGCCTTATTCCCACTCTACGCTCACTATACAAAACACAGCAGCATAATGCTTCTATTTTATTCTAGTATTCTGTGTGAACGTAGTCCTTTCTCGACTCCACAGAGTCAGTAATTCATTCTTGAGGCAATGTATACGCTATTACAACAAATTCCCAGAAAATATACAAGGTATTACCAAGTTGAAATATTTTATTAAACAAAAACTGTATAAAATGAATGAATACATGGTTGATAATAACCCCTGGGAATGTGGTGGTTGCTTCCAAGCTGTTTCAAAAATAAATTTTGTAAATAGTTTGTACAACCTTTCATATTGTAAAATTTTCTTTTAAAAAAAGTCCCGCTGGGTTTCATGCTGGTTCTTCCCAGGACAGAAGTTTTTTTCCGAACCAGTGGTAAAGTAAAAATGACTTTATATTTCTATTCTATTCTATTCTATTCTACTCCTGTCTACTCTAGTCTACTCTACTCTACTCTATTCTACTCTTTTCTATTCTATTCTTTGCTACTACTTACATTGAGGTAACGATTAGACGATAAAATAAATATTTTCTTCAGATAAACTGTTGGAAAATGTTTGTAATAAAGATAGTTAACAATCATATTTTTAAACGTGGTAGGGCCATGCTGCAGCTATATTAATTGTATAGTTATATACGAATAGGTCGGCTCGACCGGGGAAGGACCACGCTCTCACAGAATACTAGCGTAAAATAGCAGCTTAATGCTGCTGCGTTTCCTATGGTGAGTGGAGAGAACCGGAGACTCTTTTTACTGGAAAAGAGGCATTCCATCTTAGTCCTCACGGCTGACAACACATCTGCATTTTGATTCGCAAATGAGGACAGATGTAGATGTCTATGGCCCACAGCATCCACTTACTATCAGGTGGACTGTGTGCTCGCTTTTCACCCTTATTATATAAAAAAAGAAATCAGAATAAAATTAAAATAATTTAATATTTTACTAACATTTTTTTTGCATTAATACAGTGTATACGTCGCAGTCATCCAGCTTAATTAGTCTATCAGTTAACAGCCTAGCCTTTTTACTAAAGGGCGCCCTTCAACTAGCGGCCTGAATGATATTCCGTCGATGTATCCAATACAATATTGCAACTATATTGTAATAATGGCAACAGTAAGTTAAGGCGTAGGTTAAGCTGCGTAGAATTTATATAATTTAGCACATAGTGCATAATTAGCCAAGAAATGTTGTATTAGATGCATCGGCTGAAACACATGGGCTGATTACCATTCAGGCCGTTAGTTGAACGTAAAAAGGCTAGGCTGTTAAGTGAAAGGCTAATTAAGCGTAAAGAGCCTTAAAGAGCTCGAGACTGAGCACATATTAAACGACCTTAAAGCCCAAAATCGCCCGGTCCGGGAGATGCATTGAATGCACCACCAGACCGACCGTAAACGCTTTTTAGATTTATACCTGGTAATTCTGGACCTGTCTCCGGAAGGCAAGGAAATATTTAACGTTCGGCGCATTTGCAACCTAACGGGGATTGCAGTTGAAGCCCCCCGAAATAGGGGCATCGCTGGCCAGTGCCACCGATGCCAATTGTACGGCCACTCGGCCAGAAATTGTTACGCCAGGCCTAGGTGCGTCAAGTGCCTCCCCCCCGAACGGGTTCCCGTCTTGTCGTGGCAGGGGGGCTTAGTAGCCGTGGCTTGGTCACCCTCGGTGAACAAAGAGAAACCTCTTGGTTGGTCCGTGGTGTAGGTCCAGCCCGAGGTGGTCACTCGCATGTGTGTCGGTGGGCTGCGGCTAGAGTGGTGTCATACCGCTGCAGCTGAGGTGGAGTCGCGGAGAAAGAGGAGTGTTGGTATGGCGATGCACCACTCGTCTTATCCTCCGTGACTCTGATGGGGCCGCACCGTTGATGCGGTGGTGGTGGGGCCGTGTTGGGAGAGGAGTATCGGTATTGCGAGGCGCCGCTCTCCCTACCCTCCTCGGCCGAAACTTGGTTGGCGGCGGAGCCAGAGACCAGATCCGCCGCTGGGGTCGGGAAAGGGGGTGCTACTGAGCGCTCGATTTTCCTGGCCCCATAGTCTCCGCGTATCGGACTCGGGGGGCCCGTTACGCAGGTGAAGTTGGAGGCCGTGGAGGGGGGCGTGCCTTGTGTTCCTGGTGTGCCTTGCCTGAGAAGGAGAATGAGGAGGAGAGGTCCTCCCTCGAGAAGGGGCTGCCATGGGGCGGCCGGCGCTGGTGGGGCCGCGGATGTGTGCTAAAGCGTTCCCGTGGCGCTACCAATATGCGGCGAAGATGGAACACCATGGGGTTTTAGTCGGTGCGAGTCCGACATAACCCGATCTTGCCCCCGCGAGGCGTTTATGCGTAGGCATTTCCCCATGTAAAAAAAAAGGTGCGTCAAGTGCCTAGGTGACCACGGCACCACTGACTGCCCCCGCACGCCCAAGACGGTTGAACCCTAGTTAGCTGCTAGTTGGCTGCGACATATATTACCTTTTTGTTATAAATTTAAGGCCTATGTACTTATATGATATCCATATAAAATTTGGATTAGGTACAGTCTATATAGGTCCAATTGCTGGGCTCAAGAGATGAGAGGGTTATGTAGCAATTTTTAAGAAGCCAGACTTTGAAAAATTTAATTAAAGTAAGCAATTATATATTAAGTCGTAAAAATAGGTTCATTTTAACTTTTACACGCATAATATATTTTGAATATAAAAAACTATTTGTCTCATATTTTAAATGGTGTTTAAAGAAATCGATGTATTGTAACATAACAACTTTTCATAATTTTGTTACTGTATTCTGTCAAAATTAAATAGAATTATTTTAATACCATACAAAGTTTTTTAATCAACATGATGTAAATGAGTAAAAACGTATTTTTAAAGTCTTAATCAATATGAAATGTTCGTGGACATATAGATTGACGTAATGAATTGAAATAAACTTGTTACAAACATGTTTCGTTTGATATTTGGTTGACAGGGCTTAAATCAACAAAGTGCATCGCAGCGCATAAACGAGAATCCAATTTAGTTGAAAATATCCTCAGGCTTTTATTTTAAATTTTCGGCTACAAATTTGTTACATAGTAATTTTTTTCATTCCTATCAGTTGATAATATTCAAAGTGATTTTTGAAATCTATATGATTTCGTATATTTGAATTGTTTTATTGTGAATCCATAGTACGCTAGGAACTCGGGTTCGATCCCCACCGGCATCAATGAAATTGTTAATTGTAATTTAAGTGCTGATTTACCACATGCTCGGCGGTGAAGAAAAACATTGTGAGTAAACCTAAATGTCTGAGAAATAAGAAAAATGTATTTCATAGACATGTGAAGTTCGCCAACACGCATTGTGGCAACGCGGCGGACATTTACTTGCCCAGCAGTGGGACGTATATAGGCTGTAATTTTACTTTACTTTTACTGTAACTACTTCTTAGATAGCTTATGAGCTAAAATTCTTATTAATAATCTTTTTAAATGACCATAGATAGTTATAAAAAACGATAAAATACATTGCTTACAGATTTTTAAATGCATGAATTTAAAGGCGACAGATTTTCGTAAATAGAGTTTAAAACATCGACAGCTGTTTACATATGTACATACTAGGTTTTCTCGTGTCAAAACTAAATAAGTACTGCGTAAATTTCGTGTCAGAAATATTACTTTAATCACGGAAAATGGAACACGTGGATTAAGAATTCAGTACCTAAGCATTCTAAACTGTGCGTTTTAATAAGTTCGTGCTACCGTCATTTCAGTATTTATGGTCGGATGCTTTTGAACAGTTTAAAAAGATTGCTGAACTGATTAGGTTATAAAATTAAAATCAATCAAAAAATAAATTGCTAAACTAAAACTAAAGTAATTATTTAATAAACTCTATCAAATGAGTTTAAAAAATATAGTAAGTTTAATCCCATATTTAGCTATATTTTGCGTTTACTTGTTCGATTTACGGGAATATTTACATTAAAATAGAAATTTTTTGTCCCTTTTTTATTTCAGGGCCCGATCACCACAGACCCGCCGGTCCTTTTTTTTCGTTTGTTCCTTACGGAACCCAAAAATTTTAAAATTAAATATTAACAAAACATATATAAAAACATAAACACTCACGCCTGTCACCCAGAGCGGTAGCCAGAGATTATGGACTTCTATTTGGCACGCTCCTGACACACCTCTCTCGCCTCCTCCACATCCATATACCTACGCATACATGCTCTTCGGTTAAGGGTACTCTTAATTTGGCCCATTTTCAATATATCGCCAATTTGGTCGATAAATTTTCGCCTAGGGCGTCCCTTCCAGACTCTGCCGTTCACCTCTGCCACATAAATTTGCTTTGTCAATCTTTCATCATTCATTCTTTCTACCTGACCAAACCACTGAAGCATCCCTTTCTTAATCCTGGTCACAACATCATCTTGCAAACCACACTCTTCTCTTATCACACAATTTCTCACTATGTCATTTAGATTCAGCCCTAATAAACTCCTTAATGACCGCATTTCTACAGCATTTATTCAACTCTTGTGCTTCTTCTGCCACACCCAACTTTCACTACCATACATTAAAGTAGGGACTAACACAGCATTGTGAATTACCATACGTGCCTTTTTGGACACATTCTGATTTTCCACAATAGAGTGTAGAGCCCCATTTACTCTATTTCCTGCGTTCACTCGTCGTTCTATATCCTTATCATATCTACCATCCCTGCTATATACACATCCCAAATACACAAACTCATCTACTTGCTCGACCAATTCCCCTTCTATTCTTATTTCACATATCGTTTTACTTTCTTCTCTTTCAAAAACCATAACTTTCGTCTTACTTGCGTTCACTTTCATTCCCCTTTCTTTTAATGGCCTGTTCTTTAATGTAACCATCATTTGCAACTCGGCCGCCGACGACGCTAGTATGACTTGATCATCGGCGTACAAAAGGCATTTGAAGGTTAACTCATCCATTCTTAACCCGCATTCTTCAACGTTCAAATTTTCCAAACAACTGTCCATAAATAGGTTGAACAGTCACGGGGAAGCTACACAGCCCTGTTTGACATCTTTATGGATGCCAAACCAGTCCGAGTAGGCCCCGTTGATCCTGACACAAGCACTGGAGTCCCTATACAGAGACTTCAATGCCTGTATCAACCCAGCGCTCAACCCATATGAGTTCAGTGTTTGCCATAACACATCCCTGTCCAGTCTGTCATAAGCCTTTTCCAAGTCCACGAACGCACAAAAAACCTTTTGGCTTTTACCGGCGACGAGGTTCGCCACCCGTCACGTTCTGTCTCCCGGAGGGGCGAAAAGTGGATTGCGGAAGCCCGTCTGGCTACACTGAATGTATGTGGAGCAATGAATGATAAGATGGATGAAGTATGCGATATGATGTATGATAGAGGAATAGATGTAGTATGTGTAAATGAGACGAAACGGAAGGGAAAGGATGCCACTACACATGGCATGTATACCGCGTACTGGTCTGGTGTAGACGAGACAGAGCGGACATGCCAGGGAGTCGGTATCATCCTTTCAGAGAGAATGGGTCATTGTTTGAAAGAGTATGAATGTGTAAGCCCGAGACTGCTATGGATACGAATGAAAGTAGGCTTAAAGAAGTTGTTTGTTCTAGGGGTCTACGCCCCAGACATGTCTAAGCCCACTTATATTCGAGAGCAGTTTTGGGAGATGGTAAGGATGGTGCTAATGAAATGCAAGGGTAATAAAAATATGGTGTCTGAAAATGAGGTCTGGTTATGAAAGGATATTAAGAACGTTTGGCGATGAAAGTATAAATGAGAATGGTGAAAGCCTCCTCACCGTATGTGTGGAAAATAAACTTTTTGTGACGAACACTTTCTTTCGTCATAAGAAGATTCACATGTATATATGGGAAAGAGGTGGTGATAGAAGCATGATATATTTCATAATTGTGGATGAAAGAATGAGAAGCGCAGTGGTAGATACAAGGGTTAACCGGGGGTCCAACGTAGGGACGGATCATTATTTGGTCTTATGCCGAATTAATGGTCTATTCAGACGTTGGTGGCATCGAACATCTGTGTCTACCACTGCGTTACAGCGTATAAGAACAGAGAGGTTACAAGATGAAGATATGAAAGAGAAGTTCAAATGTAGACTGAGAGAAAATATAAGTGGTATGGATGAATTGTGTATGAATGATTTAGACTTGGAGACTGTGTGGTATAATGTCAAGAAAGGTTTGGTGGATGCAGCTACCGAAGTATGTGGTGTAATTAAGAGAACGAATGAAAGGAAAAATAACACTATATGGTGGGATGATGAGGTACGGATGGAAGTTGAAGCAAAGAAGAGAGCATGGCTAGATTTACTAGCAACCAAGGCTGGTCATTCTAGCGGTATGAATGATGATATTGAAAGAAAAAAGGCAGTCTTTAGACATCTAAATAAGAGAGTAAAGAAGTTGTTGAGTTAACAATATGACATTGTGTATATTCGATCGTAATAGGTACGTTTAGATATGAATTGAATATTTTGTTTCGAAATAAAACTGTCTCCGCTTTAAATTCTACGAATCGTAGTCCTCGATTTTAAATGGAAATATTAAAACGAAATAGTGAAATTGAACAACAGTCAGAACGGTTTTTCAACTGGCGTTGTAAGTGGAAAGCGTTGATAGATTATTTTTCGAGTGCTGATAAAGTGTTGGCTTCGAGGATTGAGTACTTTAAAATTGCTTATAATAACTTAAAAATCAAAATCAATATAAATATAATAAAAATATAATATTCTTATGATTTTTGAAATGACTTTCATTCATTTGAAATTCTCAAATATTTAAAGCTAATTTTATGAAAAACATGTTTTAAAAAAGCTTATTCATACATTCTATACCTAATACAACAAAGGCGTAAATTGGAAATAGCTATTTATAAGGGAGAATAAAAACTGTCTCAATGTAAGATATAAGCTATATTGTGGTCTACGAATTACGTATTATTATTAAGAACCTGTTTTTGGAACGAAGTTCTTTATCGGACGGTACGGATTTGGCGGATGGGGGCTAGGCGACAAAAAGTGTAAGATTTTTCCGTCACGACCCCTTCTGACGTAGTGTAGACGGCCTTAACGGCTATAAGAAAGCGAGTTGGAATAATATCCATCTCCCTCACACTTTTTCTATCTTGCCATGAAAGAAATATTATTTTATTTTAAATGGCGCTTCATTTTAATATGTATATATAAACACTCACGCCTGTCGCCCATAGGGGTAGGCAGAGACAATGGACTTCCATTTGGCACGATCCTGACACACCACTCTCGCTTCCTCCACATCCATTTACCTACGCATACACGCTCGTCGGTTAAGGGTACTCTTGTACTTTTACTCTTTTTTAATAGACGCTAGAAATTCATTTATTTGTATTTGTTAATCAATAATATACTACGTTTATCAATAATAATATACTATGAAAGGAACTTCATTCCAACCGAGTATTCCACGACACTCACGCATGTTTTATTTCTTTACATTTTCATTATTTTAAAAATAAATGAATTAACTTTTATTGAATTAACAGTTTGTGAAACCATAGATCCGTACTACAAGATATACCTTTAACACTTCTCTATTACGAAAAAATACATAACTTTCAATTACATACTTACAACTTTTTTGCTCGTTAAAAATGCTACAATCTTTTACACTTTAATCTTTCTTGCGCAGTTCATTCCATGATATTCAAAGGATTGTGTTTAAATAGCACTATATTAAATGAAATATTTACACTTTTTATTTTACTTATTATGTATAATGCCCTAAGAAAAACATGAAAAGGAATTGGTTTGCTTTCATACATTCTCCAAATTCACAAGTTTTGTGTTTTAGTTCCTTTAAAAGATTTAATTATTATTTGATATTATAATTACATTTTAACAAATTAAAGTTAAAAACTTTAGATCAAATTATTGGGTTATTGCAAAAGTTTTCGCAAAGGGAACATTACATTACATCAATAAGTAATTGCCGTCTGTATACACATTTATCCTCCATCCATGAGGTAGACTATAAATTCCCTGACGATAAAAATCCTTAGTTTTTGACTGCAGGAAAAGGAATATTCTCGGGATTTTCAAATTGTTTGTTTTTTGTGACCGACAAAAAATCTCCCGGTGATAATTCCAGTAAGTGAAGGTGACGTGATTATAGTTTCCAGTTAAGTTTCAACAACTTGTTACGTGTAATTTTTGCCCTATTGTACGAGTATTGTCGTGGAGGCAATAAATGTAGTTATGTGGTGGACTAAACTTGTCAAACCAATTTTTACATGGTCCTTTGACTTATCACATCTTAGTGAAGAGAGAGGGCTTGGTAGTTTTACACCACCGAATAGTAGTACAATATAATACAACAACTTTATTTCAGGCATCAAGGACTCAAAAATTAAGAACATTGGCCGATAGCAATTTATACCTTAACCTCAAAATATATATAACACTATTTACGGAACTTTCTTCTTTGGCGCGTTCCTGTATCGGCGATACACTACCCCCGAGGGCCAGAAATCGTGAGCGAGGAATATTTCTTTGTTTTTTGCAGGAACCTGGATTACGTAGGATTTGAAATTTGTTGACCATCGAGAAACATCCGCAATCGTCTTCCCTTGCCGTGAGGTTGGCGTCGGCGAAGGAGCACTCATGGGTTCAGTCGAGAACTGAGGCGTTGATGCAACGACGAACGAGGTCGCCCTAGTTTCATGGTCATCAACCCGCTGAGAGACGGTATCGGGTAACGGAGTCGCAATCATCGGTGAAATAATATGGCTACCATTATGAATACCGCGTCTCTGTATCTGCTTCACAGATAGCTAGTCCATGCCGTCCAATTATTGTTGAACAAAGGCCATGAACTCGTGTACTACGACGGTATCGAAGCGTTTAGGTTAACGCGCCATTTCAAATTATTTTCGTACAAAAGGTATATTTACGTCGCGAAAATATTTTAAGTTCGGCATTAGAACCGCCACATTGTTATAAATATAAAACGACTGCACTGACCGGTAGTAGAATCGCGAGTATTATTTATATCTAAGACTTTTGACAAACGTTAAGATGAAAAATTATTCATTCCATTTCCACATCCATTTTATTAACCTTTACAAAATAAAAACGACATTTAACAAAATATTACTCTTTAATCACAACATCTTCATAATGACTCTTTACAAAGAAAATAAAAACTAAGCCATGTTGACTTTCATTTAGAGAAATAAGTTTTTATGCTTAGAAGAAATTGGATTTACTTTATAGACAAATCTGATTAAAATGTTATCTGTTATATGTTTGTTTATATATACACGGTGACTGAACTTAATGTAAAATTATAAACTTTATGAAGTACCTCTTTTTATGTTAAGAGATAACGTATGTTAGAGAACAGGCCCGTTACACAGAGAAAACCCATGTTAAAGTGAAATGTTATTGTTAATAGTTATGTCAGATAATCTCTGATAAAAATCGTAGTATGTTTCAAGAATTTTAGTAATAATAATGATAGTCTCATAATATTAATACTTATTGGTGTAAAAATTTAGCAATCACTATCCAAATCACTAATAGAATTATAAGAATTTAAACTTCTGTAAAATGCTTGCTAAGATAATATAATGGGAACTCATTATTCTCTTCACACTAAATTATGGCAGGATTCAAATTTCACACCGACTGTAAATCCTCAGAAACCGGATAAATCAGAGCTAGAATTTAGGATTTACTCTGACACGGCGCGTGAATATATTTCTAAAGGTTGTTCGTCACTTTCAAAATCTATGTGGGATCTAAGTGCAATGTCCATATCTCCTGGCTGTTAGTAAGTAAATGTAGGTACATACAGACATAGTTGTAGGCCGTGGAGGAAGGCGTGCCATGTGTTCTGGTGCGCCTTACCTGAGGAGGAGATGGGGAGGAGTAGGCCTCTCCCTAAAAAAATATTCAAGCAGAACGGGACTGGATATCAGTGTTACCGTAATGGTAAGGTTGCCCATGGCAACTATAAGAACTTAATTCTTTTAAAACTATTATTTACATCTTTACCAATGTAAACTTTAAATAAACTTCACAAGCTTACTCAGATTAACAGAAATGACGAAACAATAACGTTTTCTTGATTGACAAACAGTTGAAAATGTTGTAAAGAAGTTGGTTAGGTATCCATCCAAAACCTGGATGCCCGGCCGATGTTCTGCGTCTCCCAACTCCCTGTACCTCGTTCATGAACTTACGTGTATGTGCTTGGACTTAACAAAGGTCAACATTAGTAATGACATGATGTATAATGTATATGTAATAGTCTGTTCGTTTGACTTCTGTTAATATATTAAAAATACGAAAGTACCTATCTAGTAATATCAATGACAGTAAGTAAAAATGCGCCTGGGGTGGCCTTGGGGCCCTAGGTCCAATCATGAAATGGCGGCGCATCATGAAAAGCCTAATTACACGATTCGACACATTAAAGTAATGTTAGTTGCTCTATTTAATACAAAATGAAAAATTTTTAGCCTTTATACGCCCAACTATTGCAAATAATTTAAAGTTATTTACTTAAATTATTTGCAATAATTGATAACCAAAAACAAAAATAGATAACCTAACTACACATGGTTTCAGGCATAAATACTATTTACCACATATTTATAAATAAATATATCCCAAAACAAAGGCGTAGGATATTTACTAAATCAATGTTTGTTGATGTCTTGTTTGATAGCGACAATAATATTTACACAACGGAATAGATTTGACTACGCTTTTTTGGAAGTATAATATATAAGTCAAGTATTTCTTTTATTTTTCTGAAATAATTTTGTCAATAAAAAAATTTAAAACATTTGCAGATATGTATTACGTATGGATTTATAAAATAAAAAAGTGAAGTTTGTTTCGTTATGCCTTTGTTATTTTCGTTTCATATATATACTATAGTTAATAATTTAATGCGTCTATGATTTAAAAGACTGCTAGTTTTTAATAAAATATTGAGCCATTAAATAGATTGCGAGGCTACTTCTCAAAACCGTAACCGGTGTTACAGAACTGTGTACTGAGCGTTGAGCGTGAGACGTCTATTGTGCATTTAACGTAATGCTTAAGAGGGCGTGCTGTGATAGGTGGTTTTCACAGCGGCAGTTTTGCTCCCGCCTCCCAAGCAATGCGATACTTAAAAATCTTTGTAGTAAATCGACACTAAAATGTAAACGTTTATGAAAGAAAACATGTTAAATTAATCCTCAACTTATTATTAAGTTATATTCGGTGCCCATAACAAATTAATAACTTTAAATTAGCTTATAGTAGAACTAGGTACTTAAAATAAGTACTAGCAGTTACTAGTATGACTAATTATTGCAATTAAAAAAATATTTGCTTGTTTAATGCAAAATTCGCTATATATTTTTTAACAATTTTTGCGAATTTTGCATTAAAAAAGCAAATTTTTTTTTACATTCACAAAAGACTTACGAAAGATTTACATGCTTTTGAAATGGTGCTTTAAAGAGCTTTTATTTGACAACCAACACGATATAAAAAAATATTATTTTGCTTCCTGTTTTACTTCTTAAAACTCACTAAAGTAGAAAATTCTAATTTTTAAATTCGCGTCTGCGTTTGGGTAACTAAGTATCATAATAATACTAAATTTCAACCTATGTGAAATAGTCTTTACAAAAAACTTATGTCATTGTTTACATAAGTGTTCCATTTTAATATTTTTTGCACAGAATACTAAAGATGTTACCTAAGTCAGCGCGAGCAACGCCGCGTCAAAAAGTTTGTGGTCTATACTCTATACATGTATCTAAAACCAAAATAGCCACAAACCTCGGACTACTTGGCACAAATTCATATAAAGCAATTATTTTTAAAAATATTTATAATATATAGAATTACAGAATACACAAGTGACTCCTTATTCGAATTCGCAGGAACACTCGAATCCTTTGTCTTCTCTTCAACAGAATGTCCAGCTTCCCTTCATACGTCTGTAATCGATTTACCTTTCTTAAATCCCTAAATACAGCTTTTGGTTCTTATCTTCAATCCTTTCTAAATTCCCATCCTTGAAAGCTCAGTGATTTTCCCGTTCATTTCTCCTAATATGCGTGAAATCAAAACATTTACATAGTCCAAAAAACGAGTAAGAGACATTAAAAAAAATCATTATGAAATAAGCAGAGCCCTTGTACAAACTTTACATCATGTTGTATCCTTTCCATTGTTGTGTGTACATATTTTTAATCATTATTAATTGTTAATTAAATAAATAAACAACCTGAAAATATGAAAATACGAAAATACGGTTGCCAACCCTGTTACCAAGTGTGGAAACTGTGGCTGTGACTGTCGCTCCCATATTTTATTCTTTTATATCTTACCGCTTTTTCACATTTTAAGAAATTATAGACAATATTTTGTCATAGGAAAAGGTTTCTAAAAAGCATTCAAAAATTATCTTAGATATTGTATTCATAGGTAACATTACCATAAAATGAGAAGTAAATTAATTCCACGGAAACACATTGTTATCAATATATAGAGAATGAGATCACTTATTGAATTTACGGGCTGCCAAGAACCTTAATACTAACTTACAGTACCGAGTCACGGTGCTTCACTACAGTCCGTTTGAGGAAGTCAAGTTCGCACAGCGAGGTATATAGAGGGCAACGCTCGGAGATTCTCAACGTGATAGAATCTGTAACGAGGATATCCGCAGAATGAGAGTAATTGATATTGCCTTAAGTATCAGTGAGCCGTGAGTCGGAGGGGCAAAGGGCCGGCCAAATATAGAAGTAACAACTAATAAGGAAGAAGGGTTCTTGAATGTCAGACTCGCAGTCAGTAAGTGAAGTATATGTTGGCCTCTTGTTAGTTGAACGAAAACCTGTATAAAATTTTATTGAAGTAAAAACTTATTTAGAATCGTGATTTGAAACTCGATAAAACGAAAAAGCGACACCAAAAGGACACAAATATATATGCGAGAGATTGAGATAGGATACAATGTAATAGTGTTTCCTATTATCTCGGTCTCCTCTTTGTGCGGTGCTTTAAAGATAATTAATATAACTTTCAACTGTTAAAATAAACAGTTAACAGTTTTTGTGAATGGATTAGTAAACAGTAAAATCATCTTAACCAATCCATTCACAACAATCCAAGATTTCATTACCGATTTATATTAAATTAGTCGTATCTAGGCCATCTGGCGTCTATTTTACGTACCACCTTGAGATTCAATCAATTTTTGTTCGATAAAATGACTTTATCTGTAGAATGCAGTAAATAGCACTATTACAAAGGAATTATGTTCGTAATTTTCTGAAGGTTTCACTTCTACCACGTGTGAAACTGCACACGTGTTTTTTAAATTATTTTTATGACCCGAAAATGACTAGAATATAATAAATATGTTGAACTTAGTACCCACGTCCATAGTAATTGCCATTCAATATCTTACCTATTATAAAGCTTTAACTTGCCTACTTAAATGACTACTCGAACTGGAGTATCAGTCATCAGCGTATACGCCATAAAACGAGATTAAAAGACATTTTTATTTTTTTTTAAACATGGATTACAACGATATATAAATTCTAAGGAAATCTATCATACATTTTAAATATCACCAAGAAAAGTTAAAAAAAACTCAACAAAGTAGAAAACTTTCTCGGCGTCTGTTATGGATATTGGCAGTTTGAACACACCGATGAAAACTTTTGAATCATTATGAAATATAATTAATATTATTGTAGCCCGCAATAATTCACTGCTGGACATGGGTCCCTTCCACAATAGCTTGAAATCGATTTTTGGAACGAAGTTCCTTATCGTATGGTACGAATTTGACGGATGGGGGCTAGACGAGAAAAAGTGTAAGATTTTTCCGTCACGACCTCCTTTCTATAGTGCGAGCGAGATGGAATGATATCCATCTCCCTCGCACTTTTTCTTATCTTGCCATGGAAGAAATATTATTTTAAATGACGCTTCATTTTAATAGGCGCTAGTAATTCATTTATTTGTATTTGTTAATCAATAATATAATACGTTTATCATTAATAATATACTACGAAAAGAAGTTCGTTCCAACCGAATGTTCCACGACACTCACGCATGTTTTCTATTTTTTATCTAGCGTCTCATTCTTTTGACACTGCTTCTCATCCCGAATCTGTGTATTTTACATATGTTATGTTACACAAGATGGTTATGCTGCAGTCTGTCGTAGATTATGAGATCTTTCTGGCATTGCTAATAGTCAGCTCTACAACACACACGGGATAATATGAGGTTGTAAATTCTCTCATGCCACCAAACGATAATCATTTATATTACTAGGCAATAAAAAAGTAACCTAACCTAGAATATCTAGCCAAAAAAACAAAGGTTCTATCTCGTCTGAACAAAACTTTCTAGCTCGCTATGTATATATTATTAGTTACTTTTATATTTCACAGTTTGCACGCAATCTATCAAGCTTAAAAACAATCAATTTCTATTTTCAGCTCTGCTTCAAGTTTCACAGCAAAAGAGATAAGCGGATTGTCTTCTTTTGACAATTGTCGATTGACGATCTTCTTTTTACTCGTAGGTCTATTTGCTGAAAGCAAAAGATGAAAGTGAAGTACTACAATCGATTTATGCTGACAAGGGCTTCCGCTGATAAAATTCTAGCTTTTTATGCAATGGATGTAATTTGTACGTCATCGAGCGGCAGCTTTTATAGTTCGTTCTATCTATTAAAATTAACGCAACGCACGCCAAGATTTTTTTGGTTAATTTCGAAATTTTTTTCTGAAGGGAAATCCAACAGAATTTAATAGCGAGCGAATGCATTCCGGTGAGTGCCTAACAAAAGTTCCGCTCGGAATCTGCGATGGAAGGTCGGCACGGGGGTGGCGACGATTTGTTTTCCATATAGATTGCAAGACCAAGCATCTTCATTGCACATCAAGCAGCAAGTGCAAGTCCGGTAACGCACGGCTTCGGACCGTGTTGCTACGCTCCCGCTCTGTGTGACCAGTTGCATTGACATAATAATACAAGGCCGCGTCCTCAGAACGTACCTCGCAACCTCGCATACGGTCCGCATAATGTCCACCTGTTGGTCTTAGCGTTCGTCCCAGTACCAGTCCCGCTCCATAGCCGCCTGTGGTAAGTCCCAACTAGATATGTTTTTTTATAGGAGCAACAAACGAGCATACGGCTTACCTGATGGTAAGTGACTACCGCCGCCCATGAACAACTGCAACAACAGGGGAATTGCAGGTGCATTGCCGGCCTTTGAAAGGAGCAAGCTCTTTTCTTGAAGGTCCCAAAGTCGTATCTGTCCAGAAAAATCGCCGGTGGTAAACAGTTCCACAGAGAGGTCGTACCAAGAAGAAAACTCCTAGTAAAACGTACAGTGGTGGACCGCCAGTATCGAGAGTTTTGTTGCAATGTGCGTTCATGAAATTTGGCGGCTGGGATTAATCTGAACAATTCCTCAGAGCACTCCCCGTGGTAGATGCGAAATAAAATGCAAAGGGATGCAACATATCTTCGCAGCGCCAGTGAATCGAGCCGATCGGAAAGGACTCGGTCGTCGACAATTCGAGCCGCTTTGTGCTGGATGCGGTCAAGTGGAAAAAATATATGTGTCAATCGTGAATGATTCGTTCGTTTGAACCGGGACATGTAAGAGTATTGATGATTGCAATTTTCTATTTTGTACGATCCGGTCCGACCAGTCACAAACAATTGACGGACCTTTTTAGGGTTATAATTTCTTATGTAATAATCGTTACTTGATCACTCGAACTGCAATGTAAACTTTCTTTTGTATTTTTTTAATGAGAATAATTGTCATTTGTCAAATTTAAATTTTTTTTTCTTGTAGTTTGTGGTTAAATGCCTATTTGATGTTTGAAAACTTTAGAGAAACGTGCGGTAACTTGTAAAACGTAGTGAATATAGTGAATAGCCAATACGCGTGTACCGATAACTTTATGTATAATTTTGTCTGTAATTTTTTTTCGCTTCCATTTTGTTGTTAACTCCATTCCATAGTAAGTATTCAATTGTAATTAATTCAATTGTGCATAAATAGTTATAATAGAATAAAATAGAACAGAATATTTTTTTTATTCAATATAGATCACATGTGTAATTCTTATTGAAAGTCCTTTTTTACTTTAATTTACCACTGGTTCGGGAAAAGAAAAACCTCTGTGCTGGAAAGAACCACCAAGAAACTCAGCGGGACTTTTTTTTAAAGTAAATTTTACATGAATATATAATAAGTACAAACTATTTACAAAATTTATTTTAGAAACAGCTTGGAAGTGACCACCTCATTCCCAGGGGTTATTATCAACGTTGTATTAATTTATATTATAATAACCCTTTTTATACAGGATTTGTTTAATAAAATATTTAAACTTGGTAATATGGAGATCTTGTATATTTTCTGGGACTTATAGCGTATACATTGCCCCAAGAATGAATTACTGACTCTGTGGATTTGAGAAACAGTTTGAAAACTGAATCTGAAATAATCAGCATTGATCGCGGGACATTCTCATTTATCCTATAATATATTCTAAATATCTTTATTTTTATATTATATAATTCTATTGTCCGTGTGTATGTGACCGCACTCCTCCTAAACGGCTGGACTGATTTTGATGAGTTTTTGTGTGATTCAGTTGATTCGAGAAGGGCTTAGATTCACAATTGGACCCGATAGGTGGCGCTGTTGTCAAGATATAGAAATCACCCGTGCGAAGCCGGGGCGGACTGTTAGTATATTTATGTATATATTTATATATAATATGTGTATATATGTGCATTATGTTAATATGTATTCAGTTATACGTTTGTATATAGACTTTCTGTACCTACTTCTTTTTACACCTAGCTCTTTTATCTCTGCACTATTCTAAGGTAGACTGGTAGATAATGCCTCAGGCATTAAGTCCGCTTATATACATTTCAGTGTATATAAAGTTAAATAAATAAATAAATAAGAATACAATATGTAACTTGATATTGACAAAACTAGGTAATACTAAGGAGAAGAAAAAAAGTTTTTTTTTAATAAAAGAGGTCGCGACAAGCTTTTATCTAATATAAATTGTGTAATGTAATAAATTGATCGGTTTGATTTAATTTAAAGTATACAAATTTTCTTCTTTTTAGAGCATTTAAATAAAAGCTTGTTTTAAAAAAAATACTCTTATTTCGTTAACTTGTGATTGGTGTGAATTGTGAATAAGTGTTCGAACACTGATCGAATGATTTTAATAGTGTATATTATACATTGATATATATGTACTACGCACTAGATTTCACATTCCGAACATTCTCTATGTTCAACTGAACTGTACTGCAATCCGTACACCTTACTTTAGTGTCATTTACTGTGGCTTCAATATTCTTGCAGTGTGGAGCGGCGATAATAATACGAGATTTTAAATTAAAGTTTAAACCTTACGTAAATAACAATTCAGTAGTCAAGTAAGTAAAATTTTTTGTTGTTCAAGTGAATAAATAGGTAATAATATCGTAATATTTTACTATCTACCACGAATGCGCGAAGACATAGAGTAGCGCACGTTTTTTGTTTGGAATAGCTTCTCTAGTACGTAGTACATATAACTCAATGATATTATACAACTATACAAAACTATTTTATTTTTCGTGGCACATGTATATGAGATACGAAAACTTTCAATTAATTAATTATTAAATAATATTTCAACATTTAAAATAAATCCCAACACATAGTTTAAGTTTAAGTTCAAAACACTATGATACAAATTTATGAACGGTAAAATAACGTATTTGTTTGTGTTTGAACGAAAGGCCGTTGTAATTGTATTACTATACTCTATGAAACGACCTTGTCTCGCGATTGATGAAGAATATCATTAGAACAAATGTAGAACTCCAGAGGAGAGCAGGTCCGAATGGTTCTTTTAGGACTTCAGTACACTGTGATCTGTGTCACGTCCTAGAAGAACCGTTTAAATGATCAACCCGAATGACTCGGTTTGTGTGACGAATCTAACCTGTAACCGAGTATACACCTAAGTTTAACTAACCGCAATCTGATACATCTTATTAACTAGGTAAGGTTAATTTATATTTTTAATTTAAAAAATAAACCGAAATAATCACTCTCTAGTCGGATCATTAGACATTTTAAGCTCTCTATACATAAATAATAAATCTGTTGAAAAGTAGTGTAGTAAAAACAAGTCTGGGGTACTAAATAAAGGATGCTAAAGCAAAATTAATAGTTTTTAGAGTTTTTGTCTCTTTGTCTGTCTGTTTGTGTATTCACGATTCACACAAATACTACGGTACGTAATTCCGTGAAATTTGTAAAGTAGCTCCTATAATGATCCCGCACAACATATATTATGCTACTTTTTATCCGCTTACGGAAGTGCATAAAAGGAGGGTATTCTTTTCCTTCTTTAGATGTTTATTTTCATAAATTGCTGCTGATGAGTTCATCAGCCATTTCAATACTTATTTGTACGCAATGCGCGTTATAAACCACGAAGCAAATCGCTTCGTGTGATCGCTTGGTATATCCACATCCGTCATCCATTCATCACAGACTATAATAGTCCACTGCTGAACATAGGCCTCCCCAACAAATTACCTCATAGGGGGATTTTGCCATAGTTGCCACGCCTAGCAGGCGGGTTTTTTAATTATTTTGCGTTGTTATTAGGAAGATGCTGCTGCCCATCTCCCGTTTTCTGTCGCCTCTTACGACACCCAGAGGACGATATGGGGTAGTGGATATTCTTACACCGCCACAACGAAGGGAAATACGCCGTGCTATTTGTTATCCGATGATATAATTTCTGCGCACACTTCCAAAAATTTATCCTGTAGAACATATAATATCTTCTTCTCTTCTTCCTATAATTGTAGGCAAAATATCAATATAGTTTCAGAAATACGGCAACATCACAAAGCAACCAGACTCGACCAACATTTATTTTTTATTTTTACATAAATATTGCTTACGACTGATATTCGGACCAAAGTCTCGCAGCGTATTAGCTAGGTATGCAATTAAACCAATAAAATGCCCATGAATATGTTTTTAAATTAAAAAAATTGAGCGTGTCAGCTCCGACGCGTGACTGGAGTTTACTCGTGAATAACGATTATTTTAAAATATATACAAGAGGCAAAGGAAGTAAATGAACCCATATATTTATTTATATTGATTTGATAAAATATATTACATAAGTTATATTACATAAAAAATATATGAGTTATATTACATTATTCATTTTGCGATATGAGATGCGCGAGTATGTTGCGCAGGGGAAAATCATAACGGCTTCACTTTTTGTTAACGGTTGATTTTACTACCCATCTATTTTTCATACGATTCTTAAGAAGTAAACTTAAATAAACTCCAAAAATTACATAATGCTACGTCCTTTAGAAAAATATTAAAAATACCACTTACATTATTCTAAAATCAGAATTTCAAAGATATAGAAATAATAAAAAAACATGCGTGAGTGTCGTGGAACACTTGGTTGGAACTTCGTTCCCTTCATAGTATTTTTTTAAATACTAGTAATGCTATTAAACATTACTAATATTCCCTTAAAACATTTCTGGTAAGCTTAAAATACTTGTGTTAGAAGTGGTTCACGACAGTAGTCGAATGGCGTATTCGAACCCACGAACTTTCCAGTTCGCGGTCCGCGCCCTGCCATTAGGCTACTGACGCTTCTAATATATTATTATTAATAAACGTATTATATTATTGATTAACAAATACCAATAAATGAATTCCTAGCGTCTATTAAAATTAATCGTCATTTAAAATAAAATAATATTTCTTTCATGGTAAGATAAGAAAAAGTGCGAGGGAGATGGATATTACGAGTATTCCATCTCGCTTCCTTATAGCCGCCAAGGCAGTCTACACTACGTCAAAATGGGTCGTGACGGAAAAATCTTACACTTTTTCTCGCCTAGGCCCCATCCGCCAAATTCGTACCGTCCGATAAAGAACATCGTTCTAAAAAACTACGAGGGCAGGTTAAAAAGATCGCGGAATGGTGACTCAATACAACTATAAATACCAAGTTTCAGCTAGATCGGTTCATTAACCTTTGAGATACCACAGGATAAACACATCAATCGGGAAGTGAACACTAACTATGCAGAAAATTAAGTTTCGTGCCGTGATTAAGCTCCTTTAATGTACTTTGTTTAAGGAAGAAATGTAATCAGTTTACGTGGACTCTTGCCCTGTAAAAACGACGATTTATAAGTGGCATAGCCTTTTCAAGCAAGGCAGAGACTCAATTAAAAACGATCAGCGCTCAGACCGACTGATTGAATGAACTTCCTCAGACATAGTCGAAAAACTTGTCCTTGAAGATGCACGTCTGTAGAAAAAACAGATTGCAAAATGACTGCAATATCATTTACTACCGTTTTAAACATTCTCCATGACCATGTTGGCATGTCTAAGGTCAGTGCAAGATGGGTGCCAAGAAATCTCACACCGCTTCAGAAACAGCAGATGGGATTGGGATGGGGATGTGATTTTATTGAAGGATTATAAAGATAAAGCTGTCAATATCACAGGACAGTATTACGCTATGCTACTAGGAAAATTAAAATATGTGATTAAAGAAAAAAGAAGGGGAAAGTGGTCTCGGGTTGTGCTCCTTTCGCACGACAACGCACAAGAGTCATGTTGCGATGGCTTCCTTACACAAGTTACTTCGAAACTTTAAACCACCTTCTCTATAGGCCATATTTAGCTCCTTCAGATATTTGTTCTCAAATACGAAAAAAACTAATGGATGTCATTCCAAAATATATTGACATTAGAATGAAATATCTTGTATCTAAGACAATACAAGCAAACAAATTACAATAATACATATAATAGTTAACCCTTTTTAAGAGGCAGTAAGTAGATTAGATTTTTGTGTTGGATTAATAAACATCGTTTTATAAATTCATATCTGTGTTTTATTGATCTGCTAAAACCTACCTTATAATTACTCTACCTAATATTTACCTATTTAAACTAATAACTTAAGTACAATAACGGATAGGCTTCAATCATGGCGCACCACTATTCAATCGCTTCATCTAAGTATCACTATCTATAGAACATTTGCTTACGCTTGACATAATGGGTAATGAGCGATTCGCGCGCTCTATAGCTTCGACAAAACGATTGAAACGATTCCCTGTTTAAAAATGTAATATTCAATTGAATTAGACAAATTGAGATGAAATGGGGTGCAATAAGATGAAATGAGTTGAAATGGAGAGAAATGACATAGAGATGTAAGATATTTTTCTTCGTCGTTGTCGTTAAAATTTAAAATTAAATATAAGGCCATCGACAAAAACATCCCTAAGTACACGGCTACCTAGCCTAATAACTAATAACTTGTTGATTACATCATATTACTATATTATATAAAGCTTTAATTATTTAGAGAATCTAAAATATTAAAAATCCTCACTTTTTTTATTTTGATACAAAAAAGAAGAGCGTTGCTAATTTTTCTTGTGATAAGTTGCCTTAGTATAAATTAATTATACAATGTGTCCCTATATTTTATAAATTATTACTAAAGAGGCTCAAGGCGTAGGCGTAGGCATATTTCAATTGTTTTGTTTCGCTGTAGTATAAGCTGATTTTGTAAAGCATTACTAAATGTTGTTTTATAACATGTATTATAGTGTGAAAACAAACTTTAAACATGAATAAAAATATGAAAATGAAAACTACGTTTTCACTTTTGTAAAATTTTTTTCAAGTGTGCGGGAAAAAATCGATTAATAAATAATATTTACTAATAGAGTACCTACTCTTATTATCTACTCTTACTACTAACCACCAAGAGACAAAATGGGGTGATGGATCGTCTAACTGCCAAAGAATGCAAATAAATGTAAGCATATAGTGCTTACTTTATTTTAAAAGTAACTTTGCACAAACTATTATGTTCTTTTACATTTTTGATATCTCTAACTAATAAAAAAATGTATGTTATTTATTTTTAAAAGAAAATAGCTATTAAACTTAGTCACGAACTCAATCCCTTGGGTTAGTGTCTTGGGTACACGTTGTTTGAGATCCTAAATTCGTAGATATTGACGGTGTATTTGTGCTATTATTAAATCCGGCCCAGAGCGGCATTACGAGCAGCGTCGTTAAGTGGTGCATTCTACGTGAAGCATGTGAAGATTTGTAATTGTAGGCTTTGCTTTAAGTAAAGTGTGTTAGATTTTACACTTTGACATGACAAACAACATAATCGCTATTTGTCTCAGAGTAATCACCAGTGTATGTAATTACTCTAAGCTATTTGTTGGATTAAAAATGTCATTAAAGTTGTCAGTCAACGCCTGAGTTTTCTCCTGTATTGACATGCATATCCCGCCTCTCATTTATGACTGAAATAGTGCCCAAACCTTGGAGGCTTGCCAATGTTGTAGCCTGTGCTCAAAAAAGGTTGTCGTGCCAACCTTACCAACTATCGGCCAATTTCAATTACGTCCATACTATGTAAGATTATGGAGCGTATATTGCACGCCAACCTCATGGCACACCTATAACAGTACTCACTCAGCGACTGCTGGCATCTATTTCACTTAATCCAGCTAACTGAGGACCCTCTATCTTATGTCACTTACAGGATATCCTAGGGAACAGTTGGGAAATACTTGCAAACCGCAAGATAACCTTGATACCTCAAAGTTTGGTACGCTAGTTTTTTTGGTCAAACTACCAGCTTAAGGCTTTTCCCCTGGTCTGACTGGGTGAATACTTTCTAAATTAACGGTCCCTTCAAGTCGTTGTCGAAGGATGCTCGTTATTACCTATAATAACGAACGCCGGAGTTCAACAGGAGGCCGTTCTCTCCGCTACTCTCTTCTTGTTCAATATTTATGATCTCCCTTTGCCCGGTTTCTATGAGTATGCAAATAACAATTGTGTAGACCAACCAAATGCTCGGGGCATTCGTTATATGGTTGAGCGTATGAATATCTTACTGCAGATAGTCTCCGAATGGGGCGAAGCCGATCTTGTGAGGTTAACCTCAGAAGATCGGCTGTTCTTTATACCCTCCAAACAAAAACACAGCCGTCAGGCAAGTGAGGTATACTCACCTGCTTAGACGGACTTTCTACTACCTACGAAATACCTCAAAAAGCTGCTTAAAGTGTTTTTAAATGGGATTACATATCTACATTATATACTATGATTAACGGATCAGTTAGCATTGTCTTACAAAAATTTAATTTGACTATAAAGTTGAATAAAAGGAACTATCGCAAGTCTATGCATATATTAAGTAATTACTTGGGTCTAATATATATACGAGTACACATCACCAGTTGTTATTTTTCAAATAGAAGTAAGTATGACAAACGAGAATATACCTGATGGTAAATGTATGCTGTGTCCATTGACTTCCACATCTATCCTTGATTAAGAATAAATGTTTTGAAATTTAAAAGCGTAGTTTCTCCTAAGGACTAAGGTGGAACGTTTCGTTACCAGAAGAAAAAGTCTCTTGTTCTCACATCACACACACAGATAAAGCTGCTATTTTAGGCTGGTTTTATTTGTGATCGGCCTACATATTTATGTATGTTTGTCCCTTTGTGGCGTTCTAGAAATCAAAAGCGTGGGCCGGTTTTAATGATTCTTATGTCAATCGATTTGTCTTAATCTTGCGAGTATTGCTAAAGACATGATAGTAATCAAAATTCAATATGGCGACAACCAGACGCCATATTGTGAGAAATAAAAAAATGAAAGTCGACGAACTTATTTCAAGTGGGGTATCATTGAATAGCTCTTTAAAAACCATCTTTAGGTTTCTCTAATCATTGTTCATTTTTAAAGGCCATTTAGGATATATAACGATATAAAGTTGGCTAGCAACCATTCTCACTAAAATTTTCAAAACGTACAATTATAATTTACTATGAAGAATTTAATACCTACTAGCTCAAAGGTATGTATAAATGCAATCAATTACTGCATACTCTCGATGATGTAAGCAGATAGTTACATTAAATTATCTTTATGTTCTTAATAGTTTCGTTTCAATTTATATACTATGTCTGAGTCAAAATAAAAATAAAAAATATTTTATTTTATTTAAGTATAATATTAGGTATATCTTAACTAGCTTTCAATTAATTTCTTTAATATATTAAAATCAATTAAAAACAGACAATATTAGAAAAAATAAAATACCTGCAGTCAATTAAGAGGTGAATGAAAACATCGTGAGGAAACCCACACGTCTGAGAATTAAAAAAAAAATATTTAGAACATGGGCAGCTCCACCACGCTGACAATTTCTTGCCCTAAAACCTACCCAGAAATGAAACGAGGCCTGTGTCCAGGAGTGGAGTCCACTTATAAAATGGGCTGTAACTTAACTCTTTATGCAATGAATAATTCAAGAAATTGATTTACTCGGCTAATAGCAATTTATACGTGGTAGAGCCATGCTGCAGCTATATTATGGCTGTAGCACGAATGTGTCGACTCGACCGAGTAGGACCACGCTCTTACAGAATACTAGCGTAAAATAGCAGCTTAATGCTGCTGTGTTTCGTATGCTGAGTGTAGAGAACCGGAGACCCTTTTTACTGGGTACGAGGCATTGCATCTTAGTCCTTAGGGGCGACAACGCATCGGCATTTTGATTCTTAATGATGGATAAATGTAAATGTCTATGGGCCACAGAATTGGCACACAACTTACCATCAGGTAGACTGTGTGCTCGTTTGTCACCCTTATTATATAAAAAATTGCTATCTTTTAGGTCGTAGTTAAATCATCAAATTCATGAAGTACAATCATTACATTTTTGGAAAAGTCCGGTTATTTTCTGTAATAACTAAAAATTAGGCAAATAAACTTTGAATTATTAGTTAAAATTTAATTGGATATTAATCACAATTTTCTTGGTCAAATTAATATGTTTATTAGCTTTCTTATTTTGTGTTAAGAATATTATACGTCTCTATTATTTTTGTAAATGTAAGTGGATATAATTTTACGTAATATGTTTTAGCTTCTCCATATTTTTATAGAAAATAGTAATATTAATTATTTTTCTATAATTTTAATTAATTTAAAAATTTGAAAAGTCTTAGCTCAGAATATTTTATATAATTAACCATAAAATACACATTGATAATAAATAAATTAAAATTTAAATATTCTTATTTATAATTAAAATGTCAGTATTTTGTTAATTGTGATATAATTTTATATTGTTTAATAAGCAAATTGAGTAGAGGTGTTTTATAGAGACCGGCCGCGTTAAGTGTTTAAACGCGCTAATAGTTCGCGGTCGGCAACGTGTTCTTGCTGCGTGGTGTGCTGTGTGGTGGAATTGTGGCATACTCACGCGGCGTGGTCGGCGTGAGGCAACCAGGCTATGGCGAGAGCCACCACCAGGGTAATTGTGTGCACGCCGCGGGGACGGTTCGTAGGCATGTTTTCCGCGTCCGCTAGCGCCCGAGCGGACGCAGGCTGCCGGCAGCCACGCTTCAGCCGTCATACTAACGTTTACCCTAACTTCGTCGCTACCAAGGCTCGCGCCTGCGCTCGAAGGCCTATCGACCGTAGCCCAGATGCCTTCTTCCGCCAGTACCATGACGTTCAGGTCCTCACTGGTCTTATCGAGCGAAAAACATACTAAACACTCTACCTCGACGCTGCGGTACCAAGACTTCCCGTTACTCATCTTTTATTTACAATCTTTCGGTTTTCCTACAGGGTTTACAATTTGGAACCTTTTATTTATAATTGATTAAAAAAATCAATTTGCCAAAACAGTACACAGTCGAATCCCACCTTTACTTTCAATATCCGCAAACATTTTGACGACGCGTTAGTCAATCTAGATTAGAAGATTCTAATCGACTACTAATATAGTAATATTTATAAATAACTTTATGTTATGGAATATTTTTATTGAGTATTTTTAATAAAATTTGTTAGTTACGTGGTAGAGCCACACTGGAGCTATATTAGTTGTAGCACCAATGGATCGACTCGACCGGGGAAGGGCCACGCTCTTATAGAATACCAGCATAAAATAGCAGCTTAAGGTTGCTATTTTTCGTCTGGTGAGCGTAGAGAAACGGAGATCCTTTTTACTGGAAACGAGGCATTCCATCTCAGTCCTCAGGGGTGACTACGCATCTGCATTTTGATTCTTACACACCACAGCATCCGCATGCCATCAGGTGGACTGTGTGCTCGTTTGTCACCCTTATTCTATAAAAAACGTTTAAAAATTTGTAAACTGTACTACACTTTTAAATATTATATTGCACTAAATAAAAAATAAACGTATTTTATTTACATGCCATCTAGAGCAACAAAAGGTGCTATAGTATGAATATTAAATAATTATAAAATGACAAAGCATAATATAATTAATTCGTATATTTATATTTCATAATATCATTATAAAAAATAGAAATTATATAAATTAGAATTACAAAAACAATTTGATATATTTAAGTTTCTGTAATATATGTAAAATTCAAACTAAGGTAAGATAAATCTAGCATTATATTTGGGTGCTTTACTGCTAAAGTATCAAATGATTTACCTAACCAAAAACTACTTCATTCATTTTTGAATTAAACAAATTCAAATAAATTAACATAAAAAATTGGTTTAGAATGTAAATCATATCGATGGGTTCTAATAATCGACTGAAGTAGAAACTGCAAAAAAGTGTGCGGCTAATTACATCATTCCTGGTAGATGAAGTCGCCGGGGTGCGTTATATGCCTTGTGGAACTTTTGGAATCCTGCCAGCACCGTAAGTGCTCCGAGGCATGAAGTTATGTACGTACATAATACCGACCGAATTACAGACATAAAATTCAAACGTATTTCCAAAATTCAAAAATCGTGCAGTAACACAAATTGCAAATTTCATGTCTTGACCCCTCATCGTATCATTATAGATTACAGGAAATATAAAAATGAAGTGTAGTGAATAAAATTCATCAAAATCTTTGCTTAAGGTAGTATTTAAAGAAATAGTTAAAAGTATAAATGGACCTTGCCAGAATTAGATTTAACAAGAAATAGTCAAATAAAGAAAAAGTCAAGTCCACACTTATGAAGGATATTTCAAGTCACAGAAAACCTATACACTGTTTTTTCATCAGTTAGCCAGGAGGCATTTACAGGCTGCTGTGGTTCCTTCAGCGATGCTGGATTTACTGTCGGTGTATGGTTTTGAAGTTTTTGTATCATGGAGCTATGATGCCTTTACGGATACAGGACCAGAGTACGAAACCTATCTAATTGCAGCGAGGTGTAAGACATGGTGACGTTATATCCCCAAAACTCTTCGCCGCTGCATTGGAAAACATTTTTTTATTTTTTAGAACACATTTTCAAGCTACTTTTTACAATTAATTGGAAGGAATAGGGTATGGCGAATACATTACTCACCTATTATTTGCCATTGCTATTCAAAATTTTTTTATAGCATAGGGTGACAAACGAGCACACAGTCCACCTGACGGTAAGTGGCTACTGTGGCCCTTAGACATCTACATTTATCCTCAATTAAGAATCAAAATGCAGATGCGTTGTCGCCCTGAGGACTAAGATAGAATGCCTCGTTTCCAGCAAAAAGGGTCTCCGGTTCTCTACACTCACCACACGAAACACAGCAACATTTAGCTGCTATTTTACGCTGGTATTCTGTGAGAGCGTGGCCCTACCCCGGTCGAGCCGACCCATTCGTGCTACAACTATAATATAGTTGCAGCGTGGCTCTACCACGTAAAAAATATTTCAACATAACTGGAAGACCTTAACACTATTCTCATTAGTGTCTTCGAACGAATATGTCTTAAGATGAACATGGACAAAATAAAGATGTGTATGTATAAAGTCCATGTCTCATCTATGTTGGTAGCTGTTCGGACACTTCTATTTACCTAGAACAAATTTTCCAACTAGGTAAGTCCAATTTCGGCACATCTTCTCGTCACAATCTCCATAAAACCTTAAAACAAGTTTGTAGAACCAGTGCGTGTGAGTGACATGACAAATAGAACTAAGACGCGGTTTTTCGCTGCTAGCCATATGAGAAAGCTTAACGTCGCCGAGCAAGCTATGGCGAGGGCTATACATGGAGTTTCTATGCGTGATAGAATCCGTAACGATGATATCCACAGCAGAACCAGAGTAACTGACGTAACCCAATGCATGAGTAAGCTGAAGTAGCAATGGGCCGGCCATATATTGCTCGACAATCTGACAACCGATGAGGAAGAAAGTTTCTAGGGTGAAAGCCACGTACCGGCAAGGGGAGTAACTTTCCCTATTAGATGGAGTAGCAACCTGGCTCAGGACCGTGCTTACTACTCTAGGGAGTTCTATGTTCAGCAGTCGACTTGTGAAGGGCTGTAATGATGATGATGACGATTGTGATATTTAATTTAGATTTAGCCGTAGATCTAGTTTTTAATTTTACCTACATGTGTAACTGGCAATTCTTTGAATAAAAATTCTCCACATTTTATAGTGTAACTCGGCTTAAATAAGCTGCTTTTTAAAAGGACGTCGTAGTCTCTGCGGATTGCCACCGATCGTAATACGTGTGAAAGAGGATTTTACTTTTATTTATTTATTTTAAAAACTTAAGTACATTACATTACAGCTAACATTAAATTGAATAAAAATTTTATAATAATATGAAAAATCTGAATTTTGTTTCACAAATATTATTAATTCCTAATAATTACCCGTTTCGGTTTAAATTAAACAAATCCAAGTACTGCTAAGTCTTTGCTTTACAAAGAAAATACACAACGCTTAGGGCATTCTGAATCTCACGAGCAGCTGTTTCTCATTTGGTTGAATCGTAAGTGTAGTAAAGGCGACCATTCAAAGCTGCAGGTAATTTAGCGTGAACATTTTATTTGTTAGCATTGTGCCAACGTATTCATCCGGTGCTATCTCATCACGCTATTTGTTGTGAGTCTGGATGATCAAAATTTGTGAATATATTATGCCATAAATTAAAAATACCATCTCCTGCATTAATAAGTTTTTTTTTTCTAATAACTCAGAATATATAAATAAAATATTTGATTTTTAACTATCCGTAATTTAAAAAAAATAACATAGGACATAGCACTTGCTTTATCTTATAATGTAAGTGAGCAATTCCTGTATATAATATGTAATTGTTTTCTCAAAAATGGCTCAAGTGATTTGGATGAAATTTGGTATTTTGGTATTGTCTTACTTTCCGAGTTTATGGCACTTACTACTTGGAGTAGCCAGAGTAGCCATAGTTTTTTTTTATAGGATAAGGGTGACAAGCGAGCACACCTGATGGTAAGTGGTTGTTGTGGCCCATCGACATCTACAACAAGTTTGGAAGTCCAGAGGTAATATCATCTGATGGAATATATTTTTAGTGCTCGTTATCATGTAATCAACGATAATGGAAAACATCGTAAAAGCTTAAGATAAGACAGCAATGCAGAGCCAATTTAATTAGGCTGTGAGGCATTCTTAATAGTGATAATGCATTTGCAGCCATCTTTCTTTGAATTTGGCTACAGGTATCTGTGCACTGTAGTAGCCAATTACCATCAGGTGGACTGTAAGTCCGTTCGTCACGTTAGTATTAAAAAATTTTATATTTTATCTCATGTGAAATCCAATAATCTGAATCGAAAAAGCGCCATACAACTCCCTACGGTAGAGCCTACTGCTTTCTAAAAGGTTGCCATAACGTACCTCCAATTCCTTTGTTGTTGCAAATATTCATAGGGCGACGGTGATCACTTATCATCGTATGCTCATTTATTCCTTACCTATAAAAAAAACTTAAGAGTACGGCCGGCAGTAAAAAGTAAGTGCATGCACAAGAGGGTGGGCCGTACTGCGTACATGTGCACATGTATTTGCTATTTACATTATAGTAGCAACTGCTTGGGTTATTTGCCGCAAACTCCGTGCATAACTTTTAGAACCACCTGCATACTTCATACGTGTGTGGTTTTACGTCGTTTATCCTTGAAAAAGTTCATGAATTAATCCGATTTTGATTATACGTGTGTAATTGTACACGATAAAACTTTATCAAATACTAGCTGGTACCTGGCGCGTTGGAGCCCCACAAGAAATAATTAAAAGTTGGAAGCAGTGTCAGGGCCTGTATAGGATTAAAAAGATCCTTCCAAATGACCGGTTAGCTGTAAAAGACACTCCTTTGACTAGAAAGGGGGCAAAAGGCTATATACCGTCCCACTGCTGAGCACAGGCCTCCCCTCATTTCTGAGAGGGTTTTAGGGCAAGGAATTGTCCGCCGCGCTGCCCCAATGCGTGTTGGCGAACTTCACATGTCTTCGAAATATATTTTTTTTAATTTCTCAGACATGCAGGTTTCCTCACGATGTTTTCCTTCACCGCCGAGCACGTGGTAAATCAGCACTTAAAATTGCAATTAACAATTTCATTGGTGCCGGCGGGGATCGAACCCGGTTTGCTCGCGTACTGTGAAATTTACAGCGAGCGCTAACCATCTGAGCTACCACGGCTCAGATGGTTAGCGCTATATTAAAAAATTATTGCCATTGATAAAATATTCCTATGGTTGACTTTCAACTCCTCTGCCTGCTCTTCCAGTGAAGACAGTGACAGTGAAGGTGTTAATAATTGTAGTAAAGACTAATTAAAATTAAGTATTGTTGCAATGATTTTATTGATAACTATTTACCTAATAAAGTTGTATATACGTGTATTTATAATATTGTGCATCGGGCATGATTGACATGTGAACTTGCCGCCCATGAGTAGCTCAATTATTGTAAGTGATAGCGTTGTGATATTGTGTTACCATTAGTAATTGAAATTGTGTGACAATTAATGAATTATTGTACAATCTATTAAAAATTAAAACAATGTCATGATATTAACCTAAATGGGCTAAAAAGAAACGAAGGGACTCGTTTTTGAAGGATGGCCGACTGTACCAAGACTTGTCCATAAGAGTAGTTGTTTACATCACTCATCAATACTAAGGAGTCTATGGTCAAGTCTTGTTATACTCAAGAAAATAATCGATTACGTTGCGACTCGATTATGTTAAAGTGACGTCAAATATTTTCTGGATCGGCTAATTCAAGAACGAGCTGCCGGAGTGACAAGAAGGTGTGTGATATATGTTATTTTATACCGCGCCATTGATTTAATTTACTTTAAATAAATATTGTCATTACGTTGATTGATTCCTTTTATTTAGAATTCTACGATTCTTTTTCTGAGGTACATTACACTTCTGAGGCTAGATGGAATATCTCACAACCTGTAAATATACTAGCTTTCTATACCGCGAATTTACTGATATAAATTGCTATAATTAGACTACTGTCTTGCTCTAGTGATTGTAAACGTGGAGCATGAGTTCATAAGTTCAAATCCCGGGTCAGGCCCAGAAAATCAGTTATTGAGTTTTTCTGTTAAGAAATTCTCAGTAGAAGCTCAGTATCAGAAAGTTGGCGGTGTTTTACCCCTGTACCTCGGAAAGTTTTGCGCATGATCTCACTCTAGTCATTTCGGATTGCCGTCTCATCGAACTATGAGAAAGAGAGAATAGAGAGTACACCTGTGCTTGCGGATACACATTGCGCATACTTGGGCACTGTAACTCTGTCATGCGCAGATTGCTAGTCTCTGTTGAGACTGGCCGCCGTGACCGAAATTTGGTCTGAAGGACATTATCATTATTATTATTATTATACCGCTAATACATTTAAAAGTGGAATGCTATTCACGTCGATTTAAAGTGTCAACTTCAACCCCAATAAGTACTTCTACTTGCTACACAAGGATTTTCTTCTGCATCGTATAAGCTAACACATATATTAGGATAACACATAACATTTTGTACGTGGTAGAGCCATGCTGCAGCTATATTAGTAGTATAGTTGTAGTATGAATGGGTCGGCTCGACCGGGGAAGGACCACGCTCTCACAGAATACCAGCGTAAAATAGCAGCTTACCACTGCTGTGTTTCGTATGGTGAGTGTAGAGAACCGGAGACCCTTTTTACTGGAAACGAGGCATTCCATCTTAGTCCTCACGGGTGACAACGCATCTGCATTTTGATTGTTTATTGAAGATAGATGTAGATGTCTATGGGTCACAGCAACCACTTACCATCAGGTGGACTGTGTGCTCGTTTGTCACACTATCCTATTAAAAAAAAAACACTTGTTCCGCGCGAGATTCGACCCAAGGCCAGCAGCATTGACACCAAACGCTTAGCCTGCTCTACGAAGACGTATTTTTTTGTTTTGACTATTCAAATAAAAGCCTTTCATTGTTTATATTTCTGTTTGCTAAATAATAATATCTATTTTTCTTTTATTTAAACATGTTTTGCCAAAATCAACAAGAGACTTTTGTAAATAAATACCGACTTTTACGAACGACCTACGTTGAGCACATTATATTTATTTACCCAAAAGAGGATTTAAGTTAAATGACGTCCTAGGCCGCTTGTTGTTTGATAAGATTTAAGATTTAAGATGGAGATAGGCGGCTTGTTGTTTTGACAATATTATAAAAATACTTCCTTATTCTAATGGATGAAAAATGAAAATTAAATTAAAAATTTGTACCTGTAGTACGGATTTTTTTAAAAATAAGTATACAAAAATTTCTCGTCTAAAATAACTAATAAATGTCTTTTAATTATTTCCCCAACTAAATTCTGCCGCCCTAGACCCGCGCTTTGATGTCCTAGGCCTTAATCCGCTCCTTTAAGTACCCCTATGTGACATCTAATAGGGAAAACCGTACAAAATGTATTCAACATCCTACGTGCCACTGCCACAACTGTTTTGTCTACGGGGCCCCCGCTCAACTACCTAGAGCATCGCCTCGTCGGCCATTTTGTAGATACTACAGTAAATATTGCCACGATAATTTACTATGCGTTTTCAAATGTCAATGACACTGGACATTAGTATAACTACATAATATTTTGACATAATTTTGTAATTTCATAAACAAAACATTAACAGAAGATTTGTTGACATCCTGTTATGTTTTTTAATATTATAAGAAGATGTAATCGATGTTATCTAATAGGAAATCCTCGTATTATACAACATGTTGAAATAGGTCAAAGTCAATGTCACGAGAGCTTGTCCGCTGTGTCAGCATTGACCGCTTTCAATTCGATAGGTTTCACTCACACTACCTTTCAGTTCTACACCTGTGTGAAAACCAAACAACAGAGCTCCGAGTTAGAGTAATAACTTTCCATTACTTAACATGATTGGTTTCAGCTTCCTGACATTCATACAAATTCTCTCTAACATATATTACCTTAGAATTTTTTATCATCAAAAGTAAGTTTAATGTTTGTATCCAAATGACGATATGATATAATACATTTTTCATTCTTAACAAGCGTCCAAATTTAGTTTATGTAGTTTATAATTGACAGGCGGCGATCTATGTGAGGCGGCAGCAACTGAACGCGTAAAGCCGAAGATAAGCCGAGCAAGTGGTGCGCATTGGGAGATAGCTATGAACAGAAATGGACAAATGGACGTATTGATGATGTGACAAATTGTAATAAATAGAGTAAGTTAAAGTTTTACAACATTAAATTTAGAAAATAAAAACAAAAGAAACTTAGCTACTAAGTTAATATAATTAGAAACACAATGTAAGAAGGTTATCTTATATAAAATTTATTCTTAAAAATGTCTACTGCAATAATTCTTCTTCCCTTTTTGTTATGTCTTCGACGAATCCTACATAGTTGCCTTATTGGACAGTATCTGACCAGCTTATTTTTTTTCTTGCTTTAATATTGTCTTATAATTTCCCGTTTTTTATTCATAATCTCTATTATATCTTTGTTTCTCTGTATTAGAGCAAGGATTGATAATATTTAACTATATTCATAACAACCATTTTTTTTCGACATATTCATTTTAGTTTCATCCTTGTCTTCATACATTTGAATCAGGCATAAAGTATTTTCTCGTGTGTTATATAACACAAAATAATACACGCAACATGCGGTAACAAACATACGTGAAAATATAACCTATTTATAACAACAAAACATCTTAATACATGTAAAATACAGTAAATTCACAAAAACCCAATATTTCGCAAACAACACACAGATGACATAAACTGATTGAATTTAATTAAATTTGGAAAATCTCGTTAGCAAAATCCTAAAATGAGAAGGCGAAACTTCAGTTCACATCGTATAGCTTCCATACGCAAATGACTGATTAGATTTGACATTTTTGTAGGATCAAAATGCTAATCTTGCGTAGCAGAACATAAAATATTTAGGTGCTGTATTAGAAGCATAGCAATGCATAGCAAAATTAAAAACCACTACGTTTGTGATACGTCACACACGGGATATAAATTTTTACCATTTTTCCTATGACAGATTTTTAAATTATAAAATTTAGTTATTTATTATTATTTTCGTTACGACAATGCCATAACAGTATTAATGAGTTATGAAGTACCATATTATATAATATGATAATAAATTATGCAGCTAAAATCAAAATATTGTTGTCATATGGACAAGAAGGGGTCTCCTTTTTTTTCTATAAAAGTTTAAGTCAATCTTAATAAACGATAATTTCGCTGTAACTGACGTATACTTAAGCTACTACGCGCTGCACAGGAGTACTCTAAGTATCAATAAAACTATAAAATGTATTAGAAATAAATCAAATACCTCTAGAAGCGCAAAAACTTTCTAATTTATTTTACAGTTTGTTAATTTCAATTCGTTTGACATACGAAAGTCTGCCGACGTATAGCGAGGCAAAACAATACCCGTCTACGGCGTCAGCGTAACTACATAATTAGTCTGACAGTTACTGTGGTTAACCACAAGAGTAGTGCTCTGGGCATTTAATAGACAAATGAGTTAATGTTACTATTTGTAACATTGTTCATAAATTATAAATAATTCTGTAATTTCAAATACTAGAAAATGTATTTTGAAATATACGTTTCAGCTAATTTAACATTAACAAAGAATTAGAAGAAAAAATTAACAAAGAAATGTGTCTACGGGAAAAGTCTACTTTAGCTTTGATGACGATAACCTCCAAATTCTATGGGAATCTACCAACTTATAGTATTATCTAATGGCAATTATACGTTTTTATACGAGGTAGAGTCACGCTGCAGTTATGTTATGGTTGTAACACGTCCGGGTCAGGAAGTAGCACGCTCTCACAAAATTCAAATGTGAAATAGCAGCTTAATACTGCTGTGTTTCATATGTTAAGTGTAGACAATCGTAGAGTCTTTTTACTGGAAACGAGACTTTCTATCATAGTCCTAAAGGGTGACAATCTCTTCATTTTGATTCTTAATCGAGGATAGATGGCGACTATTGGCCACAGCATCCACTTACCATCAGGTGAACTGTGTGCGCGTTTGTCACCGTTATATATAAAAAATCAACTGATGATAATAGCTACCGACCGAGTCCCAGAAGTAAACGCACAAAGAGTGAACGGGCTTTACTGGTACGTGGCCTCGTCGCACCACTATGACTTCAACGATTATTGAATGTCATACGGCTACGTGCAACGTGACGCCGTTTACTACGAAGTCACAACGTCAAGACTCTTTTGTGTTGTGTGTGTCAATCCTTGAACGACACCAGAGCGAAATAAACATGTTGTTCTGTTGTTGCTATTACTAAGCCAATGCCAAAACAAACGCTTGAGAACTTATCAAACCTTGAGATGCCGCTCCAACGTTGCACTGCATAATCCCTCGCCTCTTCGTCTCTCTGGTCCCCTTGTCTGTTGTGCGTGCGTTTTGTCGCTGCGACGTCACAACGAACCGTTTAATATGTCACTGTCCGTAGAACGATGTTAAGCAAGGCCTACGCATTATGTGGCCTCGCCCTAACTTGCTTTTGTGCTAAGTTTCATGTTACTGGTGGAACACCTCTACGAAGGATCGGAGTCACATCACACCTATGTACATAACAATGTTTGTGTCTCACAATAAATGTAAAGTCCGTCTCGGATTCAAAACGAGAACTCGGGATGATTGTCCGACCACTAAGTTTGCCATTATAACGTAGAATAAATCTGTGGTAGCTCAAACACATTCGAACATTTTTAGGTACCAATTACTAACAGCTCATGAAAAATTCTCTCTAAAAATTTATTCCTGCTAATAACAGTTATAATTTCTTATAAATGAATCAGCTGTGTAGGGGTGGTGTAAGAGAATCTACCAACGCATTTTGTACCGTTAATGTCGAAAGAGGTTACTATAAGAAATGCCAGAAAAAATTCATGGCTTCCGATAGACGGCGTTATTTATTTTAACCATCTAAGTCATATGTTAAATGCTCTGACGACGGCGAGCAGAGTCAAAGGTGCGAGACATCTAGTACTGCAATCAAAAATCTACCTGCTAAGTTCTCATTGGCCTATATCCAGTAGTGAACTGTCTCATAAAAGAGAATAAAACTAGTCAGTGTGGGCTGAATTTACATATTCAATTAAAATTTAACTACTATCATAAAAATAGCAAATAAAGTCAGGTTCAAAAACTGCTTCGCCATATATTACTCAGTTGTGAAAAAATAAGGTCTACATTCATTTGACAATATCATTTGAAATTCTGCAATATTTAAAAAATTTAAAGAAAAATATTTTTTCTTAATTATGATATGCACCGCCA
Organism: Parnassius orleans; assembly: GCA_029286625.1. Lineage (NCBI taxonomy): Eukaryota > Metazoa > Arthropoda > Insecta > Lepidoptera > Papilionidae > Parnassius > Parnassius orleans. The sequence goes on along the minus strand of JAGSMP010000065.1, from coordinate 5,782,768 downwards.
TAGAGAAGTTGAACTTTATATTTGAAATTGCTGGATTGGTTTTTAATGACAATTATCAATAAGGATCACCAAAAATAGAAATAATTATGCTCGTTTGTTAGTGATTTATTTTTTATTGGAATCTATACCAACATTAATTACCATTTAAATAAAAAAATGGCTTAACAAAATTTACACCAAAACATTGTGTATCGAAAAGAAATATTAAATTTAACGTGCACACATCATAATAATATTTTGTGATTATGTATTGATCTCCTCAAAAGTTTTAAGTAATGAATCCTTGTATGTCTAAAAAAAATTGAAATGTACTGTCCTTGTCTGTAACTGTTTATAACTGTTACAAATGTCAACATTAAGAAAAATGATTTTTATTGTTATAAAGCCAAATAATATAAAATGGAAAGAAATTAAAGTTGTATTTCTTCTAAATGTCTATTCCCTAAGTGTATTATTAAAAATAAAAGTAAGACGAAAACGTCTGATTACTCCTACACAAAACTTCAATTTTTAAGAAGCTTTTTCATACCGTAAACAAGAATATTGCCATTTCTTTTTCTGTTTTTTTGAATACAAATGTTTTAATGGATTTCTCCGTATTCAAATCAGTAAATAATGACTTCAAACTTATTAAGTTAATTGTTGTGCATTTGTGTAATATCCAAAATAGCAGAGGTCTTTATTGTGGAAGGCCCAGCTTCAAATATATTTGTAAGAGACGTATCAGATGTTGATTCCAGTCTCGCCTTATTTTTAAACATCAACGGCAAATGATTGCAATCCAACTTTTCCTGCAATAAAGAGAAGACAACATTAATTTTCTTTTATATGAAGTTATATAAATATGTAAATATCTTTCAAACATACTATTAGAGTTACTAGATGTAATAAAATAAGAGACCTCGGCGTTACTATTGATACTAAAGTTTTATTTAGTCAACATCTCGAAAATATCATATAAAAATCGTATAATTACGGCTTAAGCCTTGGTTTTATCATTACATCTTTTTATAAATTCCATCAATGAAAATTTTGTTTTGTTCACTCGTTCGAAGTCATCTTAATTAATCGTGTCAAGTATGGAATCCTCGTTTTTAAATATACATTAATAAAATCTAAGCTATCCAAAATAGACTCATTCAATATGTATGCTCTAAATTCCAGATGCCTAAGGAAGGCTATATGAATAGCGGTGTTCCCGATTTTATCTCCTTCCGCTGTAAACTAGGGCGCAATATAGCTGATCTGGTATTTTCAAGTAAAATTGCACAAAATCTAGCATATGCTGTTTTGACTTATTAAAAATATTATACATCTCAGTATCTCCTCATTCACTTCGTTATAACGATTCCTTACTTACTTGTATTTATGTAGTTATGTACCTGTTTGGTTTGACAATGTCATTGATAGAACTATTACGTAAGAAAGAGATCATAAAAATAGTTGTATAAGAGTAAGCAGGATAGAGATAGTCATTATTAAATTTAGCACCCGTTTTGTACTTTTGTTATTTACTATGGAAGTTGCGCCAGCTTGCATAATATTATTGTTATAATAAACGACTTTAGACCTAGTGGAGATGATAAATGATTACCGTGCTTTTTATTTTGCTGCAAACCTAATAATTTTTCTCGAAGTAGGAGGCACTTTGGACCATGCTTGCCTGCAGCAAGAATAAATAGGGTTTGAAGTGGAGCTGGGAAAACAAACTTTATTTTAACGTGAGCAAGCGCTCTATTGTTATTAAGACGAGCACGCGTGCTACGTCATCATTAGTACGGAGAGTCACTACACCGTGTCATGAAGGTCAAAGATCTAGGTGTTCGCATCGACAATATATACAGACATAAACAATTTGGAGTTTCGAGACCATATCACAGAATCCGTAAGCTAGCGTAGCGAAATATTGGATTTGTCTTACGACAATCGGATTGAATGGATTCACCAACATTAACGCCTTGTAAGAAGCTATATGCTTGATTTTGGACTGTGAACATTGCTATGATTGTGGGCTCTAAAAGAAGATAAGTATTAATAAACAATGCTAAAAATTATTCAAAATATGTTGGCTTGATTTTTATCCTGTGTTTATCCGGCTGTGTATCGGGGTTATCCGTTGTATCCTACTATATTGTACTCGATATGGTAGTTTATAGTAAAATGGAAGTAAGAAGGGATGTGTCGCTTGTCACATACTTATTTAAGATGCTACGGGGTAAGGTAAATAACGCAGCGATCCTCCAGGAGATGAAACTGTGTGTGCCAGATTGAAGAACTGAGTGGCGGTGAGGGCCGCGGTTGCTGGCGGTGCGCGTGAATCAACTTATTACGCGCAATATTGCGGCTGAGCAAACTAATTTGTTCGCATGTTCTCTAAACTAGTTTACTAAGACTACTTTGGTGTGTTTACGTTAAAGTAAGGTTAATGGTATTATAACTAACTAGCGAACCACCCGGCTTTGCCTGGATAGGATCATCAATGTGCCGTTATTTAGATTGAAGATAATAACAGACCTTTAATTTTATCAATTTTCGTGTTTTATTTTCAAAAAAAAACTTTGAATAATATATAGCCTAGATCCCACTTGGTATTGCTCTCTATCTGTTCGTGAAGTTTCATTACAATTGTTTCAACCATTCCGAAGATTAGCCCGGACAGACAGACAGACAGACAAAAATTCTAAAAATTATTATTAATGTCCTGATAGCATACAAATAACCCCCCGAGCTTCATAAAAGCCAGTTATTTAAATATAACAGAATACAACTTAATTTTCTTTCTAGATGCTTAACTTCTCTATCGTATGACTTTAATCCTGAAATTATAGCAGTAAGCGGATGTATAATAAATAAATAAATAAACTTCTCAAAAAAAAAGGTACAGTTCATTTTCCTAAGCTAAACAAGGCTTAGTGCTTAGTGTTAAATACAAATGAACTAGTGCCAGTAAAATAACAAATGAAACTTTTGATATAATTTAATATTCTTTTTAGCAAATTTTATATCATCTAAAGGGAATTGAATAAAAAATTAAATAAAAAGTTTTAGATAGATATGTAATTTGTTTCAAAACATAATAAATAAATTATAAATAATATTATATAGTCATAAACTGTCTTATAATATTTATTTTGTACTAGCGATCCGCCCCGGCTTCACACGGGTGATTTCTAGATCGCGAGAACAACGCCACCTACTGGGTCCAATTGTGAATCGAAACCATCCAGGGACCCAAACGCACACTAAATATTTCATCAAAGTCGTTCGAGCCGTTTTCGAGTTTTAGCGAGACTAACGGACAGCAATTGATTTTTATATATAGAGATAATAACATCCACAAAATTATATTTTTTTCTATATTTTTATATTATTTTTGGATAATATAATCACCTAGATCTCTCCTGCCATTGCTCTCTATATGTTCGTAAGCTTTCATCACAATCGGTTCAGCTTATCCTCAGAAAAGCCCAAACAGACAGACAAAATTTTAAAATGATTGTTTATGTCTTATTCAAATATAAATATAAAGAGAAGCCAGTTATTTCAATTTACAGGACCCATCTAGAACTTTAATAGTGCGACCAACTACTATTTAACCTTTACCTTGTCCTTTATAAAGCAACTTCCATTCGAAAACAGTTTCAATTTCTCTATTCATATCGAATAGAGCTCACTGCGAACTGTTTGTGCTTCACTCGACTTTTGACACGAGCGCTGTGTGGGTAGCGGTCGACATGTCATCTGAATATTCATGCAAATAGAATGTATCTTCAATTTCCCGTTTCATAACAGCCTTTCAATGAAATTGATTTTAAGCTTTTGATCGTCATTTTAGCTTCGCTCCTTTTTTGAATGCATTTCAGTGATGGATTTAAAAACACGCGATTTTGTTGTAGTTAAACACAACAGTTTAACAAAAACAAATAATATTTTACTTAAATTGTGATAAGATAATTTATCAGTATATACATATAAGTAAACAATAAATTTTTGACACTCGTTAAATCAAAAAAAAATTTACTGGAGACCCGCCCTGGATTCGTCGGAATAGGATCTATTGATGTGGTGTAATTTAGATTTAAAACAAACAAAGAACATATAAGTTATCAAATTTTCATTTTTTCAGACAAATATCTCCAAGTGTTTTGGATAAAACATAGCGTAGATCACTCCTAGCCCCGTTCTCTACCTGTTCGTGGAGTTATATTACAATCGGTTCAGCAATTCCGAAGATTAGCCCGGACAGACTCATCTCATTGGTATGCAAATAACGCCCTCAGCTCAATATAAGGCAGTTATTTCGATATTACAGACAGACACTTCAATTTTATTTATATGTATAGGGTATAGATTAAACTTACTTCTGCACTTGTCAGTCTAGACGATGGATGCAGGTGGTTTGGGTCCGTGGTTTGTGGCTTTCCTTGGGGGAGGCCTATGTTCAGCAGTGGACTTGTGATGGGCTCTAGTGATGATAATGATGATGTCAGTTCAGTCGTATATTCTCCTCTTGTGAAAGAACTTAAATATATGCACTAAAAGTAATAGCCAGGTTTTGTACTATTTGGGTTCATTTCCCTCGCCAGCCTTTTCAAAACAACATGCGAAATACATCACGCGAGAGTGCCTGAAGGCACAATCTCACTCAACTCTACACAAGTGAGAAGTGAGCATTGAACAAAGTATTTTGTCAACATAATATATTCCATCTACTTTGCAAGCGCTCTATTTCAAATTCAGGTTATAAAACATTTACTTTTTAAAAAGCGATGTCAAGCATTTCATTAAGGTAACAAATATTTTATTCCTCTTAATAATTTAAAGTAATTTTCTGCAACATTTATATATATATTCTGTGTTATCTTTACATTTATATACCAAACATACACACATCAACAGAATCTAGGGATACTTTAATCCTAAATTATTTACGACTTTATAGTTTAAAATATTTTTAGTTTCCACATAAAGTTTATATACAGATTGAAACCTCTTTTATTCTATTTTCAAAATTTAAAAAAGTAAATAAAAAAACAAAAGAAAAATCAAAATACGGCGGTAAAATTGTTAGTAATTGGTTGCGTTGAAAATTGAAATTGTGCTACTGATATTAATGAATGAAAAGGGATTAGATTGTTTTCCTTTTTTAATTTAACGTGCCGTGTGAGCTTTAAGAGTCATTTCACGTCGTCATTTGAGTCGAGATGAAATGTTACGAGCCGTGGGCATGTTAGAAAATGGTTCTATTCAACGCGTCGTTGCTGAGGCCCTACTTACCATCCAAAACGTGATATCAAGGTTATGGTCACGTTATCGCAGTACTGGGGATGTCGCTGAACGGCACACAGGTAGATATCGTGTATACAGAAGACAACCAAATATCACAGCGATGCAACTACTACAAAGGCTCCAGGAGGTCCACCGGCTGCTGGTAAGCGACCAAACCGTGCGAAGGAGGTTGCATGAAGTTGGTCTTCATGCTCGAAGACCGCTACGTGTTCCAGTATTGCGACGTGGCAACAGCGGTAGGCGGCTTTCGTGGGCTCGGGAGCATTTACCATGGAGTGACGAACAATGGTCTTTAGTGCTGTTCACCGATGAGGCCCGGTTTAGGTTTCATCCGGATTCACGAAGAACACACATTTGGAGAACTCCAGAGAGAGTTAGCCGTCTTCGGCACCCTCACGAGGTCCACTCATACCAAGGCGGGACAATCATTGTGTGGGCAAGAATTCGTCTTGGCGGACGAACCCAACTCGTTTGGATCCAAGACAGCATGACTGCACAAAAATACCACGAGGAGGTAGTAGAGCCTATTATTATCCCACACAGAATGCAAATGGGCCAGGAATTTCTACTCATGCACGATAATGCTCCTTCCCATACGGCGCGGCTGGTGTCAGCCGCTCTTCGAGACCACGATATTCAAGTTTTGGATTGGCCTGCACAGTTGCCTGACTTAAATCCTATCGGGCATGCCTGGGACATGTTACAACGAAAAGCTTTGAGAGATTTCCCGCCAAATTTGACGACGGAACAACAACTTTCCGAACACTTGCAAAGAACATGGGACCTCATACCGCAGCAAGACATTGACAATTTAATTTTAAGTATGAACAATCGATGACGATGTGTAATTAATGTAAGAGGTGGCAACACTGATTATTAATAATTAGATTTTATAAGATATTTTCAATTTTAATTAAAATTAATAGTGTTATAAGAAGAATTTTTTTTTTTATTATACTAATTTTCCACGGCGATTAAAAAAATTAACATTTTTATTTAAAACAAAAAAAATACGAAATGTTTTTTATTTTTTATTAAAGACCTTAAAATAACCTATCATTCTTCCATTTACTATATCAGAAAATTCTTCATAGATTTTTGGATACTTGATGAAATATAAGATATTTCTAGATTCTGTTGTTGTGTTACACAAATTTGAGCGAGAATAAGTTAGTTTCGATTAGTTCACATTTTAGGCGTTATTAAATTTCAAATATTTAACGCGTACGATAGTGTGTAATATTTTGCCTCAAGTGAATTTTTATCGTTTTTTAGATTGATATGATTAGAAGTAACACAAAAGAATATTAAAGGTCCTTTATATGATAGCAAATCCTTTGCTTGCTTGCAACATGTAAAGTCAACAGTCAATTTTCTCTGATTCTAAAATCGCTGTTTACATTCAACAGTTTGAGAAAAAAGAACCTATGCAATATGTTATGTGCTTATAATTTTTTGAGTTGTATTTTATCATTCTTACCCATAAGTATATAAAATTGTTGTAAAAGCCTTTTATCAACCTCATTTGTAAAATGCTAAGTTTGTAATATAATACTTTCTTTCTTTGTGTGGAACGTTTTATAACGCAAACTGTACGATTTATTATTTTTTCGATGTTACCCCCCGACCGGATTTCCTCCTTCATCATGAATCTATTTACATACGTAAATTACACACGGACAAACACCCCAAACAAGTTGCAAATATTTGCATACCTTTCTAACACTTACTCCGTGTGGGTTCGAACCCACGGCCCTGCAACGCTTAGCCACTGCGCAAACACGCTATTGTTCTTCTTTATCTAAGCCTACTAACCTACATGCAGTTGTGCGTACCTCTGGTGGGAATCGTTTGCCGATGTGATTAACTTCGCATTTGCAATAAGTTTTTTTATGATGGCAAAGACATTTAAGTAGTATAGTACAAGTCGCGGCACGTAAGTCTAGCGCTGAACGAAATGTGGAGGGGACGCGCACAAATTAAATTGTACGAATACGACTGGAGAGCCAATCAGCGCGTGCGAACGATACGCACGAGCCAATCAGCGTGACTAATGCGCAATAAGCCAATCTGCGCGACTTATGCGCAATAACGGACATCAGCAACAAAATGGTCATCTGTTACTTTTGTCCTATAGGATATATTTCGGATTTATGTCATTTAGTCTTAGTGACATCGTCAAAAGGTCAAGACGCATTCGTTTCCTAAATTTAAAAAATATTTTTAAAGAAAATATGCCCGGTTGTGCATTAAGTTATTGTAAGTCCCGATATGGAGCAAAAACTGAACGTGATTTCGGTTTACTATCGCAAGTATACATTGTGTGTACAAGTATACTTGCGATATATAATAAAATTTAAAAAATATTTTTCTACTATATATAATAAAATTTTAAAATTTAAATTTTATTATATATAGTAGATTGTTCTAGATCATTTACTATTATTGTAATAAGTGCCCTCTGTTATCCAGTAACGTCACTATTTATTTACCAAATGAGTTAGTGATTGACGACATTTATCGATTTTTGTTATCGATAAAAAATGCAGGATGTCGATTTAATCTTTTACAATATTTAAGGAGGTGATACAGTAAACGATACTGTACTCATATCAATAAAAAAATCGGCTGCGTCGGGGCACACGGCCATTGGTTTTAACATGATACGTCTATGTCAGCCAGTACAACAAGTACAGCCAGTCAACAAGATAGCTTTCATCTATACAAATAAATAAAATTGAAGTGTCTGTTTGTAATGTCAAAATTACAGCGTTTTACTAAATGCATATGAAGATATATACAGTACATATAAAAAAACTACAATTTTTAAAATTTTTGTCTGTCTGTCTGTTTGTTTCGGCTAATCTCCGAAACGGCTGGACCGATTTTGACGGGACTTTCACTGATCTTCGATGATCATCATATGATGATCATCTTAGCTGATGTCATAAAGAGATACTTACGCTACTTTTATTTTAGAAAAAGAATTAGAGTTCCGCGCAAAAAAATTAAAACCCTAAATAACACGCGGGCGAAATACCGGGGAGCAGCTAGTTTAAAATATTTTAATACAATAGTACAACACCTGGAGAATTGTAAGTGCGTTACCGGCGTTTTAAAAATGAGTAATCTCGTTTCTTGAAGTTCTCTAATGCAAAGGGATGCAACATCTCTACGCAGCGCCAGTGAATCGAGCCAATCAAAGAAAAATCGACCGTTGACAATTCGAGCCGCTTTGCGCTGTATGTGGTCAAGTGGAAAGAGCTCGCACTGGGGAACCCCGGCCCAGAGATATGAACGGTATTCCATGTGAGGCCGAACCTGCACTTTGTAAAGTTGCAAGCTGTGTGCCAGTATGAAATACTGTCCCACTCTGCTGAGTACGCCAAGCTTTTTAGAAGCCAATTTAGCTTTCTCTTCTAAGTGACCTCTAAGTCGACATATCGAATAACTGCAGGTTATTCGATATGTCGACGCCGAAGATTCCGACACTGGCTGCGGCAACAAGGGGAGTGAATACGACAAAGGGGATCTTTTTAGCGGTAAACGCGCAAACTAGTGAATGATTTGTATAATTATTTATCGTAAAACGACTTTTAAGTTCAGTGCTTTCCTGGAATATGTTAGATTTAAAGTGAATTTTTGTAAAAGGAATGAATTATCACATAGAGGCGCTCTCTTATTGGATTTGAAGTTTCTCCACGTACCTTCGATGCCGACCAACCAATAATATGCTATTATTATAGTATCTAACGGACCAATCATCCAAGATGCCACCAATGTGACTGCTGTTTGGATTGATTCTTAGTTATTGGAAATTAAATATTTTATTTCATGACACTAAAATGACGTAAAAAGTTAATATGATTTTTTCGTGTGATGGGAGTCATAAGAAATAGATTCAATAAAACAATCATGCGTATTCCCTATTATTATATCGTAGAGCATTTGAAACTTAATATTCTTCAACAACATTATCGATTCTTTGATGTCAAAACGGTATCAATCCTAAAACGGGTTTTTACCTTATATTTATTAGCGTTCACCTACTGGGGAATAGCTGAAATGTTTTCCTAATAAATATTCAGCGTATTTTTGCTATGTTTACCTAGAGGGCGTCAAACGCGCGCGAGCTCAAAGTTTTTATATGCAAATGTTTCCAATGGCCGCTCTGTAGTTTAAATATAAATTCAAATCTCTTTGTATGATGGTAATATTTTGTAACCTAAAATATAGCCTAAATCACTAACAAAAAATTAACACTAAACATTCTACACTCCTTGCGCGCAATTTTCTTAAAAAGGAGCACAATGTCTACCCTTTACGTATTAATATATAGATAAGATAGCTACTTATAATAGATACTGATATTTACATTTTTATTAAATTTGTAAAATGCGTTTATTTCAAGTGATGATGCCTCATTTAGAAGCATAACACATTTTGTATTATTGATGGTAGCATGTCTTCCCTAGTGTAGAGGTGTTGGAATTAGTGGTGAAGGTAATAGTGCTCGCAATTAAGGGGGGCGGGAGGTGCTCTTCAAATTAGGTACGTAAAACACTTTATTTTTAAACGACTTCAAAAAAGAGAAGGATCTCAATAGGAGTGTATGTTCTTTTTTATTTGTCTTTTTTTATAGAAAAGTTTGACGAATGAGCTCACAGTCCACCTGATGGTAAGTGGATCTTGATAGTTTTTCCAGGACAGAAGTTTTTTCCGAACCAGTGGTGAAGCTTAAATGACTTTCAATGAGTATTCTTGTTTTAATTATTAAGCGTTAATTGCTGATACTAAACAATATAAATTATTTTAACATAGTAGATGATTGTTTTAACTTAATAATAGTCTAGAATATCGTATTTCCCAGTTTAGTAGTCAGCGTGTCCTGTGACACATAGGCCTCTTCCAGCTTTTTCCATTCTTCTCTGCTGTTAGCTTTCTTGACCAGATTGTCCCTCCAATAATCTTGATATCGTCTGTTCATCTTTTTGCTTGTCTGCCTCTTTTTCTTTTTCTATCACGGGGTTGCAATTCCGTTATGATTTTCGTCCATTTTATCCTGCTGTCTCTTGACATGTGTCCTGTCCATCGCCATTTCAACTGTCTAATTTTCTTTATTATATCTTCCACCTTTGTAGTAGATCTAATGTCTTCTGCTCATTTGCGGTCTTTTAGCGTCACGTCCAACATACTTCTTTCAATTCCCCTTTGGCATGTTCTCAGTTTAAGAAGATGTTTCTGATTCAACACGGACACCGGAAGAGTATTCTTGTAATCTATATTGAATGAAAATGATTGTATTCTATTCAATTGTGTCCCATAGACACCTACATCTACCCTCTATTAAGAATCACAATACAGATGTGCTGTGAACCCCTGAGAACTAAAATGAAATGCTTCGTATCCAGTAAAAGGGCATCCGGTTCTCTACACTCACCATACGAAACACAGCAGCATTGAGTAGCTATTTTACACTGGTATTCTGTGAGAGCATGGTCTTTCTCTGGTCGAATCATCCTAATCGTATTACAACCATAACATAGCTGTATAGCGACTCTACCATTATGTTACTCGATATCTTCGTCAATAGTGGACTAATTTTAATGAGTATTTTTTATTAAATAGATACAATAATAGGGAGAAAAAATTCCACCTAAGGGTGGAAGAGAGAAGATGAAGTTTTTAATGTAAATATTTCGATGATATTCGAGCTTTTTACATTCCTTAGTCCACTCAAAAGGTCCAAAAAATTTGACTATTTATAAAAAGTAAAAGCTTTAATATGTCTATATACTACGTCTTGACTGCCTCTTTGGTCTAGTAGTTGTAAACACAGCTGATCATAAGGTGCCGGGTTTGAATCTCGGGTCAAGTCAAAAATTAGTTTTTCCGTCAAGAAATTATCTAGCTACTGATAATTTCCCAGTCAGGAAGTTGGCGGTGTCTAACCCCCGTGTCTCCGAAAGCACGTAAAGCCGTTGGTCTACGCGTGATCTTTCTCCGGTCGCATCGGTTTACCGTCCCGTCGGGCTGTGAAAGTGAGGAATAGAGAGTGCACTATAATCTTGTCCTGCACCGATGGCTAGTCTCCGTTGAGACTGGCCACCGTGACCGAAATTCGGTCTGGACGACATTATTATTACACTACGTCTTATTATGCAGAAATTATTTCATGTTCTTAGTTCTTTAGTCGGCTTTTACTTTTTATTAAAAGTCTAATTAGTTTTTACGTGGGTCTTAGCTAATTAATTTTTAACGTCTTTAATATAACGGATTTCCACAAAATAACACCAGATTATATTAAATACATTTCATATAATACAAAGAAACTAAACGTTAAACACCGAAACGAAGCCAACTAAGATCCCACCAGTAATACAATCGCACTATTGGATAAAATAATATATTTTTCCATCATTTCCAACTTCGAAAGTGGTCCATTGAGGTGAGCTCAAATGAAATAAAAGAAAGAATACAATTTAACAATACAGAATTATTTGAAAATCTTATATTCGAATTTTAGTTCGAAAGTCTATTCAATCATAGCATCATCAACATTGTATTGTATTGTATTGTATAGCAAACAATACCTGACACAAATATTTTTTGGAAAAATAAATTTCTAATATTGCTTTTAAACAATAAAATTGCATTTGAGTTTAAAAACTATGTAAAGATTCAAATTTTTAAAATGGGAACAAAATAATTTTGTGTTTGTATAGTGTTTTTATGATGAAATTAAACATGATGAAATTAAACCTTACTTTGCTTTTTATTAAATACAAATAAAAGAAAAATACTGACTGAAAATACTTTTTTATTTTTCTTTATATTTGGTTCATTTCTGATTTTTATTAGAAAATCAGAAATGGACCGAAGTAAGAAGTATATTATAGTATTTTATCCAATATATAGTTTTGAGAACGTACTCGTAGTTCTAAGTTCCAAACAATGCGTCGCCGCGTCAATCAAGTATAAGTCGCAAGGTGCTAATAGACAGGTGTCGCGTTAACCTCTACACCTGCCGTCGGCAAACATTAGTCTGGCGAAGTGCGCCAAAGCGTTGCTATGATTACTAGCACTACTTACTAGTACAGGCCGCTACTGAAGAATATTTTCGGCAACAATTATATATAATCTTCTATAGTGTAGGACGGCTGACTTTCATATCTCCCTAACAACATTTATTTGATGAAATTAACAGGTACCGTTATGATTATTTTTATTAAAATTTCAGCGAGGAACAAATTCAGGTTTCCGGCTTTTAATATTTAATACTACGCGAACGCGCGCCCCTTCTAGCTCAGGGGTCTTAGTGCCACGGGTTAAAAAACATGCATAAAAAAATTAAATCATTTCATTGCTTAAAAGTAAACCTACTGCAACTACAATAATTGTAATAATATTTAGAGGTTATGCGGCATTCTATCTTAGCTCTCAGAGAATTCACATGTCAGAACGACACATTTGTAAATATTAGCTTCTTTGTTAAAGTTGGCTGCAGGTCCCCATGGACTGCAGTAGCCACGTACCATCCGGTGGACTGTAAATTCACGTTTTACGTCAGTTTAAAAAAACACTACAATTGGCAGTTGCTTGCTGTTCTATTACATAGCCTTCTGTCTTTAAACTTTGATGAAATAATTAGGCTATTAAAATTTTATGCGGTAAGACTATAATTTTTTTATACCTAAAAATAAAGCTGCATATTCAAATTACAATGTTAACGAGGAAGTAGTAATATCAAAGCTTTGAAAGCTTCGTCACAGGTCTGAGCGAAGATCAACAAATTTAATTAACCAACTCGGTTATAAGCTCTAGCCGCCGTAATTAATTCTGTTTTTTGTTTCAATTTATTTGCCTTTACAACGAACTCTTGCTATTCTAAATGTGTTATGTTTTATCTTCCAAAAAAATTTATTATATTAATAAAATTCCATAATTTTAACTCCTTTAATACAGATTTATTTTTCATTTCATAATAATAATCATACCACATGGTAATAATATAAAAAAAGGTGAAACCGTATTTTATAAATATTTTCAGTTGTTACATTAAAGATGCTGCTGCCCATCTCCTGTTTCAGTTTCCACTGATTGCGATATCCACAAAACGAAACGGGATAGTGGATATTCTTACACCGCCACTACACGGTATATGCCAACCCAACCACCAAGCGCGGCAACTATGGCGAAATTCCCCCTATGTGGCAGTCTATGGGGGAGGCCAATGTTCAGCAGTGGACTTTTATAGGCTGTAATGGATAGATGGATATATTATAACGTTAAAGTACTGAACTGTAAACCTTTTAAAGTGTTATTTTAAATAATAATATCTTACGTATAAAATATTAGGTTTTAGGTGGGTATTACAACAACACATATTTTATATAAAACAATAAAAATTAGGTATGTATTATAAACTCGATTTTTAGTTATTTTTGTTTGGTTTGTGTGATGTAGCACGCATTATATTTTATATAACAATTATTACAATGATTAAAAAGTGTGATTACTGCTGCTATTGCGGAACCAACTCACATAACCATGAAGGGTCGGCTAGTATTATACGTTCCTTTTGTAGCTTTATTTACAATTGAACTATAGATGTGTACACCGTATTCAATTGAAATAATATTAATATTAGAAAATAGTACATTGTTAGGAGATTGCTAAGACCGCAATAAGATATTAGGGATGGTATGCATGGATACGCAATATAATCAGTTTTATTTCGTAAAAATCGGGTTTACCATTCAAATAGGCGGCACAAAACAGTAGCCGAATGTCGAATTCAAACCCACGATCTTACTGTTTTTCTGTCTGTTTTATTAAACATTAAAAAGATATTAAAACCAATATCAAAAAAACAAAAACTTACATCAACAATAATGCAATCGTGCACGCACTGGCGATGCAATAAGGCAACATCAAATTTCCGCCTTCGTAATCGATCTTCGGGATCAGGTGGTCCGTATTTTGGACTGCATTTAAATACACCAACTAGATTCTGGACATATTAAAAAAATAATTATGAGGTCTATAAACTGGTACAGATATATAAGGTTTTAGAGGTTTTGTTCTTAGTCTTGTTTGCATATGGGCTAATCTATAAAGTAAGTTCCCAAACATAAAGCTTAAAAATAGCCTGCAATGTCACCTCCCTCAACAGTTTAACATTAAATTGCAGCTTAATTAATTAAGGTCCGCTATCTATTAAAGTTAAAAATAAATCAGTAATGCGTTTCTGCACACGGTTTTACACAAAGAACATCGGTCAAATACGACCTGACCAAAATATGAAACGACCACCAATGATTGATACGTCAAAAAATAGTGACTTAGGTGTATATTAAATTACTGGGTCCAGCTTATTTTATTGGAGCCGGCAAAATAATTTAGCTTTGTAATAAAAACCTCATTTCCTTACTACTTTTTATAGGTTTTGAATGCATCTAAACGCGTCCTGTTTTTATCTGTGGTACACGTTTCATCATAACACTAAAGTAACACTACCATTATGCGTTTACTTTTTTTAAATACTAGATTTTGTTGTAGATTTTTTATTTATTTTTGTAGTGTATTATCAATAACATCATTTTTAGATGTCTTATGTCTTTTAAGCTGTCTTCAAAATCTTAAAAACTTAGCATGTGACGCATCAACATATTGTAATTAATTTTATAAAATAAGCCACTTCCAGTTAGACTGTATAGGCTGAGATACCTTTGCCAGTAGTAATAAAAAACACAAAATGTTAAAGGTGTCTTAGATACATAACAGTTAAAAGATTAGAAAGGCTATTGATTCATTTTTGTGTTTTAGCCATTGACTTACATAGTTAAGTATAATATTACTGCATAGTTTTCATATCAATGGTTTTAGCCTGAGGTTGTAGTCATGGCTGCAGATTTATTACATCATAACCTCAAAAGTGACGAAATACATAAGGATAACGTTCTATGATCCTCGGCTTTTAAATAATATATTTTCAACATAGGATTGAGATTGTGCCTAGGGGAACGGATTAATCCATACACTAGTCATGTTCGCATTATTTTATAGCCAGGTCACAGCATGTATGGGCCATGACCGATGTTCTTTAAAGGAGTGGTAAATAATGGGTTGTTAAAGTAACCAATAACGCTCGACTAGCACATCGTATCACGAGTGTTTAATTTTTGTCGCATTACAAACCAATTTGTGATTTCTGTCGAAACATATCAAGCGCAATGATGATTCAGCTACTCTTTAGAGAGCTCTAAGATAGAACTCAAAAAAAAAACTAAAAGTTAAATATATACAAGAAATAACGCTACTATTTAATGCTATGTTGTTTGTCTTATTGTTGTTGATTACAATATAAAATTGTAGAATACTTACATTACGAACTATATATTTCGCTATGGTTTTACCTTGAATTATTGTCACTAACAATAACGAGAATATTATCCATATACTGGCCAAGATCATTTGCAAGGTTTCAGTGAAATTTACTAATATGTAAATTTTTTGGACAATAAAGATCTGAAATTTAAAATGAGGATTTATATTTTATAGACTTCAACATATTATATTGCCTTTCTTTTTTTTTTTTATAGAATAAGGGTGACAAACGAGCACACAGTCCACCTGATGGTAAGTGGTTGCTGTGGCCCATAGACATCTACATCTATCGTCATTTGCGAATTTAAATGCAGATGCGTTGTCAGCCGTGAGGACTAAGATAGAATGCCTCTTTTCCAGTAAAAAGGGTCTCCGGTTCTCTACACTCACCATACGAAACACAGCAGCATTAAGCTGCTATTTTACGCTGGTATTCTGTGAGAGCGTGGTCCTTCCCCGGTCGAGCCGACCCATTCGTGCTACAACTATACTATTAATATAGCTGCAGCATGGCTCTACCACGTTAAAAAACGTTTCTAGCAGTGAGTCAGTTTTGATACATCATTATGATAATAATTTTATGTTCACAACGCCGCGGTTCATGAATGCAAATCCAACCCTCGAATTAGGAATATTGCTGTCTGCCTTTTGGGCTTGGGATTGACATTTTTAGAAAGATTTTCTGCCATTAAGAGGCACACATCATGGAAATCAGCAAGATTCACCGCGTATTTGTTGACATTTAGATGGAATATTCAAGAAATCACACACACACACACACACACACACACACACACACACACACGCACACACGCACACGCACGCACGCACGCACACACGCACACGCACACGCGCACGCGCACGCACACGCGCACGCGCACACACGCGCACACGCGCGCGCACACGCGCACGCGCACACGCACGCACACGCGCACGCACACGCGCACGCGCACACGCGCACACGCGCACGCGCACGCGCACGCGCACGCGCACGCGCACGCGCACACGCGCACACGCGCACACGCGCACAAGCGCACACGCGCACACACACACACACACACACACACACACACACACACACACACACACACACACACACACACACAAATACACGCGCGCGCTTATTTTGTAAGCATATAATATGTTATATACAAACAAAAATTCTTAAAAAAAACAATAAATATATTCTACAAGATAAAAGTACACATTGGATTGCAGACAGATAGCAACAGAGTAACAGCAGCGCTTCTGTCGGAGTCACATAATTATATCATTCATATTACAATTTCAATTTCACGTTGTCTTCGCGTTTTTGGTTTTAATTAATTAAAAGGATGTATTTGTGTGTATACGTAAGAATATTTGCACGTGTGTGCATAGCAAACTTTTTCGTTGCAGATATCTCGACAAAAATAATGATATCTCAAAACAAATTTCCGATTCTGAACGGATTTCTAGTAATATTCTCATAAGCTATTGATTCAATAAAATGATCTATAAGTTATATATCGGTTAACTGTCACTGCGTTTTTGAATACACAAAGAATCGTTCAATAATTATAAAACCGATAGCCAGTTCTATAATTTACCACTAGGTGGGTTTCATGAAAAGGCCAAGTCAAATCGTATCTATGTATTTTATATTAAATATAAGTTAGTGAATCTATATGTTTCAATATCTAAGTTTCGGTTGATATTTGATAAGAAAGTCAGAACTCAGTACTATACGGTAATACGCAAGTTTTGATGAATAATACAAAGTAAGTTGGTGCCCAATATAGATATTGTATCTATATACAGTTTGTATCGCGACTCCTGGTTTCTGAGTTCCACTATAATAGAATAAATCTCCAGTACCTACTTTCAAATCAGACTCTAATGAACTGCTCGTGTTCACTGTCGTATTCAACTGGCAAGTCAATTTTAATAATGATATGTCATAACCTAACATTTGACCTAATTTTCTTCAAAAGAAATATTCAAAGAACCTATAAACGACTCAAATTGGTTAGCTAAGTTAATCCAAGTTTAAACGGAGTTTATCTTATATTGCGATGTTCGGAAACGCATTTTCATAAGTTATTAAACCAATAGCACTAGTGAATAGATAAACGACCAATAGAAGTACCTCAGAAACCAGACATTTCTTCAATATATCTTGCAAATAACCACTAAATAGAACATTGGTTGTAACAGTAAACTGAATCCCACCCATACTTTTTTATGGAAGAGGAGGCAAACGAGCATACGGCGCACCTGATGGTAAGTGATCATCTTATGATTGCTTATGAACATCCGTAACACCATTCTACATCTATTCTTATATATTTTATTAGTTAAATAATGAACAACTTACGAAAGTCAGAATCGGAAACAACACCCAACACACTGTCCAAAATCGAGTCGGCTTAAACCCAAGGGAAAATTGAACATCTGTCGAGAATTTATCAACTCCATACAACCACATTATTACAGCTGCTTTATAGCCTCCTAGATACAACACAGTCAAATTCATGCCTAGCAATATTCCCTTTAGCTTAGTTTTGGGAAGCTGCAAAAAATCTTAAATTAGTTATTATATTTTGTCACGCGCATGATCTTAAAACTGAATTTGCCGAATCAATTACCTTTTCTCTTATGGAATAGCGATCGAAGTTTACTACTCAAACCTTTATTACTACCCCAGTCGTCGTTCTGCGTACTACGATGGTTGATAGTTATTCCTAATACCATCTATCAGAGGCCGCAAAATCTCCCTAGCATTTTCCTCAGTCGATTCTCACGATACCCAAGAAATTTTAGAGTGAATTTCATTTTGTCGCTACCAATCAGCTGTACAAAACGAAATGGATATAATTATAAAATCTTTTTTTTTACTTTTTTTCTATTGGTGGTCCTATTTCTGCCACCAAATAACATTGAATGCACTGCTGTGTTCCGGTCAGCAGGGTGTAGAGAGCCTTTATAATTACAGGCTATGAGACATTCCATATTAGTCCCCAGAAGTGTAAAATAATTTGTAGCCTACTTTGTTTGCAGTTTGCTGCTGGTTTTCTTTGATTCCAGTAGGGACTAAACATCAGGTGGACCTGTAATATCCTTTGTCACTTCAGTTTTATAAAAAAAAATATAAATATACAAAAGTAACTTATTACAAAAACCTAATATTCGGCTTTTCATTTTATTCAGTTTTGCAAATTGAATGGGTAGGTGATGCTGAAAAACAAATGATTAAACATTTTTTTATAATTTTTCCTACTATATTTAAATAAACAATCTCAAAAATCCAACTAAAGAGAACAAAACAATATTTAAAAAACGACGGCAATAATATATAAAATCGATTTAAAATACATAAGAGTATATAGGCGAATGAACAGAGAAATACCGGCCGGTAGATACAATTTTTAAAAATGCTCAGTTGAATGTTCGTACGTTATTCACTTGAAATCGGTGCTACATTTTGGTGAGCGCATGAACTGGGTCAAGTTTTTAAAACATCGCGATTATTATAATATTATGCTTGTTTTTTTAACATTTCAAAATTTTTCAATAAAATAATTTGCTAATTTGCAAATCATTTTAATATACCAATATAAAAATAGCCTTTTACCAATTTTTATGCGGAATGTTCGGAAAGTCGATGAAAAGCCTTGACGTGCGGTTAGTTCATAGGTCACCAATAGAAAGGGCATGAGTTCTAGGTGTTTTTAAAAATGTTTTTTTTTTTCTTTAAAAAAACGTTACCCCCACACTAGGATTTTCTCCTATATCGTGGAGGCAGTTTACAAACATAAATTGCACGAGGACAAACATCCAGACCCGGAACAATTATTTGTAGGCCATACAAATACTTGTTCCGTGCGGGATTCGAACCCGCGGCCCCCAGCGCAACAACTTATTGCTAAGCCACTGCGCCACGGAGCCGTCAAAAAGTTTGAATGTGTAAATCTATCATTTTTTTAAACGTGTTAATTAAGAAGTTACTTTAACTTTCCTATAAATTTCTAACTCATCAGCATGTCCAATTTAGTCAATAATGTGGATACAGTTGATGGTATTGGTGTATGTCGATTGAGTACCCATTAAGCTAAGTTAAAAACAAGGTTTTATATATTGATTGCTGCTGATTTAATCGTTATGAACTATTGAATACCAAATTTTGGGATATTTGCCAAAAATCATAATTTTCGCGATAACTAGAAATTCTAAGACATTAATTTAGGTAACCTGCTCAAAAATGTGCTCCACGAGGTGACCTGCCCCACTCAAGGCTTTGCATCGACCTTTTGAACACTCTGTATAATTCTTCGCAGTGCATGTTATAATGTCCTCCAGACCGAAATTCAGTCACAGGGGTCAGTCTCAACGGAGGCCAGCAATCTGTGCATGACATATTACAGTATCGTAGTTTAGGCGCAAGCACAGGTGTACTCTCTATTCTTTTACTCTCATAGTCCGATGGCACGACAATCCGACACGACTGTAGAGATATCAAAATTTACCTCAAGGTAGTGAACACAAAAGTTTTATTTGAGAGAGTGAATATAGAATAAATTTTCTTTGTCTTTCAAAACCAATTACTAAAGAATCCCCAACATGAAGAAAATTTCTTACGACATTGTCTATTATTTAATATATTGCCCGCAAACAATCTTTATTAAAATTCTTAATAATCATAATAAAGTAAAAACAATAAATCTTAATCTAGTAATGTACCCTTCAAACGACATTCTTCCCTATTTTGGCAAGTATGGATGAATCCTACTAGGTTTTTTATAGAATAAAGGGTACAAATGAGCACACTCCACTCCACTTATTTTCAGTAATGTTAATGTTGTTAGACAGTTGGCTTTTATAGCTTCATTGGAATCAGATCTGGCGGCGACATCAGTATGGTGATGCTGATGATGATCAATTATATCTGAACGTTCGTTTTTATTTTAATCATTACGGTGTTGACCTAAACGCAAATCAGTGTGCAGATAAGTTGACTAACCGTCGTCTGAACAGAGGTGGCGGGCCCCGACTCTGACGATTAAACTTATTGTGTGGTTCTGGGTTAACCGCCCATGCACACGAGTGTACGGTGTGTAGAGGACCGCTCTGATGGCTCTGCTTAGGACGTTATTTCAACGACGAGATAGGTCTACAAACTATAGTTGGTCGCGTGCGCGAAAACTACTCTTGCGTAGGACATAATAGGTCTTACGCACATTTTATAAAGATGGAGCTTGTGTTTTAAGGACAGTTTTCTTTTACTGTTAACTACCAGATGGAGGCAACTGGTAACATATGGCTCGGTTGCGGACGTTACGAATGTGTTTCGCGAAGGACCAAATGTGCGTCATAGGTCGACTTAGCCTTCGATTCTCAGGGGATTGGGCGGCCGTATTAACCTAACCGAATTTAAATCCGAAGATATAAGCACGATCACCCGATCGTGCTTATATCTTCGGATTTAAGTTCCGACGATTGAGAAGGGATTCCTTTGTATTGCTTATACTTTATATTGCTACACTTTTCTCAGGATCCACTTCGATTCTCCATAAGCAAAACCAATCGCCTAAGCGATCTGCAGCTCTTTTGAGTATTTTGATGAGAAATGTCTTATTGTAAGCAGAGACGAGGAGTGACGTGTCGTCGGAGATATCACTCGTGTAAAGTATAAAAGGAGTGGGGAGAGGACAAAGCTTTTAAGAGGCGCTTCGAAAAGCCGGTTTTCTCAATTCAGTATCGAAAGGAGTGGTTGGCAAGGAAGACTCGGATTATGTGCACGAGCTTATCGGGCACCTTATGTTTATACAACTTGCAAATCAAGCTGTTGTGCCGGAACTTGTCAAAGACTTTTGCGACATCGAAGTAGAAGATACCGGTATTGAGAGTTCGGTGATTCCTAGAGCGATTGAAGCCTTCCAGAACGTATTCTGTTAGACGATGAATTTGATTTATGCACGAGTGTTCGGGTCTGAAGCCGTACCGCTCGTCGGGAAGAAGCTTTTTAGCAAATACGTAAACTTGGAGCTATTCAATATGATTCGCTCGTAAATTTTCCCCAACGTGCTGAGGAAACTGATTGGATATAGCTTGGAGGCTAGGTAGCGCGATTTTCCTGGTTTCAGAATTCCATTGACTTTAGCCTCTTTCCAGGCGTCCGGGAAGGTACAGCGCGACTAAAAATCAAAATGCAGATGCGTTGTCATCCCTGTGGGTTAAGATGAAAGCCTCTAAGCACAGCAGCATTTATCTGCTATTTTACGCTGGTAATTTGATAGAGCATGGTGCTTACCTGGTCGAGCCGACTCATTTGTGCTACAACCACAATATAGCTGCAGCATGACTCTAACACGTATAAAAAATAAGTTTCTATGTAGGTGGTCAAGTATTTAAGTTTCTTTTTTAATTAATTCAATTCTACAACTCAAATTAGTAACTATGGCCAATGAAAAATAAAAAATAAAATTTATTGTTCTACATAATAAGATGATATTAAATATTTTTATAAGAATACGCGTCGAGAGCTCTTTGAATGGTATTTTGTTATTAAATGTGTTATAGTTTAACTACACAAATGTTTTCCACTCCATTTCTCCATACATGTAAAATACTCGATCTTAGTTCCACGCCGCTAGCATGTCGCAATGAATTTTTCACTAAGCTCCTGAATTATTAAAAGTAGTTGACTTGTTTAGAGGAAACGGTTGTAATAAACTTGTGCTCGCTTCTTTAAAGATGCATTTTAATGAGTTTTATTTAAGTGTAATTTTGTTAGGGAAATAAGCACATTTTTGTTGTAATAAGAGTCGAAAAAGAAATGTTGATACTGGTATTGTAAAGACATGTTGATAATGGTATTTATATAATATATAAAACTTAGAATGAAAAAGTGAATATGAACTTTTCTTAAGAAAACATTTTTGTTAATAACCGATTTGAAAAAAAAAATGGATGTCACCCGGGAGATCCTAAATCCTAGGTCTACATAGCAATCTTCTCAGTAGGAGTGACAAAAAACGCGCCACTGCAGTGGTTCTAAAATGGTCCTCCTTACGCCGAAGTAAATTAATCGCGCGGTTAAATATCGCGAAAACGGTCGTAAGTTTTACTAGCAAAAAATAATGATATTTTGTATCACTATTAAGTCAAAAATATGTCATTAATAAACTTGTTTACATTAATCACTTTTTTGAAAATACCTAATTTTTCCTGTAATTTTGCCTTTTAACTCGGGACTCCTTTGCCCAGGTAGAGTTAAAGGCCGGATGAAGGCGCACTTAGTATTCTGGTGTACCTTAGCTGAGAAGAAGTAGGGTGTCGAGTTGTTCTCTCCCGAGAAAAGGCTACGATGGCGCGGAAAGCGTTCCCGTGGCTACTACTGCCGATATGTGACGAATGTGAAACACCATTTGGTTTAAATCGGTGCGAATCCGACATAACCTGTTCTTGCCCCTACGATGCTAATATGCGTAGGCATTTATGTAAAAAAATATTTAAAAAAAGGATACTATCAAGATGATTTAGTCATGCTCAACTTCGATTTTAATGGTTATTGAAGTATATTAAAAAGGTCACGTTAAGCAGCATATTACTGAAGGCTATATATGTAGCTTAACTTGAATGAATAGAATATTACAAACAAGACATTTTCCAAGTCAACTCAGCTGCGACATTGAGTGAACGATTTTTTTTTCAAAATTCATTGTTTAACTTTGTACCTAATTTCCTTCAAATTTTAAAATCCTAGCATTTTTGGTTACGACGCGAAAGTATAAGCTGCCATTTAACAAGTTAATGTCTAATTTTTTGTGTGCTCGTTTGTCATCCGATACTATAAAAAAAAAAAAGCTCCATCCAATTGGTATTCGAGTTGAATCACTTGCCGTTAAATAGGAAAGTGATTGAAGTTGAAGCTGTCATTTAATTAGGTTTGCAATGTGCAAGTGTGTTAACTTAGTAATCAATTGATTCTACGAATTGTTCGTTCATTGTACATTGTTCGTCCATGGTTACCCGCACTTATTGCGCTTCAAGTGTCATGTAGTGACCTTAAAACAAACGAGTATGTTCACGAATATCAACGTCTTAACTTCAAGTTAAGACTTGTATTTATTACATAAGTTTTAATATTTTATATTGTTTACCGATAAAAGGCACTCAATAGATTCGGTATGAGCTGGTGTGCTGTTTCATTGTAAGTCGATTTGAACAAGTCGTTCTTTTTTAGACGATGTAACATTAATTCACTGTAAACATTTACAACATAAGAGTGTTTTCCCCATGGGCAATATGTTGATTTATCAAAACAATATATTTTGCAACCAGAAACTAAAACGACGTCATTTATTTTGTCTTTATTTTATTTGTCTACTGCCCCTACTGCCCCGTGGGAATTTAATATTTTTTAAGACATTTGACACGAGTTAAAGTAAGTAACTACTTAAAGGAAATATAATCGTACAGATACCAAATAAGAATATTAACTAACATTCAGTATTTATCGCACCGCCCACGATATTCACTTGCGATATGCCTAAGTAGGCACATGTTATTACGTAACATCTCATTTTAACTTTTTCCCCCTCCTGCAACTCCAGTTACAAAGCTCGAACAGCGACGAAAGGATTACACGCTACTATTATTTATATATTTATTTTTCATTACATCAAAGTTGTACGTACAAGTTGTTGATTTTTTTTTATAGACGAGGGAGCAAACGGGCATTTGGCTCACCTGATGGTAAGCGTAGACCGCCGCCCATGAACAACTGCATCACCAGGGGAATCACAGTTGTGTTGCCGGCCGTTATGTGATTTCAAGTTAATTTTATTTCAAAATTTCAAGAGACAAATATAAAGAGGAGAAGTCTAATAGATACCTACGTACATTGTTAATCTGCGTTCGCCTCGGATGAATTCAACCAATTTTAAACTCTTATATTTAGTTTAGCCCTTGCATCTTACAGCCCATGTGTATCACATAGGCAATTTTATATCGTGAAAATCTAGCTTTTAGACGAAATCAAGGCAAAAGCCAGTCATTTAACAAAACTTTAATCTCACCAAAATGTAACATATAAAATAAATAACAGTATTTAAAGGTTGACGAAATTTAAAATATAGGTAATATACCCAGAACACTTACCATTGCTATGGGAAAAGACAAATTGCAACTTAAAAAACATAATATTCCAACCAAGTATACATTTTTAACTGAACGAAATTCACTATGCAAAAGCTTCGATATCGTCAATGTCAGCATTGCCTGAAAAAGAGACTTAGCATTTATAATGTGATAAAAAATTGAAATCAATTTTCAATGTCAATATTTATATTGCACTTATTATGAATTGCAATGATATTCATGATATTTATTTTATTGCAATTTATTGGCCGTGTTGTGAGAAATTAGAAAATCTATCACCCTATCATTCATAGTTGTCGTAAAAGACTGGCACCAATGAAATTGTTAATTGCAATTTTAAGTGCTAATTTACCACGTGCTCGGCGGTGAAAGGAAACATCGTGAGGAACATGTCTGAGAAATAAGACAAAATATTTTTCGAAGACATGTGAAGTTCACCAACACGCATTGAGGCAGCGCGGCGTACACTCCCTTGCCCCAAAATCTTCTCAGAGATGAGAGGAGGCCTGTGCCCAGGAGTGGGACGTATACAGGCTGTAACTTTAACTTTATGTGTGATTTTATTCTAAGTCAGATCGTTCAAATCATAACTAAAAACAAACTAAAATTAAAAATGTACGATTCCAACAGGAATAAGTAAATAAAAATTGCAAAATTACAAATAGGGAAAATTGAGAAATTAGAGCACCACAATTATCAATGACCAAAATGCACTGGGGCAGCGCTAAAGACTCTGCCCTTGCTCAAAAACCCCATAAAAATAAGACGAAATATATATCCAGTAGTGGCTCATATTATGTAGACAATTACTTTAATTAACTACTTACTAGTATTATGTAGACTATTACTTTAATTAGCAACTTATTAGTAACTAAAGATTGACAAAAATTTACTCACCAAATAAGCAACTAAAGAGCTTATAATATTTTCATATATGTAAATTGTGTAAATTTTGTTTGCTTGCATAAACTCCGCGCTCAGTGGTAATAGAGCAAAAAGGAGATAGTGGGTATTAATCGCTTTTTTCACTATTACGCAGCGTGTCAACGCTAAATATAATATTCGAATTATTAAAGATCTAGCAAACGCAAGGATAGTGAACACTATTGTGAATATTACCACCGCATTATCGACCATAGTGTGTGCGGACATAGTACCAAAATCATATACCCCAACGAGTCCGATACCGAAGGCGAATGTAACGCGATCAATGGCTGATGCCTGAAACAAAATCTATATGAAATACGAATGATTTAAAGCACATTATTTATATCCAGTCATAATTCATTTCTGCATTTCTTTTTTTCGAGCTATGTATATGGCTGGCCCATTGCCACTTCAGCTTACTGATCCGTTATGTCGGTTAGTCTGGGTTCGGTCGGTCGTTTCCCGCCGGGTTTCTTGCTGGTTCTTCCCAGGACAGACGTATTTTCCAAACCAGTGGTAAATAAAAAATGACTTTCAATAAGTATCATGTAATAATCTATATTGATTAAAAATTATTCTATTCTGGTTCTGGTGCGGATATAATTCGGAGCATAGCCCCCTCAATAGCTCACTGAGAGAACTTGAACATAGCTGGATATAGATATTCCAAAAAATAAGCTAGCAAAGGTTATTTCTAATCTCTACACTAGGCAGATAGATTGTATGTGTAAAAATCGATACTTTAGGATTGGTAAACTTGCAATGTTGCAACCCTTCACCAGTTTGTGATTTTTGAACGTTTTTGAAGTGCTTTTTTAACATGAGCCTGTAAAAGTTCACCGCTTGACATCTCGCGCTGAGATGATTCGCCTTTATCGGCACCCTTGGTAGACGTATTGGCGATTGCATTACAAGACGTTTCGCACATTTGAGGCTGCTCCCTGTTGCCGGTTTAGGTATTTTACATCTGGGATAAATGAGATGGTTACAGCGCCACCTATCGGAAGCCGTGATCTTACTGGGTTTTTTCATAGTCGCCTCTAACGACTTCCAAATGACATATTAATGTAATGGATTCTCTTACGCATATTTAAAATTATCTCAAGTTAATCAGCGAACGAAGCTCTGGTGGTATTTTCATTTGCAAATACCGAACGTGGTAAAAAGGTATTGACTCCGCGCTCACTAACCGGTTGGTCCAGCGTTCTAAAAATTTGGACAAATCTTAATTTATCCAAAACAGTGGGGTATTCATGGATATACTATCTAACAGTGAATTAAGAAGGAATAAAATAAAAACAAGTTATGTTTAAGTAGGTATTTTTGCATAGCTACTTCTTAATAAATAATTTCACTATCTTCTAATCTTAAACCTCAAAACACTTTGATGATCATAATATTTTAGAAATACAATATAACTAAAACGATAAATAAAAATAATGCAAAATATCCCTGGTACTTTGATCTTTTGCATAAAGGAATTATTTACATAAAAGGTTGCATCACATGAATGGTTTACAGATACTTAAGCAGCAAATTTGCTTTAGATGTTGCTTTTCAAACATTGATGGCATTTTCGCTTCTTCGGTGCACGCAAAGGCAGATAAAATAAAATATGAAATCATTTTTCCGTTATATTAAAACATATATTTATCTTTATCCATCAAAACAGTACACTTTTCTACTTTAGCTATAATCTTAACTTTCGTTGTAAGTTTTATAGACAGAATTTTTGCTTAATCATATTTTATATTGTGAAACCTACGCGACGACTAGCTTGGCTTACACAAGCTCTTCATTAAAAAGATTGTTATTACAACTCTTGTAAATACATGGCACGTCTTGTTTTGCACTTAGCTAAACTCTGCTACACACATCGACTTGTGTAAATTCAGAATTAAAATAATTTTAATAAAATCAATTTTCGCGTCCAGTCCTACTCGTAGTATGAAGGAATGGTCAATCTATCTAATATAATCTTAAAAAGAACATTAACATAAAAGAACATGTGGGCACAACTTGCCGAGTGCAGGCGAGCCTTTGATTTGTGCAGAAAAAGTGACACTATTCCGAAGTCATACGAGTCGTGGCGAGCGATCCCGAGTGGTGGCAAGGCACACCAAACGAACCGTATACACGTTGGCGCTCGCCTGCACTGGCCAGCTAGGCGAACTATGACGAGCAATGGCGAGGCTGGACAAATGGGCTGTCTATACGTTGTACTCGCCTTCACTCAGCCTACATGTAATGCCAGCTTTAGGCTGCGGGCACGAAATTAGCGACGGTCGAGCGATGGCAGTTGCGGGGCGGCGCGATGCGACAGCGACATAAACAAAAGCATAATTTAATAAGCGACGTGCACGAAACAGGCGAGAGCGGCGCGGGGCGATCAAGCGATGCACGGGCGGTGGCGGGGCTATGGCGACAGGAACAAACTGTTTTGATTTCAACGCTTGCTCGAGTATGTAGGGTTGTATTTTTATTTATAATTTTAATAATGGAAGTTGATAACGATTTCCAACGATAACAGATTCCAAATTGCATCTAATTATCTCTAAATTATAATAAAATCTGTCTATAGTTACTCATTCTCATTCGCGTATAGTTATAAAATTTCTTTAAATAACACCTTAATTCATAATAAAGGGTAGAAAATTCGCCCAAACTACTTCTTCCTTGATTTATTGAATGAACACTGTTGTGGTATTCAACACCTTTTAATGTAAATTTCATGAATGTTACTTAAAACCCTGTTTATGCACAAAATGTTTATTGTTAATGTTTACAAATGTTGGGTATGTTAGCACAAGAGACCTTGTTGGCGTCCGTATGTACTGACTTAAATAAAAACTTTAAAGAAAATGCCTACACGTACATAATGTGTTAGGTGTAAACTGAACAAACACCATCTCTAGCTAATAACAATTCCGCTCTCATTAGGAGACTAGGCTCCAATAGTCCGTCCCCCCTCCCCCGAACGGGTTCCCGCCTTGTCGTGGCGGGGGGGCTTAGTAGCCGTGGCTTGGTCACCCGCGGTGAACAAAGAGAACCCCTTGGCTGGCCCGTGGTGTAGGGCCGGTCCGAGGTGGCCACTCCGAGTGGGCTTGGCGAGCCCACTTCGTATGTGTGTCGGTGGGCTGCGGCGAGAGGGGTGTCCCCTCCCCCTACCGCTGCAGCCGAGGTGGAATCGCGGAGTAAGAGGAGTGTTGGCATGGCGATGCGCCAATCGCCCTATCCTCCGCGACGCTGACGGGGCCGCACCGTTGATGCGGGGTGAGAGGAGCGTCGGTATAGCGAGGTGCCACTCTCCCTACCCTCCGCGGCCGAAACTTGGTTAGCGGCGGAGCCAGAGACCAGATTCGCCGCTGGGGTCGGGAAAACGGGTGCTACTGAGCGCTCGATTTTCCTGGCCCCATGGCCTCCACATATCGGACTCGGGGGGGCCCGTTACGCAGGTGGAGTTGGAGGCCGTGGAGGGGGGCGTGCCTTGTGCCGAAAAGGGGCTGCCATGGGGCGGCCGGCGCTGGTGGGGCTGCGGATGTGTGCGAAAGCGTTCCCGTGGGCCTGCCAGTATGCGGCAAAGGTGGAACACCATGGGGTTTTAGTCGATGCGAGTCCGACATAACCCGTCCTTGCCTTGCTTACTTTTATTTAAGTATCTACGTTTTATTGACTATTCCTTGCCTCCGCGAGGCAGGTATGCGTAGGCATTTAACCATGTAAAAAAAAGGCTCCAATAGTTCTCTTCGTCTTAGCGCTACTGACCGAGCACTGCTACGTGCCCACGCGAGATACCGCTGTGGGATCGCCCCACGACACGCCGCTCCGCTACCGCCATCGCTCGACCATCGCTAATTTCGTTCCCGCAGCCTTAGTCCTCAAGGGTGAAAACGCATCTGTATTTTGATTCTTAATTGAGTATAAATGTAGATGTTTATGGGCCACAGCTTCCACTTACCATTAGGTGGACCGTGTGCTCATTTGTCACCGTTATTCTATAAAAAAAACCTTTTGACTGATAACGAAGAAATTCTCAAGAGTGAAGAAGAATAGATTTGTATACTTATCTTAATCAATCAAGAGGATCATTTTTGGTATTTAAGGACCACAGCATTCACTGATATCAGTTGGACTATATGCTAAATTTATTATAAACATCTAACATTGTTGTAAAGAACTGAAAAAAAAACTTATTAGATTTAAAATGCCGCTTTGAAAGAGGATACACTTTTAAACGAGACTTTTATTAGATTTAATGAACAACTTTATAAGTTAGTGCAATGTCTTAAGGGAGAACATGGCTTTGTAACTTTGATGTTGCATTTATTATACGAGTACATACGATTTTATTTTAATTTAGCAGTAACAAAAAAATACAAGCAGTAAAAAAAAAGTGATCACCGACTTCAAATCACAAAGAAAAGACTTTCTACATAACTTAATAGCCTCTGTCAGTTTAATCATAGTACGAGTATATTGATGAATGAAAGTCTCGTCTTCAGAAGCTATAAAATTATCTATAAATAATTTTATTCTCATTAGTTCTTTGAAGTCAGTTTTTATTTTCTTTTAGTTTTCGTTATTTGACATTTTTAGGTAAACTAAGCAATAATCCTGGAGGATAACAACTATAATGTCGTCTACATAGTTACATTAAAAATTGATGACGAAAACTTCTCTATTTTTCCTCATTTATGGGTTAGAATTTTTTCTTTGAATTTAAATTGGACTAACCAACCCAGAAATGTAACCCATTTTATAAAAGCAACAACAATACAGTCGAATTAAGAAACTCCTCCCCTTTTGAAAACGACTAAAAAACAGTACGGTACTTTACTATAATGGGTCTTTAAAACTCACATTTCAAAAATTAAAGTCTTAGTTAAATTTTTAAATGAAATATAAACATGAACATACTGTAACATGCAATTCAATTGAACTCTAGCTATTACCCGCCTTCTTCGCTGGGCGTAAATAAACGTATGATTGGTACCAGACATATGGATCTGACCCGCAGTTCTTCACTGCTAACCATATGAGGAAGCTCAAGCTTGCCCAATGCACTATTTAGATGGCTATGATCAGTCTCTCTAGGTGATAGAAATCTTGAAGAAGATATCCAAGGAAGAATCAGGGTAACCAACAAAGCCCAACGAATTAATAAGATGAAGTGGCAATTGGCCGGCCATTAGGCTCCAAGAATAGACAAACGACTGCGAAGAAAGGTTTTTGAGTGGCATTCTCGTACTGGTGTACGAAGTGCAGGGCGGCCACACATTATGGTGTGAAGACCTTGTAAGACATACAAAAAGTGACTTAGGACCATGTTTTGTGGCATTCCTAAAAAGAGGCTTATGCTAAGTATCGAATATTTGCATATATAGGAGAATAGCCAGGTGGCCCATTAAACCCAGAATGGTCTGGTTAACAACCCAAAATTTAAATAAACATACTTTTCATTTATAAAATTAGTAGGATTGAAGTGAAATTTGCAAGACTCTAAAATTAAATATTTGTCGTTAAATGAACGTGAAATCGAGGCTCATACTTCAAGTACTTTGAAGCCAAGTAATTTTTTTATTTAATCTGAGTACGGCAGCTTTATAAGTGGCGCACTCAAAAGAGAAAGCAATTGAGAAACATGAACATCGTTGAAGGACATATAAAATTAACAAAAATCAGGTAATAGAAAATATAAATTGTGCAAGAAAAGCGATTCAAAGCAAAAGCAAAGAGAATTGCTAATTAGGCGAAGAGATGACTTATAGTCGAGCACTTTACACTTTATTCTTAATTCTCACTTAGCTCTATAGAAAATAGGTGTTTTAATCACAAAGAGGCTATCAGACAGTGAAGTTTTTACGAAGCTATTATAAGAAAATAAATCGCTTTTGCTGCCACTTTAATATTACAAAGAGGTGCCGCAACCGCAACAATTACGGAGTCTATCAAGAGGCAACTAGACGTTTAATGTTGTACTATGTTATTATCAAACTATTAATTATTAAATTAATATTTATTTTTTATCTTCATTCTTGTAGTATATAGTATATAGTAGTACTTGTACTTTTATTTAAGTATCTACGTCTACGAACGTAGAGGTATTTTCAACAATTGCAGAGTCTATCAAGAGGTAATTACATGTTTAATGGTGTACAATATTTTCATCATAATATCAATTTATTAAATGTATATTATTTGCTTTGTGGCATTCCTTGGGGGAGGCCTATGTTCAGCAGTGGACTTGTGAAGGGCTGAAATGATGATGATGATGATGATGATGATATTAATTTTGTATCTTCATTTTTGAGTAGTACTTGTACTTTTATTTAAGTATCTACGTTTTATTGACTAATGAGAAAAGCTACTGGAATAGCGGCCTCCAAAAGTAGTCTCACCCACAGTAGTCCAGCAACTTTCTTTAGGTCATTTGTCCATCTTTTGCGTTGTTTTCGACAATAGTAGCGGTAAAATGTGGCCTATTCGTCTCTATTCTTCTTCCAGCTTTGTAATTTTTCTAGGGTCTATTGCTTATATTCTGTATTTTCTCTAATCCTATCCTATCCTATGATACTACTTTCCATACTCTTGTTGTGTAATGTCCAATATTTAACAGCCATGTATCGGAATTGGTAGAATGCATGCATTCAATAATCGTGTAATGGTGGTGTAAGAAAATCCACTACCCCATTACGTCCTGTGGGTGTCGTGATGAGGTGACAGCGGGCAACAAACCAGGAAATGGACGGTAGCATCTTTCTAATAACAGCAAATTTTTCTTATTTATAGTAACTTTGATTTTTTAGATTAACTATGTGTCTTTTCCTTTTCATGTTCCATTAATAATATTGTATCGTTGGCCTATACCAATTAGAATTGGACACAGACTAATTTCCAAACTTACTTTCGTAACGATGTTCATCTATACAAGTTTTTAGTGTACAGATGAGTTATCGAACCGCCGTCAGAACAGGGGTTGCGGGCTCCGGCTTTGACGGTTAACTCGTGTCGTTAGAGGTTCTGGGCGATAAGAACCGCCCAGGCGCGTGCTCGTGGGTATACGGTGTGTACGCGGTGTTTAGAGGCGTGCGGCGCACCCGTCTGCGGACACGCTGCGTCCCATCCGTTGTCCTATCTATGTTTGTGACACTAGGTGTGTGTGTAGTGTTTGTGTGTGACTGGCCGGTGACATTTGGGTCGTCGGGATCTAGGGGAATTAGGGGTTCTATTAAAACTTTATGGGGTCTCCGGAAACTGGCCGTGACGTTTGGAGTCGGAGAGTTAGTAGCTGCTTTTAGCACTAGCTGGTTAGGATGTGTCTCGGCTCTTTCGAAGTAGCGCTGAGACATTTCCTTGAAGTATTCAGAGATTGAGCGAAGTTCACAATTTCTATGCGGGTTGGAGTTTTGCTGATACGACTGGGCTCCGGTGGCTTTGCAAACGAAGCAATTTTGGACGTGGATTTGGGCGAAGGTTACGCTCGCGTAGGACATGATTCATCTTATGCAAGTTTTATAAAGTTTTGGTTGCGGACATAGCGACGTGTGACGTTCTGTTTTGTGAAGGTCATACCTTGGTCCAATGTGACCCCTAGGTATTTGGCCGTCATTTTCTAGGGGATTTGATGGCCGAATAGGGTGATCGTACCTAATGATTTTTTAAGATTGAGGTTCCAATGTTTAAGAAAGGAGTTCCTTTAAAAGCCTTTTCCACCCACAGGTAGTAGTGCAGACTTACGCGCAATTTTCATTCTCGAGAAGTTGAGCGGGATCTAAAGGTTGGCTAGTGGGAGTACATTGGCAAACTGTCCGCTAGGCATTCGGCCTTTTTAGAATCATCGAAGGCGAGATCGGGGTTTCCTGGCCTAATGAGAGGCAACATGGGTAAGGTCTGTTCTGCTTTCAGTGTCGGGCTAACCGCCAGCAAGCGGTGTGCTATGGATCGATTTCTTCCAGCAGATTGTCCCATTTATCGTGTCTAAATTCGGCTATGCGCTAATTTACCTCATTTTGGAGGGCGAGTTAGTCGAAATTTGTTATTAATAGTACGACAGAGGTCATAATGCCTTAGGGCCGTGTTTTCTGCTCTAATCAGCTGTCGAATGTCTCTCGAAAACTTCGTGTGTTCATTGCTCGACATGCTAACCTTACGTGAACATTCTTCAATCGCCTCATTGGCTTCCTCTGGCGAGTCTATTTTGTCGAGTATTGTATTTAAGTACTGGAAGGAGGAGTGAGGGAAGGTTGACCTCGAGCTTACGATAGTCCACGATGGCTTTGGTCTGAAGCACCTCACCAGCGGTCTGGCTCAGCTGCAACAAGACCGGCCTGTGAACCGAGTCCAGTTCCAAGATCGTCTTGGATCGGGTTGGAGTCTCAGACGCGGTAATATTCGTGTTATTTGCAAGCGATTTCCAGGCTTGCTGTTCAGATAGTTATTATGACACTGGGGCCTAGGTTTAGTAAATCTGAGATATCTGTTTATTTGAACGGCTGTAGGTACGCCGCTACAATGCGGATGGCCAGTCAGAGTTATCCTACAGATTGATACTTCTATGTTTATTAAAGTGGGAGCGTCAATCGGTACGCAGTGCAAAGGACATTTTGTAGTAAATCAAAGATCTTAGGATCGCGATGCCTAGGCTTTAAGAAAGTCTCTCCCACTAGGATGACGTCTACATAGTGATTGTGTAGGAAAAGCGTGATCTCGACTTTCTGATTTCCGAGACCGTTAGCGTCAAAGAACGCGACAGTCAGAGAACATGGTTTTGTTCTATCTAACGATTTGTACAGCCATAATAATATTAGTGGTGTGGTAATTATGCGCACTGGAATAATAGATGATGGAACTATGGGAGACCAGATCACATCAATTAGTTCGATGTGCTCAATCGTGGCATTGAGTTTGTCCTGGGGGTGGAGGCCTGGCGGAGTTTGTGGTCCAGAGATGAGAGCTCAGCAACATTTATATTACTGATAAAGGCCGCAAAATAGTGAGAAGTCGGCGGCGTAGTTAGAGTAGACCTGAGGGGCGGGTTTGAACTTAGGGACTTGGAGAGGGGGCATTAGCCGTGAGGCGACAACTGCTGGTGGCTTGACCCAAGCATTGGGTTTCGGCGCGGGAGGGGTTACGCTTTGCATGGAGACGGGTTTAGTGGCAGACTGCCGAGAGCGAGACATGCTGGCAGGACCCGCGGGACTGGGACGGCTTTTACCTCCGCGCTGTTTCTTTCACAGCGTTTTGATACACCCGCAATAGTTCACTGGGTGTCCCGCTTCACCGCGATTGACGCAGCTTGGAGCTTCGTCCGTCTCGGGCGAGTGGGTGCAGTCGACTGCAGTGCATTTGTGACCGAATGGTCATATAATTGATATCTTTTTACGGGGAGCTTCAAATTCAATCCCTGTAAGGTTACAGATGCGCCGGACATTAAAAATCTCCTTGCCTTCTGGAGACAGGTCCAGAATTACAAGGCAGAGATGAAAGAAACGTTTTTTGTCCGTTGGGTGGTGTATCCTGTGAACCTACCGGACTAGGTGATTTTGAGCCTTGAGTTATTTTTTTTTATTCACAAAGGCTCATTTATAAGCTCTTAAGAATGGTCAAGAGAAAGAAAACAAAACACATTGTAACAAATTAACAGATTTCAATTCTTAAGGATGTGCTCTGTTTCGAACAATTTGGGGAGCCCGCGAACAACAACACAAATATTGCGTTCCTCTGGGAGGGAGTAAATATGAAAGCTCAGTTTTCAAGCTCTCAGGTGAGCAGTTAACCTGCGGAAGTCCTTGGTCGTGTTGACGAGAATACGGATACCCTAGCCAGCGTTTTGCACCTTCGGGCAGTAGATGTCCTTTGCAGTTATCCATATCCAGTTGGAC
This sequence comes from Parnassius orleans, assembly GCA_029286625.1. NCBI lineage: Eukaryota > Metazoa > Arthropoda > Insecta > Lepidoptera > Papilionidae > Parnassius > Parnassius orleans. Next base: position 5,747,141 of record JAGSMP010000065.1, on the reverse strand, counting down.
AGGTTGTTCTAATGGGATTTATCCTGCAAAATTACCGGTGGTGGGGGTTTCTCTTTATGTTCAGCAGTGAAGCTGGGGTTGGGCTTCGCGGTTATATTCGTGGTTTTTTTGGAAATAGACCGCGTAGTAGCCTTTTTAGCCGCGTAGAGTCTCGGTTGCCTTTTTGGGGGCTACGCGTTTGCGTTTTTTACCCTTCCTACCTTCGTTATGATTTTGGTTTTATGGGAGCACGCTGTTTAACCTCCATGTCGGAGGCCGACTCTGCGTCTGAAAACGCTGAAGAGTGGCTGCGAGGGGAGAGCGCGGAGGGTGCCGTGAATTGACGCGAAGGGAACGGAGGATAGGGGACCGAATCATGGAGACATCGGATTTTCGAAGTGTATAATCCGACCTTTCCTATCAGCCGCGGTTGCAGGTGCGGCTGAGGGCGCAGATGCACTATGTTGCGCCGAGAATAAAGCCCATGCGTCGGGGCAAATGCGATTAAAAGTTCACAAGTACGTAAGTAAGTTAAAATCGACGCCATCTTGCCGTACGATTGACACTACAAGACTAGCGCTGTAAGTACAATAGGATGAGTACCTAACAGTTGCCTAATGCAACAAGCAACACACAAAAAGTAAAATACTATGGCCGCTTCTGAGGAGGCGGTTGTGTTTTAAACTACTAACTGGTAATTCAGGAAAGCAAGCCCAAACACAAAACGCACTTAGAACCACAGCAAGCGTTCCACCACTTCACACAGAGAGTGCTGTCCTGGGACAGCGTACCTCGCGTAACGCAGCACATGAGTAAAGAAAATCGTACCGTACAGAGGCAAAGCTCCATACAACCGCGCTATGACAATTACACTACTACAAGTTTGAGGCACGTGTGTGCGTGAGCACAGGCGGCTCGTCACGTACAGAGAGAAACTACTTTAAACCGGCTCGGCCCGTGCTCAAACTCAGGGTTATGTAAAAAAAAAATAAGTGTCAAATTTTTAAAAGAATAATTTCTTGTCAAATAAAATTGGTATAAATATGGTTTACTGTACTGTTTGTATGAATAATAATAGAACAAATAAAAATATATCATTTTTTACCTATCCCAAAGACTCCACTAGGTAAGTATTAAATTGACTATAATTTATTATTTTTAATGTGGTAGATTTTATACCTCAACATTGAAAGAAAACGTAATACCTACCTATCTATAAGTGATTGAATAATTATTCTTATAATGGTTATAATTGAATAATTAATATGTTTTTAAATTAAATACGTAGGTTCATGTTTTCTTCATTATTATTTCAGACGACAAGAGTGGTTAAAAGCTGTCGGACGAGAAGATCTCCTTTTAAAACTTTTTGATTGTAAAAAAAGGCAACAATATAGAATATGTGAGGATCACTTTGAAAAATCCTGTATTAAATTTTCTAAAAAAAGAACTGTAAAATATTTATGTGAAAATGCTTCTCCAACACTAAACTTGCCTACAAATGACGGTACTTGTTCGAGTTCCACCCAATGTGGGAACGTATCTGAAATGAACGAACAAGAAAATCAGAACATTCAATTTATACCTAATACTGAGATATTTTTAAGTTCAAATTATCCTTCTAATCAAATAGATATCTTGGAAGATCAAACATCTCGCAGCATTCAGACGGATGATAAGCAAACTTGTGAAAGTAGATCGGCGCAAACGGCACTTCAGCTTTCAGCGGACACTCCAAGAAAGTGGAAACTATCGTTGAATAAAACTATTCTTTACGAATTTTATCGCGTTTAATTTACTATTTTAATTCCCGACGTTTCGGGTGCTTTAACCCATGGTCATGGGGGGGACTGAGATTTTGACGTCCCGATGCCACAGTTAGTATTTTAGAATTTATGGAATTAAGGTGGTCTAAAAATGCAGTTACTTTGTCAGATGGTAAAATTGTGAAAGTGTCGTCTACGTACTTGGATTTACAGGAGCAGTAAGAAGGGCTTTGGAGTTAGAGGCAAACAATTCTTTAGCTTTCCTAGATGTTTTAGTCATCCGAAATCCTGATAACACTATTGGTCACACTGTGTATAGGAAAAAGACCCATACCAACCGATATTTAAATGGCGAATTGCACCATTATCCATCACAGTTAGCTACCGTGGGAAAATCTTTGTTTCAGAGAGCACGAGGGATCTGTTACAGAAAAAATTTGGCCGCCGAGCTTCAGCACGTCGAGAAAGTATTGCAAGACAACAAGCTTCGGGTCCCGCGCCTACGTCACAGTGACCGAGTGAAGCCGACCACAGTCAAACGTGTGCCTGCTGTACTACCCTATTTCAGAGGAGTCACAGACAAGGTTGGCTACATTTTGAAGCGAGCTTCTATTAAAACATACTTCAAGCCGCCGAAGAAGATTAGTCAATTTTTACCATCCGTCAAGTGTAATATCCCTCTGCAAGATGCAGGAGTGTACAGAGTACAGAGTGGTCTCTCTTACATAGGACAAACAAAAAGATCCTTTAAAACCCGCGTGAAAGAACATATAGCTGACGTGAAGCACCGACGCTCTGGGAAGTCTGCAGTCTGTGAACATGTTCAAGATCGTCCCCGCCATTACATCAGATTTGATAGACCACAAATCCTTGCAAAAGAACGCCGATTCCTACCAAGGATGATACGTGAGGCTATTGAAATTAAAAAACATCCTAAATTCAATAGAGAAGATGGATGGGTGCTACCATGTGCTTGGGATCCTATAATTAACAAAATTAAATCTAAATCTAAGCATACCACTGCAAGACTTCAAGATACTGTAAGCTCATTCTGCATAGATCGAACCAAAGATTAATATTAAGAAACTGAAGGTAGCCGGGCTAACTGTGACATCGGGACGTCAAACATCTCAGTCCCCCCCGTGACCATGGGTTGCTGTAAAGCACCCGAAACGTCGGGAATTAAAATAGTAAATTAAACGCGATAAAATCCGTAAAAAATAGTTTTATTCAATGTGTAGTGTTCGCGTAAATATAAGAAATCATTAGGAAACTATCACTTGAACTTCGAGAAGCGAAAAACATAAAAAATATGATTTAGATAGTATAACTAAAGAAGACTTTTTAAATTTATGTGATAAGTTTTTGACTAAAGGTATGTCCCAAATTGTTAAATGGCAAATAGATATGAAGGCAGGTTATAGCTGAAACCGGTATAACCAGGCTTTAAAATGTTTCGCACTCAATCTTTATTACTCCGGTCTAGCAGCGTACAGATATCTTACCGATACATTTTGTTTACCTTCAATAGTCACCATACAAAAGTTAGTTAAGCCAATAAGTACTAAGCTAGACGAACGTTTGCTTTGTGCATTAAAAATGTAGATAAAATGGGATTGCAAGAAAACATTTGTAGTGTTTGTGTGGACTGCATGTCTTTGAAGACTAATCTATTTTATGATATCAGAAACGATAGAATTGTAGGATTCCATGAAATAAATGGGATTAAAAAAAAGAACCAGCTAAATATGTTATTGTTATGATGATTCATGGTATTATACACAATTGGAAACAACAGAGTTTTTAGAAGAAATGCTAAGTTTTTCAGGAATTTAAAATTAATAAAATGTGATAGGCAGAAAGACGTTACAAATAGCATGAATTTCATTTACGGATTTCAAGTGTCTATAAAATCTTTATTAAAACTTCATGAAGATTTAAAATCAGAAGAAATTAAATTTATATTTACGTCTCAATCAAGATTGCCTCGAAATTTCTTTGGCATAATCAGACAGGCGGGTGGTAACTGCCAGGAACCAACATGTCGGCAAGTTAGTATTGCCTTCAATAAGATGTTTATAATCAATATCTTAAGACAACCTAAAAATATTAATTGTGAATACGATTTCGACAAGTTACTTATGAAACCAGACAATTGTCGTATTTTTAATACACCATCACAAATTTCGCAACCTGACGATGTTACTGCCCCTGTGTTAACAGTAGGAACAAATGATTATCGATTCGATTTACCAGAAAAAAATGGTTTAGTCTATGTATCGGGATATTTGTATAGAAAATGTCTCGAACACCACAAATGTGAGAAAATAAAATTGTACGTTAGTAGATCGGAACAACCTATAAATATAGGAAAAGATTATTTTTTCAGCCATTACAAGGATTTTAATAAAGATAGTGTACAATCGGGTTTTTGATAATACCTCCTGACAATTTTATTGCTTATGTTGAACTGCTTGAACAAAATTTCCGCGAATATTTTGATCTCGATAGAAACAATGAAAATATTGGTAATGACATATTAAAACATCTGCAAGATTGTATATTTGCTATGCCATGTGAGTGCTTTCCAATAGATTTTTTTAAAAACTTTACATTAGATTTAGAATTTAGCATTCAATTAAAAGGCACAACAAATTGTTGAAGAACAAAAATTATAAAAGTAAAATATTTAGAATAAGTAGCTTGTAAAAAAATATTCTATCTTAAGTATATAATAAAAGCTGATACGTAAACGTTTTCTTTATTTAATTTTTATCCTCCTGTGCCAACCCTACCAAAATAAGCAAAAATTTTGACAGCTCGTTAGAAGCTTTGCCTCTGTACGGTTTCTTTACTCATGTGAACGCAATGAGAGGGCCATAATCTTGACCAAATACAAAGTATCAATTTTGACTCCGAATAGCACTCAAATTTGTTGAAGCATCTTTAGATGTGCAGTTTGATGTGCGCGTTGAATTAAAATCGTTTTGATTCGCCCGCCGTACTGGCAGATATTTATGGAAAAAAAAATTAAGTACGCGCCAAACTGCCGCAGCGGAGTAAGTTCATAAGCGCGATACGATAAGTCACTCCACGAAGCGGGCTCAAAAACCTACGAAAAAATTCTATCTGCGAGAAAATTCCTTAAGATTGCTCTTAATATTTGTTTACAAAATATGCGTATATTTAAAAAAAAGAAACAAAAGATTTTAACTTTTTACAAATATGTAAAAAGGACAAACGATCGCATAATACTTCTTAATGTAATTAAATGATGTGGCCAACGGATATCTATCCTTGATTAAAAATCTGACTGGAGTTGCAATAATTTTAAGGTAAAAATAATTAAATCATGTTAGAAATAAAACATTTGATCACTTCTTGATAAAATAATTCTTAGTAACCATTATATTCTCGAGGAAAAAAAAACATGGGCAGCAACGTCTTACTAATAACAAATAAAAAATAAAAACTGCGGTTGCCAACCCGCGTGCCAAGCGTGGCAAATATAGCTCTGTGAGGCAATCTATGAGGGAGGCCTATGTTCAGCAGTGGACTTTAATAGGCTGTAACAGTAACGGTAACGGATTAAATTCTCGACAAAGGCACACTATTACTTACATACACTCGAGGTGCTGTGACATCAAACATTTGACTAATGGCAGTCCATAGAAAGTACTCTGTAGAAAGTAACGAGAATACTAGGACGAAAACCGTTGAACACATCCTCCATAGCGATGCTATTCTGAAAAGCTGAAACAGGAAACAAGCTTTATGAAGGAAAAGGAGGCAAGTAAAATATTTATGTTGTTTCTTCTTTATAATGTCTCCTTTATTTTAAATTACCTTACAGTCTTACTACTATAAAATTTATTATAGGTTGTACTTATTCTATTTTAGTAAGTGACATTTATTATTAAAGTAATTAGTAAAGTATTGAGTTTTTAAGTAAGTCATAAAATTAATTGTCTACCTTAACCAGAGAATCGTCAGTAATGGTTGCTACAAAGAAGTTAATAATCCATACGAATATAATCACAAACATCTTTGAAGTTATATCACTCCTGTCGGTCGAAGAGAAGTATGTCCTGTAATTGGTAACACAATTATACCTTCGTTATCACAGATTAATGGTAAACAAGTTCCAATATACTATATAGTACATACAGAACAATAATGAACAATATTTAAATCTATGTCAGTTTGACTAAGTTATTACTTGCAAAGGTGACTCTATCTTGAAATTGACCTTCTCCATCAACAGATTTGCTATGATTTTGACATATATTTGATTTTATTTTATGAATTGAATCGTTGCGACCAATTTTTAATTTATTATTATTTGTCATAAGAGAATCATCTTAACCTATAGGTGTCGTAAAATAGGATTAGGGTAGGGGCGTACTGGTCCCACGTACGCAACGTATGCGATGCAACGCTCCTACGTTGGTGAACACACGTGACCTACGTATGCAACGTACGTTTGGCGTCTTGTTACTGCTTTGCGGGTTTGCGGGCACAAATTTATACCATGCGGTCTGATCCTGAGAGTGAGTTTGAGAATGATTTTTCATATACGAATATATCTACGTCACAGAGAAAAAGATTTTTCTTTTACAAATCCAATATCTTCGCATCCTAACATTTAAGTTAAAAAGCGTAGATATTGGATTCATGAAATACATAAACAAAGAAGAGTTTGGAGAATACCGTACACTATTGTATGTCAAACTTTCGATGTTTTGCGGGTACAACCATTATATTTTACATATTCCTAAATTCGTTTTCCTTTTAAATCATAACGTTTAACAGTATTTGTATCAAAATTTCTAAAGTCGGAGTTTTGGACGTTTAAGTAGTAATTCTGTTAAAATGTATGATTTATAATGCAAACAAATACCTGCATTTATATGTAGAATACAATGTGTTATTTCTGCAATATATAAAATCATATCTCATATCCAATCGTAACTGGGATAAAAATACAAAAAACCACTTTTTACTTTTGACGATATTCAACATATTTAATATTATAAAAAACATTTGTATCGCCTTATTAAATCACATTTTGCACTCGTTTTGTCTATTATTAACGTCTATTTGTTCATGAAGTGCTACGCAATGTTCTAGGAACACATTGGTATGCGAGAGATTGCGTACGAACATCTCCTCCACCTTCCCACGCCAATCTGAATATAGCAGGTCGACGTTGCGGCGGAAGCAGGGATGTTGCGGATATTCGAATCCGCATCCGCAAATGCGGAACATCCGAATTGATTTAGACATCTGCATCTGCACCTGAAGATAAATCAATGCGGATCTTTGATACGGATGTAGATGTGGAGCAAGTTACGACACGATCATAAAATGACAATGCACTCGCTAGTGACAAAATCCAACATTCTTTCAAATTCAGGACGTGTCAGTTACAACATTCTTTTCCTCTGTTTGACTCAGTTTATTGTGTGTTCCATAAATATTTAGTCGTATAAATAACAAATTTAAAAAAGTGAATAAAAATGTCGCCACCAGTACGAAGTAATGTCTGGACTTATTTTAAATTAGATGAAAGTGATCGGGATAAGTCCTAGTACAAAATATGTAAAAAAAGTTACTCGGGTAAGGGACGTACCACAATTTCTTTGAAAAATCATCTTAAATCGATACACCCAGAAAAGTTTAGTTTGTTCGAAAGCTCGAATAACGAAAATCTGTTGAAGAATAAAAAAGATGATGCAGGTAAATTGTAATTTCAATCTAGTTTTATAAGTTTAAAACTTACAGTCAGACTGGATGAAAAGTAATTCTCAGCTATAGGCACTCTACAAAAATTAATCAAATGGGAACACGAGTTTACTGTCCTTCACTTTTATAATTTGTATTTATTGACAAAATTCAAAGTGTAAGTGTAATCTGACCAAAATTTAAAAAAGGAAGACGTTTACAATGTGATATTATCGTTTATCTTTTTTTACACACGTTTTTGGTTTGATATTTTTACTTAAAGGCGGTACAAGGCGCACGGAACAAGTATTTATACAAGTATTTTCAGATCAGGTTGTGATTTAATGACTTCTTATATTTACGCGAACACTACACATTGAATAAAACTACTTTTACGGATTATATCGCGTTTAATTAAACGTGATATAATCCGTAAAAGTAGTTCAACCAACAAATCAGAACCTGAATAAAAGTAGTTTTACTCAGGTTGTGATTTGTTGTTTTTATTTTAGGTAAAGTTGTAACTCCACTACAAGAAGCAAAGAAACAGCTTTCGTTAGATGAAGTAGTGCAAAGAGAAAAAAAAATGGGATACTAATAATCAGAAATCGAAAAAATTGATAAACGCTTCAAAATTTGCCGTTTAACTTCGTGGAATTTTCGCCGACTAATGTAAGAATTAGCGTCAAAATATAATTTTAGAGGACGCAACTTTTTTACTGATTTTATGTGCAAGGAACTGTATGGAAAAGTTGCTAACAAAGTTAAAGAACTGATTCAAAAATATTATTATATGTCATTTACCACTGACATTTGGACAGACCCAAGCTCTAGTGCTTATCTGCTTAGCCTGACTGCCACGGATTATACAAAAACTTTGAACGATCATCCATAATATTTAAATGTGATACTTTTGATGATCGTCATACAGGTGACGAAAAATTTAACACGATGCTTACTGAATGCAATATTTTAACTGAACAAGTGCATTGCATAATACGGGACGAGGGCTCTAATATGAAAAGAGCTATGCGGTTAGCATTATTAAATGACTTGGATTGCAACGACCACAAGATGCAAATTGCTATTTGAAGTTGTTTACAATCGCAGGAAAACGTAAACGAAATCAAACAGAAATGTAAAAAAAAATGCTTATGAAAAAACTTGATGACTATTTAACAAGATCACAGGATTTTTATGCTATTCGCCAGGCAGTTACAACTCTAAAAATAGGATTATCAGCCAAATTTTCTTCTTAGAAAGATAACAATTTATATGCCATTACAACCTACTTAGATCCCTCGTTACAAGCATAATTTTTTAAGTCCAATGTCCGTGGAAAAAATTAAATATGAAATATTGCAGATGACAAATGATAATCATGTTATTACTAGTACTCCAACATCGTCTCCAAATGCAGTAAACACCAAAAGAAGGAGAATGAGAGATACATTCGATCCAGAACAACCAGGGACGTCCGGTATGGGTAATAAAACATCCCTAAAAAGCGATCTTGCCTTGATTTTAAAAGTTCAACTTCACTCATCGAGCCTAAAAAACCGGCTAGAGGCTGATAAAGCTGCGATAATACTTTTTATTAAATATAATGCAACAATTTTTAATTTTGATTATTAAAAAATTCTTTTTAATGTTACTTAAATAAAAATATTTTGATTATGATTTTTCACTCAATATTTTATTAATAAATAAAAATAATGTAAAAATTATCGTTATCTAATTATTTGTTCCCCTAAAAAGAAGTTTTTCCTAAAAAAAACACTTAAACTCCGCATCCGCATCCGCTTCCGCGGATGTCAAAAATTCTGCATCCGCAACAACCCTGGTCGGAAGCATGTGATTGCGTTGTATGTGTTGCGTACGTGGGACCAGTCTGTCTCTTCTCTAAGAGAAATGCCTGAAAAATCTTGTCGGCTCTATATTATAATCTATAAATATCTCGTGTATGACTCAAACGTAAAATGGGTTCTATGTCACCCAGGCAGTTGAAAAAGAACAGCATATATGATGTCAGATTGTTAACGCGAATAAGCCAGTGTAATTAAGGCGAATCCTTCATATGGCAGAGACTTAAGTCGTCGACACACTGCGCGTTAGATTCATTATAAAACTTTATTACATTCAAAATGTTGGTAAAACTCAATTTTTCAAATAACTTTCAAACAATATTTGAGTACTTGTTTTTCAAACCAAAATAAAACTTACTGGTAATTGAAGTGAACAGATGTTACGGTCAGATTTGGTCTTGTTTGGTTTCGACAAAATATAATAACCAATTCTGTCGGTAGGCATGATCCATTTTGAGTGGTTTCTTGACATTTTGACCAAAATGTTATATGATGTAGTCCAGCAATGAGATAGCGCAGTGAATCTGCTAAGTCAGCTGCTAGCTAAATTTGTATATTGTAAAACCAATAGAATCAGATGAATAAAGTATACTAAAAAGCAATCAAATAGTTTATAGTTTTATTCTCATTGTTTCAAAAGAGGTACCAACCGAGAAATCATACTAATCCATCACCATCATTACAGACGACTACTGTTGAACATAGGCCTCTTATATAGATTACACCAAAGCCCGGTCCTAAGCTAGGTACATGTATTCATGTTTCTAACGGTCGCCCAATGCTTACGCTGCCACTCGAAACTCATTTTTTCCCATCTGTTTTCATTTCTTTAAGCGGCAGCCTACTTAATCCTTTTGGGCTATAGCAGATATTTTTTCCTTTTGCAGATATACTCGTTACAAATTCAATAATACTAATTAATTTTAATAATTTGTAGAGTATGATATTAAAAATTAGATTCCTATATTATTTGGTGGAATATGTACGATTTCCTTCTCAACTTCAACAACTCTTACGGAGAAAACCATCGCATAGTTTAAATATTTTGCTCCATCTTCCCCCGCAGTTTCGCGTCCCGTATAATATCGCGAGAATATCGGGATAGTATGGATAGATTCAGTTCAGTGCACACTAAGAGTGTGAACACTAAACCAACACTCTCGTTTTATTGGTGCTATTCCCCATCACCAGTCAGTGAGATTTGCTTTTGGCAATTTGTAATAGGTAGACCGCCATTAGTGGGTCGTCATAGCCTTACTCGATGTTTGGCAGGGTAGGTTAGAACCAGAAGAAATTGTTTTGTCTCCATTTCTATTATTAAAGTCAATGTGTGAAAATACGAATTAAAATTAATTGTATAACTAGTGTTCATTTTTTTAAATGAAGGATAATCTATACAAAAACGATTAATCATTACAAAAAACATGGCAATTACATGGCTGTTTATTTTCACAAAACTTCATCTTTGTGAGTTTACTCTTGAAGCTAAGCGCAATGTCGAGTGCTCTTAACCCGAAATTCAAACAAGCTACATTGAAATTATACGCCGAGAACTTACACAGCATTTTTGTTCTACATGCAGAATATCGACGTGTTCAGTTTAACACGCCACGTAATTTGTTGCATATATGCAGCCACGAGGGCGTACGAGCATAAATAGATGATTACTTCAACGATTTATTTATAGACGAAATATGAAAAATGAAATATTAAGCACTACTACTAAATTTAGTCTGAAGGTGTGGCAAAAATATTACATGTTCGTATATAAATTTACGTGACCAAGTTTAATGTTGTAAATATCTTGTACTTAACGCACGCACCCTGAGGACTGACGAGAATATCCTGTATTTGTATGAAGAGATGTGCTTATAGGATTATCTAAGATTCAAAAAGAATGGGGAGGTCTCGGTAATCCTTGAATCCGGCATCATGATCTATCACTGGGAGAGCATCCATCTGTCCCAAGGAGGTATAGAATTTATCGTCCACCACATTAACAACGTGGTCAAAATCGGAAGTGTGTCGACATGCATACCTTATAGTCCAAATCATCAAACAGTATTTGTTGAAGATCATACAGGCTCTAACGCCCACTATACGGTATTTATGGGAGACTTCAATGAAATTAACTGAATCTTGAGAGGCACACTGAAACTTAATGCTAAGTTGGAGAGGTCACGTCTAATGAAGTCAACGCTTCTTCTCCTTCGTACTCTAATCCAAAGCCCCCAAAAACTTTTGAAAAGTTCAATCGACGTAACCGACTCGGTCGGGCAGCGTTCGGTATCTTGTCACGATTTTCACAAAACCTCAAGATTACAAAATAGAAATTTTTGATACAAAACAGACATATAATGTAAAATATTTATGTGCTAATTTATATTTATTTTTTTGCAAATATAGTAATTTTTTTATTCAATAAAGATTATAACTATATAAAATGAAAGTCATTATCATGTTCAATTTACCGCTGTTTCAGAATATACCTCTGTCTTGGATTGAACCACCAAGAAACCTAGCGGGGTCTAACAGTAGAACTAAGTCTGGTTGCTAGTTAAGATATATGAGGGGTTGGGGCATTGAAGATTCGCGTCTGGAGTGATCCGTAGAAAAAAGTTAGTAATAACAAGACTCAACTCTTGCCCATTCAAAATACATTACTTAGTATTTAGATGTTTGACATTTAGAGTAATGAGTCTCATACATTTAATTTTAGTGCAATTTAAATGCAATTTTTAGATTTAGATATGTCATTATTTACTTCGATTTATTTCAGTAAATGTTACTTTAGTTTGAAAATTTATGAAATACCATCAGGAAATACTAACTCGTAAAGTAAGTCATTAATATTATACAAGAAACAGCATATTATGTCATCACTGGCAACACGCACCAGTTGTACATTTTTTTTCAAATTTGAGGTATATGAGAAGGTGTGATTAACCTCTCGGTCGAAGATGGACAATTTGTCCTAGGTAAACATACTGCCCCCACGAAAGTGTTGATACGGTGATGCGCCGCTCTCCCTACCCCCGCAAATGAAATTTGTTTCACGGTAAAGCTATAGTCCAGATCCGCATTGGGGTCGGGAAGACCGGTGCTTCCGAGTGCCAGTTGTTGCAGGCACCATGGTCTTCGCGTATCGCACTCGGGGGAGTCCATTGCGCAGGTGAAGTTGGGGGCCTCGAAAGGAGATGAGACAAATAAGGCGCACTTTGTGTTCTGATGCGCCTTACCTGAGAAGAAGAAGGTTGCGAAATTGTTCTTTATCTAGGGGGAGTTGCCATAAGGCAGCCGCCACTGGTGATAGCGTTACCGTGTCCCTTCCAATGCGGCGAAGGTGGATTACTGTGAGGTTTTAGTCGGTGTGAGCCTAACATAACCAGTCCTTGCCCCTGCGAGGCGGATATACGTTGGCATTTGAGACAACTCTCTTACGACATCATCATGTGGTAGGTCTCATGTTTATACCGGATTTTAGGGGAAGAATAAATATTGTGAGGCGCCGCTCTCTCTGCCCTCTGCAGCCAAAACTTGGCTGGCGGCGAAGCCATAAACTAGATCCGCAGCTGGGTTCAGTTAGGCTATTGTTTCCGAGTGCTCATTTTTCCTGGTCTCCTGACTCCGGGGTGGGGTCTGGTGGAATTAAAGACCACGAAGGAAGATGCACCTTGTGTTTTGGTGCGCTTTACCTGAGAAGGAGTAAGCTGCCAGCGCTATTGGAGCCACGGATGTATTCCAAAGCATTCCAACAGCCATGTCAATATGCGGCACAGGAACACCATGGGGTTTTAGTTTTATTGCTTGCCCTTGCAAGGCGGGTATCCCTATGTCTTGCGTTATTTTTGATGGACTAATGAGAAGAAGGAGAAGAACGAAAAGACGTATCAAGATTACCAGATTAGATAACGTAATGCTGCAGACTTTGATACGTACTTTATATAATATTGAAAGAAATAATCATAAACTTACAAAAACATTCCACATCAGCGACTGTAGCATACAACCAATTGTAATGCCTCTGAGTAATGGATTCAGCAATTGATTGCAATCAATTTTTCTTGTATACTGTTTTATGAAGACATCCATAAACATGTAAGTCATGCCCATTGTTATTTCAAAGAAAATAAAATCAAAAATTCTGACTGTAAAAAAGCAATACCTACTTTAAAAAAGTAAACTTACAGCATGATACGTCCCACACCTGGGCACTGGTCTCCCGCTATTTCTGAGAGGCGTCTTCATCTACATCAGCTCGCAAAGTCAACAGCTGGACATAGGCCTCTCACGTTGCAGGGAAGATTTGCTTTAATCGTCACGCTTGGTCGGCGAAATGACGATGACAGTATTAGATTTCTTGAGACTTTGGCGCTGCCGCCCGTCGCCAGTCGGGGTATTTTATGTCAAGTGTAAACGAGATAGTTATACTGCTTTCTATCGGAAACCATAATTTTCTTGATTCCCCATATTTGCCTCGTACGAGACCCACAGCCAGGTTTACGAAACAATAAATCTGCGCCGCTTTTCAGTGCATTTTTGCAGACTTTATAATATGCCCTCAAAATAATTTACTCTTCATTGCCAAGGACAATTAAGTCGCCGGCGGGAATCGAACTTGCGTTACATACCCTATCAACTTCATATTTATGAAGCTTTTTGCAAATTGTAATAATATTTCTTGAAATATTTAAACTAGACTAGCTTTTTAAAATAGGCGTGAATGATAAAACATAATACTAAAATATATAAAATACATAATACCGCAATCATGTTGCACCTTAGAAAATATATCAAAGTTGTAGGTGGTTGACGAATATGTAAACGCTAGGTAAACAAATTTCTTTATGCTTTCCCATCTAAAATGTTTTTTAAGAGCGTAATCCTGGAATAATGAGGAGAAAATATTATAACGAGCAAGAGAAGGTTATAAGAAAATGGTAAACTCTTAGAAGTTTTGGAGGCAATTTTGGAACAATTAGTCTAGTGCACTGCTCCAGTGTTGACGGACTTCATAATATGAACTCGAAAATATTTTATTCGTCAAACATTTAGGTTTTCTCATGATATTTCCTTTCACCGCCGAGCATGTGGTAAATTTCACTCTTAAAATTGCAGTGAATGATTAGTGCAAGCGGGAATTGAACGCATACTGTGAAGCGGGGGTTGTTCGCATACTGTGAAGTTTAACGTGAGTGATTATCCAATAAGCTACCACGGCTTTTATTTTTCATAATCCAGAAGTGATTTTTGTGGCTTCTTATTCCAAACGAACATTTCAAACACCTTAGAGTTTGTTTGGATGCGAACAACCCTTTTTCTATTTCTGGCGCCAATAAGCAGTGTTCCACAGTGGGGTTCCAGTTCCAAGGCTATGTAGAGCCAAAATATTTACAGGCTTTTAAACATTTCATGATTGTTCTCAGAGGTGGGAACGTATGCTGTAGCCTTTATTATTTGAAATTTTCTGTAGGTGTCCATATGGGCTACCGCCTATTATTATAATAAAAAAATTGGCCCATTTGCCATCAGGTACACGACTATTACGATTATTACGCACGCTGCTCATTTTTTTTTAATCCTATGATGTATAATTTTTTTCATGAACATGATAATAATATATTATACATTGCAAAAATATATAAAATATAGATACAAATATACATTCGTGTTTGCTCTAAAAAGAGACACGAAACTTGTGACATAACAATATAGAAGTATCTCATTAAACAAGGATAAAGGGTCTATTACAATAAAAACACAACTTACGCTTTTATCATGTAAAGACGAGGATGTACTTATTTTTAAATCCACTAAAGTCATATTGCTCAACCGTACTATAGTAATTATTACCTGTAATGTTAAAAAACTAATGGTTACTCTTAAACAGCCTTACTTACTGCAGCTCATCACAAATCTCCTGCTGTGTATATTTGTGGCAATCTATTGGGGAATCCAATAGATTGTCACAAATATATACAGCAGGACAAAGTACGGTCCTGAGCCACCCGCATCCATCGACTACCTGAGTGTTTCATCAGGTCGTCACTCCATATAGTGGGGCGCCACACTAGTATCGCCCAATACTACTCTTTCCACTACGAGGCTGTCACTCAAGAACCCCCATTGCTTTTTGGTTCTTTGAGGTATATGGTCGGCCCATTGCAACTTCAGCTTACTTATCCGTTTGGCTATGTTAGTTACTCTTGTTTATCTGCGGATATCTTCGTTAAATTTTTTATCGCGCAGAAAAATTTCAAAAATAGTCCTTTCCATCACTCACTGAGTGATTTTGAGCTCCCTTATACGGCCAGCAGTGAAGGACCACGCTTCAGTTCCATAATTTATCACTGGCAACACGTGGTTCGTTCATTCACATTAAGATTCTGAGGAATTTCGGACAAGAAATTCGACGTAGATTCCCGAACGCAGCCCAGCCGGATTGGATTCGTCAATTATCAACTCTCTGCAGTTGGATAGGTTTCATGCTTTTGTTCTTTACTCGGATAGACATCGTAGCGTTACTATACCAGTACTTCAACGGCTCGATATAACGACTGTTGGCAACGCTGATGGGACTGTAGCATCACCCAACTTTTGACTGAATCAAAGATTTCCTCACAGTCCACATATGCGAGACATAACGACATAAACAGCCTAATAGAAAATAAAGCATGTGGTTCTTTATCTTTATGTTTTTTATTAGGTTGTTTTTTATAGAGATTAGGCTTCATACTTCCATCCTATGCGTTAATACATCATATTAAATACAAACCCCGATTAAAACTGAAATAAATAAAATTGGTACGGATGCAATTCAGTCTACCCTATCAGCTTATTAGTTATTCATTATGCAATTAATCGACACGGTAAATTAAGTACACTGAGGCTCTTAAACAAACCTTAGGAAAACGAATAAAAAAGTTTAGTTTTCAAGTTTGGATGTAGTTTTTGGTTGTAATTCATCACAGGGACAAACATGATAGACGGGATTTGAACTCACGACCGTCATACATAAATACACCACCTCAATTAGTTACCCACTGCGAAACCGAGCCATCAATAAATTAATGTAATTTAGTTAAATTTAATGTGTAGTATTCACAGAAATGTAAGAAATGATTATGTGTCCTTTATCTCTTTTAATATAGAGTAACTTCATCTTATTCAGGCTTGGATGGTAAAACAAATTACATTTGAAAAGACTTGTTTACTATTCTCTTGATTATACCTATACAGAATTCAGGACAAAATAACGCAGGTATATTATTCCAATATTTTTGTAAGCATTACAAATGACGAATCTTACTTCGTCCGAATGCTAAGTATATTTACGTGGAACAGATAGAAGCCTGCCGAGCGTTTGAAAGGTCAATAATGAAAAGGAGATTGAGTAATTAAATTAAGTAATTATTCTATAGAACACCGAGAGACTGGCCACTGTACCCCAATGTTTGAGAAAGGGCATTTCAGTAAATGTCAAATTGAGCCTCTTGGCATATTCTCTTCAATCTTTTCAATAAGGCTAAAGCTACTTGTTAACTTATGGCGCTATAATGACATAGGGAACTAGCGATCCGCCCCGGCTTCGCACGGGTGATATCTGGATCTCGACAACAGCACCACCTACCGGGTCCTTTGGCATATCTCTTCAATAAGACCAAAGCTACTTTTTAACTTATGGCGTTATAATAACATAGAGAACTAGCGAGCCGCCCCAGCTTCGCACAGGTGCTTTCTGGATCTCGCCAACAGCGCCACCTACCGGGTACTCAAACACACACCAAAAATTCATCAAAATCCATTCAGCCCTTTTCGAGTTTTAGCGATCGAGCTATAGATTAAAAGTTTAAATGTTTTTATTTTTATAAAAATCAATTGCTGTCTGTTAGTCTTGCTTAAACTCGAAAATGGCTCGACTGATTTTGATGAAATTTTTTGTGTGTTTGAGTGGGTCCCTGGATGGCTTAGATTCACAGTTGGACCCCGTAGGTGGCGCTGTTTTCGAGATCTAGAAATCACCCATGCGAAGCCGGGGCGGATCGCTAGTTATAAAATAAAAATCCAGCCTTTGAACGATGGTTTTATTGTTAAAATTTAAACTTTTATACTTAGTTTTTTTTTGCTATAACTTCTTGTACTATTATTTATTCTATGCTATATCTATGCTAGTGCTTGACTTTAAGGCGTGGGTGGGCGTAGGGTAACCCTTTTATCCCTGACTCTGGTGCAATTTTTATTGCTATCTCTTTGAAACCAATTGTCCTTTTTTGATGAAACTTACCAAAGATAATCTATGAAGTGTAAGCAGTGCATAGATTCGTTTTTATGTCTCTATCTTATTTTATTGACCTTTTATTTACTAACCCCTAACCCTAAGCCGATGTAATATTTGTTAAAGCGGAGATCGCTGAGCAATGCAAAACGGGCTTAACCTTCTTAACCCATATTCCGATGCAATTTTTTTATTACATACTCTTCTGAAACTAACTAACTACATAGTGTGAACAGTGCATAGATTATGGCTCTAGGTATTTTCATTGATAAAAAAACGAGACTTTCACATAAGTATACACAAATTTGTATGTGAGTGTAAATAAATAGTCATGAGTCACCCGATGAAGAATAGCATAACGCTTGGTATGTTTATTTGAAAGTTGAGAGATGTATCAATTACTGGTACAATATGAGTTGTGCTACTATTTTCAAATTTTAATTATATATTCTCGTCTTTTCATATTTGTTGTTGTTTTGGTTAAACTTTTAGTATATATACTATTAACTAATGGAAGTACTTACTAAAATTAACTTTTAGACTAAGACTATGATGTTTAATTAAATATATATTAAAATATTCTTTATCCCTTTAAATAATAAATTTTATGATACTAAATAACCCCACCTCACTTTTGTCCGCAACTCAGACAACAAATTACTACATAATATTATAATCATAAGTTTTTTTAATCTATAGATACAAATAAAATTGAATTATCAATCTGTTACTATAACTGCCTTATATTGAGCTAAGGAGGTTGCATGGCATTAAGATATGGACAACTATTTTTTACCACATTTTTATTAAGTCAACGTTTTAAAACGTGGTAGAGCCATGCTGCAGCTGTATTAATGTAAAGTTGTAGCACGAATGGGTCGACTCGACCGGTGTAGGACCACGCTCTCACAGAATACCAGCGTAAAATAGCAGCTTAATGCTGCTGTGTTTCGTATGGTGAGTGTAGAGAACCGGAAACCCTTTTTACTGGAATAGAGGCATTCCATCTTAGTCCTCACGGCTGACAACGCATCTGCATTTTGATTCGCAAACGAGGATAGATGTAGATGTCTATGGGCCACAGCAAACACTTACTATCAGGTGGACTGTGTGCTCGCTTGTCACCCTTATTCTATAAAAAAAGTCACTTTCTTGATACTCTGTCGTTACGGGTGGAATTTAGTAATTGATTTTATACCAAATTCCCGATGAGCTGGAAACTTGAAATTTTGAATATAGCTCATATTCAGATGACAATGCAAGAATATGATAAGAAAACGTGTTAATTTATTTTTAATTTAAAAAATTCACTAGATTAAATTGTCTGTCCGGGCTAATCTTTGGAATGGCTAAACCGAATGTAATGAAATTTCACGAACAGATAGAGAGCAATGCCAGAAAAGATCTTGGCTATATTTTATTCAAAAACTTGGAAAATATTAAAAAAAAAAAGAAAACTTCATAAACTAAACGGTCTTTGTTAAATTTAACAAATAACGCTACATTAGTTGACCCTACCTAGGCAAAGCCGGGCCGGGTTGCTAATTATTATAAAATGATGCAACACAATCACTAAAATGATCTTATCGGTGCTGGTGTAAAATATAACATTCGCTGGATTTATACTAAGTGCAATTCAATTAAGCTTTTAGGAATAGTTTAGAATTATGTACATGTCTCAGATGCCTGTTATATAATGACATACATTAAATAACAGGTATCTGTTATGTAATGTAATACATAATACATATACACCTATTCTGTGTCTGTCATAATGTCAGTGTATTCAAATAATTCAGCCGGCATACTCATCGGGAATTGTTTAATTAGATGACGACATACCTTTCAGGAATTCTCTACATAATTATTATTGTACTACTTGGAATACCCACTTGTTTATGATTCCTACTGAATGCGAATCTCTTTTTTTATAAAATATGTGTAACAAACGAGCATACAGGCCACCTGACGGTAAGTGGATGCCGTGGTCCATAGACATCTACATTTTTATCCTCAATTAAAAATCAAAATGCAGATGTGTTGTCACTCGTGAGGACTAAGATGGAATGCCTCGTTTCCAGTAAAAAGGGTCTCCGGTTCTCTACACTTACCATACGAAACACAGCAGCGTTAAGCTGCTATTTTACGCTGGTATTCTATTCTGTGAGAGCGTGGTCCTACCCCGGTCGAGCAGAGCCATTCGTGCTACAACCATAATATAGCTGCAACGTTGCTCTACCACGTACAATATATTTTATTCAACATTGGGACGCATCGAGACATTGCAACATATCGAGATCCTTTTTACTGGAAACGAGGCACTCTATATTAATATTCACGTGTAACAACTCATTCCTGCATTTTGATGAATCCATAGATATTGTCTATGACCAATAGCACCCTTTTACCATCAGGAAAGCTGTATGTTTGTTTGTCACCCTTAATAATAAAAAAGAACAAAGCAAAGATATTTGCGATCATATTTCTACACGCGTTTTATAAGCAACGCAATGCGCATTAATAAATAAGTCAATGGCTACAATAAATAATAATATAAGTATAATAAAAAATGCATTTATTTCGGTAATCTTGTTTGCAACATATTGCTGAGACTTCCCAGTGAGTAATCAGAGGATACTCCTGTTGGGAATGGCCTGCTACTTCCCTTAAGGATGACAGTAAGATAGACTATTACAATAAGTCTATTATAAACCTCTAGAAAAATTGTAATTTACATATATATTAAAGAGTGTGTCGAGTGAGTGTGGGGGTGTTGTTGTATATACATATGTATGTGTGGGTAAAAACTTTTATTATCTCTCCGCTAATATTGCTTAGTTTTTTGATTTCTTACTCAGTGAGATATTTTACTTTCCTATCACATTATTTTCGGCAATATTCTTCTTGCAGTTGTGCCCAAGCATTTATGACCTCCGATCCTCAATTAAGTTCTTCTAATAAATTCTAAATTAAATAAAGAAAATTCAAATATGAATTTTACATTAAATACAATTATTAACTTTGAATTTTTTAAGATAAATGAAAAAAGCTTGTTCATCTGAACCGTCTTTTATTATATAGGACTGTGATTGTATTTTTCTTTGTATAATATTCTTTATTATTTTTGCACGTAATTTGAAAATACTACCTCAATTTTCAAAACTTTTATTTTCACTAAATTTCTAACAGTTTTGCTTGTGCACATGAATACTCTTCTGGGACAATGAAATAGTGGTGTAACATTTACGGGTTCTTGTCGCAATAGACTGGGAAGATGTAATGTTGGAAAGGTGTCAATGAGAAGGAGACGTGTTGTTCTGTCTATATCTCTAATTATACTACTAATTTAACTATAAACTAGCATTAAAATATTGTTGGAAAAGAGGGTAAAAAAATAAAATGAAATACGAACAAATGAAGGTAGATCCGGTAATCTCCCACTTGTTCTAGCAGCATAAAGTATCGCACAAGCGACCAAGAGGGATCAGCCGGTAATTCTACGAGTCTCGCTGTCGTTACTATGCCTGTTAGGGTATTCTACTCGCGAAGGCAAGGAAGATCGTGTTGCTGAGAGGCTGTCCTGTGTTACATTAAGATGGGTAGTGATGCTGTTGGTTTGCCTACTTTGGTGTTATCATGTAATTGGGTCCTGATAGTAAGCAGGGTTTGTTACCGAGTAGTGTTCATTTATTTAAATAATTTTGAGAATCATTTCTATCATCAGAAGTGGAATAATTTCTTACAATATAATTATAGCGTAAGGTTTGAAATTAAGTCGCCTGAATTTGGGGTTAGGGGGTAGTGGGGGGAGGGGGAGGGGAGTTGATTCACAATTTAACCCGGTATGTGCTGCTGTTGAGATCCAGAAATCACCCGTGCGACGGTGGGGGGGATCGCTAATAATAAATAAAATGAAGCCCAACTTCTTCGCTTCGCGTTCGACTTACGCAAAAGAACAAACATGTTCATATAGAACTGTGATGAGAATTAATTTAATGATTGCTGAATACGCCCGCTTCGTAGATATAATTTTAAGAAGACATTTATATATAAAAACTGGACAAATGCAATTCGACTGGAACCCTACTAAATTGAACCCTTTGAGTGCGCCAAAGGGTTCCATTTACACTTAGATAAGTGTCTGCTTTCATCTAAATAAGTTACTAACATTCATAAAATTAGAAATAGAAACCGAACATTGCTTTAAAGAAAAGGTCGGTCGGATTAAATGACAACGGCCTTTGAGATGGCTCAGCAAATTATCAACTTTCCGCACTCGACTCAGTGCAACGCAGAGCCAAGAGGCTTACCGGCGACAAAAAGCTGGTGGAAACTAAGCCTCACAGCTTAGTTCACCGCCGCCAAGTTGCTTGTTTGTCGGTCTTCTACAGATTGTAGTTCGGAGAGTGTGCCCATGAACTTCATAAGCTCACACAACTGTGTTTTTAATACGGTAAATAAATCAAATAGCAGCCTATTAAAGTAAGCAAGAATAATTGAGGAAGAGGTCACGGTACGAGTATTTAAAAATTGTAAGATAGGGCATAGTTGAAAACTTTGTCCATATTTAATTGATTAAGATAACCAAGGAAGAATAAAAACAAACCAAAATAAACTTGAAGATGGTGTTAAAATCTATAAGAAATCGATATATTACACTTATAGAAATCTGTCAAAGATTTAATTTAACGGATAATTTTATTCCCAATATTCAATATTCATAATTCAGATGATTTGTTTTCAAATAATATTTATCGAGATACAATATCACTCACCTTTTATTTAAAGGTTTGTTAAGATTCGTCATCAATATTACATTTTTCTAATAACTATAAGCAACAAAACGAAGCTTTAAATCTGACAATCGAATTAAATAAATGTAAAAGTTATTCAACAAATTATGCTAGAAAATGAAAGCAAGAAACTTGATAGGCACATTTCTTTTAAAATAGTAATCAAAAATCACTACGTCATAATAGTAATTCACAAAGATTATATAATCACTACGTCAAAGAGTATATAATCACTATGCTTTAGTAATAGCACATTTGTGTTAAAATCAAATACCAACATGTGACAACCTTGGAGTAATTACATAATTATAATCTTAAGCTCTTTAAGCTAGTTTTTTTTTATAGGATAAGGGTGACAAACAGCACACAGTCCACCTGATGGTAAGTGGTTGCTGCGGCCCATAGACATCTATCCTCGATTACAAATCAAAATGCAGATGCGTTGTCACCCGTGAGGACTAAGATGGAATGCCTCATTTCCAGTACTTTTTACTGGTTTCCGGTTCTCTACACTCGCCATACGAAACACAGCAGCGTTACGCTGCTATTTTACGCTGGTATTCTGTGAGACGTGGTCCTTCCCCGGTCGAGCCGACCCATTCGTGGTACAACTATACTACTAATATAGCTGCAGCATGGCTCTACCACGTATAGAATTAATTCCTAATTACTCTGCGGTGACGTTAATATACTTTCAATTGAATAAATTCTAATCAACGAAAACCTTTTGCATTACCTACGCGGAATAAAAATAGGCTTTGAACTATAAAGGCGGCTCCTCACGTTGGCCAACATAGTGACGATGTGTTGGCAAAGATATTAGCCAAAGGTTTGTGATGGCGTCCACACGTTGGAAGGTCGTTCAGTTTGCTTCGGTTCAGGCCAATGTGCGGACGAATTTATTAAAATGGATATTGAAGCGCTAACGGCTGCTGCGGTTTATTTATTCACAGCATACCGCTACTACGTGAATGTGTATAAGAAAAGGGTGATCCAAAAGAAATGGAAATAAAGAAATTTTATTTCTTGTGTTCCACAATTAATTTTCGGCTTGCTAGAGCTCTATAAAGCGAAAAGTTTCTTCATTGGTCATTGTTACTGCCATTTTGTAGACACTAGTTACGATGCGTGAATATAAAATTTAAATCAGGTGCGCGCGATCACTCTGGGAGCTCGTAGCAAACTATTCGTGCGCCCAACGTGTGGACGCGGCGGCGAATACTCTGCCACAACCCTTTGATCTTTTGTAAAAAACCGACACCACACGGATCTCGCGCCAACTTGTGGGCCATCATTCCAATACAGTGAAGCACAAACACGCTCTACACGATGGCCATCGGTATTGGCCAACACATTCGCCACTATGTTGGCCAATGTGAAGAGCCGCCTTAAAATACCATTCAGACATGACTGGCGAGTACGCGCGATTGAAATCCATCAGAGCGGATGTACTCGTATAGGTACATTGCAGCTATACATATCTTCCAAGTACGCTTGAATAATTTTGCATCCATATGTGTAGATCTACTATGTGAAGTTAATGTAAGCGGCTAAGCAAAGCATGCAAGCAAAGGCTCCATTACGCAAGATTTTGTATATGGATGGCACTCAGCAAAGCATAACTAATTAATGCATTTAAATTATTTTCAAACATTGACTTTAAGAAACTAATATATTTCCCACACAATACTTTGAATCCTTCAGCCTTGCCCGCCTTTCTCATTAGTTATATGAGATGTACTATTATAAATTATAGATATCTCTACACTTTTTATTATTTTGAATGCGCAAGTCGACGTCTCGAACTCGTCAGTTACCGTAGCAAAAATGCGTGAAGCCTCACTGCCACACGTAAATAGCGATAAATGATAGAAAGAAGCTGGTGTGCACTTGGTGTGCACGAACATACTCTCATAAACTTTATTTTAGGCTAAGGCCGCACTGCAAAATTTCGCCGCGAGTTTTTTATTATCGCGATATAAATTCCGTGTACTGAATTTCACTTAGTAAAACTCCTCTCAATTTTTGTCAGTTCTAATCAGTTGTCAGCCAAGAGGCATGTTTAAAATGTACAACAGAAGTAGAGTCTTGATATATTTTACAAAAGCATAGAAGGCGTTTCAAAAGCCATTTTTAAAAGTTGATTCAACTTACGGCCTCAGAAGCTATTAAAGGGAATCTATTACATTTCTAGAAGTCCTGCGAAAATGTAGTAAAAAGATCTACACACACTTCCACAGAGAGGGTCTCCTATAAATGAGCAATTTTAATCGTTCTACATGTGTACATACAAAATAAATCCATGTATGACAGAAGTAAGATAAAAAACGCGTGGTTTTTTTCGCAGTACGTACTTAGCCATAATAAAATGCACAAAGATTTGTTACAAACGAACGTGGACAAATTTACGAACAGACATTATTAGACAAGGGATTTTATGAAAAAAAAACTGCTTAAAGTTTTTTTTTTCAAAATTAACATATCTGCACATTTGGATAAAGAAATTGTATCTGTTTAAAACCTATTTTGGAATTTTCATAATTCTTACATTATTTATTTACGCTCAAAGTTTCATTAAAATAAGTGATAATATACGGGTATGTTCAGGTCAGTCTGATAGCAAGTGGCTCCAGTCCAGTCCATAAACACCTGCGGCGAACATCAAACAAAGAAGACTATAGATGCGTTGTTAACTCTGAGGCCTAAAGTGGAGTGCCTCACAGCCTGTCATCATAGTGGCTATACTCGTACACTTTAGTCCGGAGCACAGCAATACTATTTGGCGGCATAAATAGGTAAGAGTGTGCTACCTACCTAGATGGACTCCTAGACATTAAAGGAGTCCTATCATCCAGTAAAAACTTTGACTAGTTATTTTAGAAAAGTACCAATAAGCTTAGACTTTACTAATCTCTGTATATAAAAATCAATTGCTGTCCGTTAGTCTCGCTAAAACTCAAAAACGTCTCGACCGAATTTTTTGAAATTACTTGTGTGTGGTTGAATGGGTCGCTTGATGGTTTAGATTCATATTTGGACCCGGTAATCACCCGTGCGAAGTCGGGGTGGAGCGCTAGTAAGTAATAAGTATAGTAACATAGTAAGACTATATCGGTTACTCCGGTCGCATTGCGGGTATCTTCATTACAAATAGTATCACACAAAGAAAAATCAAAAAATAACACTTTCCACAGATTGTTGAGCTACTTTCAGCTTGCAGAAAAGAATCATTTTGTCACACCAGAATATACATTATCAGGGCTTAAAATATACATTTCCACTTCTCATATCATGGCTGTCATTTAAGGCAACTAGGAATTTACCGGAAAATCATGAGGCCTCACGTAGTTGACAGTATAATAGTCATGCTCTGTTATTGCACCAGATGTAAAATACCCAGGTTAGCAGTGGCAAACAGCGTAAAGGATGCAAGCCATCTGCGCCTGGGATTCCTAACCTATTTGTTGTTTCACAATCATGAAGAATTCTTCATTCAGCTCAGTCCAGCAGTGGAATGGCTACAAGATTATAATGATGAAGAAGAATTGGATTATAATTTAATTTATACACATTTAAATAAATAAATTATTTAAAAAGACTATTCTATAACTCTCCTCATTATTAATATCATAATCATTAATTTAATAATAACAGAATTTAAATAAAACACCAATGCAACTACATTAAACATTTATTTATTAATTATTTTAACTTTGGAAGCTGACCGTCACATTAATTATGACGAGTACTTGAACCATTCCATTGTACGACACCATAACATAATACTATAACACGTGTGCCAAAAAGAGTTTTACTATTTACTCTCGCGAGGTGTAAAAACTGCAGAGAATGGCCTAGGCGCTGAAATCAATCCGATTATCGGATCTGCAGATGGCAGAATGCCGTCGCTGCAATCAATTTTAAACTTTTGTAATATGCCGACGATGACTATAAAAATGAACGACTTAGCCAAGGCGTCCCCGGGACATCGTCGCCGACCTGGGAAGATTTTCATTTCTGAATAATGGCACAACACATGAGCATAAAAATAATTGGGTAGTTTTTAAATACGAGTATAGTGAAAATGTTAATACTATGTGAATAGATATAATAAATTTTATAGCAATGCATAGAAAATAAACAAACAAACAAATATAAATTTTTTGAAACCTTCGCCGGCGGGCACACAACAACTTTCTTTTGTTTTTTCGTAATTATATGAATGGTATAGCAACGCATACTGAACAAACAAAGAAACATTCATATCATATTGGCCTTAGCTTTAAATAAGCTATAGCTATAATAGTATAATTGGAATAAATATTTTAAGCTATATTATATGAAAACTTATTAACCGTAAAGTGGCGGTGTAAGAATATCTACTACCCCATATCGTCACGAGGGTGTCGTATAGGCGAGTAAAGGACACTGAAACAGGAGATAGGTAGCAGCATCTTCTTGGTAACAACTATAAATATTTAAAAAAACTGTGGTTGTCAATCCGCCTGCCAAGCGTGGCAGCTATGGCCAAATCCTCCCTATGAGGCAATCTGTGGGGGAGATCTATGTTCAGCAGTGGACTTTTATAGCCTGTGATGGTATGGTTATATATACATATATATATATATATATATATATATATATATATATACATACATATATGTGTGTAAGAGATTTTAAATGATGCTTACCTCAACCTCAAAATTATGTAACATTTTGAGACAATTGCAAAATATAAATTAACCTATATGGTAATATAAGTCATTCTCTTAACCTTAAATAACAAAAAAAAGCCAAAAAAACGACGTATATTAAATTAATGAAAAAGAAAAGTTTAAATCAGTTAATTTCGCAAACTATAAAAAATCATATTATCGACAAATTCGCTGAAAGCATGAATAATATATTTTATAGCATAAACAAAAATCACTAACAGATTTACAAACATCTTAGTGCCCCAATTAGCACAACCCGTAAAACCTAAATATAAGTATACAATTTCTTGCGCTATGCATAATTCAAATGGAACTTGGAATGGAAATGCAAAATCGGAACTCACCTAAACCGAACGGATACAAATGCTCTATATTTTTCAATGTACCCTGATCATCTATAAATCTCTCCGGCTTAAATTCTCTCGGCTCTCTCCATATCTCTGGATCAAAATGTAAATCACCAACGGAACACAGTACTGTTGTTTCTTTTGGTATGAAATATCCATCTATTATAGTATCATTAAGAACTCTTCGAGGCCCCATTAGTGGTACTATTGTGTAAAAACGCTGAACTTCGTAAAGGAATGCTGAAGTATATACGAGCCTGTAATAAAGTAAATTAATAATGCCTGTAATAAAGTATATTATTTTTCATCACATAATATATGAAATTCTTTGTCCGACATACAATTTAATTATCTAAATTAAAAAAGAAATTGTCTATTTCAAAACAAGGCTGAACAAAAAGCGAACAATGTTGTAATTAGATATTCGTCACTGATCAGGTCTCACATCAAGTTAATTAAATTTAATAATTTAATAAAAGATAATTAGTAACCACCAATCAGTGCATTCTCTTGTTTTATTAACAATTTCGACTGCATACCAAAACTAATTATTTGGATTATCCAGAAAATCAACTCGTAATAATTGAAAATAGGTTGTTCCGTAAAGAGTACCAATCATTTTGAAAAATTAGGAGTATTGTTGCAGTGCAGATATAATAAACGGTCACTACAAAAGCGTATACTGAAAACTAAATACTGTATTTTAATAAATGTCATGCGCGTTAAGGTTGGGCTAAAACTCTACTGTTATTTCATTATTCTTTTCTTTATTTGCTGCTTCTAAAAAAGTTATAAAATCTACATATTATCATAGAACAGGAAAGAGGTTGAGTTTCTTAAAAAATTTTTAATTTGTGTTAGGCAGGGTTATAAACAGACTTAGTATCAATTAAGATTTTTTTAGAATCTGTAGTTTCTAGTATCACATGAAAACAGCAGAATCAATTTAAATAAAATTATTATATAGCATATAGTCCTATGTTAACATATAGGCAAGTTTCATTTTAATTAGTACAGTAGATGCAGTTACAGCTCTCCCTTCCATACTTCCACATATAAAGTGGAAGTCACAATTCTCAAGTATTGCGGTCTATGACGTACTCTATTCTAGGTTAAAATATTATACAAAAACAAAATATGGCTAATGCGGGTACAGATAGCGCCAGCGTAGGATATTTTTTAGAATTCGAAACTTGTAATAATATTGAAGAACCATTTTTTAACTTTTTTAAATGTTTGATTTTTTTTTAGAATGTGACCATATAAAATGAAAATATATCGTAGGATATGTATAAGCTTGCTTTTTTTGAAAATCAAGCTTAATAGTTAAAAGTGATATAAGTGGTATCAATATTACTTAAAAAAAAACTAACAGTAGGGTTCCTGCTTCTTATGAAGGATGAGGAACTAATGTATAAGAGTAACTAAAAGGTACCTTTTACATTTCGATAAAGTATCTTTAAGGCGATGTTGCAGTACTTTTCAACTTTTTTGAACCGCTGCAATTCCACATAAATGTAATTATTGCACAAAAACAAAATCGTTTTATAAAATTCCTCGTATATAGGCGAAACACGTGTCCTTTTATCGACAGTCTTTCCTAGTATAGTGGTGTTGAGAGTAGTGGTGTTGGTCGTGGTGATGTTTTTTTTATAGAAATAGGGTGACAAACGAGCACACAGTCCACCTGATGGTAAGTGGTTGCTCAGGCCCATATACATCTACATCTATCCTCGTTTGCGAATCAAAATGCAGATGCGTTGTCAGCCTTGAAGACTAAGATGGAATGCCTCTTTTCGAATAAAAAGGGTCTCCGGTTCACTACACTCACCATACGAAACACAGCAGCATTAAGCTGCTATTTCACGCTGGTATTCTGTGAGAGAGTAGTCCTTCCCCGGTCGAGCCGACCCATTCGTGCTACACTATAAAGATAGCTGTTGGGGTATGTGGTAACGGGAATAATGCATGCAATTGAGGGAGGGCGGGAGGTGCTCTTCAAATAAGGTAAGCCACATCATTTTTATTTTTACGTGGATATTAGCAATTATAGACAGAGATGCGATTGATAATTCACGTCTATGTCGAGGGATCAATAAAAAAAAATTCATAAAAATGACATTAAATCGCTATTTAAACGTGTACTTTGCCGAGATTTTATAATGAAACTGTGTATAACCTATAGCAAATGAAAAAGCCTATTTTTTTGGCTTATATTAAAAATAAGTTTTACAAAATAGTTTTAATTTTTATCTTATGAATCGTCGCGGCCATACCCACCGAGGCAGAGGTTGGGCATACGTTAATTTTTATAAAATTCTCCCCGTTTAATATTAACTCGCTCGACAATTGTGGAAGTGAGGTAAATTTTCTAGACAACCGTACCGCAAGAGGGCCTTGGTATAAAAATATACAGCTTTGTCTATCGAGATGTCACTGGTTCAATAATTAAACTATCGACTTCGATTGGAAACATTCAGTCACAACTGCTAATAAATATTTATAGATACTTCCATTTTTAATTTAAATTAGATTCACTCTGCGCCATAATATGTTGGTAGAATGTGTTAGAAATGATATAGAAAGATGCCAATTCCTATTTTTCTTATCGTCGTGGAAATTATATTGTTATGGTTAAAAGTATCATTGCTTCCCAAGTATTAGACAAGACAAGAATTAACTAGTATCTAAATATTTAAGAAGATTGTGTTAAAGAAGAATAATAAGAATGGCATGATAATTGTATATCAAAACTCTACTTTGTATTTAATTCGTTTATTTATTGACAAACATCTTAAAATCTAACAGAAGTAACCATCCAAAACAATTACCGTGAAATGTGACAACTTTGCCTACCAAGATATCTTTGCCCAAAAAGCAATTTTTAAACAAATCCGTTATTGCGGGAAAATATTTTAGATTTATGGCAACATTGATTAGTTGAGTGGAAATTCAGTTATATTTGTGGCTACACTAATTATTGCATGTGTTTCTGATTTCACTCAGTAATTTTTCACAACTTGGTGAGTGTGGTGCGTGTTTTCGCGGGCAAAATTTCTTTAGTAAAGTGTTTGTGAATTGTACTTCATGGCGAAAATTCAGGTTAGTTTTTTGAATGTATGTTATAAAATATCAACTGTAGAGTATTTTAATCATAGTTTCAGTACTAAAGGGTTTATAAATCAAAACTAGTGATGGTGGGCAAAGTTACCCAATAATGTTCAGACTCAAAAATGTCAATGCCAATGCCCGCCATCAAAAACTACTAAGGGTTGTCACTCTTTTGTTTTTTTTAAATCGATTTTTTCGTTTATAAATTTGTTATTCTATTTACGTATTTTTTAACTTATCAAGAATTGAAGTCGTTGTCAATTTTTTGATTACTTTCATAGCAGATGGACTGACATAAATTTTTGTATAATTAATATACTTCCGAAAATGATATTCTAGTTTGGAAGTATTTATGGGCGGTTTTCTCACGTGAATTATCATGATTGGCCGACTAGTTTTGAACTTGACCAAAGTCTTTAATCATGAGGTTGCGATACCACGCCGTAACTAGCTATGATTAAGGAGTCACGTCGAGTTCGAAACTAATTGACCAATCCCCATTAAATGCAGCTATAAATTTAGAACTTTAAAATACAAACATGTACGTACGTACATACACACCTGTATTAAATATAAGTACATTTGTATGTATTAACAATCGGTTCTGACCCTACTCTTTTTCTATTTTAAATTTCAGAAAAACAAACACAAGCCTAAAATTCGACTTAGAAAGTCACGACGTAAAATTGGGTCCCGAATGTATAAAAATTACTCCGAAGATATGTTAAAAATCGCATGCGAAGCAGTTGCATCTAACCAAATTACATCAAGAGACGCTGAACGGTAGTTCGGAATCCCACGATGTACTATTGTAAATAAAATTAAAAAATGCATTTAAAACCTGTTGGGCATCCTACAGCTTTATCAATCATAGAAGAGAAAAAAATAGTGAAGGTTTTGCAAGCTTCTAGTGATTTTGGCTCTCCGCTAACTGAACTAGATCTCAAACTGTTGGTTCAAGAATATTTAAAAAAATCTCGAGAACATTTGTCTATACAAATAAATAAATTGAAGTGTCTGTTTGTAATGTTAAAATAAAGGCTTTTTACTAAATTCATATGAAAGTATATACGGCACTAATTAACAAAAAAACAATTTTAAAATTTTTGTCTGTCTGTCTGTCTGTTTGTTCCGGCTAATCTCCGAAACGGCTGGACCGATTTTGACGTAATTTTCATTGGCGGATAGCTGATATTATAAGGAGTAACTTAGGATACTTTTATTTTAGAAAAAGAATTAGGCTTCCGCACAAAAAAATTAAAACCCATGAAATCGTAGTAAATTCCACGCGGGCGACGTCGCGAGGGACAGCTAGTAATAGATATAAAATTGAAGTGTCTTTCTGTAATATCGAAATAACTTATTAAACTCAAGAGGCTATCTGCATGTCATTATGACATGAAAAACCACTTTAAAAAAAATTGTGTCTGTCTGTCCGGGTTAATCTTCGGAATAGCTGAAGCAATTTCGATGAAACTGATCGAACAGATACAGATACTAACCAGGAGTGATCAAGGCTATATTTTATCTACAAAAACTTAGAGATTTTTTTTGCGAAATCGAATAATTGATAAAATGATGGTCTTTGATGATTATCTCAAGCAAATGACGTCACAATAATAGATTCCACTGCATCAAAGCCTGGGCGGTTGCTGTCGTCGTAAGTAATTGTCGTAAGTAGTTACATAGTATATATTAATATCATATAAATACAATACAAAAGCTGTTGTGTACAGCTTGTTGTTGCTTGTACAGTTGTAAGCGTTACGTTACGATTGATATCATAACGAAAAGAATAAATAAATAAATAAATACCTGTAGCTGTCGGACCATGACGGTATTTTGCCCTCTAAAGTTTGACTTATCTCTTCATAAAGCCTGTCCTGTATATTTTTATTTCTCAATACGGTTAGCAACGCAAACTGCAGTACATTGCTAGTTGTTTGAGATCCAGCGATAAGGACATCTAAGCATATAGTTTTCAGCTGCTCTTCTAAAACAAAAATACGTAGAAGACCTTTAAATACTGTAAGGATGAACGATAAAATAAACCATAATAATTCATTTGTGTTCTACATCTTCACAATCTATCCAATATTCCGGAAATAATTAGTTTTCTAGACGTATCAGTAAGCTCAAGATAAACAAGTGGTAAAATAAAAAAAATTGTACAATCGACTTCAATATAAATTAAATGAGAACATCATCAATGTAGTCGAAGTCAATTAAATACGCACTTTAAGGATAACTCAAAAACTAATGGTCAGATCTTGATTTAATTTATATGGGACCATATGAGGAGCAACAGCTTTCAAATAAAAAAAAGAATCATCAAAATCGGTTCACCTAGAAAACATAAAAAAATACAGTCGAATTGAGAACCTCCTCCTCTTTTGAAGTCAGTTGAAAAAAGTATCTCTTTGTGATATAATCCGTAACAAAGGACCGTAGTAAAACCAGTACAACCTAACTTCACTGTCTAGTGGCGGCGTAAATGAATCCTTATATCATCTCGTGGGTATCGTAAGTGGCGACAGAGGAAAACTGAAACACTGGATGGGCAGCAGCATTTTACTGATAATAACAAAAAAACTGGGGTTGCCAACCCGCCTACTAAGCCTGGCAAATATGTAAAATATCCCCCATATGAGATAATCTATGGAGGAGACATATGTTCGGCAGTGCAATTGCATAAGCTGAAAACAAATTCAATGGCATGCTTAACTGGAGTTACAAGGGGCCGGCCACATAGTTTAGCCTCATAATAGTAGCCTCAGCTACCCCCCGCCCCCCACTAGATGAAGTCACGACATAGGGAGTCGATGGATGCTATTAATTGCAGAGCAAGTGGTAAAATTAAAAAATTGTACAACCGACTTCATTATAAATAAAATGAGAGCATCATCAATGTAGCCGAAGTCAATTAAATACGCATTATTAATGATAACTCAAAAAGAACTGTCATATCTTGATCAAATTCATATGGGCCAACATGAGAAGCACCAGCTTTCAAATAAAAACAGAATCATCAAAATCGGTTCACCTAGAAAAAAGTTCTGAGGTAAACAAAAAAAATACAGTCGAATTGAGAACCTCCTCCTTTTTTGAAGTCGGTTGAAAAGGGTTAAAAACACGCACACACTCCACCTGATGGAAGTGGATGTTGTGGTCCATAGACTCCTAAGTCACTCCTTGCTTAAAAATCAAAATGCAATGTGTTGCCATCCCTGCGAAGTGTTGACTAATGTCACATTCCTATATTCGAGAAACATTTCATATACAACGATCCATTTTATTACATTCTATGTGTTCAAGTTTGTAACATATAAACTTCTTATGGATTTTTTTACGTTTTCCTTCGATAATATATAACATTGAAATATAAACCATATTAAAAAACTATAATAAAAAAACTAAAAATAAAAACTTTAATTATCATACAGCCCTACTACCCGTCGTATCGTGCTAAGAACGCTGGCTGCGTTTCCTCGCTGAATGACTATACTTAGCCTTTGAGCGAGAAAAGAACCAGCCCTCTTATCACTAGCAGCGACGACCAGTCGTGGATACAGTTCCTTTAGAAACTTCAACGCACGTGGACCCCACGGTCCGATAGTCTCTACAGCAAATGGCAAAAATATGTAGTCATCTCTCAGAGACTCATATTGGCGCCACTTACTTAGTTCATGCCTCTGATGCCGCCCGGTTCTAAACGAGGTACCCCTTGAGATGAGAGGCTGCTAAAGTGTCTACGCAAGCAGCACCCTACACTAGGGCTTCCTACCACCTCTCTTCCAAGGTACCAAAGTCATATCGTCATAACGTATAAATAAACATATATAATAACACACGTATAAAAAAACTTAAGTTTTTAGAATAAAAATCGTTTTTAAAATTAGTATCAAATTGTATAGTTTTGACACATACATATGTATTTTATTTGGTTATAATATTATGAATAACAAATTTGGCTTAATCAGATTAGTTCTGATATTGGCATGTACTTCGATGGCGTAACATAGCTGTTGTAAATCTTTTTCAATAAGAAGAAAACAATTCATAGACAATAATATATGAGAATTTTCATTTCAATTAAATTCGATTCATAAAATGACTACACATATACACTGAAACAATTGGATACCAATTAATTAAATATCCAATTTCAATTATTATATTTCATAATATAATTTCAGAACATTCTACTTAACAAATGAATTCCCGTAAATTGTGAGAATGAATCCGGCCTGTTGAATTACCATATTATTAATAGAATTGAAGTTACAACGAACATAAAGGACCTTTGATCATTGGTCAACTTAACTGTAAATTAGCCTTGTTCAATAAATTCTCAGCAAATAGTAATTGGATTTTTTTATTGCTAAATTAAATCTTTATTGAATCCACAACTAAAAATACTAACGTAAAAGGCATCAGCAATTTGATTATAGTTCATAACCAATAACTACATAAGATACCCTTGATCACCGTTTCAGTCAGTGGCTCATATATAATATGATATGAAGATCTTATTGACCTATTAACGTTCACTAAGATTATATCAGAATAATCGCAAGCTATCAACTGCGCCGTGTAGTTGCGGCTTAAGAGAATTCACTACCCCATATTAGTTCATTCTAGATAGCAATGTATGGAAAATAAACAAAATTAATGAAGTACTTTTATCAATCGGCATATGTACGTTATCTGGTTTCTGATGGTGTTTGTGCTGTTGCCTTTTGGCTTTTACAGATCTATGGGACACAGGACCCGCGGCCTAAAAAAGGGGTGAAGTTTTATTATTCTGCATCGTTACTTGCGTATCGATGACTCCTAGGATAGTTTGCAGTACACGTGGATGAGTTATCTAACGGGTAGCGGACCCCGGCTCTGACGGCTAACTCGTATCGTTCGATGTTCTGGGCGGTGAGAACCGCCCAGTGACACGGGTGTACGGTGTGTACGCGGTGTGGATGGGTGTGCGGCGCGGCAGTCTGCGGACTCGCTGCGTCCCATCCGTTGTTGTCCTAACAGTGTTTGTGGCACTAGGTAAGTGTACACACCTACCTAGTGCCACAAACTAGTGTACTAGTGTTTATGTGTGACTGGCTGGCGACATTTCGGTCGTCGGCATCTAGCGGAACGGTGGGTTCGATTAGAACGTTACGGGGCCTCCGGAGGCTTTCCGTATCGTTCGGAGTCGGAGCGTATGTGGCTGCGTTTACCACTAGCGGGTTGGGATGTGTCTCGGCCCCTCGGCCCTCTCAAAATAGCGCCAAGACATTTCCTTGAAATACGCAGAGATCGTCGGAAGTTGACAGTCTCTGTGTAAGTCGGAGTTTCGCTGGTACCACTGAGCTCCGGTGGCGATGCAAACGAATCTGTTTTGGATGACTTGGAGGTCGTACAAGTGTCCATGGGCCGCGTGTGCGAAAACTACGCTTGCGTAAGATATGATAGGTCTTACGCACACTTTGTAACGATGGATCTTGTGTCTTAAGGACAGTTTGCTCTTACTGTTAACTAGCGGGTGGAGGCGACTATTGACAAATTTGGCACGGTTGCGGACATTGCGAATGTGTTTCGCGAATGTCATACCGTGGTCAAAAGTGACCCCTAGATATTCGGCCGTTGATTGCCCAGGGATCAGGCGGCCGTACAGGGTGATCGTACCTACCAATTTCTTGGGATTTTTGTTTTGACTGTTGAGAGTGGGCATGGTTTGAAAGTGTATTGCTACACTTTTTTCAGGATTCACTTCGATTCTCCATAAGCGGAACCAATCTCCTAAGCGGTTGACTGCTGTTTGGAGCATCTCGGTGAGGATTCTTTTATTATGGTGGGCGACGTAAAGTGCCGTGTCATCGGCGAAAAGAGCAGTATTCACGGTGGCCTGTGGGACTCCAGCCTTGAGGAGACGTTTTTTTTGGCGAGTACCTTCTTTCCTTATTCGATATCGAAAGTGGCGATTGGCAAGAAAGGCTACTAGGAGGCATACAAGCGGCGTGGAGAGGGATTTCAGTACCCTTTTGCTAATGCTATCGGGGCCGGGTGCTGATTTCTTTTTGAGGTTTTTTATTATTTCTGTGACTTCGTCGGCTGTCCCAGGATCTAAGGGGTCGCCCGCAGGTGGTAGTGCAGAATTACGCTCGACGGTCGTGATGGACGAGCATAGGTGAGGATTGTTCTGCTTTCAGGGCTCTCGTAAACTGCCAGAAGGTTTGTGATGGCTCGATATCCGTCAGCAGATAATCCCACTTATCTTGTCTAAACTCTTTAATGCGCTGTTTAACCTCGTATGGAGGTTGCGCAGTCGGAATTTGTTATCTATAGTACGATAGTGGTCGTACTGTTTTAGAGCCGCGTTCTTCGCTCTAATCAGCTGTCGAATATCACTCGGAAGCTTCGTGTGTCGATTGGTCACGGACCTTACGAGAGCATTCTTCAACTGTAGTTGGTCGATAGGGCACTAATCGCCTCATTGGCGATTAGCGCCCTATCGACCCAACTAGTTACTAGTTACCAGTTGGCATTAGGCGCACTGGAAAGACCAGATTGCGTCGATTAGCCCTATGTGCTCAATCGTGGCGTTGAGCTTGTCCTGTGGGGTGGTGGCTTCGCGGAGTTTGCGGACCAAAGAGGATTATTCAGCAATGTTGATGTTGCTGATGAAGCCGCAGACTAGAGAGAAGTCAGCGGGGAAAGAAGACGAGCCTTGTGGTACGGGCTTCGATTTTAAGGCCTGGGGAGACGGCACTGGCCGTGGGACAAGAAGTGCTGGAGGCTTTACCTAAGCATTGGGTTTCGGCGCGGAAGGCGCGGGAGGGGTAGCACCTTGCACGGACACCCTGGCGACTGGGGCGGGCTTGGTGGCATTTTGAGACGAGGGAGTATTTTAAG
Source organism: Parnassius orleans (assembly GCA_029286625.1). Classification (NCBI taxonomy): domain Eukaryota; kingdom Metazoa; phylum Arthropoda; class Insecta; order Lepidoptera; family Papilionidae; genus Parnassius; species Parnassius orleans. The sequence continues at coordinate 5,709,666 of JAGSMP010000065.1, read as the reverse complement.
TATTTTACAACCTTAATGAACGTAATGAACGTACCTAATTTTAGCCATATTGGTGAGCAAGAGTGTTATTAGTGTTGCTACTTTATTTGAAGTAGACCATAGGTAAGATGTATGAAATATTAAAAAACTTAATTTTTTTAAATATTTTCTACGTATGTTTACATCATAAGCATTGACCCATGTTATTCCTGGACTTATAGGTCCCATGTTTAAGTGGGACTTATGTATAACAAAAATAATGTACCAAGTGTGTTACTTGCCCATCCTGTCGCAAAAAGCGACTAATTGGATATTGAGCTTGTGTTTGTGTAAGTGATGGGCTATCCATATTTTTTTAATTCCATCTATACCCTTTTTTTGACTAAACTAGGCCCGAGTGGCTCGCTGCTCTTAGCAATCTGCCTACTCCTCGGGATCATAGATGATGAATAAACATTAAACATGTCTAGCTCTACTTCGTACTCATCAACGGTTTGTGATGCGTGTGAGTATATTAATCTTCCTAGATAAATGCGTTATCAGGCGAATTCTGGTAAAGACCGAAATCTAGCAATGGATTCATACGAGTTAAAAAAACGCATAAGACCCCGTGGACTTATACTTTGACAGAGGGGATCGCCTGCGTATGACTACTGCCTCCGATCCGTCGGTGGCCCGTGTTGCCCTATGGTTTTACTAGCCAAAAGTAGAATTATCAATTTTTGCTTTCCAACTAGCATGCCCAACATCAACCCAACATGGTGTGAATATAGGAGATATGTATCTATATTATCTTCAAAAAAAGTAAAAAATACAATTGAAGGGTGGTTAGAAGACAGGATTAATATTGATAAAATACTTAAAAATATATTGCTTACCAGTAAAACTTTCATTGTTGTTTTCCATCTCTTCAATAAATGAGTATATGAAGTCGTTTCCTTTAACTGACTTATTTTTATGCTTGCTTATTGCCTCCTGAAAATCAATTTAATTTTATCTGTTAAAAGAAGATATTTTCTAAAATACTTGATTTAAATTCAATCTAATATATAAAAAGTAATTTTTGTTTGTTCGTATTTTATGCGCTGCCATACCGTTCATCAGATTGCGGTAAAACTTTGTCAACTTATTGCTTGCACTTGCGCGAAGGTTATAGGCATACTCGTAGTACAATTAACTTACAGTAGGTGACGCGCGTATCGTGACAACAAATTTATTTGAAAATTATATATCTTTCAACTTCACTGAATGTATTATCATTCCTAATTAAACAATACAACTCTTCCAAATTTAAACGATAATTCCACAATTATTTCTTCTGCGGCAGTAACGCGCCTGGTACCAACTAGTAGGTATATATTTACTTAGTTTCATGAACAAATTTTGAAAACTATATATTTTAAGGCCAGTCAAATAAAACGGAAGATTAACAAAGTATTTAAGAATTCCATGAATATTCAGTAAAGTTCAATTTAGCAATATTTTATTATATACAATATTAAAAACTATAATAAAAAAAAAACAAAACTAAAACTAGTAATTTAATTATCAAACAGTCCTACTCCACGCGGTATCGTGCCAAGAACGCTGGCTGCGTTTCCCCGCTGAATGGCTATACTTAGCCTTTGAGCGAGAAAAGAGCCAACCCTCTTATCACCAGCAGCAACGACCAGCCGCGGATGGATTTTAAGAACTTCACCGCACATGAACCCCGCGGACCGATAGTCTCTACAGCAAATGGCACAAATATGTAGTCATCTCTCAGAGACTCATATTTGCGCCACTTACTCAGTTCAGCTGCCTCTGATGCCGCCCCGGCTCTAAATGAGGTATTCCTGAGATGAGAGGCTGCCAAAGTGTCTACGCAAGTAGCATCCCACACTAGGGCTTTGCCTGTCTCCCAAGGTACCAATGTCATACCGTCGGGTCTCCTGCCATCGTCTCTAAATATTCCACAAGGCTCTAAAATCGAGGGAACATTTATAGAGACAAGAGCCCTTCGGATGACATCGTTCAAAGAACCGTGCCGTGAAAACCTACCAGCACTTTTCTTACAAGAAAGTCCGTCGAGCCCAAACTTGTCGACGCTGCTACCACAGGGGCACTGATGGGGTTGATAAATCGCCTCTCCTAGTCGGATTCCTACAGCGATGCGCAAGCTTTCCCCATCAAGTAATGTGCCGAGATTACTTGATGGTAAAGCGAGTAACCAGTGACTAGATTCCTTAGTCGAAACAGCTAGAAGGCGTGCCTTATCTTGGTCACTATGGAAATTATGAAACAAATCTTTCCGCACCCTCTGTACCAACGGAATATCCCACTGTTTTTGTTGGTTAACTTCCAGTGGAACATTTTCGCCGGGACAGAGCGTTCGCCATGTCTGCCCTGCCTCCGTAGCAAAGCACAGGTCTACTTTATTATTTAAAATTATGTTACATAAATTACTGACACTATGCACGGAAGCAAGGAAAGCAGGCAATGCAACGCTAGAAAGATTTCTCACACCAATACCACCAAATTTTATAGGTAAAGTAGCTTGAGTCCAGGCTGTTGTATTTAAAGTTAAATTTAGAATTTTTTCTATAGCTATTTTAAGATTATTATCAATATCTTTTAAAATATCCGAACATTTCCAGACTGGACTCGAGCGGAGTAAGTATGTAAATCTAGGTACAAGGAGACAATATTTTAAAATAGTAAGCGCAATATGGGGGCTTAATTTATACAATTTATCAACGTGGTTTAAAAACTGATCAAATTTTGTTTTTAAAACAGGTTTAATACTATCGAAAAACAACGGGGCACCTAGCAGGTATAGTGATTCCGTACTGACAGTTTTTATTCCTGGAGAAATATGATTGAAATTTTGAATTAAAGTGTCTCTGTGAGAAACGTCATCTGCTCTACCTCCCAGTGTACCGTCGTCCAGGTACCAGACATTCAGCTTGGATTTCAAATTTAAAATAATGGGTTGAATTTTAGCTATTCTTTGAATCCTGATCTCGATCACCATTTTTTTTTTGTTCTTATTGACAGTCAAATAATAAAAAAAAATCGAAATTATTTCTTGAGGGTGACTAAGCACGCTAAGAACACTAATATTCATTTCATGTCAGAAAAATTAAACTTTTATTAAAACGTTTGTTTTTTAATATGATTTAAAAAATGATTAAGAAGTTTGTATATTTTATAAAACTGGTTTAATTTTACTAGTACCATATCAAGTGTTTTTAATGTTATAATAACAATAAAATCTACTTACCTCGATTATGTTAGATATTTGTTCGTTCATTCTCTTTATAAGACCATACCCACTCAACTCTGGAAATATAAATCTGCACCAAGGTAGTTGATTCAGCAATCCTCCAGTCATAGAGAATGCCTTGGATCTTGCATTTAATAAATCAAGTAAATATTTCAGGCGTTTTTCTTCAATTCGTTCATCTGAAAATTATCTTACATTATTTTTTAGAACTTAATAAAAGAAAATAATTTAAAGTAAAAGTATTAAAGAAAATATTTAATACTTTTTTTTATTTCAATGATGACATGACGTCGTTATCCAAAACTTATCCAATAAAGAAAATAATTTTCGCAAATAATTGCGATTCATTTCTTTTTACTTATACTTGACATTTATTTATTTAACAATTATGTAATAATATCACTGTCAAAGAAAGTCAAAATCTAAGTCAAACCAACAAAATGTTACCAAACAAAGCCAGATCCATAAATAAATCACATTCTAAACACATAAACAATCACAATATAAATCAAAGATGTTTTTTCCTTATATATTATTCATACAACAAGTTAATATTCTATGATTAAAAAGTTAACAAGCACGTTCCGAACGATCAGTCAACACCTTTACCGAGTCCTAGTTTTGAATCCAAGCCAGAATATATGTGATGTGTTTTTGAAGTGAAACTTCTATGGTATCGTTGTGATTTCAAACGCGATCAAACGAAAAAGCGACACTAAAAAGAGACAAACATACATCTACATGAGTTAGCCTGCGAGAAAATGAGATAGAATCTAAACTAATATAATAAAGCGGAAGAGATTTTTTGTTTGTTTAAACACGCTAATCTCTGGAACTACCAGTTCGATTTGATAAATTATTTTTGTATATTATGGCCATATTCACGACAAATAGTATTGGCTATCTAAAATCAGGCTACACCTCTCAGCTAGCCTTAAATATTGATTTTTGTTAAGGAAGTCTGAAGAAAAAGCGCTCGCGTACTGCTTTATCCACGTGCGCTGCCGTAATGGTTAGTCATCCGTAAATACTATGTCCTACAAAAATATTGATCTTTTCTCCATCTAAAATAAAGTCTGCGATACTATAGGCCTATTTCTTATACATAAGACACAATAAGGTGACAAAAAATATTGAAAATTAAAAAGTTATCTACGAGCGTTAATAACGATTATAGATAACTAGGCATGGCATATTAATCCTTACGAACTAAAGTTACTTTATCATCAAGACAAATTTATGAAGATAAACTTTGCTCTTCATAGCATGTTATTTGGACGCATAGTTTAAGAGATTATGAAAAATTTAAATAATTCAACACTCGGATCAGCAGGCGAACGAAGGCTAACCACCACCACGATGAGAACCGAGAGAGACCAGGCCTCAATAAGAGAGGTGTCATGTCGCGCTCTGTGTGCGGTGCTTTAAAAATGGTTAATATAACTTTTAACTGTTAAAATAAATAATTCAAAAATTACAAATTTATTACCAAATAAATACATTTAATTATATTGAATAAAATTATCATATCCAACCCATTCTTAACAATCCACGATTTCATATCTTACCGATTTATATTAAATTAGTCGTGTTTAGGCCATCTAGTGTCTATTTTACGGACCACCTTGAGAGTCAATCAATAGAAAGAAGTAGACGTCGCTATTACAAAGCAATTTTAGTCAAAAGAAAATGTTCTTTTGATTTAATACACTAAAATTTAGGCTCTACATGTCCGAAAATAAGGATTGTAACATTTATTTTCTATAAAATTAAACTATATATACTATAACTAACTAACTATATTTTATGTCGCACTTGTGGTTGAAAATTATCAAATTAAATAAATCATTTTTTGTGAAATATTTTTGTTTTATATTTCATTTCATTTGAAGGTTTCACTTCTACCGTGCGTGAACTACACGCATGATTTTTTTTTTGTGTCGCATAATATATTATTGTATTTATAAAATTATCACCTATATTTTAATTTATAAAAAACTGCAGAAACAATTTTTAAAAGCTTGATTAAGTATACACGCGCACGCACACATGAACGCACACACGCATTTACGTACGCTCTCTTCACGCACGGAGAAAGAGAGAGAGAGAGACACACACACACACACACACACACACAAATATTGGTGCGCCGTTACTAACGCGAATGTGGGTAATTCCCACTTGAATCATTTTTAGCAGCATACTTAGAACTCAACAGTTAGAAAACGCAAACAACTCATGGCGCGGAGTCCCGCTCTAGCACTGTAGATATGCTAAATATTAACCGATTCGTTGCGGCACCCATTTTCGACAACTTTTAGCTGTGGCGGCGAACAAAATATATCGTGACACGCCTGGCGTGTCAAGCGCCATAGAAGTTGATGACACGCTTATTATGCCATCAGCCATGTGTAAAAATAATTTTCTTTTTTTATGATTTTTTCACTTGTTTAGAGTTAATTAAGTTTAGTTGACATCAAACATCAGTTGCAAACGGAAGTATACTTGCTTTTAGTGGGTAACTACGCGTTTTTCTACGTGTTTTCCTTGAAATGCAGAATAAGTGACTTTTTTATGCAAAGATTACAAGCTTTTTGTACTATTTTTTGTTTTATAAAAAAAACATTTACATAAGTAGGTACAGCTAAATCACCCTGGAAAACTTTGGCTTTTATTAAATTAAATTTTCACCTAATAATAACATTTGTAAATATCAAACAATCAAGAACCTTCATTTGGAAAAAAATAAGGTTTATGATTCATTGATATTTACAAATGTTAAATATTATTTAATGTTATACAAATGTAAAAGTAAAGTCGATCTGAAAACGTCTAATTAGTAAGAATAGCAAAATAAGTGTTTTCAAAAAGAAAAGAAAAACGCCGGTGCTGTACGGCGGCGGATGAACAAAAGACTATTTATTAGCGAATTTTTTTTATGCATGAACGCGTTCGAACTGTTTCAAGCAAAAACAAACCTTATACCATATCACAAGAACACATGGCACTTCGTAGGTCTATACTGCCATATGATAATAATAAGACGGCAGTTCATCCATTTTAAGCAAAATTAAATAATAAGACACTCATTGTTTTTAACAGGAGACTTGATTTCCAGAAACTTATTTACAACTTGAGTTTGTGAGCGATCGCAATGAGTGCTATGTTTTGTTACTTATTAGACTATTTTACCACAACATGATTTAAAAAACCCATACAGTAAAAAGAGTACCATGTACAAGTTTTAAAAAAGGTTGTCAACCCCTAAAAATTTCAAATTCTCAAAATATCCAGAAACTAAGCTGTATGCAAGAACTACTTGCAAAATAATGAATATTTTGTTCGTAATAAATCTTCCAAAAACGCAATTTGAGCGAGTTATAACGATTTTTTAAAAGACACGACTCGCGTGTCATACTCCACACACAAAAATAATCGATGGCACGCCTGGCGTGCCATCCGCACTGAATCGGTTAAGCTGTTCATGTATCTACAAACAACTGAACAATGAGACTATTCCTCGAAGCGATCGCTATTATTATAATCGAGTTGCTAAAATCACCTCATGTTTCATTTGATCGAACATATTAAAGAGTATTGTTTTCAAATAATTAAGTTGTAAGTGGATCTAAAAATATGGCTTGGACTTTACAATAAAATCGATAATAATATGGAAGATTAAAAGTTCTTCAAAGTTTTATCTTCCAATTGTTAAGTAAAAACTCAGGATACGAATAACTTGGATATTATATTTAAAAATTATATTCATCTATATCTATACATACATAAAATAAAATAGAAGTATCTGCCTGTAATATACGAGTACAAATAATTGCCTTTTATTGAGCGCAGGAGTTTAAATGCATGCCATTAAGAAATGAATAACATTTGTAAAAATTTTGTCCATCTGTCTGTCTATAACGGGAACGTGAAACTTAACGAACAAATAACGAGCAATGCTAGGAGTGATCTTAGCAAGCTACATTTTATCTTGTAATTTTTTATTTTTTCAAAATCATCATGAATAATCATGAATGATTAATGAATGATGATAATCGGTCATTGATGATTAATTTAAAAAATCTAAATGACGCCACATTAATTCCCTTCCCCAGGCAAAGCCGGAATGGTTATTAATACAGTTGATGCACTTTGAGAATGTTAAGAGTAAAAAATATATCAATATATAAATATTTTACCTGCAATATAAGTCCATAAGATATTCATAACCGACATTGCTAACGTACTCATAGTATTGATAGGTATGCCGCAATTCTTTTCTATGTATTTTACTATGTGTAACATCTCATCCTGAATCTCTTTCTCCATTTTTGTTTTTCCAAATCCAACATTTCTTAACTGTTTCACTGTAAATTGTCTGTGTTCTCTCCACAGGGGTCCATCAGCGAATGTTATCCCTAGATGCAGAACATCGGCATAAGTATTAATTGAAATTGACAAAATATGGAATATTAGACAAATGAAATATAAGGCTACATTTTTGAAACGGTGGTATAAAAGAAGTAAGAGAGAAACTCGTACCAATAAGCGATTAATATAAAATTAATATAATATAAGGAAGGTCCCCCAGTAGATATAGTGACGACCTGGCAAGATATGCAGATTGTCAATGGACGGACGAAGCTCAATGTTTCACTCTTCACAAGTTTCCCCAAGGAATGCCATAATGGTTATGATGATTTCGTAAGTACCACAAAAGACTCATTTTCTGAGAGGGCTTTAGGGCAAGGAAATATCCGTCGAGCTTTATTCATATATATAATAAGTATATATTATTTATATATTTGATTTTTTTAATTAATTTAAACTTTTCAGTCATGCTAGTTTTCTCTAGATGTTTTCCTTCACCGCCGAGCACGTGATGAAATCAGCACTTAAAATTGCAATTAACAATTTTGTTCGCGACGACGAAAAGTGTTTAAAAACATAGTGATTAAAAAACAATATTAAAAGTACAATAGTGTAATTTACAACATGTTTCAAACTTTAGTATTATAGTATAGAGCATTGTTTGGTAATAGCTAAGAAAATAACTCTTATTTGTATAAACAAAAAGTTGACCAATCAGAGCGCGACACGTTATAGAACATTCTAGAAATTATTAATTAACTGCGTAATATTTAGTCCCGAAAATGTTTATGCTCTAGAAGAATTGTGAACGTGCTATTGAATTAGATTAAGGTTTATAGATTAAGGAAATAAAAGAATATTTAGCGTGATGAAACTTATTTCCTACTTATAGTAAAATTAAAGAATTAATGTACCCAAATACTGTGAAAATTTGGGATATTTTGGTTAATAACTTTTTACATTGTTAATATATTAAGAAACCTTTACGGTGTGCTAATAGACACATTAGCGTAAGAAGTAATCGTGTATAGAAAAAATTGTAATTTAAGACAATTGTATAGAGAAAATGTTATGCAATAAAGAGGCAAAATGGACAATAGCAAGCGGCTCACTTTAAAGTAACGCTCGAGTCTACCTTATGGCTTCGGGGCCCAGTAACTTTGTAGTAGCTGAACCAAGAAGTAACTGAATATAGAATATAGTGAATAGTAGCTAGCAACATAGTAGCTGATAATAGCAGCTACACAAGTGATAGTAACAGTTAGTTGCACAACATAGTAGCTGATAATAGCAGCTGGATAAACAGTGAAAATAAAAGCAGATAGCATTAGTAGTAGTAAGTTACTACCGAACAATTTAAAGAAATAGTCAACTGAAGAAATCGTCTGAAAAATATAGTGATCAACCGATAGTGAACAACTGATATAGAACAACCGTAGTTGACCAACCGTATTCAACAACCGTGGTCAATAACCAATAGTCAGAAGATTTCCGCCGAACAGTTGAACAGTCAAACCGCTGGCCACTGCCTTGCCATTTGTATTCTATTTCGTGCATTTTGATTTAACCTCAGTCCACAGTACCCCAGCTGCACCCACAAAGACGGCAGTAGAAGTATCCTCCGGAACCTATAGGACGTGAGCGGCACGCGGAGTACTTTCGATAACACTTACTCCCGAGTTTCTCCCGTCCGGCACATTCGCTGGTCCTTCGAGCCGGATAAACTCGTTGGTCCTTCGGAACCTGATAACTCCGTTGGTTCTTCGGAACCGGATACATAGTCGCTGCCGTATAGAAGCCGCTGAATTCGCCGAGTCAAGATGCCGATTACTCGCTCACAAGGAAGGGGAGCCAAGACGTGGACCATTGATCTGGAAGGAGGTTCATCGGACAATGACGCCGTCATCCATCACCAGATGCCACCACGCTCTCCGTCAACAATAGAGGGCGCTGAGACGCCATGTTGCACTCCTGCCCGCGCCGGCCACTACAACCCGGACAATGAAGCAGAGGGAACAGATAGAAGGCAACGAGGACATTCGCCGTGAATCGTCGCCGATAGCCCAGGAATACACCCGCGCCGAAGCGCCACCGAAGGGCCACACCACTAACAGTACGAAGTCAAAGAAGACTATTCGGCCCAATAGAAGTATTTTGAAGGCTCGTGAAGAAGTATTGAAGATCAAACTGGAACTCGCACAGATCTCTTTACAGAAGGCTGAAGAAGAAGAATCAGATGACTGCGATGAAGATGGCTACTTCAAAAGTGAGTACGTCCGATCCTAGCTGGAAGATGCCGCAGCCAAGCAGCAGCTAACTCAAGACGCAACTACCGGAGGGGAGGCCCACTTATTAAAACAGTACCAAAGCCACCCCCGGAAGTAGTCCACCTCAGTGAGCCGCAACAGGAGCTCACACACCAAAATCCCTATCCAGTAGTACTCAAGGATCTCATGCCACAGAAGCTCAACCCGGAACCCTCCACCAATGAAGACAGGGAGCTCCGACCATTTATAGTATAGCTCACATCCGCTATCGCCGCACTCGCTGACAAACCAAAATCAGAGAGTGCATCACTATCGTCGCATACTTTCGCAGCGTCGAAAGCTATAATGACACTGCCAAGCTTCAGCGGAGTACACACCGAATGGCTTTCATTCCGTGCCATCTACGAGACAACCAGAGGCTACTTCAATGATATTGAAAACACAGCAAGACTAAGAAGAAGTCTACAAGGAAGAGCCTTGGAAACAGTCAGCTCAGAACTCATCGGGCATGCTAAGCCAGATGAGATCATGCTTTGAGCTAGAGCTGCAATTTGGACGTCCGGATTCAATCGCACAAGCAGAGACCGAGAAGTTACGAGGATTAGCATGCTGTACAGAAGCACCTAGAGACATCTGCACATTCGCGAGTAAAGTGAGGGGATGCTTCGTCACACTTCGAGCACTGAAGAGAGACCATTACCTCATCAACGCAGAGCTACTGCGACATCTTACCGACAAGCTGCCAAACTCTCTACGCGCCCAGTGGTATAGAATCTACACGGAGAAGTACGACTCCAGATCAGACCTCGGCTGCTTCAGCGATTTTGTCACCGAACAAGCTCGCTTCTGCAGTGCATTTGCACCTTCAGAAATTATCAACGAAGCGCAGAGCAACCGTCGTCCAGTATATAGAACATACGCAGCTACTATCAAACAATCTCCGAGATGCAGAGTGTGCGAAAAAGAAGGTCACTACGGACCCGATTGCAACAAATTTAAAGAAGCAAATGTCAACAAAAGATGGGAACTCGCAAAGAAAAATAATTTATGTTTCCGCTGCCTACGCTACAGAAATCAAACACACAGATGCAAAACCATCAAGTGTGGAATAGAAGAATGCACCGCGAAACACAATCGACTTCTCCACTGTAATAAAAAGGAGAAGACAGAGGTTATAGATAAGCAGCCACAAGAAACCGTGACTAACTCATTCCCTGTGTCAAAGCATCAAGCCTACCTAAAAATAATTCCAGTACGAGTAATTGGACCAGCGGGAGTTGTAAACACACACGCCCTGCTGGATCATGGGTCAACAGTCTCATTAATGGATGAAGAGATCGCCGAACAGATTGGAGCTACAGCGCGGTTGGACCCCTTTAGGATCACCGCTATCGGGAACACTACTCTCGACTCACTGGGGTCCCGAAGAGTCAAAGTTACACTGAAGAGTCTCCACAGCAAAAAGATGCCGTTCAGGGCACGCACGGTCGCAAGCCTAAACTTGGGGCCACAAACTGTGTGTGCAGCAGACATAGCAAAGTGCAATCACTTAAAAGACCTAAGGGTGCAGCTGACATATGACTCCGGCAACCCGAGGATTCTGATAGGACAGGACAATTGGAGACTTCTGATAGCCACTCACGTCCGCAGAGGTCTGCCGCACCAGCCAATTGCCTCGCTCACAGAACTAGGATGTGTGCTACACGGGGCACACACTAAAGCCCTGGATCAGCGCGTCCACGCGGCCAACAAGCTGCACACGAGCGAGGACACCATAGGTGATCAACTCCGTGAATATTTCGCGATAGAATCTCTCATCATCAACCCGAGAATACCACAGTCCAATCCAGAGAATAAGGCTGAAGACATACTTGACAGCAGCGCCCCACAGTTAGAAAGCAGGCACATAGAAACGGCACTTCTCTGAAAGAAAAAGAATATTGAGATGACTGGCAATTATGAAAAAACAATCGAGGAACACAGTAAGGTGGAAGACTGGCGCTGGGTACCTACCAAATTAAACAGAGCTGACATCTCCACGAGGGACGTACCACCGAACTTCAACTCAAAGCACGAGTGATACAACGGCCCATCATTTCTGTATAAAGAACCGCCAGCATGGCCGACCGAAAGACCCACGTCATCCGAACCTACCGACGAAGAAAGATCCTTAACCATCACAGAATCGCGTCGTGCTCCGCAACTCCGAGAAACCGCCCCTGATCCAGTCAAGTTTTCTAGATGGGAACGGTTATTGCAAGCTACAGCCAAAGTGCTTCAATTTATAACACTCTGCCGGACTGGAGGAAATCGATAAATAATCCACGTCTCGCTCATCACCAGAGACCGTTCACCTTCACCGGTCTGGACTACTTTGGGCCGCCGGAACTTCAAAACCAGCGGGAGCCTCATGGACGTGGCCCCAATCTCCAGCTGGGCGATCCAGTCCTAATAGCCGACGGCCAGTTACCTCGTCACACCTGGCCACAGGGAAGGGTGGAAGCTGTATACCGCGGTGCGGACGGACAGATCCGCACTGTGGAGGTACGCACCGCAAACGGCCTAATTAAAAGGCCAACCGTGCCGCTGCCGAAGTAGAAGCAACGTCGCTCACCGAAATGGATGCAGCGCCGCTGTGAGAAGATCGTCGCGATGCTGCACAGCGGGAGAGATGTTTGCGATGACGAAAAGTGTTTAAAATCATAGTGATTAAAAAACAATATTAAAAGTGCAATAGTGTAATTTTACAACATGTTTAAAACCTTAGTATTATAGTATAGAGCATCGTTTGGTAATAGCTAAGAAAATAACTCTTATTTGTATAAACAAAAAGTTGACCAATCAGAGCGCGACACGTTATAGAACATTCTAGAAATTATTAATTAACTGCGTAATATTTAATCCCGAAAATGATGGAAATAATTTTTATGCTCTAGAAGAATTGTAAACATTGGTATTGGTATTGAATTAGATTAAGGTGTATAGATTAAGGAAATAAAAGAATATTTAGTGTGATGAAACTTATTTCCTACTTATAGTAAAATTAAAGAATTAATGTACCCAAATACTGTGAAAATTTTGGATATTTTGGTTAACAACTTTTTACATTGTTAATATATTAAGAAACCTTTACGGTGTGCTAATAGACCACTGAATTACCGATTTAACAATGTATAGTACATTAGCATAAGAAGTAATCGTGTATAGAAAAAGTTGTAATTTAAGACAATTGTATAGAGAAAATGTTAGCAATAAAGAGGCAAAACGGAGACGGACAATATCAAGCGGCGCACTTTAAAGTAACGCTCGAGTCTACCTTATGGCTTCGGGGCCCAGTAACTTTGTAGTAGCTGAAGTGACTAGTAGCAGAACCAAGAAGTAGCTGAATATAGAATATAGTGAATAGTAGCTAGCAACATAGTAGCTGATAATAGCAGCCACACAAGTGATAGTAATAGTTAGTTGCACAACATAGTAGCTGATGAGATAAACAGTGAAAATAAAAGCAGATAGCACTTGTAGTAGTATGTTACTACCGAACAATTTAAAGAAATAGTCAACTGAAGAAATCGTCTGAAAAATATAGTGACCAACCGATAGTGAACAACCGATATAGAACAACCGTAGTTGACCAACCGTATTCAACAACCGTGGTCAATAACCAATAGTCAGAAGATTTCCGCCGAACAGTTGAGCAGTCGAACCGCTGGCCACTGCCTTGCCATTTGTATTCTAATTCGTGCATTTTGATTTAACCTCAGTCCACAGTATCCCAGCTGTACCCACAAAGACGGCAGTAGAAGTATCCTCCGGTGTTGTACATGAGCGACTCGCGGAGTACTTTCGATAACAGTTACTCCCGAGTTTCGCCCGTCCGGCACAACTTTCATTGATACCGGCGTTGATGGAAGTCTGATATAAATTTATATTAATTTTACTTAACTCACTGAACCATATATGTATTATCCTTAAAAAATTCAAAACTAAAACTGTATTAAGTTTCCATCAGTTGCATTCAACAGATGGGAATGTTTTCTTACCCATTCGTTTTCCAAGGCATCGCAATCGAACAAAAAAATTATCTGGTCTTCCTTCAAACTCCTTCTCTGTGAAAACATGGCGTATATTTTTTTCTCCGTATACGACAACAATAAGTTCCCTTCCCAATTTCAAACCTAAAACATCTGTAGAAAATTCTTTCGCTAAAGTCGAAAGACCCTTCCACTGCGATCCATGTTTTTTGGTCAATTTATCCACTATACTGCTGCAACCCATAAATGGATACCATTTAGGACCTGAAAAGAGTCGGTAGTTTCGTTGTAAGTAATACTGTTCTTTTAAATACATTTTCTCCAAATTCTATTGTAAGTTTTTAATTTGATTGGCGAATGAAAAAGAAATTAATTCAAGTTGATAAAAAGAAAACATATTTAAAAAAATATGAATTAAAGCGTTTAAAATAAATCGCAAATCATATATTACTTAATTTCATATTTAGTTGTTTATCATTACCACCATAATACTAGCCCTTGACAAGTCCACTGCCAAAAATAGGCCGACACCAAGGAATGCAACAATAAACAGGTTCTGAGCCACCTGCTTGCATCCACTTCCTGCACTTTTGCCTGGTTTTTGGTGATGTTTGTGCTGTTAGCCTTTTGACTTTTACAGCTTCATCGTTACACATGCATTATTCTTTGTTTCCTGGTAGGAGACTGCCACTCGAGAACCCTTCTTCTCCATTAGTTGTCGATTCTTTGAGCTGTATGGCCGACTCATTGCCACTTTGGCTAACTGGCCCGTTGGGCTATGTCGGTTACTCCTATTCTACTGCGGATATCCTTATTACAAAGTCTATCACGCAAAGAAACTCCGAGCAAAGCCCCTCCATAGCTAGCGTAGCGACCTTGACCTTTCTCCTATGGCCAGCAGGGGACCACGTCCCAGATCCATATGTCATCATTGGCAACACCCACTGGTGTGTACACTCTCGTTTTAAAAAGACGCATCAAAATGTATTTTTATATTGTTATTATTAAAAAAGTTATTTTATGAGATATTATTGCAAGTGCGTGTTTTTTCACTAAAATACACAGAATCGTTTCTGAAATAATAGTAGATAAAAAGAGTATTAATAGTATTCTTTAAATAAAATACATATGAAGTTTCCCATAAAAGCTTAAAACTTAAGTTTCGTCACAATATTATTTTATATAAAGTAACAGTATACCACGTTTATTTTCGTAATCATATATTTATTTACAACATTTTTTCGCAGTTGGAATCAAAGCAAAGAGCTACTTATGTCTACTTACGTTAATTTATGGCCGAAAAAATAAAATGTAAACGCGTTTAGTAGTAGTATGTGCATTTACAATATTATTTCCTTGAAGATTTGACAAAACTGCTGTACGTAACTCAATAATAAATTAAAAATAAAGCAAATAGGGAAAAAAATAATTAAACCTTTTTATAGAATATAAAAAATGCTGCTATTAAATATCAGACATCGTTAAAACATTATAAGAAATGCCCAAATTAAAAGCGTGCAAAATCGTTTTGTCGCTCTTCTGTAAACCTCACTTTTTGAGTTACCTACAATGTTATTCGATTCGTGTATCGTACTTCTTATTGGATGCTCCATTACATCTTATTCTACTCATCTAATTATCATTCTATTAAGAAAAGAAACAAGTCATTACATCCTATCAAGAATGAACTTATGCAACCCCCATAGGGGGTCAGGCATCGCCTCGTAGTCATTCGCCTCATTTGCTACAAGTATAGTTGCCACGCTTGACTCGCTTGCATACAATTACTAGATTGTTTATCGCTTGATTTGTTCTTTTACAGTCATTTACTACATTCTACATTCATTTTACGTTATTACGCTCATTTCACAATAGAAATAGAATTTTTATTTTAAAATCATTCTTATGTTTTATTTACCGCGGGTTCAGAAAATACATTAATATTATAATATTGTATATAATAAAAGATTCAATTGTTAAAATAAAATAAAATAAAAAATATTATAATAACTTTTTTTAAATAATCTTTGTTTAATAAAGTTTTTTTTAACTTGACAGTGGATTAATTTTGTATATTTTCTGGGAATTTGTTGTGTATACGCATATACATTGCTCCAAGAATGAATTACTGACTCGGTGTGGAGTCGAGTAACGGTTACTACTGGCTGTGTCTGTTCCTAGTTTTAACAGAATTAATATCATAATTAATAGGATCAGGTGTTACTTTGCGGAAATCCGTTATATTAAAGCTGACCGCTAAGTAGATCTTAGCGGTCAGCCACCGCAGAGTCTACTTCACCTGAGGATGCCCCGTGTAGAGGCGAAACACGTGTCGTATTATCGAAGGTGGTGTGTCTTTTCTAGTGTAGTGGTGTTGGGAGTAGTTGTGCTGGGATTAGTATTGACGGGCGAGAGGTGTTCTTCAAACTAGGTAAGACATATTATTTTATTTCATTACGCGGAAATAAGCAAATTAAGTTCTAACAACTTTAATGAGAATGAACATCGTTTATTAAAACTACTTATATTTTTGTGCTGATTGACGACCGGTTCTGGCAGTCAGCATTAAAATAAAGGAGAATTTATAAATGTGTGCTCAACGTGACCCAAAAATACTGCTTTTGCACGTATTCATTATAAAATCTCTGCAAGGTACACGTTTAAATAGAGATTAAGTGTCCTCTTTATGATGTTTTATCGAGCAAATTATTATGATTCGCGTTTCTGCCTTCCCATAACACTTGTGTATATATATTAATATTTTAGGAAATTAATTCGTCTATGCGCAATTATTACACTTCAGTAGATTAAAAGAGGTTAAAAAAAAGTTGAAAAGTACTACAACGTTACCTTAAGAGAAATGTGTTCACTATTTCAAAAACCTGATGTGAAAACAAAACACGAAAATATATTAAAATAGTAAAGTTTATTGTAATTTTTGTATAGTTTATGAGTGACAAATGAGCACACATACCACCTGATAGTAATTAAGTGATGTGGTACATAGACATCTACATAAAGACTAAAACAGAAGCCTCGTTACAGAACAAACATCCAGACCCAGAACAATTAGGTACTTGTAGGCCATACAAATACTTGTTCCGTGTGGGATTCGAACCCGCTGCCCTCAGCGCCGTAACTCATTGCTAAGCCACTGTGCCACAGAGCCGTCAAATAGTTTTTAGCTAGTAAATCCAATCTATCTAACTATACTCTATAAAACACAAAAATGTATCTACCTATGGCCGTTATAGACTTTGAAACCATCCAACCGATGTGCCCCAAACCGGTTTCGTTAGAAAGGCAATAATGCGAAGATGGTTTTAGATCACTAAAACTGTAAAATAAACCAAATGTATTTCTTTTTTAGCGTAGTAGCACACGTCGGGTATCCGCTAGTCTATGTTATATGGAAAAAATGTTACTGTCATTAATTATCTTTGGATAGAGATTTTCTGCAACAAAGTTCAACGCGTCCCACGAGTAGTGCACAGAAAGCTTTCAACGTGGCCTTGAATTAAACCTATACCGACAATTAAGCGGCGTTTAATAATGCTGCACAGTAATTTGCGGAGCCACTGTGATAAAATGATACATAAGAATGATAATATTTGCCTTATTATGACAGTTAATTAAATTGTTAACCCTTCCATGTAATATGTTTTAAATTACATTTGTAACAAAATAAGAAACTTTGTTGGTTCTTTGATGCATCATTTTATAAATTTCATTAACAAATGCTTTCAAAATATTATAATTATATCAACGTAGAAATTAATTTATTTTTTGAAGAAACTCTACGTGTTAATCCATCCATCCATCAATCCATTACAGCCTATAAAAGTTCACTCCTGAACATAGGCCTCTTCCATCCGCATATACTTGCCACGCTTGGCAGGCGGGTTGGCAACCATAGCTTTTTTATTATTTTGAATTGTTATCAGGAAGATGCTGCTGCCTATCTTCTGTTTTAGTTTCCCTCTGTCGCCTCTTTCGACACCTGCGGAACTATATTGGTTAATGGAAATTCTTACACTGCCACTAGACTGTTAAAACAATATATTAATCACATTAATATTTGGCATTATACAGTATATATATACTATATTAAAACATTAGTAGTCTATACTGAGAACATACAATCTGCAGCAAAGCTTTCAAATCCTTATTTAGCCGCAGCTATGTTCACGTTGACTTAGCTACCAACGTCATTACTGTCCAGTACCAAAATACGCAAAACGGAGCACTTTAAGGATCACCTCGTTTTCGGTCAATGTATTTGTTTGTCTATCACAAAAGGTCTTCTCAGATACTATTTTGCTTAAATTAAGGAAAATTTGCAATAGCTATAATATGCGGTTACCCAAATACGAACATTAAATTTTAAATTTTAAATTCCCACTTAAGAGATTTGGGGTGATTAGGTTTAAGGAGTAAAAATGGGAAACTAAAAACATTTTTTATCAATAATCGTGTGGGATAAAAATAAAACTTCAAGCACCATTTCAAAAATAAGTATATATAAATTTTTATTGTATTTAACTTCATTTTACTTCCGAAATAACGTTCTAAAACTGCAGTCCCACAATATATACCCAAATTCGCGAATATTGATATTAAGGTTTAATTGAAGCAAACTTATCAGCGTTCGATTGTTTCACAATTATTTACCTTCTATTTTTCTTTTCTTTAATTTTTTTTTTTCAAAACAGATCAACCTTATCAGCTACTCACATTCCGTAAAAAATATATTAAATTAATAACATATTCTTATAAATAATGAATTTCTTTTGTAATTTGAACTACATAAATATATAGACAGATATACAATTCTCCAAATAATTTTCTGCGTGTTGGACCCACGACACCACGTAAGCCTATTAAAAAATTACAGGGCTCCAGTGGACCCGAGATCAAAAAGTGGAGATATAAAATGCCGTTTGACTAATAGACTAACATCTGTTCCAGCCAGATATTGCGCAAAAACTGACTACAGGGTAAACACGCCTCCGTTTTCCGTCCAACCAGAGTTGCCTCTTCCAAAGTGAACAGGAGAGGTGTTATAAATCATTGAATCGATTAGTACGTGGAGCGGGCCATGAACCAAATCAACACTGTCACCTTCTGACGCGGCCTACGGTCTCATGGGGGCCCTTGGACTGAAGTACAGGCGAGTCAGTATGCAGGATTCAGGATTCGGTAGCCTTTATAACAGCCACATAAATAAATAAAAATTTAAATGTTGTTTAAAGTGTCTTATTATACGAGTACGTTTCTGTATTCACGATTCGCGCATAAACTGGACGAATTTACATAAATTTGGTATAATGATAGTTAATGATAGGCAACTTATTATAATAAGCTACTTTTTTCTGAGTACGGATGTGCAAAAATGGAGGGATTTATCATTCCTTTTTAGATAATAACGATAACGAATATTTTATATAACCCCATAGATTTGTTTTTTTGAGAAAATATTAAACACGATTTTTATAAAAATCGTGTCGATTTTGATAGTATACATATGTATAATTTTTTTACTCGTGTATTAATTCTTTTACCTGTATTACATTTTATTATCTATTTAAATTTTAGTCCTATAAAAGTACTTAAACCGATGTGAAACGGAGAAAAAAATAACATGTTAATATTATAAGTACATAAATAAATGTTAATAATTAAAAAATACATGTTAATATTATAGTAAATATAAAATTTCAAATAATAATTATAATATAAATGTAGGAAGATAATATAAATTCAGAACTTCAAAAGAAAACCAGAAATAAAATAAATACAGAAAAAAATCACTTAAAATTTTTAGTCGTCTTAAATTTAACGAACACTGTCAGACAACCATTTACAAAGTTCATAAAACAAATTTAATATACTCGTAGTTTTGATTGATTGATAGGGATGAGTTTCATGAATGTACTCTATAATTCTAAAATCATAAATTGTTATATTATGATGAAATCACAAAATGTTGTAGTAACGACCCGCCTTAACTTGGAGAATTTTTAATTTCACTAATTAACTAACAATAAATTTAATTAAGTTTAGATTTTTAAAATGACTACTTTAATAGTTGATTAGTGATACTCAGATATTATACACTGTGTAGTGATGTATCTAAATAAGTGATATGTGTTATTAAACCATAGTTAAAAGCGCTATGATTAATTAATTTATATATGTACATTTAAATATTATTTTAAACCTTAATAACAGTTAATATAAAACTCAAAACATCAATCGTTATACTAAAGCACAAGAGTGCATAAGAGCATTTCACGTATTCAAAGAATAAATCCCAATGGCATTGTTGTTCTAAATTTAACGTGACAACTAGTACTCAGCGATAAATTTGTCATGTGGTTCGTAACAATAGATATAAATATTTTCATTTAAAGGTAATTTTGAAAACATAAGTTATTGTTACAAACATTCTTTATATATGGTTATATCTGTTTAATTTCGAATCAAACCTAAATAGTTATTACAATAATTTTTGATTTAGGGCTGATTTTTCAATCGTCGCATAAAAGTTATCCATCAAAGAAATTATAACCTAACTGAAGATAAAATTGAGACAATTGAACTATTTTATTCATACAATTGTAATTTTTAATTTATTTATGTTGTATTTAATCTTACGCTTAACATTTTCTAAGGATGTAAAAATCGTCCCTAACTCATTTTAGTTACAAGCTTTTTCTAAAACATTAAGCTTAATACATACCTGGAGGATATTTTCGTGGTTTAATTACACCTTTAACTAATAAGCATATTATCACGAGAGATACTAAGATAAAATACATTGAAATCATTGCGTAAAGCGATGTCAGTCTGCGCGTGCGACGGCTTCACTCACTAACGCTATCCACGTGACGTCTAGAGAGCAACTGATTGATATTTATTGGATCCAAACCTTTTCTTTATGTCCTCATAATTTCCTAATATTGTCGGTTACTTAGAACCATTCATTTAAAAAAAAAGAGTATGTGTTTTTATGAGACTTGAGATATTGTTAACACGAATTTTCTTAATAATACCTACAAATGTAAAAGATCATGTATCAATTTTTTTCTTTTAGATAAATAGATTTCTTATTTTTTTTATGTCACGCATTGTCTTGCTCTAACAAGAGTTTTTATCATCATAATCTAACCTCATATGGCGGCGTGCTGGTGGTGTATTAAAATCCAACACCACAATTCGTTCCGTGGGTGTCGTACGAAGCGACTATGGTAAATGCAAAAAAATGGTTTGGCTTCCGAAAAATGGTGATATTCATTTGGTTAAAACCACACAAAAGTAGGACTCTCTTTTTCCCGTCCGTCTTAGTAACTACTAAGTGTAAAGTTGCTACTGCACACTTTCCATCAGTCGAACTGTAAGTTCGATTATCACTTCGGTTTTATAAAAAAAAAATATGTTTGTAATTATGTACACGCGTACGAAGTGAATTTTTTTACGACTATATATATAACCTCGGCACCTCTAATCATTCGTCAAAATATAACCTTGTCAAATTTTATTATTACAACTTAATGTTATCAACGCTTGAATTCAGTTGATAATATTGCCAGGCAATTTCCGTTCCCATTTTCCTGTCTATTGGATCTGGAATTATATACCCTTAAGGGAAAATGTGACTTTGTTGAAATTTTGAAGTTTGTAATAATTATTAATTTAAGGTGGCATATACTTTAAATAAGTTTCAAAGAGGTGTCAATGTGTCCAAAGATGTTTGATTGATACAAACAGTAGCTAACAAACGAATTTTTTAAAAATTTCTTTTAATAGCGTTGTATAAACTGACATATTCAAGTGCTAAATATTTGAGCTAAGATTTGTTTATAAACCTGCTACTGAAGACTTTTATATGGTACCTTTGAAACATACATTGAAGACGCACATTGTTATTCAATTCATGTCTAAAGCTGATGGAATTTTTTTTCTAAAAATTAATATAAAATAAATAAATTTCTTCTTACAAATAAACGATAAATACTCATTCAAAAGTTCATCGTTAAAATGTTACAGCTTATATAAGTCAACTGCTAACCACATACCTCCCACATAGATCTTTGTCTCATTGTATATGGGCATACAAAATACAAACTTCTGTTATAAATATCCTCCTTATCTATTTTCCTTCGATCATGGCAACGACTATTTAAAATTATCAAATCAAGATATATGTTGTTATTAGTTTTAACTATTAACAAATTAACAGTAGGAGTGACTTATCTTCACTTTCTCCGTATCTATGTAAGATAAAGCTATACACAAAAGAACTTCATTATTTTGAATTCTGTTATTGAACACTGCTGGATACGTGGCTTTCCAAAAATGCGCCATCTGAGAAGCATTACTGGAAACATTTTCTTTACATGTTCGTAATATTCAATATTAGTAATTTTAATATAATTACTATAATATACAATGGCATACCAATTTTCTGCGTTCATGAATACGTCTTTGTTTTCGATAAAAACATATTGAACCGACACGTGGTCTCTCAATGAGCTATGAAGATTTATTTTTTATTTTAATGCGTTTGTTAAAACCCGTAAAGAGAATCTTAACAGTAGCTGATTTTTAAAGAAAAAGGGTGACAAACGACGACGACACAGTCCACCTGATGATAGGTGGATGCAGTGGCGCCTTAGGTATATCTACATTTTGTCCTCTATTAAGAACAAAAATGTAGATGCGTTGTCACCTCTGAGGACTAAGATCCAATGCCTCGTTTCCAGTAAAAAGTGTTCTCTACACACACCATATGAAACATAGCAACATGAAACTGCTAAATTATGTTGGTATTCTGTGAGAGCGTGATCATTCCCCGGCCGAGCCGACCCATCCATGCTACGACGATTATACAACTACAGCGTGGCTTTACCACGCACAAGAGTAACTCACAAATATAACGAATTAATTCAATAATGTTTGGTGCTTTTTTTTCATTTTATCTTGTTGAAAAATTGTGTGGAACATCTATTAAAAAATCAATTTTCTAAGAAAACAGTAAATCAAATATTTAAGAAAACAGTAGCTCAAATCATATTGCTTATGTTGTAACATAAGCAAATATGATTTGAGCTTATTTATTAATTTAAGTAGCTGGTAAGAAATGAAGGAAATCGATGGATGTAGATTACTCAGAACTGTGTATTTTGGTACTTTTTGGGAAAGGCATATGCTCACAAATGGCCTTGTGAAGGCTGTAATTGTGATGATAATGATGATTACGTAGCTTGAAAAGAAATGTAAAGCAAACTTTTCAAATTGGTAATTATTATTAAGAATTTTAATATTTATCATATTATAGTTACTGTATATTAGCTGCTTCATACTTCGTATAATATCATGCTTAGTTACCATATTATATTTATAGTAACTCATATCCATGCGGTCTTGTTAAAAAAAATTTTTTGATCTGATATTCAGGTTTAAACTTACAAAAAACATTTCATACCATAGTTTTAGGACGAGACTATCAATAAAATATGTTTTGTAATAAGACAGTTGAAGTTGTAAATTATGAAATTTTAGTCGTATTACAGCATAATGTGCCGAATTTATTTTAAATAAGTTTTTTTGCTCGCACAAATTCTTTTTGGAATCGGCTACCACCAGCAATTTTTCGGATCGCTACGACTTAAGGACATTCAAGCAAAGAGCCTACTCCTTGTTTTGCAATTGATGATGGGCGTCGGTAGTCACTTACTATCTCTATAAAAAAACATTTCACCCTTTCTCATACGAACCCCTATTCCAATAGCACATGATTGTGATTTTAAATCATGTTTCTATTGAGGTAAAATAAAGTTTTTTTTTATATGCTATTCAAGCCGTCCATTGGCGGTCCCATTCCATCGCGTAACTGTAATAAAAAGTTTTCCGCCATGCTTAAAATACCCAGAGCAGCAACAGGCAGCAGAGTCACAGATGCAACGCGAGACGTCTAGTACTTCGATCGCCAATCCACCTGTCAATCAATTTTCTATTATTCTATTACTATTCTATTATTTTATTATTTTATTACTATACTAGCTGGTACCTGGTAGAAATATCGTTTTATATTTGGAAAATTTATATTGTTTAATTACGAATGATAACACATTTTTTTTGCTACAATTTTATATATAAATAAAAGAATAATTCATGTAAAGTGTATTTAAATAATTTTTTATTAACAATTCCATTTTTTAGTAATTACTAATAAAAAATAGTAAAATTGTTGAATGAAAAAAAAACGACTTGTGATTGGTTGTGACGTCATTATATCCGTTGATTAGATTAGGAAAACGCTGCTGCCCATCTCCTAATTTGTTTCCCTCTGTCGCCTCTTACGACACCCACGGGATGATATGGGGTAGTCGATATTCTTACACCGCCACTACACCGTACATAAATACATGTTTACTTAATGTTTAGCACATTAAGTAGTATTACAGTAATTATTAGAAATGTAATTTCACGTTACGAAAAATTTTGTAGAAAAGAACTAACCAACATTTTAATACACCCGTATACAACTCTTTTGTAACTTAAAGAAAAAAAGACAATCTATTTACCTTCATTTATATTTTTCATCATCCCTTTGTTTTTTTTTTGTCGAGTTCTGATAACTTTCAGTATTTTTCCTACTTTTTTAACAATTTTATAATATACGTGTATTTAAGAATTTTAACAATAGTTATGACTAATAATATGTTATTTACTTTACAATATGTCCACAACAAATATCACATAAAAATACCTTATATTAAAATTACTTTCCATTCAATAAGCCGCCGTAAAATTATGTACATCATGTTACAACATATTATCTCTCATAAAAACATCAATCTCATCTACCATCTATAAAGTAGCTGAAAGCGAGCTGGTTAAGCAAATAAACTTTAATCATATGCGGATTATAGACCTGATCGAATTTGCATGGAGAAATACGTGGGTGAATAATATTTTAAAATATCAACCCATTGCATTTATTAAATAAAATGTCAAAAGCAAAAATATATTTATGACTAGCTTTTTACCCGCGGCTTCGCTCGCGTGGGCTTCAATTTAGAAACATTATTAATACTACTCTGTGCCAAATATAGCAAAATTGGATCACTTGTAGACATACCTCGTTATCTATATCTATATTGGACGTAAATGATTGAAATTATATAATATGCTACAAAAACACATAAGTGAGTTAATAATAGATATAGATAATAAAACTCTAACACGACGTCTGTCTGAACACGCATCACTCAATAACCTGTGAACCGATTTAGATGGGACTTTCACTGGCAGATAACTGATGTTATGAGGAGTAACTTAGGCTACTTTTATTTTAGGAAAAGAATGAGGGTTCCACGGGAAAAAATTAAAACCCATGAAATCCAAATTCCACGCGGGCGAAGTCGCGGGGAATAGCTAGTTAGAAATAAATCTATCTGTTTTTTACAAACTGATAAAAGCTGACAAATTATTAATTGCGCATCAAAACTTTAACACATTTGCTAAGATAAATCCACGCTGATACAACGATAATATAGTGTTGTATTTTACTTTTTAAATAAAGACAAATAATTTTCAAAAAAAATCTAACTATTTTTTACAAACTGACAAATCATTATTTGCGTTTAAAACATAAATAAATGTGCTATGTACGTTAAAAAATTAGATAACCACACCTATATAATCTTACATGGATTTAAAAAAATGAATACGTTGAAATATTAAAAAATGCGATGGTTTCGGAACTTATACTGAAGACGATTAACATTGTTTAATTTAATGACGTCGTATATCAAACAAGGTATAACTGAAGGAAAATTAGTTCAAGGTATTTACTAGTAAGATAATTACAGGCCATGGCTTGAATATCGCAAAATATGTATCGATTTTGCGTTAGTCAAGCATTATAAGAAAACATGTTATTTTCAATCTTAATATTCTCGTAACTAAGCAAGCTTAATGCGTTACCTGAGATGTATGATTAAAAACTTAGCCTATATTTAAATCGCGCATTTATCATAATAAGATTTTTGCAACAATTATTGGTACGCCCCGGAGAATAAGAATCAAAATGTAGATGCATTGTCACCCCTGAGGACCAAAATAGCATGCCTCGTTCCCAGTAAAAACCGGCCAAGTGCGAGTCGGACTCGCGCACGGAGTGTTCCGTACCATCACACACGTTTCTAATAGGGCATGCCCCTATAATTTATAATTTATTTTTATTTTTATTATTTTTTGTTATAGCGGCAACAGAAATACACATTGTGTGAAAATTTCAACTGTCTACCTATTACGGATCATGAGATACAGCCCGATGACAGACAGACGGATGGACAGCGGTGGCCTAGTAATAGAGTCCCGTTGGTTACCCTTTGGGTACGGAACCCTAAAAAGGGTATCCAGTACTCTACACTTACCATACAAAACACAGCAGAATTAAGTTCAAATTTAAATAATTTTCTTTATTTGCGATTAAATAGGTACAAATATTTTGTTCTTGGTGTTAATGTGTTAGATAACCTATTAAGCTATTTTCAACAGCATGAAAATACATTTACAAAAGTTGTTTTATGTGTAAAGAGAAAAATTTATTCTATTAAGGTCCGTGAGGGTAATATGGTCACCTTAAGCTTTGCCGCCCCAATAACTGCCTAATCTAGGAGGAGGACAGAGACAAAAACACAAAATCGTATACTATAACTAATATATTAAGAAAACAAGTGTGTGTGTACTTATGTACGCACGTAGGAAGTTATACTTCTTTAGCGTAACAAAATAAAAAAAACTTGAGAGACAATTACCCACTGAAGTTGTCGCTTTTAGGTGTCAGTGTGCGCGCCCATCGTAACAACTTCATGGTGTCATTTTTAGGTGTCGGTGTGCGCGCGCATCGTAAAAATTCACTTTCATCATTTTTCCCAAACGCCCCAAAAGAAGTATAACTTCAAAAAATAGCAAACAAGCTTTGGCAATAATTAGGAACATTTCGAAAAATCGACTTAAAACAAATTCAAACTAATGTAAAAAAAAATTGAAATCAAATTTTAAGGTAATGTCAACTATCCAAATGGCATCGATAAAGCAGCGCACTTTTGACTTTTTATTATTTGATTGTCTGATGAAGATCTATCGTAGCACAGAGCCATCCATGCAAACAAGGATGTAGTTTTTGAGTTATAAGAAAGTGAGCATATTAACCGGATGACCATATTACCCCCATGTAACTAAATTTATTCTAATTAAATATCCAAAAATATCCTTTTATTTTTGGGTATTATAGTAAAAATAAATTTTGGTATTTAATTACAATTTATTATTATAAGATGCTATTTCACGCTGGTATTCTGTGAGAGTGAGGTCCCTCCCCGGTAAAGCCGACATATTGGTGCTACTGCCATAATAAAGCTGCAGCGTGGCTCTACCACGTATGAAAATGTATTAAATATACTTTCTTATATTTACGATATGAGGTACTGTATTGGATTCTCTTACGACTTGTAGTGGCGGCTAATCCACTGCCACATGTCGTCCCGTGGATTGATTGAAACAGGAGATGTGTAGCAGCATCTTTCTGGTGATATCTCAATAAATTAATAACTGCAATTGCTGACCCACCGGCTATACGTGGCAACTATGGCAAATATTCCCCCTATGTTCAGCAGTTGACTTTTGGTAGGAGTAATGATAGGAGTGATGACTTTTTTTAAGGAGTAAGAAAGCAATTGTGATAGCAATATTGCAATTGTAAAGCTTGTGCTCAAAAGCGTTTTATCGTTTCTGCAAAGCGATAACTATTCAGAGAGTAAATGCGCTGTTATATTAAGAAATTTAACAATGCAAGATAAAGAATAAAGAACTGAAAAGAAACAAAAGACCGAGAACTGTATTAGTACGAGCGCACAATACCGTCATTAGCACTTTAGCCTTACGACAAATAGAGTTTCAACCTACTTAAAATATCGAAGTTGATAAATTTTATGTAAAACTTACTTAATAGGTTTAAAGTAAGAAGTGTTTTTATTTCAAGAGAGGAATAAACTTCTTTTGTTTTACGGACTATAGAAACAATATTAATACTCTATTCTGAGAAAATTTAAGAAGGCAATTATTTTTCATAAATCGTGTAGTCTCTATTACTAACGTTTTTACAAATACTTTTATTATCAGCACATCTATACATATAATAAATCTGTAGAAAAGTCGTGTCTGTAATTCTAATATATTCTTGAAAAAACAAGTCCAGGGAACTAATTAAAGGGTTCTGAAGCCAAATTAGTAGTTTTTAGAATTTTTGTCTGTCTGTCTGTCTGTCTTTCTGTCTGTCTGTCTGTGTATTCCGGATTCACGCAAAAACTACTGGACCGATTTACATGAAATTTCGTATGTAGGTAGTAAGTAACCCGGAGCAACTTATAGGCTACTTTTTAGCCGATTAAGGAACTTCGAAAAAAGAAGGTTAAGTATTTTCCTTACATTAGATGTTAATTTTCTATTATATCTTAGTTATAGGCGGTATGACTGGTGTTTTTCAAATAAATACCATATTTATAAAATATAAAAAATAGTAGGTGTTTCTAGACATATACATATATGCACGTGTTCCTGTAGTTATTATATCTGTGCCAAATACAAATCATCTACGTCTAATAGTCTTTTAGAATACAAAAAAAATCTTTGACACAGACACCGAGGTGACTCTAAAAGTAATCGAATTTTGCTAAATTTGGCACGGAATAGCATTTAATGATGTTTCTAAATTCAAGTTCGCGCGAGCGAAGCCGCGGGTAAAATGCTAGTGTGCAAATAAATTTCTATTAATACAAGTCCCGTATGCGGATCAGCGATCACATGACCCAACATCTTAAACTTTTGTAAGCGGAAAGTAATCCATCAGACTATTCTTCCCGTATGCACCCTAGTGATCATTAATTCATTATCTAATGCTGATCATAGACCTCCTTCAAGGAATGCCATAAAACACGATCCTGAACCACCTGTATCCATCGACTTCCTGCATCTCTTACCAGGTCGTAACTAATGATCTATTATTCCAATTGCTTACAACAACTGCTACCAATGCTATATCCATTTCATACATCATGCTAGAAGTAAAACACACAACCACGGACTATAGTAATAGTTATTGGATATGGTTTTTTCTTGTTTAATCTTGATAACCTTGTTCATAAATGCTAACAGTATACGCTATTAAAACAGTAATTATTAAGAATAAATTTCCTAGTCGCATATTAATAGTAGTTTACACTTAAAACCATTAGTTATTGCCTAACCTATTAAAAAAAATATATAATATCGTTAGTATTATATAATCCAAATCGACAGGGTCATTCTCATTTCGTCCCGTGTGTGTCGTAATAGGTAATTATGGATAAAAGGTCTCGTGTCATCAAAAAAACTTTTTTAATATTTAAGAAAAATATTTTTTTTTATCTTTGAATGTAGAATGTGATTTCTACAAAATCGATGGGAGAATCCACGACATCGCTGAATATTCATGTGAAAGCGGACACAACTAGTGGTGTTGCAATAAGTGGTGAAGTTAATAGCGCACGCAATTGAGGGTGGGAGGGAACCGCTCTATACTTATATATTAATTAAAACACATAATTTTTGTTTTTTGTGGCGATCATATTTTACAATTTTTTACTTAATTTGCTTTCTTCATCCTATGTCTTTCCGGTTCAAAATTTGTAATCAATTTTGAACGCTATTGGATAAAATTAATTATCCCGGCCTGGAGGTGGCGGCCTATGTATTGTGTGATGCGATGATTTTACGTAGATTATGGACTGTGTCGCATTATACAGTCCATAATCTACGTAAAGTGAGAATATATTATTTCGCGATACTGCAAATGTCTGCAACCTCGGGCCACAGGACGGACGTGAAGGAAGAACCTGGACTTCCGCTGAGCTGCCTCGTGTCATTCACAAAATATCGCGAAATATAGCGTTATAACAAATGTCTATACACTTTGCTGCATTATTGTATAGTTCAATATCTAAATTACACAAAGGTAGGTGCGATGGCGCGAGATAGAAGCGATGCGGTTGGTTGCATGTCTTGCGAGCTTGTGCACCCCGTTTAACACACGAGTGCACATGCTGGGCATAAACGCGGTAGATAGAAAAATCCGGGAGTGGCCCTTGCAGTATTCTCATTGGATAACAAATAACAAATTTCCTAAGCGTTGAGCGGTATTTGCAAATGGCGCAAACAACTTGCTTCCATCTGATTGAGATGAAATTTGGCATACTTGGGTAAATTCGACGACAATGCGATAATATGGTACCATGAGACTGATCTGAAGATGAACCTCTAACCCTCTAGCCTCTAGGCACTAACAAAACCTATAAAAGCATTTTCATCACATTATTTTTAAAAAGAATTTATATTTAATTAATTTATTCAAGCTAATTACTAAGTGGTAACGCTACATTTCTTCCTGTTTCTGCCTCTGAGCAGTAGTGCAATAACCGCCATGTTCTGGTTAAAAGAATAAAAAGGGTTTTTTGTTTTTGTTGAAGATGTTTCCGGGTGTCCAATGCCCTTAGCACAAGTTTACGACACTAACGTTTTCGTACCGTCATCGACTAAAATTGTATGGAAATATTAACAGCACCCCTGGAAGGCGTAAATGGAATTAAATTTCTTTATAAAAAGTGGCAGCGTAAGAAAATCCATCACCCCATTTATTTCCGTGGGTGCACACAATGCGAGTATGGGAAATACTAGAAAAATCTTATAGCTTCACATAGATAATATCCAGGCCGGTAACAGGGGGCATCGTCAAAGGTACAAGACGTCTGTAATAGTAAGTATCGATTAGACAAACGTGACGATTAGGGCAAATTCTACCTATATGGAAGAAATCCATGTCCAGCTGAAGATTTTTAAATAAAAAACACATCTTCAGGGGGCAGGGCTACTGCTAGCTATTATAAAGCATCTTACCACCATTCGGTGACTAGTTTACTCGTTTATAACACTAATATGAAAATCTCTAGAGGAAGGTCGCAAATAATATTAAATTTAAAATTTAAAAAAAAACCCGAAACAAAAAGAGCTGATGATCTTCAAACGGCTGAAGATATTTTCTTGAATCATAGTTCATTAATTCTTATATCATAGTAAAGAACACTCTCGATCAAGTCACCTTTCAAACAAAAAAACTAAATGTGAATCGGTTCATCCGTTTGGCTACGATGCCACAGACAAACACACAGATACACACGTTAAACATATAACACCCGTCTTTTCCGTCGGGGGTTAAAAATGAAACTCTTACCGTAACTTAAATGGTTTTACATTATATATTTCAAATACCTACTACCTATGGGAAGAGTAACGTACTTGCAGGTGGAAAACATTTGGGAGCACTTAGAATATCCCTTTATTTTTCATTTTTTTTTCTTTATTCTTACTATATTTTTACCGTTATAAAATACTTATATAAACATAAACGTGGTAGAGTCACGCTGCAGCTTTGCAGGTTGTAGCACGAATGGGTCGGATCGACCGGGGTAGGACCACGCCTTCACAGAACACTAGCTTAAAATAGCAGCTTAATGCTGCTATCTTTCGAATGGTGAGTATAGAGAACCGGAGACCTTTTTTACTGGAAACGAAGAATTCCGTCTTAAACCTCAGGAGTGACAACGCATCTGCATTTTGATTCTTAATCGAGGAAAAATGTAGATGTCTATGGGCCACAGCATCCACTTACCATCAGGTAGACCGTGTACTCGTTTGTTACTTTTATTAAATAAAAAAATATACTGTTATAATCTGCATGGCATTTAATTCTTTCTAAATTTGTGAGTGACGCTCCAAGAGCAAGTCTTATCCGACACTATTCCGATGATATTCCGGACGCCAGTCTGAGCGAGATTAGAATGGCTCTCCAGCACCTTAAAAATGGTAAGGCCACAAACGAGGATGGAATTACAGCGGAGCTTCTGAAAGCGGGTGGAAAGCTAGTACTTGAAGTCCTTCAGAAGCTCTTTAATTCCATCTTCCATGGTGGCACAACACCGGAGGTGTGGAGCAGAAGTACGGTGGTCTTGTTCTTCAAAAAAGATGACAACGCTCTCTTGAAGAACTACAGACCGATTTCCCTTCTGAGCCGCGTCTACGTGCTGTTTTCGAGAGTCATTACGAATCGTCTCGCATGCAGACTTGACGACTTCCAGCCTCCCGAACAAGACGGTTTCTGAAAAGCCTTTAGAACCATAGACCACATACATACCCTTCGGCAAATTGTACAGAAGTCCGAGGAGTACAATTTGCCACTATGTCTGGCCTATAATCTGGGTATGTGGACTAAGAGAAAGCCTTTGATTCCGTCGAAATTTGGGCGGTGCTGCAGTCCCTTCACGGGTGCCAAGTTGACTGTCGGTATATCGAAGTGCTGAAGTGTTTGTACAGTAGGGCTACGATGGCTATCCGAGTACAGAACCAGAGTACGAAACCTATCCAACTGTAGAGAGGTGTAAGACAGGGTGACGTTATATCCCCGAAACTCTTCACCGCTGCATTGGAAGACGTTTTCAAGCTTTTGGACTGGAAATGATACGGTATTAACGTCAATGGCGAGTACATCACTCACCGAACAGTGCGTGTTGCCAGTGATGACCTATGGAACTGAGACGTGGTCCTTCACTGCTGGCCAGAAGGTCGCTCAGCGAGCTATGGAAAGGGCTATGCTCGGAGTTTCTCTGTGTGATTTTGACATTGCCCAACGGATTAGTAAGCTGAAGTGGCAATGGGCCGGCCATATAGCTCGAAGAACCGACAACCGATGAAGAAAAATGGTTCTCGAGTGGCGTAATCCCCCCCCCTCCCCTGCCTCGTAGCGGCAGGCGAAGTGTAGGGCGTCCCCCCACTAGATGAAGTGACGACCTGGTAAGACATGCAGGAAGTCGATGGATGCAGGTGGCTCAGGACCGTGTTTTGTGACATTCCTTGGGGGAGGCCTATGTTCAGCAGTAGACTTGTGAAGGGATTTAATGATGATGATGATGATGATGATTTAATTCTATATTTGAGTGAGTGCCCGTAATCCTTACGAGCACTGCAATTTTAAACTCATCATCCGCTCATGCTGGGATTCAAACCATAGCCCGTGTTGTAATAATCATGTAATTTGGCTAATAAATAAAATCAAGAAATTGAAACCGGTTAAATAATACCTGATAAATTTCAGCGTTTCAAATTCTATGCGGATTCCGTGCAAATTTGATGCATATTTCTACTACTATAGACCTCTATCGCAAAACTTCGAAATACTTTGGGTCAGTACGAGAGTAGAACTTAAATATGTTGTTAACAGATGGAGCAGTTCTAAATTCTAAAATCCGGGATCTTATTAAAAAGTAGGTTAAAAAAAACTTTAAAGTTAATCCGTTTTATTTTATATTAGCTGTTTTATGCACTTAAATAGAAAATTATTATAGTTCGGCTTGCACTCGTAGTTTGTTGCACTTACTGCGATATAGACACCATCTATTGAAAAAATAGAGCTAGGCCAAGACTAGCAATGACCTCTAGCGTCAGAAGCTATTAACCACTTTAAGATGCTGTGTCACCGGATTTTTTTTCCCATTTCTTGACCTGCAGTGTCACCGGATTAAATAATCAAAAGAAAGGACGGTAAGTTGTAGGTAGGTAAATTTGAAATAGGGTAACAAAACCCAAGAAGTCAACAGTTGTGCGACTTCATGGATAAGGGGGGACACTTTATGATCAACTGTTTTTTCTAGACCAGATTAGACCGGCCCTACAGAAAGTGGACCTGTTCCAGTTCCGATGGTTCGACAAAAAATGGGAATAAATTCTTTGAGACGACCAGGTGGAAACTGTTCATGAACTAAGTTCTGCAATACCTTAGTTCATGGACAGTTGTTTTAAACTTTTTTTTAACAATAAGGGTTAGTTTACCATATAGGAGAAATCAGAGAACAGAATTCAGAGAATCCTTTAATTTTTTTTACCTTCTGTTCGAATTTATTATTTAAAAGTTTAGAGATAAAAAAAAACTCTAACAAACCTTATAAATTGCTCTTGCTGTTTTACTAAGTACTTACAATTAAAATCATAAAGCATTTTAACTTTTGAAAGAAACAATCTGTGTAACGAATCTTTTGACATTGGACAAAAACAAGTTTCCGCCTCGTTAAAACTTTAATAATGATGTCGGTGTCGGGTTCGGGTAACCTAATAAGGCTGTATTATCTGAAATAAAATAATTCAGAGGCAATTGGCACGTCAGGATATTATATAATTTTATATGGTGTCCTAAGGATATTATATTCTTTTATATGATAAGTGACTGACTCATCTATCAACGCACAGCCCATACAGCTAGGTAGCTGCAACAAAATATCTATTTGAAACCCCTAACGGGAAGACCAAGGGGTGTACAAATTCGTATGGAGAAAAAAATTATTACTTTTTATTTAAAAACTCGTGCAAATACTCTTGAATAAAAATAATAAAATCAGTATAATTTTTTTACGTTATCAAAAATTTGCCTTTAAGGTTTTTAATTTTTTAATATCCTTGTTTTAATAACCTACTTAAGTTAAGACGTACAGACCAAACCTCCAAAAATTTGTTCCTTTTATTACATAGGACTAAGAAAGGATTTTGCAAAACTCAAACCCTAAGAGGGTGAAACTTTTTATTTTACGGAGCGTTTGACTCGAAACTTACTAAAAATACTAGAGATGGGCCGAATATTCGTTTCATATTCGATATTCGGCATATTCGGCAGCTTAACCGAATATTTGTATTCGGCCGAATATTCGGCTAAATCAACGAACATTCCTTAAAGTGGTACTCCAAGTGTCCACTGTATTGAAATTCGAAATATACGAACATATTTGTCCACATGTCAGATGTAGCCGATAGACATTTGGCCTTAGATAGCTCACCTTGAATAGTGCTTTTAAATTTTTCATACAGTTGTGGAATCACTGTTTCACCTATATATTTTCGGCTCGGCATTTGGTATTTGGGCTTTACCAACTGCATGATGCCGATGCATGAAATGCCGATTAAAGCCTTTATCTTCGACTAAAGAAATTGGACGGTTATCTATTCCTATCATTTCAGCAATTGAATTCGTAATTGGAAGTGATCTGGGGTCGTCGATTCGCAATTTGGAAATAAATGAATCACATAGGACAGGTTTTAATATTTGTAGATTGAGCACCTCTGGTAGAGGGTTGGGTGATCTGTGCAACTTCAGATTCATGCTGTGTCGTTTCAATATTTTGTATATTTAAGGCTATCTGATGCACAGGTTTTTCCAGACCAGAAAATTCCGCAGTGTGTTTCAATTTTAAATAATTGCTCAAAGCAGAGGATGAAGCTTTCCAGCCGCTGCCATCCCGCGAAAATATTTTTCGCAAATCGTACATTTCACTCTACGTTGGTCGTCAGTTTCTCTAAAATAAGTCCAAATAGTACATCTCCTACTACAACTCATTTTTATCATGTAATTATCAATTACACTAAGAATAACACAACGAAACACTTTTTTCTCACAAAAACAGTCAAAACATAAGCATGTGGCGGCAATTTGCTCAGTACTAGATGATGCAATATTTAACATGTCAGGTGTGGCGGGGGAGCGAGAGGCAGGGCGCTAAACCTGCGCGCTTTACGTAAACAAGTTTCGACATGAATTGGTTAGGTACCGAGGTGATCTTGCCGAATAATGTTCGGCCGAATATTCGGTACGGTAAAAGTTTTACCGAACTTTCAGCCGAATATTCGTATTCGTTGAAATCCATATTCGGCCCATCTCTAAAAAATACTCTGTAAATACAATAAATGAATACGGATTTTGCGATTCTTCAAAACAACCTCTTACGGGAGGGACAGAGGATGCTAATATTAGTGTGGAGAAACAAATAATTAATGTTCTTTTTTCTCAATTTAAAAATTAATATAACGATAAAATAATGGATATTTCCATATTTTTATAAAAATCTTTTAAAACGAGGGTGCTTGTATGAAAAATATTTTTTACGCACATCCACTGGACGAAGTAGCGTAAGATTAGGACAATAGCTACCTTTTATTACGTGGATATCCATTATGAAAGGATTTTGAAAATGCCCTTAGAAGCTAAAATAGGGTATTATAGTTTGTACGACACTTTTTATTTTACGGGGCAAATTTATATTTGCATGGTGAACAATTATTAAATGACTAGCAGTGCCCGCGACTTTGTTCGGGTAACAGTACTTTTCATATGATAGTTGATGATGATTTATTGGAACGAAGTTCTTTATCGGACGGTACGGATTTGGCGGATGGAGGCTAGGCGACAAAAAGTGTAAGATTTTTCCGTCACGACCCCTTCTGACGTAGTGTAGACGGCCTTGGCGGCTATAAGGATCGAGATGGAATAATATCCATCTCCCCCGCACTTTTTCTTATCTTGTTATGAAATAAATATTATTTTATTTTAAATGACGCTTCATTTTAATAGACGCTAGTAATTCATATATTTGTATTTTTTAATCAATAATATAATACGTTTATCAATAATAATACACTACGAAAGGAACTTCGTTCCAACCGAGTGTTCCACGACATTTACGCATGTGCTTTTTTGTACTTTTAAATGTCGCGAAGATCTAAAAAGACACTAATCTGGATAGAAACTTCAGTTAGTCAGTCAATCGGATAAATTAACGAACAAACAAATAGATGGGCCCACAAATGAACTAATGGACGGACCCACGATGGAAACAAGAAACGAATTTGGCAAACTATACGCTTGTATTTCATAATATTGTAAATAATAAAAAATGTAATAACGTAATCCATAATTTGCTACCGAATTTCTCTAGCCAACACTTGGTTTCTATACAACAGATAAGAGATTGCCCGAAATAAGCAAGCTCCAACTTCTTAGTAGTGTGGCAAGCTCTATCACCTATTATCTGTACTATGGTATGTACGAGGCACCATATTGCCATTAATATTTAAAATATTTGAAATAAAAATTACAATCCTATGCCTATCTAAAGTTAAGTATCTAATTGCATTAACAAAAAGAAAATGAAATTACGTATCTATATTATGTCTTAACCTGCAAACACATAAAAAATAAAAGTAAATTCAACCGAGGAAAGTTTTTGACCTTTAAATATATTATAATAGGTGTGATCAGGCCTAAAATCAGTTAGGTTTTCTATCGAGAAATTCCCAGAGCGGTTATTTTACCGGTGTTTCATCCATGTGCCTCAGAAAACACTTAAAGACGTTGGTTCTGCGTCTGATCTCTTTATATTTGTGTTGGATTACCGTCCCATCGGACTATGAGAGTGAGGGAATAGAAAGTGCACTTATGCTTGCGCAAACACTCGTGTTTCAAATCCTGACCTGCGTCATTTAAGTAAAATGTAATCTCTTGGTACTTACGTACCTATTATACAACACTATTAGGTACTCTTTACTGAAAGGTTCGTACATAATATCTCAATGTCTTGGATAAATGACTAGTCTTCGTTGAGACTGGCCGCTATGACCGTAATTCAGGCTAAAGGGTTTGATGGGTATGTTAGAAACAGTAAGAACATAAAAAAAAAGTATTCAGCGCTCAAAACACTTAACATAAAAATATAATGTATTCAAAAAACTTAATAAAAATTATATATAAAACCTTTTAATATAACCTATGGTCACAGTCTAACTACTACCAGGCCTGTCTCACTCCGCGCTTTAGGCATGAAAATATACCTGCGCAGCGCGGCCGCCTACAAGACGCTAATTCGGTGAGGTTGTCACGCGCGCGCTCGAATTGACGCGCACCTTACGTTACCAAAAAGTGTTTTTCTCTTATAAGTATTTAGGTACTTTTGATATTTATTTCTGAGTTATTATTCAAGTATAACCGCTCAAAAAGCCAAATGGTACTGAATAGCATACGGGTGCTTAAATAACAAAAGGAATGTCGACTTTTCATTCTAAGGATATCTGTCGCGTTATACCGTCGCGTGTCGTATGTTTGTAAATAGCAAAAAATATGAAACAGAAAATGGTAAGTAGGTAAATTATCTGAGTTTCAAAGATGTTCACGTTGTTATAATTTTAATTTTTCTCGATGTTGCATATTAACCTTGCTCACATTGAACAATAATGTTCTTATTATCAGCACATCAGTACATTGCATCAATACATTGCATAACACCTCGGTGTATTCTACTATCCTTAGAGTATTTATGAGCAAGCTATTTTTATAAATACTCTAAGCTACTACCAACTAATATCAAAGGATTCAATTTGTTTTCTCACAACACCTAACCCTAAAGTAGGAGCGACCTTACAAAGGCACGTAACGGACTAAGTGATACAGACTCTCGCACGTGGACGTAAGGTGCATTTTGATTTAATACGCGCGCCGCATAATTTTTTTTCGACGATTTAATCGGTAGGCTATTTTAACGAAGATCGCTTCCAATGCGTGCAAAGTATTATGAACATTAGCGAAGTTCTAACTAGGTTTAAACTCGCAAGTTTGCTATCAGAGAGTGATTCTTCTTTATTATTTATTCTATGCTACTACTAATAGTCGGTCATCGAAGACGTCTAGACGGTGCAATCGTACGGTGCAGTGCATGGCGAGAAGCGGTCTGAGCACCGTTTCACATAGAACAGCTGGAAAAGCGGATGCGCTCGGAGTCAGACGGATGCGCTTGGAGCCGAGCATGTGCTCTTCGAAGGCATTTACCACCTTTAGTACCGCGCAGTTCAAGTGTTGTTTTAGATGTGTTAAAGCGTGTGCTTTTAAATTGAGACATGGATTTATATAGCTCCGATGAAGAAATATATTTCATAGAAAGATTATTAGAAGCAGAACAAAATAAATGAAAGCGCTAGCGGAGAGAAAGCCGGTCAGCTATGCGAGCACGAAAGAGCACGCAAACGAAGCCGGTCGGCTGAGCGAGCGCGGAGAACACGACAACATCGCTGGTTGGCTCTCTTATTTTTTTACACTAAGTGCGTTAGGTCGGCTCTCTAGCATTCTCATATAACAAAAAAAGTGAAATGTAAAAATTAACCTTATTTCAATTAACTAAAGCTAAAGCTGTATGAAAGGATCCTTAGTCGCTCGGGAGCTGTCCGCTAACGTTGTCCTGTCACGCAAATAAATGAAAATGGTTCACACTAGATGTGCGGTAAAAACTGTGGGTCATCCTCATTTATAGATAAGGGATTAAAGTTTCATCAGTTTCCACATACACAGGAATTTGTTTAAACGTGAATTAAAATAAAATTCTTATTTAGAACAAGAGAAGAAGTATTTCTTATTACTTCCCGTTCTGACAACCCTAGCAATTTATTGTTTATGTCAGCTTTTCCGACAACATCAAACGCTATGACTGACTGTATGTTCTTCTTAGGCTGTACCACATGTGTAAAAAAACCGTACCGTACAGAGGCAAAGCTTCATACAACCGCGCTTTGATAGGTACACTACTACAAGACAGACGCGCGTGTGTGCGTGAGCACTGGCGGCTCGTCACGCACAGACAGAAACTGCTTTAAACAGGCTCGGCCAGTGTTCAAACTTAGGGTGATGTAAAGAATAATAAGTGTCAAATTTTGTTTATTTTAAGAATTATTCGTGTTCAATGAAATATAAAAAAGTGTAAATATGGTTTAATATACTTGTTTGTATGAACAATAATAGAATAAATACAAATATATATTTTTTAATTATCCTAAAGACTCCACTAGGTAAGTAACTTGACTACAATTTATTATTTTTAATGTGGTAGATACATATAGGTATGAGGTATCTATTAACATTGAAAGAAAGCGTAGTTTATAATTGAATAATTACGTTTATAAGTTAAATACATATTTTAATGTTATTTTTATTATTTTAGACGACAAGAGTGGTTAAAAGCTGTCAGACGAAAAGATCTCCTTTCAAAACATTTTGATTATAAAAATTGTGAGGATCATTTCGAAAAATCCTGTATTAAATTGAAAAAAGGACCATAAAATATTTATTTGGAAATTTTTTTCAACGCTCAACTTGCCGACAAATGACGGTGTTTGTTCGAGTTCCAGTCAATGTAAGAATGTATCTGAAATAAATGTATGAATTGCTTGAGCAAAAATTTCGCGAATATTTTGATCTCGAAAGAAACATTGTAAATATTGGTAATTAAATATTAAAACGTGTGCAAGATTGTATATTTGTTATGGCATGTAAGTGCTTTCCAATAGATTATTTAAAAAAAACGATATTAAATTTAGAATTTAACATTTAATTAAAAAGCGCAACAAATTTTTGAAGAACAAAAATTATAAAAATAAAATATTTAGAATAAAAATAGTTTGTAAAAACATATTCTACATTAAGTATTATAATAAAAGCTGTTAACGTTTTGTTATTTAATTTTATCCTCCTGTGCCAACCCTACAAAATATTTTAAAATTTTGACAGCTCCTTAGAAGCTTTGCCTCTGTACGGTTTCTTTACTCATGTGGCTGTACTATGGTGGTAACCTTCTAAACAAAAACTTTTAAAAAAAACCTTTTAATTCAGCGCTAACGCCATCTAGTTGCAAATTGCAATAATTCATAATATAAATAATGATAAATAGACAACTTTCCTTTAACTTTCAATTTTTCACGTCATAAGGGGTAAATAGGCACAGATTTTAGTAAAGTTTTAAAATACGTATTATTCATAAATATCATAATTTAATTTTATGAATTTCCCCACCACCATGCAATTAAAAACCATTTTTTTCACGCATACTTTACACTCTCGTCTCATCACTAAAGTTAAGATTACGGAAAAGAAAAAAAGTATTCAATTAATTAATCCAATAGTATGAGTACTAATTTTCAAGTTACAAATTCATTTAATAATTTTTCTCCATGCAAATTTGAAATCGCCCCGTAAAAAGTTTCTTAAAAAACTGGATCACCATATTTCATCATCTAAGGGTTTAAATTTTCCGAAATCCTTTCTTAGTGGATGCTTATGTAATAAAAGGAAGTGATTGTTCTATGTCCAGCGGATTGAACTGTGCGTATAAATACAATTATATTGTTTTGAAGCATTAAATATGTTTATCTCCATACAAAATGGAACAACCTCTGAAATCGCCGTCAATCGCCCCGTAAAATAAAAACTTTCATAGAAACCATAACACACTTTTTCACCCTCTTAGGGGTCGAATTTTCCTAAATCCTTTCTCAATGGATGTCTACGTCATAAAAGGTAGGTAGCTACAGGCGCGGTCGCAGCCTGAAATTTTGGAGGGGGTCACTAATAATAAAATATGTCGAGTAAATTAGACTTTATTGCACAATACACAATTTTTTTGCACACATAAAACTAATGGAAGTCTTCTATTTTTATTGGCAAATCGGGTGGGGCTATCTCTGGATGAATATTTAGGAGAACTAAACCTGTCAGTCTCTCTTCTAACATGTTTGCTCTCAACCTAGTTTTTACACGCCTTAGCGTAGAAAATGATCTCTCTGATGTCACACTGCTTATAGGAATGAAGCTGCTCGCATCCGTAGGAATTACTTGAATCCTGATTCCCTACACGTATCCCGTAGTGCTAAATGAGCAGCACTACATACTGGTGGTAGGTTGGTCCTCTACTAGTGAGAGGCCCGGCCGAGGGTTAGTTACCACCCACCTGGCAAAGACATACCGCCAAATGATGCAAGTCGTGTTCGGGTATGATGTTAAGTGAAACCCATTTCTTAGGGAGAATGGGTCTGGACAGTTGCGTTGCGCATAAGAAGCGGTTGCGACGCGGCCGTTTCTTAGTGTCAGGTGCCTGGTTATGAAGGTTAGCGGGATCCGAAGCACGGTTGCACTGCTGGCTGACCGTAGATAGTTGGGGGCCCAATTAGTGAGCCAGCCACTCATGAAAGGCTGCCTCGCCATCTTACGAAAAATCCTGGGATGGCTCCAACATGCCGGTTGGCGACCGGAGGAGAGGGCCTGGTGGCGATTTCCAGGGGGTTCGGGCGTCCCCGCGTACTCGATGCTAGGTACCATCGATACTGTAACTCTGTTTGCGTCCCTAGGTTATATGTGTGACGCCTCGTCCAACCGCCATTCTCTCAACATATTCACTCCACCATTTATGAAAAAAAGGAAAACGAAGAGTAAGTTTGCACTCCCTCTCCATCAAAGTGCACCTCACAAACATCCGAGGCCTGCACTGTAATCTCGATGCAGTGCACTACCACCTTGAGACTGACAAGCCGCATTTACTCTTCTTGACTGAGACGCAAATCAGATGTCCTCTAGATACGGCGTACCTTGGTTACCCTGGGTGCACATTGGAGCATAATTTCCATCAGCGCGCCGGAGTCTGTGTTTACGTCCGCAACGACATCTGCTGTAAGCGTCTCCGTCACCTTGAAGACCCACTTTCTATGATTTGGGTATTGATAGATACAGGAATGGATACAATTATTTATTCTTGTGTCTACCGATCGCACAACGGTGACCAGGCGACAACTAGGCTATTTGAACACATCAGTAAAGCCTCTGATGTGGCTCTAAATCAGTACCCTAACTTAAGAGACTTTAATGCCTGTCATCAAGACTGGCTGTTCCCATACCAGAAGACCGACGACGCTGGGAGAGGCGTGGAATTTTGCCTTTCACTGGGGCTCTCCCAGCTGGTACAACAAGCGACTAGGGTACCTGATGTGGATGGGCACACAGCCAACTGCTCAACCTTCTGTTGACGACCGTCAAACAGGTACGATGTTCAGGTTACCTCACCCTTGGGAACTTCTGACCACTGTCTGGTGAAATCTGTGTCGTTATATTCCCCACCTAACCACGATATCCACGGTGTGCGGCGGTGTGGCGATACAAGTCAGCAGATTGGGATGAGATGTGGCAATTTTGCATCTTATCCTTGGCGGCAGGTCTGCTTCTCGTCTGAAGACCCGTCGAGCTGCGCGAATGCCATAACCGATGTGATACGTCAAGCTATGGGTATTTAATCCACTTTACTGACGTGCCCATTGGTGGTAAAGCTCGCCATTGTTCAACGCCGAGTGCACTCGTGCTGAAAAGCACAAGCATATGGCGTACTTATCCTGGGTCGATGCTCGAGACCGCAAAGCTCCGGATGTTAGCCGCAAGAAGAGAGCATTCAACCATGCCGCCAAGACCTGCAAAAGGCATTACTGCAGCCAGTTTCGACCGCATTAAACGCATCGGTACAAGCTCTCTGTCAAACCATCTGGCAGTGAGGCTTTTGGTCTCTCGCCAAAGTGGTCGAGACAAACTTCTGTCGGTCTACACTGATTCCGCTGGTAAAACCAGATGGCTCACTGGCATGCGCTTAAGAAGAAAGCGGACTTATTTGCTTCTCTTTTTGTTGCAATTCGCGTCTGGACAGTAGCAACAGCGTACCATCTCAATTACCTCACTGCGGTACCTCTATGTCAGAGGTCCGTATCACCAACAAGGAGGTTCTTAAAACCTTGCGAAGTCTAGACGTGAACAAAGCTAGTGGACCTGATGGTATACCAGCTATAGTTCTAAAGGTTTGTGCACCTGAATTTTCTCGTATGTTAACACGATTGTTCCGCCTCTCATTCAGGACTGGAATAGTGCCCAAATCTTGGAAGGTGGCCAATTTGCAGCATGTGTTTAACCTTCGAGCGGTCGCGCGCGGTCTCCGAGTCCGCAACGAATTTATTTTGATTAGTTTACTTAAACTATTAACAATAGAAGGTTGCGCTATGATATCCTCAAGAGCGTGAGGTATTACGCCTCAGTTGGCCTATGACGCTCGTCGCTTGCGCATGTGCTTTTTTATTAGTGTTTACGGTCTCACATTCCGCGAGCGACTGGTTTTGTTCTACAAAAAGTAGAAAGAAGTACATTAAAGCCTGAGGAAGTATTTTATGTTATCTGTATGTAATTACTTTTTTACGTAAAATAAAGTCTTTGAAAGTGTTAAGGACAACGATGCTAAACTGATTGAGTTCTCGACAGGACGGGAAGAGTGTCGTCAATCGGTTCTACGCGTTGCAGGTCGTGGTCACTATTGTGATAGGAAAAAGAATCGAAAAACAAAGTAAAGTTCAAATGCGGTAAACACATGTGTCTAGAACATGCGATTTTTATATGCCAAGAATGTACATCTCCAGCAGATGTAATGGGTACTGATGATATATAGGTTATCGTTGTACTCCTAAATAGTTGTAAGAAGTGTTTTTTTTTTGTTTTCCTTTTTATTTTATTAGAATTTAGATAATAACTACAGTTTCATGAAAAAATATCTAAAAAATAAATGTGATTTTAGAGTTCCTATAACATGGTGCCATTGAAGATGAATGTTGATTGATCTCTACTATTATTATAGTATGTCTATTATTTATTAGGAATAAATAAAGAAAATTTCATTTTGTTTTGTTTATATGGATTTGCAACGTTGATTTTTGTCCAAGAAGAAAATCTTTGAGTTTATATAGAACTTTGTTTTATTACGTACAAATTAAAGAAATAATGAGTAAATAAGTTGTTTTTATTATCATTTACATGACTAAGACTTCATTTTAATGATGTGCTACTCAATGACTTAAAATATTAATTCATTTATTGAAACGAGACACATAAAGTTGCGGGATCACAGACCGCGCGCGACTGCCCCTGTTCGGCTCAAGGGTGCGACCGCTGGAAGGTTAAAAAAAGAAGCCATACCGACCCTGCCAAATATCGGCCAATTTCAATTGCCTCCATGCTCTGCAAGATTATGGAGCGTATATTGAACGCCCACCTCATGGCATAACTAGAGCAGAATGATCTCCTTAGTGACCGCCAGTACGTGTTTTGCCGAA
Source organism: Parnassius orleans (assembly GCA_029286625.1). Classification (NCBI taxonomy): domain Eukaryota; kingdom Metazoa; phylum Arthropoda; class Insecta; order Lepidoptera; family Papilionidae; genus Parnassius; species Parnassius orleans. Next base: position 5,664,829 of record JAGSMP010000065.1, on the reverse strand, counting down.
ATCAATTAACTGGGGACCTTCTAGCGTATGCCACTAACATAAGGGGCGAAGCCCTCGAGAACAGTGGTGAAACACTTGCTGTTTTCCCCGATGTTTCGAAGGCTTTTGACAGGGTTTGGAACGCTAGTCTATTGGGCAAGTTTTCAGCATACGGCTTATCCCCTGGCCTGATTGACTGGATGAAGGACTTTCTGAGTAAACGGTCCCTCCAGGTCGTCGTCGATGGCTGCTCATCCGATCCTGTGGCGACTAATGCCGGTGTTCCTTAGGGGTTCGTTCTCTCCGCAACACTCTTCCTGCTACATATAAATGATCTGCTCATTCCCGGTTTCTATGGGTATGCAGACGACAGCGCAGTTGTAGAGAGATACCAACCAAGTGTCCGGGCCAATCGGGATTAAATCCAGTCCGAACGAGAGGCTATGGTTGAGCGTGTGAATCTCACACTACAGGCAGTCTCCGAATGGGGCGATGCCAATCTCGTGAGATTTAACGCCTCCAAAACAGAGTAATGCGTGCAGCGTCTATCTTTCCGTCCGAATACAATCTGGGCATCAAATCTAAGACAGTGCGATTTACTATCTAAGGTTGCATCACCTCTTACCACCAGGTGGGATTGTGGTCAAGCACAAAAAAGGAATAGTTGTCAGAATTTTCAGCAGTCTATATTTGAGTAGAGATCATCGTAGCAAACTTCAATTGTAGAAACCACACACTTAGGAAATTTTGCATCAGTATTTTCTTTGAGCTCCCGTTTCCACTTTGAAATCCATAGCTGATACTCTGTAACGAGAGTGGCAGCAGGAACACTCAAAAAACGGGAATAACATTCTGATACTTTCTTCACATTAAGATCTTCTTCTGTATATTCAGATTTTGGCATAAAAAGGTCTAATCCGAAGAGGTTCATCGTATCCACAGAAAGTCGGTCCTGTAGGTCAGTCATTATGCTGTCTATCAGTGGAATATAAACAGCCCTCTGAAAATGACATCGTAGTTCATAAAAGCACCGTTAGATGTCAGCAAAACATAAAATGCATCGCGGCTATGGGGAGAAAATTGTTTTTTTTTATTTTTTAAATTTTTAGAAGATTTTTCAATTTGATATGTACGATTTTGGGGGGGGGGGTCATGTCCCCTGTGTCCCATTCGGACCGCGCCTGGGTAGCTACTGTCCAAATTTGAGATTTGTTCGCCAAACGGTTTGGACTGTGCGTTGATAGATGAGTTGACTGAGTCATCTATCGGTCAGCACTCAGCACATCTTTTATATGAAAAAGAGGATGTAGTAGATAAACAGTAAAGGGTGACACCTGTCGGTAAATGGCAAAACTAAATCTACGGCTAATTAAACTCTATTCTATACGTTGTCATCGTGTCTATTAAAAATAATTTTCATAAACGCTATTTCTAAAATAAATAAAAAGATTTCTGTTATAAAGTAAGAATTTTGTCTAATTTTAAGAATTTCCTTAGCAAAAAATAATATAAATAAATAACATGGACTTTATTACTAATGTAAATTTTCAAATTAAAATTAATTAAATTAAAAAATAATTAAAATTAAGTAAAGAGAACAAATGCGTCAGGACATCATGCTAAAGGCATCGCGATGGACTCTTCCAGACTCTTCGTCGCCCCAAGAAAACCCTCTCAACAATCTGAGAATGCATATATTATATACTCAGCCGTGGGCCATATTTGGGCTGATACTTTACTTTTTAATTGAACTCTTTACTCTGTTTGCATTTTTAACAGATAGGCGCTATTAAATATACTCTATACGCATTTACAGTAAATATATCCTAAGAAAGTTAACATTGGTATATGAGCTATTTCGGCTAAGAGTAATATAAATATGAGGAGCAAGAAACAACCCGCTTCTTTGCAACTTTGCATCGCCTTTGTCGGATAAAGTAAGAAAAGTAAGAAAATAACATGTACAGGTCTACTGATAACATAGCGTTTAAAGCACCATCTATTACAGATGTGTCATATATCATAACCCGCGTAGAATTTAACCGTGCTGACCATACCTTGCTTTAAAATACCTATAGCGCCATCTAGGTAAAATTAAAGGAGTTAGTTGATTTATTACACTAAAATATTATATAAAATAGTATAATATTTAAAAAAAACTCAAAATCTGATTATATAATTTTTCAATCTCATGACAATGTAAATTTTAAACCTTTTTGTAGCCGCAAAATGGAGATATATGCCTACTGCCCAGCTCCTATGATAGATCGCGTGATGAATTATAATCATTCCAACGGTTCGATCTCTATGTAACAATTCAAATATCAATAAAATATTCAATGTACAGAAATCGTCGTGTAAGAGTTTTATTATAGTATAGATAGATAGAAGATAGATATATAGATAGATAAATTTATGTATCACGAAAATGAAAATTAGTACAGATAGGTAGGTACCTACTTTTTTATTAAAATAATGGAACACGCATTTTTTTAATTTCTGAAATCCTAACCATAAAGTTTTAAGACGAGGGTACAGTGTGCGTGGAAAAAAATATATTTTTTTAACTTTTAAAAGTGGTGGGGATGGGATACCATTATAACTAAATTATGATAATATTACATAAAATAAGTTTTCATTTATTTTATTTACAAATTAATATAAATAAACATAGTAATTAAATAAATGTTTATTACTAGAATGAAAAAATGTTACGGGGATCTTTGCTAAATATTTTTAAGATATTTAACTTTATCAAAAGCATTCGGTAACTAAGTAAAGCTGCGTATCGATTATGCGCTCCAAGAGGTCGAACATAGGAGCGCGTTCCAGCCGCGTGAAGCCGCGCCGATTATCCGATATCGATTACGCACTCCTGGCGCGGGTGCCATGAATGACCGTGGTTGTAGCACGAATGGGTGGGCTCGATCGGGGTAGGACCATGCTTTCAATTGTGTTTCGTATGGTGAGTGTAGAGAACCGGAAACCATTTTTACTAGAAATGAGGCACTCCGTCTTAGTCCTCAGGGGTGCCAACGTGCCACGTGGCAAGGGACCCGATAGCAATCTAGAACTACGTGAAGTTGAAAAAAGGCAACACTTTCCAACATAAATTAATTATAAATGGATGAGTTCTACCGTGAACAACCCAATACTGGCTATGCTGGATGTATACGTGGTAGAGTCACGCTGCAATACGTGATATAGCCACGCTGCAGCTATATTATAGTTGAAACACGAATGGGTCAGCTCGACCGGGGTAGGACCACGCTCTCATAGAATACCAGCATGATATAGCAGCTCAATGCTGCTGTGTTTCGTATTGTGAGTGTAGAGAACCGGTGACCCTTTTCACTGGAAATGAGGCATTCCATTTTACTCCTCAGAGGTAACAACGCATCTGCATTTTGATTCTTAATCAAGGGTAAATATGCAGATGTCTATGGGCCACATCATCCACTTAGTATGAGGTGTATTGTGTGCTCGTTTGTCACGCCTATTCTATAAAAAAAATTGTAAACTATTTTGATGCGACTTTAAATCAATCAATCATTCATTTCTTTATTGTGCACCAATACACATTGAAATAAAATGTGATTAATAAAGAAGGTACAATGGCGGTCTCATAGCTATCGAGGAATTTGTACATAGATTATACAATAAAGTAAAAAAAAAAAAACAATCACAAGATGATGACTGTTGGGGAAAGTAGGATAGATACGAGAGAAGACGGGAAGTACAACTCTGTGTAAAAAGTATCGGGAATATGTCAATAAAAAGACCCGCGTAAAAGAGGTCGTTCTAATTTTTTTACTGCATGTTGGTAGCACTGTACTGATTTAGCGCGCAAAGTTTGAGCGGGATCTGTCATTTAATTTGTTTTAAACTACACTTTTTGTTGGTCATAGTTTTGAGTTATCGGCGATTTTTACAATGGAAAATATTGTTGAACAAAGAGTGTGCCTTAAATTTTGTGTTTCGAATGATATTTCATGGTGAATCACTAAAATGTTGCGAAATACCTACGGCGAATCGTGTATATCGAAAACAAGGGCTTATGAATGGTATAAGGCTTTTAAAGAAGGCTGAGAAGTAGTAGTAGACTTGCCTCGTTCTGGTAGACCTTCAACCGCTACGACCAAAGAAAACATCGACAAAATCAAGAAGCTAGTGCTCGAAAATCGACGTATGAGTCTGAGAGTTGGCTAGTGAGGTGAACATATCTTTTAAGTCCGTCCACAACATTCTCATTGACATTTTAGGCATGAAACGCGTCGCCGCTCGACTAGTTCCAAAAGAGCTCAATTTTGTTCAAAGAGCGCAGCGAAAGCATGTCGCTGAAGACATGGTTTCGAGCTTCTACGGATCCGACCTTTATGAAACGTATAATAACTGGCGACGAGACATGGGTTTATGAGTACGACATGCAAACAAGCCAACAGTTCAGAATGGCGTCTCGAAAACGAGCCGAAACCCAAAAACCGCGGCAAAGTCGCTCCAAAATCAAGGTGATGCTGACAGTTTTTTGACTACCGTGGTGTGGTTCACTCCGAATTCTTCCAAAGGGAGAAACAGTGAATAAAGAATATTATTTAGGCGTCATGAAGCGTTTGCGTGAGAGTATCCGCCGAAAACGTCCAGATTTGTGGCAACACAACTCATGGATGCTGCACCATGATAATGCACCATCACACACAGCCATTATAGTGAAAGAGTTTTAGCGAAACATTCAACAAAGTTCTCGACCAAGCACCGTATTCACCTGATATGGCTCCGTCTGACTTTTTTTATTTCCCAAGTTAAAATTACCACTTCGAGGAAAACGTTTTGAGTCGATAGAAGCTATAACAAAAATTCGCTGAATGAGCTAAAGGCCATACCGCAAATAGCCTATGAAAATGTATGGAAGACTGGGTGAAGCGTTGGAGATGTTGTATTGCAAGCGATGGGGCCTACTTTGAAGGCGATAAAATAAATTTAGATGAATAATTTGTATTTTTTGTTTTATTGACAAATTCCCGATATTTAGTACACAGAATGTATATGTAGAAGCAAGTAGATTCACAAGGTGTAAAGCTGTAACAAAAAAAATATTGAAGAAGAAGGATGAATGTACAGGAGTACGAAGGGAAAGATTGTTAGAGCGGTTTTTACTATTCGAAAGGGCTTAGGCTAACATAAAATTTGCGATAATTATCATTCCGAAACAGTTGCTGAAGTTTTCATTCGACAGCTTGAGCTCTCCGTATTATCAGTTCTATTTGTATACTGTGGAATTATTAAGTGTGGGTCATAATTGTCTGGACTTTACCCATGTTCAAGTGGAACGAAAAGCTAGTCTATTTGATAAAAAAATAATAATTTAAATCGGGGTAGCCGTTTCCGAGAAATCGGTGAACGTACATAAAAAAACATACGTGACGACTATATTAAAATCTTTTCGTTTTTCGAACGAAATTCGAACTCGGTAAAAATACCTAACAAATTGCGAGTCCCTAAAATTATTTATTTTAGCTTTAGATTTATTATATTTTTCAATTTAAAAATTTTAAACATTATCTTATCTATATTTGACACGATAACACTTCAGTAAAAAGTGACTGTTATCATCCCTCATGTTCCAGGAATCTTGATTAGTCAGAAGCTTACGCAAAAAGCAATGAATCGATAATACAAACAAGCTAAAATATTTTAGAAGGTGTAAAATTTACCCGACTGTCCCAGAAGGAGGGTAGTGTTTTTTGAGTGTATGTGGATATTTACGTCTGTTTTTGTATGTATGTATGTATGTCAATTTATTTGTCATTAGATTTGCCTTAGTTGTGGAAGTAGCATAGTGTATAAAATTTTACTCTTTTCAACAAATTTTTTACAGTCGTTTTTTTTTAAATTACTCTTTTATTATATATTTATAGATTAACGCGATACATAAGGAAAGAATATCGATCGTTCCTACTAGTTCAACTGATTAGGTCAATGTTGAGTTTTTTCCCCAGTTGTTCATATAAATATCTAATATCTTGGTATACCAAAATCCTTTTTAGATTTGAACTACTAAGAAAAAATATTTGGAATCACAGATTTGGTGACTTTGCTGACTTTGGTCGCTTGTCACATTTTGGTTAGTGGCATCCCCTGATATTATCAGCTTGAAATTGTGTTTTTTTTATGGGAATTTTTTAATTTTTTCATTTGTTTCTTCAAAATAACTTCAATATATCATAATATTTACCTACATTGGCATGTGTACATTGCATTCTTATTCATTAGGCAGTTTGTTGGTGCTCTTGTTTTCGAAGAAAATAGATGAACTATTTGAAGGCTTTCTTCACTGCTTCTTGACGATTGAAATTGTTCCATATCAAAAAAATAATTTTAAGCAAGGTCTGGAAAATATGGTGAATAAGGAAGGGCCTCTAGCTTTAGCTTCACTAATTTTGTCAACGTCTATTATGCAGTATGCGCCCGAGAGTTGTCATGAAGAAGCAATGGCGGCGAGCAGTTCATCAATGTCTACCATAATTTGCAACTCTCGACACTAACGGTAATCAGTAACTGTGGCGCCAGATAGCAAGAAGCTATAGTGAATTAAACCAACTTTTTCTTTTCGAGCACTGTTTGGTTTTTGCGTTTGGAGTCTGGATCTAACTAATGATCGATGATCACTGGCAACAATTCGGCTAAAAATTTCCTCTTCCTAAGCCGTTTCAGAAATGATGCAAGCTTGGACGTGTCCGTTTTTTTGAGCCATGCTGCAGCTATATTAGTGGTATAGTTGTAGCACGAATGGGTCGGCTCGACCGGGTAAGGGCACGCTCTCACAGAATACCAGCGTAAAATAGTAGCTTAACGCTGCTGTGTTTCGTATAGTGAGTGTAGAGAACCGGAGACCCTTTTTACTGGAACCGAGGCATTCCATCTTAGTCCTCACGGGTGACGACGCATCTGCATTTTGATTTGTAATCGAGGATAGATGGAGATGTCTATAGGCTACAGCAACCACTTACCATCAGGTGGACTGTGTGCTCGTTTGTCACCCTTATCCTATAAAAAAAACTCGCTTTGCGACACCCAGTTCACAAGGTACCCATTTGTCATCTTTATTTTACCTTTTTATTTGGTTTCTCTAAATTACCGATTTGCTGTGCAAATGGTGCGCACAGTTCGTTCGTCAGTAGTGCTAGGTCCGTATACTTGATTGCGTGCTGTGTTGCGTGAACTCGTATATTCAAAAATAATATGAATTCTTAGGCCGCGTTTCCACCTGCAAGAAAAATTCTGCAAGAATTGTCCAACAGTCTATCAGAAATGTCCAATAGCTTGCAGATGTAAACAACGTAGCAAGTGCACTCGCAGAATAGTTGTTGAGAGTACAATAGATTGCAAGTATAAACATGTTCACATCAACTCGCGACTAGGGCTACCAGGTGTCCCGCTGGGAAACCCCGACAAAAAGCCTGATTTCTATAAAACAAGGGTGCGAAGTTTGTATAAAAATTTTGTATTTTATGAAACACGTGATTGACTCAAAACTTGCTGAAAGTACTCTGTAAATAAAATAAATGAATACTTATTTTGCGGTTTTAGAATATTTTTTTATTAATGATGTTTTAATTTAAAAACTGGTTCAAATGCTCTTTTAAATTTTAAAATATCCATTTTTACCCTAAAAATTTTTTAAAACGAGGACGCAAAGTTAGTTGAGTGCATCTTGAATTGATGCTAAACGAGATAACAAAGATTTTATATGTATAAGTATGTGCCGGACGGGCGAAACTCGGGAGTAAGTGTTATCGAAAGTACTCCGCGAGTCGCTCACGTCCTACACCTATAGGTTCCAGAGGATACTTCTACTGCCGTCTTTATGGGTGCAGCTGGGGTACTGTGGACTGAGGTTAAATCAAAATGCACGAAATAGAATACAAATGGCAAGGCAGTGGCCAGCGGTACGACTTCTCAACTGTTCGGCGGAAATCTTCTGACTATTGGTTATTGACCACGGTTGTTGAATATGGTTGTTCAACTACGGTTGTTCACTATCAGTTGGTCACTATATTTTTCAAAAGGTTTCTTCAGTTGATTGGTAGTATCAAATGTCTATTAGTAGTAGCTGGTTTTATTAACACTGTCTGACTAGCTGCTATTATCAACTAAACTAGCTATTTCTATCACTTGTGTAACTGCAAAAATCAGTTACTATGTTGTACAACTAGCTATCACTTTTAATATGTAACTGTAAATATCAGTTACCATGTTATGCAACTAGCTATCACTCAATTATGTAACTGCAAATATCAGTTACCATGTAACTGCGAATATCAGTTACTATGTTGCTAGCTATTATTCACTATTCACTATATTCTGCTACTTGTCACTTCAGCTACTACTGGTTACTACCGCTTCTTACTGGTAGCTCTTCACAATACCGCTTGGTCACTGGTAGTTCTTCATACTACAACGTTACTGGGTTCCGAGCCCATAGGGTAGACTCGAGCGTTACTTTAAAGTGAGTCGCTTGCCATTGTCCGTTTTGCCTCTTTATTGCATAACATTTTCACTATACAATTGGCATAAATTACAATATTTTCTATACAAGATCAATTTCTATACTAACATGCTATACATTATTAAATCGGCAATTTAGTCCTTTATGAGTATATCATAAAGGTTACTCAATATATTAACATTATAAAAAGTTATTAAACAAAATGTCCCGAATTTTCACAATATTTGGGTACATTAATTCCTTTATTTCACTATAAAAAGGAAATAAGTTTAATTATGCAAAATATTCTTTCATTTCCTTAATCTATAAACCTTATGCTAATTTAATGTCATATTTATAATTCTTTCAGAACATAAAAATTATTCCCATCATTTTCGGGATCAACTATTACGCACTTTGATTATATACCTGTGTGTTTGATTATAAACCCAAGCATACCAATGCAAGACTTCACGACACAGTAAGTTCATTCTGCGTAGATCCGACCAAAATTAATAATTAAAAAAGCTGAAGGTACTCCGGGTTAACTCTGACATCGGGACGTCAATCACCTCAGTCCCCCGTGACAATGGGTGCTGTAAAGCACCCGAAACGTCGGGAATTAATAAAATAAGTTAATTAAACGCGATAGGATCCGTAAAAGTAGTTTTATTCAATCCCTATTGTAGTAGTATTATATGTGACGTTACTTTACAAGACATGACGTCTTTAATCTATAGTGATTAGTGATTTCATTCGCAATGTTAGCAACAATCGACATCGATATACTCGTTTTTGTTTAGTTACTTATTTTTATTACCTTATTATAAGTCTAAAAATATAAAGAAAATAAGACCAGACTTATTATTATTCTAACGATCAAGTAAAGTTGTTCTATCTTTCCCTCTCCTTATTCTGCCACTGCTAAATATTTATTTCTAGAAATCGACATTATGGGTGCTAAGGAAATTTTAGGTGTTGTGTATTGTCCTCCTTCTGTGGATTACTTTACCTCACTTGAGACGGCTCTTGATACCATTGGATCTGAGTAGATACTCTGCATGATAATTCAACACTGATCTGTTAAAAAATACTTCTCGCTCCCAAAAACTTCGAGCAATCATTGAATCAGTCGAACTCTGCATTCTCCCACTGGCGGAAACTCATAGAAATACTGTCACTGATGATTCGTTGATTGATCTCATCATTACTTCTTCTTCTGATCGTATGATTCAGTTTGGACAGCTCTCTGCTCCCTGTTTCTCACGACACGACTTGATTTACTTTTCATATAAACTCAAACCTCAAAAACAGAAGCCTATATTTCTGCAGTTACGCAATTTTTCTAGGATAAATATTAAGAGTCTCAGGAGAGACGCATCTGAAATTGATTTTGGCCCTTTGGTGACAGCTTCTAACATCGATGATAAAATATCCTTTCTTAATAATACCATCCTGAATCTGTATAATATTCATGCTCCTGTACATTATGTAAAAGTTAAGCGTCCTCCTGCTCCCTGGATGACTAGAGCTTTCCAGAAACTTTCCAGAAACTCGGGCTTTCCAGAACTTTAAAAAAATCGCTCTGAACAAAATTGGTCCAACTTTAAATTGCTAAGAAACAGATGCAATCAGGTGGTACGAAATGCTAAACGCCGCTACATTCATGACAAAATAACTAATTCTTCGCCCACTGACGCGTGGAAATTCCTTGGATCTCTCGGAATTAATAAATCAAATTCCCAGGAATATGGCTCATTCTCCATTTGGATGACATTGATCGTCACTTTGTTTCTATTACTTCATTGGACCCTCAAGTCCGTTCTCAAACTATTGCTTCTATAGAATCAATGCAGCCTCTCCGGATCCCTGACTTTTGTTTCTCCCCTGTTATTCAGGATGAAATAAAAAACGCTCTGTTAGCCATTAAATCCAAGGCTGTGGGTTATGATGAAATCAGTAAGCAAATGATATTTATGACACTTGAGTGCCTACTTCCATCTATAACACACATTATAAATTATTCTCTGGACTCAGTTCAATACCCTTCTGCATGGAAAAAGGCTTTTGTACCTTCCTAAAATACCTAATCCTGTACTCCCTAACCATTTTCATCCTGTTTCAATTCTTCCATACCTCTCTAAAGTTCTGGAAGCCTGTGTTTTTAAGCAAATATCTATGTTCACTGCAAAAAAATAACCTGCTGAATGAATTTCAATCGGGGTTTCGCTCTGGTCACAGCACTACCACTTCGCTTATCAAAGTCACAGACGATTTAAGAAAAGGCTTGGATGAGCAGAAATTAACAGTGATAACGCTTATTAACTTTTCAAACGCTTTCAACACAGTAGATCATGCTATCCTCCTATTTATCCTCAAACACCTTAAATTTTCATCCCCAGTCTTGGAGTGGTTCTTTTCTTATATTCGCGGCCACCAGCAATCGGTTCGCTCAGGTCAGCGTTTTTCTGCATGGGCCGAAATTGAATCTTGTGTGCCGCAAGGCGGAATACTTTCTCCTATTATGTTTTCCTTATTTATAAACTCTATCTCCTCAGTTTTAGATTGTTCGTACCATTTGTATGCGGATGATCTTCAGGTCTATGTACAGTCAGGCTTAAATAATCTTAACTTTGTAATACATGAACTAAATAATAACCTGGAAGCCATAAGAGAATGGTCGTGTAAAAATGACGTTTCACTTAATCCAGCCAAATGCAAAGTAATAATCTTCGGAATTTCGCAATTATTGGCCAAGATTGATTATGGAAATCTCTCCTGTAATTTACAATGGAACTTTGATTCCATATTGTGATTCCATAAGAAATCATGGCTTGTACATGGACAAAACTATGACCTGTTAATTGCAGATATCTGAAGTAAGTCGTAAAGTTGTTGCCACCTTGCGTTCCCTTTATCGTCTTAAAAATTTCGTACCTTTCAAAACCAAGCTTACGCTTGTTCATTCCCTCATTCTACCTATTATCTATTATGCAGATGTATGTTACCCAGACCTGTCACAAAATCTTCTAAACAAGTTGGAGCGCCTTCTTAATAATTCCATAAGGTTTATTTTCCGTTTACGTAAGTTCATTCACGACAATCAAACTGTTTGAGGATAAGTTTTCCACAGCATAGGTCTAATTTTTACAGGTCCTCTTTCACGATACAAGCTATACATCTTTGGAACACCCTCCCCAATGATAATAGGAATGCAACAAATAAAAACTCATTTAAATTACTTCCACGACAACATTACCTGAGGGCACTTACTAATTGACATTATTATTATTTTTTTATTTTTCTTTTCAAATATTTATTTATTTATATATTAATACGGATATTTATTTGTGAGGTTTATAAGCATTTATAGACATTACATTATGTTTGTTTGTATTATTGTATGTAAATATATGTTGTGTATGTATGTACTATGTATGTATTATATTTTAATATATGTACACTTTATTTATGTATTATGTTTCGCACCTGCCTACAATTGTCTTTGGCACCCAGGGTTTACTGGCTGAGAATGCCACATGGCATTAAGTCCGCCCTATGTACCCTTTACCTTAAGGTGTTACATTTAAGTTTTTAAATAAATAAATCTTATTATATTACATAGCAAATATTCGTTTCGCAAACTTTAAAAACTAATAGTTAGGGAAGTATGAATTCTAAGATAAGTCTTGACAGACACACGGTACATAAGCGTGTTGGATCACATTTGTAATCCCAATTTTATATGCTGACTAACGATCAGCCCCCGCTTCACACAACTGTTTTTAGATCTCGAAAACAGCGCTACTCACCGGGTCCAATTGTGAGTGTGAGTGTTTATCAAAATCGGTCCAGCCGTTCTCAAGTGATGATCTTTCATATATGCGGCAATAGATTTTAATTTTATAAATTTACCACCTGCTAGGCGGAAAACCATCGACTGTATTCAACAAAGTTTTATCTGCTTGGATGAAAATATTTCAAAATCATGATGTTAAGGCAAGATCTTGATAATGCCGTGTAGCGGCGGCGTAAAGTAAACTACTACCTCCTACCAAGTAATATGTATTATTACTTAGAAGCTTTAAGACCCCATAACATCCCATAAAGTATCGTAAAAGAGGACATAGGGAAATAAAACAGGAGATAGGCAACAGTATCTTCCTAATAACAACTCAAAATAAAAAAAATTGCGGTTGCCAAACCACTTGCTAAGAGTGGAAACTATGGCAAATATTCCCCCTAAGTTCATCAGTGGACTTTTGATAAGCTGGAATTAATAAATTAATGATGGATAACGACGTAGTTGTGATCTAGCGACAAAGGAGAAGACAGACCGCGGTCGTGCCGCTGTTATTGTACTATCGTAGCAGTGCCCTCTGTGTACCTACTTTCCGTGAAGCAAACCCAGTGTTGATTAAACAAACATAGTTATTATTCCCTGTGAAACCCATAATAAGTCTAATTGGCGGAAATATAGTCCGGTCAAAATAGACATTCAGGGTTACAATAATTCGCATAGAGCTGATAATTGTTATTATTGAGGATATTATTATTGGGAATACCATTATAAATGAAATGTAAAAATTCCCCATTGCTCTCACATCTGCAAAAAAAATTAAGTATTCATGGTCAAAGTTCGTAAAAATGAGTTTTATGCATTAATAATATAATCTTAAATGTTTGACTCACCTATTTTTATAATAAAACTTACCATTTAGCTGAAAAATGCAAAAAGCCATATGAGTAAACTTTGACCTTGAATATTTTTTTGCAGAGACTTTTCATATTTCATTTATAAATAATTTTTAGCTCTATGCGAATTATTGTAACCTTACCTATATTTTTTGAGCTAACTTGACCGGACTAATATACCGGCTGAATTTAAGTAGATTTCATAGCAACTATTTCACGATATATTTTTAATTATACAACGATAGTACGAAATCCCGCATTATTTGGCTACGTTTTTGTTGTAAGATGTCAGATGCAGCTTCCATAAACTTTGATTGATTTAAATAACTATTAGATACGAACCGGACTAATAAAAATCCCTAATTTTACTAAGTCATAGACTAAATGAATTTATCGACAACGTTTTTTGTTTCGCTAATGGCATCATCACCTCTTATTATAGTCTTTGCGATAGCATGGTGCGGGTGACACCTCACGCCTATGAAGTTTCGTATTTTTTTAAATAAACTGTCCACTGACTTAGAAGTATATGGACTGGGCATACCTACAGAATTAGCGTGACTACCTACAATACACTGGCGCATAAAATGGCCGCCTTTTATAGGGTTGTAACTCAGCAATATGGCCAGCTGATATCGATATTTTTTTTAAATTTGAATAATGAATTTGTTCTCATTTCATATAGTTGAATTTTTTGCTTTATTTATTTTATTCTGTAGGTATTTATATAGGTACATGGCTATATTTTCAATCGTCAAATAACTTATCAGAGGAATAAATAATGTGTCTGGCAGTTTTATGCCTTTTGTGTAGATAGAAATTAAATCCGTAGCCTAATTGTGTAACACACTAAAATGACAAACCATACCAATTTGACAGTTTAACAATATCCATAGCGTTGTTTTTGATGTCGAGCAAACGAATTTTTCAATCACATGAAGCAATGGATATTGTTAGGTTGTCAAATTAGATTTGGATTGCTATCCCTTAAGTTTCGCTTGAGCTGCTTTACCAGGCTTCACCGCATATGTACACTTACGCAGTGCATACTCTGCTACAGATTTCTTGTATTAGGTACAGTCAAACAAAGAGTTAAGTATGCAGGCAGCTAACTTACAACTTGTTTTAAACAATGTTCTGAGTGTGCTAAGTACTTACTCAAGTTTTTTACATCATTTATATAATTGTGAACAAAGTTAAAAAGTTATAACGCACACAATAAAAATGAATATGCCGCCTCCATAGGTATATTTATATCTCTATGAAACTGTCATACAGATATTGTTGTACTTAATGGATGGGTACCGCCCACTTAAGATAGTAAAGCTGTAGCAAACCGTATGTATTCGTTACTGAGTAACGGGTGCGCCATCTAGTACCGAGTAACGAAACGTTACACACGAATGCATTTCGTTACTCGCATTTTTCGTAGTATGGGTACCTACACTGTTTCAGTTCCCGCAAGTACCGTTGATGCGTGTAAACATTTGCTGATCGTATGTTTTACGCATGCGCACGCTTATTCAATGAATTTTAGAACGTACGTTACAAAGAGCGATGTTTCTTTATTAAGTAAAGTATAATTTGGAAATTCGTCGTCCAAGTTGTTTACTGTTTATTAAAGGTATTGTGTGTGTAGACAAAGTTTTGTTAATGTATAAGTATGTTCTCTACAATTAATTATGAATGTTGCGATGCCGCGACGTCATACTACACGCGTACGCAATACGACTTGATTCGATGCTCTAACATAATATAGCATGTTATGAGGTGTCAGAAGTAACGAGTAACGTAACGATACGATAGTAACGAGTACTCATTGTTATAGTAACGAATACATACGGGTACGCTTTTTTTCGTTACTTTTACACCTCTATAAGATAGTGATGTGCCACGCTAAACTGTGCCATGTTTTTTTTTGGAGTTTATGGCCTGGTATCTAGACCTTTAGGCCAAAAACTATGCCATGTTATGACGAACAACCACAGACTATCAAAAATCGGTATTGAAATAAATCGAATATATAAAAATCACGTAAATATGTATTGGAAATCAGAATATGTGTATATATTCATATATATTCATGGAATCCCGATTCGGGATTTCGAAACCGAATCACGAAACGGAATTCCGTATGTATGTGGCCGACCTATGACCGCCTGTGCGTTCGGAATCCCGAACGGAAAAATGCCGCCCGAACGCAAGTCTTCCATAGATTTTGTACGAGTCGTGACACACATACGTAAATTCCGTACGGAACGCACTCAGTGGTCGCACGACCGAAGCGAGTAGGTGTGTTTATGTGTATGTTTTTACATTTAATCTTATAGGTGTATAGCTTTTTGTAACCTTTCATCTTATTTTATTTAATAATTCGTCGAAAGAGTTTACAGACATCCATATTTAAAAAATATCTCTGGATAGATAGATCTTTTTACATAATATTGACTATATCGCTAGCTTAGGGTGATAAGGGGATGCACCCAGTAGGAATGATACAGCAACAATGGAATCGCAATTACAAAATCATCGTCATTATTCGCTGGCAGAATGTCTAGACTCAATGGCTAACGTCTCTCAACTGACCCTTAGGCCGGCCCCATACATACGGAATTCCGAATCGGAATATCGAAACGGAATCCCGAAACGTCATCCAAGTCCATATAAAATCTATGACCCGCCACACACGTACGGTATTTTTCCGTACGGAATTTTCTCCGATTCGAGATTCCGTATGACCGCCTGTGCGTTCGGAATCCCGAACGGAAAAAAGCCGCTCCGAACGCAAGTCTTCCATAGATTTTGTACGAGTCGCAACACACATACGTAAATTCTGTACGGAACGCGCTCAGTGTTCGTCGCACGACCGAGGCGAGTAGGTGTGTTTATGTATGTTTTTACATTTAATCTTATAGGTGTATAGCTTTTCGTAACCTTTCATCTTATTTTATTTAGTAATTCGTCGAAAGAGTTTACAGACATCCATATTTAAAACATATCTCTGGATAGATAGATCTTTTTACATAAAAGGTTACGAAAAGCTATACACCTATAAGATTAAATGTAAAAACATACATAAACACATCTACTCGCTTCGGTCGTGCGACGAACACTGAGCGCGTTCCGTACGGAATTTACGTATGTGTGTTGCGACTCGTACAAAATCTATGGAAGACTTGCGTTCGGAGCGGTTTTTTCCGTTCGGGATTCCGAACGCACAGGCGGTCATACGGAATCTCGAATCGAAGAAAATTCCGTACGGAAAAATACCGTACGTGTGTGGCGGGTCATAGATTTTATATGGACTTGCTGCGTTCGGAATCTCGAATCGGAATATCGAAACGGAATCCCGAAACGGAATTCCGTGAACACATCACACACATACGTTTATTTCCGTTCGGAATAAGAAGGGTCAGTTGAGAGAGGTTAGCCATTGAGTCTAGACATTCTGCCAGCGAATAATGACGACGATTTTCTGATTGCGATTCCATTGTTCCTGTATCATTGTTACTAGGTGCATCCCCTTATCACCCTAAGCTTGCAATATAGTCAATATTATGTAAAAAGATCTGTCTATCCCGAGATATGTTTTAAATATGGATGTCTGTAAACTCCTTCGACGAATTATTAAATAAAATAAGATGAAAGGTTACGAAAAGCTATACACCTATAAGATTAAATGTAAAAACATACATAAACACACCTACTCGCCTCGGTCGTGCGACGAACACTGAGCGCGTTCCGTACAGAATTTACGTATGTGTTGCGACTCGTACAAAATCTATGGAAGACTTGCGTTCGAGCGGCTTTTTCCGTTCGGGATTCCGAACGCACAGGCGGTCATACGGAATCTCGAATCGAGAAAATTCCGTACGGAAAAATACCGTACGTGTGTGGCGGGTCATAGTTTATATGGACTTGCTGCGTTCGGAATCTCGAATCGGAATATCGAAACGGAATCCCGAAACGGAATTCCGTGAACACATCACACACATACGTTTTTTCCGTTCGGGATTCCGAACGCACAGGCGGTCATACGGAATCTCGAATCGGAATATCGAAACGGAATCCGAAACGGAATTCCGTGAACACATCACACACATACGTTTTTTCCGTTCGGTATAACAAGGGTCAGTTGTGAGACGTTAGCCATTGAGTCTAGACATTCTGCCAGCGAAATATGACGACGATTTTTGATTGCGATTCCATTGTTCCTGTATCATTGTTACTAGGTGCATCCCTTATCACCCTAAGCTTGCAATATAGTCAATATTATGTAAAAGATCTATCTATCCAGAGATATGTTTTAAATATGGATGTCTGTAAACTCTTTCCACGAATTATTAAATAAAATAAGATGAAAGGTTACGAAAAGCTATACACCTATAAGATTAAATGTAAAACATACATAAACACATCTACTCGCTTCGGTCGTGCGACGAACACTGAGCGCATTCCGTACGGAATTTACGTATGTGTTGCGACTCGTACAAAATCTATGGAAGACTTGCGTTCGGAGCGGCTTTTTTCCGTTCGGGATTCCGAACGCACAGGCTGTCATACGGAATCTCGAATCGGAGAAAATTCCGTACGGAAAAATACCGTACGTGTGTGGCGGGTCATAGATTTTATATGGACTTGCTGCGTTCGGAATCTCGAATCGGAATATCGAAACGGAATCCCGAAACGGAATTCCGTATGTATGTGGCCGGCCTAATAGGTAAATATTTACGATTTAATTATTTTAAAAATAAACTATAGGAAACAAGAACAACGTTCACAGGCAGAAGATTAGATAAGATTTGATTTTACTCTGTAAGTTGTAAGAGGAATAGATAGAATTAGAAATTCTCGATAGAGAGTAAATTATAATTTCTGTAATTAGAATAAAAAAATATTTGTAATCCTGCCATGTCGGAATTTGGAAAATTTGGGCCATTAGTTGGAGCAATTGACGAAGGCACTTCTAGTGCCCGATTCATAATATTTAAAGCAAATTCGTCAGAAGTAGTCGCTGTGCACCAAAAGGAACTAGAACAACATTTTCCTCAAGAAGGATGGGTTGAACAAGATCCACTAGAAATACTCAATGTTGTTACGACCTGCATTGAAAAAGCAGTGGAGCAATTAATTTCCCTTGGTGGAAGTCCTAAGGTTTGTCTATTTGTTCTCACTAGTTTTATTAATTATGTAATAATGGCATCAATAATTTATTTCATAATTATTAAAACCTAGCATAATACCACCTTTGTAATTTTTAGGTATAATTCAAGACTGTTAAAACCAAGGGTAGTAGTATTGTTGACTGAAGTACATTGGAATAATGATGTTAATTAATATGTTACTGTACATATTCATTCTTTGTCATATCGTTTTTTTATTCTTGTTAAACCTACCAGGCCAGTAGACACTTCTCTCGGGAATAAAATGTTTTAAGGACATTGTGAACACCAACATGTATTGAAGCAGCTCGGTGGGTAATTGCTTAGCAACCCTCTTGAAAAGGAGAGGATAGAATATAATAATATATTATAAACTTAACTTTAAATAGTAATGTAGTATGTATTGTAATTGAAAATAAAATTATAAATTTTACACTAGGCTTGTAGCACTGATAAATTTTATTATAATTCTTTATATGTGGTAGAGCCACGCTGCCGCTATATTATAGCTGTAGCACGAATGGGTTGGCTCAACCGGGGAAGGACCACGCTCGCACAGAATTCCAGTGTAAAATAGCAGCATAATGCTGCTGTTTCGTATGGTAAGTGAAGAGAACCGGAGACCCTTTTTACTGGAAACGAGGCATTCCATCTTAGTCCTCAGGGGTGACAACGCATCTGCATTTTGATTCTCAATTGAGGATAAATTTAGATGTCTATGAGCCACAGCATCCACTTACCATCCGGTGGACTGTGTGCTCCTATGTCTCCATTATTCTATAATAAAAAAAACCTGGCCTAGCAGTCGTTGTTTGCCCTTACCGGTAGGTGGTGCAATGAGGCTTATTCTGACGTACTTTTTACATTATTAGTATAAAATTTATTAAACCTGATCACCACCTATCTGGTCTAGATTTGTGATTTAATTTTTTTACACTAAACCATATTATAATTATAATGAGATAACACTAGCACTAAACATCAGTTGCGCAACACCTTTATTGTACTATTATAACACAAAACACTCTTTTTTTAATTTATTAGTATTATTTCATCGACAGCACTTACTTCCTTGTAAAAGAATTATGTAGTGAATATTATTATGCTTAGCTATTATGTAGTGAATATTAGTGATTATGGCACAGAATAAATAATAGTACTACGTACAGAATTTGCACTCCTTTGATGTTGACTGCTTGCAGACGTTTTAATAGCCTACATAGATATTATTAATCAGATAAATCGCACACGCAAGCTAAATAAAACCTTATCGCTGTGCCCGAGTGTCCGTATTACTTTGCATCTTTTCCCATTCCTACGTCACAATGGACTTTCCCTGATTACTAAGGGCTGTTAATAAAAAGTAAAAAAGTACATTGTGAAATGGTAAGTTACTTAGGTAAAGTACCTATGCTGACTATAATCGACCATATTTCCGCTACTATGTGAGTTCTGTGATGCCCAACGCATGCAACTTGCAAGGCCATTCGTCGGGAATTGCGATACTTGGTTCCTATAGGTAGATAGCGTAAACAACAAATAAACCCGAAATATGATTCCTAACAGAAATATGATCCAAATCTACTTAGTTAAAAATCTTGTAAACAAAGTTTTAATTACAGTATTTTGTGCTATTATAACTTAAAATATTTTAATTATAAAGACAAGTATAGGTATGTAAGTAAGTACTTAGGTAGGGGAATAAATTTCAACTAAGTTTTGTAATAAAGTACTTAGGTATTACTTCTGGTAGTTAAATTATTACTTCATTATTTTTTAGCTATAATAAAATAAATTAAATTCACCTTTCATTATCCTTTGGTAACTTAAAAAATTATATATATGAATCCTTTTAATTGCTCATTAAGCATCCATCCCCGCAACAATTATAGTAGGAACGACGTTTTGCCATTATAATTTATGAAATAGATTTGTAATATAAATAATATATATTATTCTTAAATTACATTAAAACTTTTTGAACTATTTTATCCTACAATTAAATATACTAAACACTAAACAATAACTATTTCGACGAGTATTTCAACAAGTATTTCCAAAAAACTATTTACATAAACAGCGTTAAAAAAACTTTAACATTCAATCGGCTAGAATGCACTAGCCCTGACTGCGATCTACCCCTGGGGCACCTCTTGATTGTAGGTTATTATTTCATGCAGGTAGCAAGAGTGACAGAGGCCTGATTTTGGTCTTTTGATATATAATTTATAAATAACTTAATTAGGTAATTATAATATATATATATATATATATATATATATATATATATATATATATATATATATATATATATATATACAACTCTGTGTAAAAAGTATCGGGAATATGTCAATAAAAAGACCCGCGTAAAAGAGGTCGTTCTAATTTTTTTACTGCATGTTGGTAGCACTGTACTGATTTAGCGCAAAGTTTGAGCAGGATCTGTCATTAATTTGTTTCAAACTACACTTTTGTTGGTCATAGTTTTGAGTTATCGGCGATTTTACAATGGAAAATATTGTTGAACAAAGAGTGTGCCTTAAATTTTGTGTTTCGAATGATATTTCATGTGGTGAATCACTAAAATGTTGCGAAATACCTACGGCGAATCGTGTATATCGAAAACAAGGGCTTATGAATGGTATAAGGCTTTAAAGAAGGCGAGAAGTAGTAGTAGACTTGCCTCGTTCTGGTAGACCTTCAACCACTACGACCAAAGAAAACATCGACAAAATCAAGAAGCTAGTGCTCGAAAATCGACGTATGAGTCTGAGAGTTGGCTAGTGAGGTGAACATATCTTTTAAGTCCGTCCACAACATTCTCATTGACATTTTAGGCATGAAACGCGTCGCCGCTCGACTAGTTCCAAAAGAGCTCAATTTTGTTCAAAGAGCGCAGCGAAAGCATGTCGCTGAAGACATGGTTTCCGAGCTTCTACGGATCCGACCTTTATGAAACGTATAATAACTGGCGACGAGACATGGGTTTATGAGTACGACATGCAAACAAGCCAACAGTTCAGAATGGCGTCTCGAAAACAGCCGAAACCCAAAAACCGCGGCAAAGTCGCTCCAAAATCAAGGTGATGCTGACAGTTTTTTGACTACCGTGGTGTGGTTCACCTGAATTCCTTCCAAAGGGAGAAACAGTGAATAAAGAATATTATTTAGGCGTCATGAAGCGTTTGCGTGAGAGTATCCGCCGAAAACGTCCAGATTTGTGGCAACACAACTCATGGATGCTGCACCATGATAATGCACCATCACACACAGCCATTATAGTGAAAGAGTTTTTAGCGAAACATTCAACAAAAGTTCTCGACCACATCAGATTCACCTGATATGGCTCCGTCTGACTTTTTTATTTCCCAAGTTAAAATTACCACTTGAGGAAAACGTTTTGAGTCGATAGAAGCCATAACAAAAATTCGCTGAATGAGCTAAAGGCCATACCGCAAATAGCCTATGAAAATGTATGGAAGACTGGGTGAAGCGTTGGAGATGTTGTATTGCAAGCGATGGGGCCTACTTTGAAGGCGATAAAATAAATTTAGATGAATAATTTGTATTTTTTGTTTTATTGACAAATTCCCGATATTTAGTACACAGAATGTATATATATATATATATATATATATACATAACTTACCTATCAAATCCCATCATAGCTATGAATATGAACCATCTCTTTAACAATTATAGAAATGGGGGCTAGTGATCATGGGGCTCACTTGATGGTAAAAGTCGACCGCCGTCCATGAACTGCAACATCAGGGGAATTGCAGGTGTGTTGCCAGCCTTTTAAAAAGGAGTACGCTTACTTGAAGGTTTCTATGTTGTATCAGTCCAGAAAAATTGCATGTAGAAGACGATTCCACAAAAAAGTAAGGAAGCAGAAAATTTCTAGTACTTTTTAGTACTTCTAGTCTTCTTAAAGTGAAAGAGACAGCACGAGACTTATCTGCATCTTAAAATTAAGTAGCATTTGAGTATTTAGGTATTACTAATATACACTTGAGCAAAACACATACTGTTATTTTTTAGTTGACTTTGAAAAGGAGGAGGTTCTCGATTCAATTGTATGTTCTTTTTTTGTATGTATGCTATGCAATATCTTCGTCAATTGTGAACTGATTTCAATGATTCTTTTTCTTAATTAGGTGTATATTTATAGGTTATATTTTTATTAAATAGGTTTCATGAGTTGTAGCATGTAAATTTGTAAAAAAAAATCCAATACCCTGGGGGTGGAAAACTAAGGATTGAGCTTGTGATATACCTTGGTCCACTCAAGGGGATTATAAATAATTATTAATAAATATTAAAAGGCTACTCAAATTATTTTGGAGTCGGCAAATTTTTAATTTTTGAACAGTTATGTGTTCTGTTTCTGCAACACCGTGACATAGTGTACCCATCTAGTAGTTAGATCAAGTGAGAGCCCTGTGCAGCATACTCATAAGTTGTCACACTGGTTAAAATTGCTTGTGAGAATATTGTGTGAATATCTTTATATACATTCATGAATCCATTACAGCCTATCAAAAGTCCACTGGTGAACATAAATCTCGTCCATAGACTGTCTCATAGTTGCACGCTTGGCAGGTGGGTTAATTTTTTAATAATATCTGGAAAATTATGCTGCCCATTTTCTATTTCATTTTTATCCGTCACCTCTTATGTCTTCCATGGAATGGTATAGGGTAGTGGATTCTTTTGTGCTACTACTACATGGGGATCATATACAATAATATAGGTTATTTGTTGCAGGATATAATAGCAGTAGGTGTAACGAATCAAAGAGAAACAACAATTGTCTGGGACAAAAGTACTGGCAAGCCTCTCCATAATGCCATAGTTTGGCTGGATATGAGAACAACTAGTACAATAGATAAGTTGTTAGACACTGTGCCCAACAAAACAAGAAATACAAACTATCTAAAGGTAAGGTTACAATGTTTCTGTATTTGTTTTAAATACACGCATAAGTATAATTATCATAGGTGTGCATGGTAGGTTGATGTGCAGACCTTACAATAATTTTATATGTACTTAATTTCTATAGAATCTGCAACACGGCAGTTGGTTATATATATTTATGACATCACAAGAAAGAAAGAAAGAAAATAAGTTTATTTAGTAACACATTTTAGCAATTTGCTTACAATAATAACATTATACATTTGCTAATTGGTTACTAAAAAGGTATTTTTTTTACGTGGTAGAGCCATGCTGCAGCTATATTAATAGTATAGTTGTAGCACGAATGGGTCGGCTCGACCGGGGAAGGACCACGCTCTCACAGAATACCAGCGTAAAATAGCAGCTTTCGTATGGTGAGTGTAGAGAACCAGAGACCCTTTTTACTGGAAAAGAGGCATTCTATCTTAGTCCTCACGGCTAAAACCCATCTGCTTTTAAATCCGTGGGTGCCAATAAAAATTCAACAAAAACTAAACTTAACAATATTCATTATTATATCATTTTAAGTCAATATGCACACATATATTTAAACCATACACACATATACACTATCTAGTAGTAAAGTAACAATTACTTAAAATTAAAAGAAACGAATAAACGGAATAGAAAAGTATGTTAGCAATAAGTTGACTTTTGAATACTTAGTAAGTATTTTTTGTAATTATATTTAAACGAACTGATTGAAGAGCTATGATTTTACTGACATGATATAAAAATTAATAATATTTTTATAAGTTTTTTTCAGTACAGGCCCAAAGTATTTTTCCGCTAAGTATTTTACAGTATAAATATATATATCCTATAAATTTTGGAGTAGGTACAGTAATGACACTCCCTCTCCTTCCACTATTGGACAACCAGACTGTTTGGTCGCCGTCATTTTGTGTTGTGTGTAGCAAAGCTTGTACAAAGTAAGTAGTTTGCTTGCATCCTGACTTCGGAACCCAGGCGGCACCAATTTAATTGTTCATTGCAATTTTAATTGCTGATTTACCACATGCTTCGCAGTGAAGGAAAAGATTGTGAAGGAACCTGCATGACCAAATAATAAAAATATTTTGAAGTCATGTGAAGTCCAACACGCGCTGAAGCAGCGCGGCGGACTAATTGCTCCATTACCCTCTCTTAAATAAGAGAGGCCTGTGCCCCGTCACCCTGTCTAACACCTTTCTGTAGTTGCTTTTAATATCATAAAATGTAAATTGTAACACTCCTCGGATGAGAATGAATCTAACAACACCTAAATACATTGTTTAGATTAAGTGACTTATGAGGAAGAAGTATTGTTTATTCATGGAAATTGGTGTCTTAGTGTAAAATTATTAGTTTATATGTATCACCTTTTTTAAATGTGAAAATGTCTAACAATAATTGTAAGAGGAAATTATTTGATTTTAGCCATTATGCGGCTTACCCCTTTCTCCTTACTTCAGTGCAGTTAAGCTGAGGTGGCTGAGCGACAAAGTTGACATAGTTAATAAGGCAATGAAAAAGGGTACATGTTATTTTGGGACGGTTGATACATGGATCATATGGAATTTGACAGGTATTACAAAATAGCTTATATTTAATTGTCATGTAGTGACAGAGTACGCCAATCCCCAAAATTTGACAAAAGGAAATTTGAGGAAAATTAACAGCCTCTGACAGATGGCAGAATAATCACCTATTATGTTTAAAACATTTGACATCCATGCTATTTGTCACAGCTCCTAGCTACTATGCCACAAGTCTTGAATTTGAACCCCAACGGAGCAAACCCTGTGCATGAACTAACCAAAAAAAAGGGATGTTAATTTGGAGCAAATAAAGCAAATACATCATCAGCAAAGATCACCGTACTGTATGGTGTCAATCCATTTCAATGTGACACTTCTACAATTCACACACACGCACGCACATACACACACACACGCGAACAGAAAGAGAGAGAGAGACAAGCACGCACGCACGCACAAACTGTTCTAATTTACCACAAACAAGTTCACAAGTTTTTCATTAATTTGGGATAAACAATTTCATATAAGAACATAAGGCTCTCAACATATTGTGTGACAGTCACCAAAGAAGTTGGATTATCTCTTCAATTGATCTCTTTCTTCCAAAATATACATATATTTGATGACCGGCTTAGCGAGTTCATTTTAATGCTTAGAATATTGAGCTAATATGTTTTTGACTCTCATCAGTTTATCATAGTTGTCGGCAAAAAGCTTTCGAGGCTTTTATTCCTTGCTTTGCTAATCACCTCGCATAAGTGCAACTAGGTTCAAATGAGTTATCATTTACGCATACACTTGTGGCGAAAAAGGTATTGTTATACCTTTTTAAAATTTTCAGTAACTATTTTTCAATTGTTTTTCAAAATTTTAATATGTTTTAAGCAGTGCCTTTAAATACACGTAGAAGTATAAGCTACCTCTAATAAAAGCAACATACAAATATCTCCATAAAAATACTCAAATTTAAATATACCTCTGTCTCACTCTAGCGATGCTGCAGATTGCTCATAAGATTATAATATGTTATATTTATAGCAATGCTTCTTGTGAAATAAATGCTTTTCTGTGAAATAAGTTATCATAACGACATACCTAGTACTAATGAGGGCATCCACGACCTTTTCTGCCACCAGGGCCGCGCCATTTAAAAGTGAGGTATAATATTTGACAGATTTCATAGTGGGGAAGTTAATTTGTTCGAAAAATGTAAAGGTTAATATTTTTTTCTGTAATATTAGCTATATTTTAAAGATTAAAAATAAATAAACCAAACCACAGATATTCATATATGTATGTAGAAAAATTAAGAAAAGTTAAAAATGTGCAAAAAAATTAAAGAGCAAACCACTGAGGCATTGTCTTGTGATTAATACACAAGACAATGCCTCAGTGGTTTGCTAATAATACTCTAGAAACTGATAAACTTTTATTAAAAACTAACTTCTCAATTAAATGACATTGTGTAACAAAAAACTTTACCTCAGTGTCAACTAGCGACATCTGGTGAGCAGAAAATTATTAGCCCTCATTTATACAAAGGTATGATGAGACCTGAGAGTGATCCAAATTCTAAAATATTAAATGTTAGGAGATGTAAAAAGAGACTAAACGGCTAGACAAACGTGACTGATCAAGGAATTTAACATGTTGAAGGCACTTTGTTGCTAATGAACTATTCACTTTCATGAAATGTGTTTCACGTAAAGATCGGGTACAGTACGTGATGCTTTAAATAAATCTGTTTTTGATAACATTATGTGTGTAGAGTGCAGTAATTCAAGATTAAAATTAATTATTAAAACGTTGTGAATATGTAGTTTAAAAAAATATGAATGTTTACTAAAAACAAGTAACAGACAAAGTAGCAGATGATCCGCCTGATGGTAGGTGGATGCTGTGCCTCAAAAATACCAACATCTAATCTTGATGAATAAAAATGCAAATGCGATATTACTCCTAATAACTAAGATGAAATGTCTCATTACCAACAAAAAGGTTTTGGGTTGCCCCATTTATCATACAAAACACAGCAGCACCACTGTGCACACATTGAGCTTCTTTTTGTTATATTGATATTCTTTGTGATCTGTGGACCTTCCGCGATTGAGATGACGCATTCTTGTGCAAACATAATTAAACTGCACTGTTACTCTGCCATGTGAAAAGCTGTATTTTGTAAAAATATTCCTGAACCTCTGGGAAGACAGTGTAGATATATTATTATATTCTATACTAGCTGGCTCGGCTGACGTTATTCTGCCTTTTCCGGTAGGTGGTGCAATGAATTTCGCTCTGAATCCACTCGGGACTTTTTACGGTGCAAATATTAAACTGAGTAATAACCAGTAACCACAGACCTCCACCTATGAGTTCCAGATTTTGTGCGTGTGACACTAAACCAACATAATATAGTGTGATTATTCTGATCCATAAATATAAAATTTGTCAATAGCTTTACTACAATGAATGGTTAAATCGATTGTAATGAAACTTCACGAACTATATTTTATCCGAAAATCTTGGAGATTTTTTTTGAGAAATCGTAAATTAGATAAAATAAATGGTCTTTGATGATAACGCCACATCAATATATCCTACCAAGGCGAAGCCGGGCAGGTCGCTAGTAATATAAAGATTTCTAACTACCAGGAGATAAAGAGACAAGACTTCCTTGAGTATAAACGATGTCAAAGCACAATTTAAAAATACATAAAATAGGTAAATAAGAATAGCTAAATCATGGTGTACATTCATTGAACACTGAAGGTAAATAGTAGCTTACTTTTGTTTATAACTGTTACTACTATCAATTCTTTTAGGGCTTAGTTTTAGTTTAAATATTTAGTTTAACTTAAAGTATGTTTCGTTTAAAATTAATCTTAATATACACCTAAGTCAATATCAATGTAAACCATATAAAAAAAATCATCATTAAATTTACTTTTTACACTCTACTGCAGGAGGGCCCAATGGTGGAAAGCACGTAACAGATGTAACAAATGCATCAAGGACAATGTTGATGAATATTGAAACATTGAAATGGGATCCTCTATTGCTAAAATTCTTCGAAGTGCCAAAGTTAGTTCTACCAGAAATAAAGTCTAGTTCTGAGGTAAAATATTTATTTTTTTAGAGAAATAATTTTCATATGGGATGTCATTAGGAGTTAATGTTAAAGTTAAAGTTACAGCCTATATACGTCCTACTGCTGGGCACAGGCCTCCTCTCATTTCTGTGAGGGTTTTAGGGCAAGAAAATGTACGCCGCGCTGCCACAATGCTTGTTGGTGAACTTAGTGTCTTCGAAATTTTTTTTTTCTTATTTATCTGACATGCAAGTTTCCTCACGATGCTTTCCTTCACTATCGAGCACGTGGTAAATCAGCACTTAAAATTGCAATTAACAATTTCATTGCTGCCGGCGGGGATCGAACTAGGGTTGCTCGCGTACTGTCAAATTTACAGCGAGTGCTTAGTCCCTGAGCTACCACCGCTCTTTGATATTAATGTCACAGAGTTTTGGTGTTAATACATTTTAATTAGTTTTAAGGAACTGTAAATTAATAAAAGCAACAGTAGGAAACGGTAATTACATTGGTATAAATAAACGTGTAACAACATGTTGCCTAACCTAATATTTAAATGTTTCAATGAGTATATTTAAAAAAAACACCCTGTCATATTTACTTAAAAATTATGTTTGAATAGGAACAAGTATGTAGTAAAATAAAGTAAAATAAATAAATTATTAAAAACAATGCTCAACCTTCATTATATATTTATAATTGCTATTTATAATATTGAATTTACATTCGAACTGTGACCCATTGCGTGTTACCGTTGCACAATGATGATACAAATATCCGAATCCCTGTTTGCGAGTTAATTTGTTTTGAATCTCTTATCTTGACTTGAACATTGCTCTAGAATTCTCTTACTGAGGTTGTAATTTTATTGACATTATATATTTAACATTTCAGTATACAATGTAATATTATATGAACATCAAAGTATTTCAAATTATGCAGAAACTGCAAGGTAACTTCTTTTCTGCCTGGGAGTCCTATCTGTGTGGTAACATGAAAGTTAGGTACAAGCTATGAAGCATTCCATTTTCATCCTCAGAGGTGCTAACCCATCTATATCCTTTCTTATTTCTTATTTAAAAAAAACCTTACCCCCAAAGTAGAATTTTCTCGTTTTACATTGATAAATATCCCGATCCGGAACAATTGTTTAGCGGCCATACAAATACAACATATTCCATGAGGAATTCGAACCTGCGGTTCTGCACCGCCGAAATCAAATGCTTAGGCACTGCGCTACCATTAGGTGGACTATAAGCTCATTGTCACGTCAGTGTAACATATTCTGGGTGGTTGCTTACCTATACCATACCGGATGACATTTTTTACAGAAAGGAAAAGAATAGGATGTAATAAGTGAACCTAGTATAAACCTATGGCATAGATATTTCAAATTTAACCTCTTAATTGGAAAAAATTAATAAAAATGACTAATCTTTACGCGTCACAGGTATCAAAAACTATACAACTAATCTTTATTCTTAAACTAACAAAAAAAAACATTTCTAATATCTAATTAAAACAAACTTTGCGAGACATTGCCGCACCCGTTCCTCCACGCCACGCTGCGCGCGCCGCCCACGACTCCAACTCATAGCAGCGTTGCACCGGCGTGCTTTAATATTATAGCACTCCGCTCAAGTCATTCATATCGTGATAACTTTTTAAATATTTGTCCAAATTATTCAGTGTAAGGGACAAAGTTTATCTTCTTTAAATACTAAAAGCGATAAAGGTATTTATTTTGATAAGAATTAGTTTAGTACTATAAAAAGTCCATTGTAAAAACTATCCAAATTAAATTTATTTATGTCCATTTTGGCTATAATGGCTTCCACGTAAAAGGTAGATATGATATGTTGTCGCGGACTTTTATTTAGAACTGTTTATGAGAAACAATCCCACAATATATTATCTTCGTGTAACTCTAACGATTTAGGCAGCGCATGCCAAAATAGCTCTCAGAGGGCAGAATGTTACCGACTTACTTGATACTTATCGTTATAATATGACCAAACAGCACAATATATTTACAAACTGTAGTCTATATGTATGTGTTATTCAGATGTATATTTTATATGACTGTAAAGTTTCAACAATATCCGTTCAGTAGTTTGTCCGTGAAAGAGTAACAAACATCCATACATCCATACTCACAAACTTTCGCGTTTATAATATGTACTAGTAGGATCAATTTGATAAATGTCAATATAAAAACATTAAATTAATAAAATATCTATGCAATAGGCTTTAACTTCGTTGGACTATTAAAGTATGTGTGTTATTATTATAATTATAAGTCATTTTAGTTTTTTTTTTATATGAGGATAGTAAAATGTAGCATTTCGCTTCTAAAATCACCGGAAATTTTATAGACGAAGTTGTATTTTAGTAATAGAGAAGCAACAGTAGCCTAATGTAAGGGTGCAGAACGCGAACTCAAAGGTCGTGGGTTCGAATCCGCAATTCGACTATGTCGTGAACCACTCCTAACACAAGCATTTTAAGCTTACCAGGAGTGGTTGAAGGGAATATTAGCAAAAAAAGGGACAAACGTTTACCTTAACAACAGATTCGCTTTTGAGGATTTGTTTAAAGAAGTAATTTTATAGAAGTAAATATAAGAAATAATCTGTCAACTCGAATAAAAATTCCATTTAAGTAGTTTAAAAATATTATCTACAATCATTGCACTCGTAACAGCACAGAGGGCACACACACTTCTTAACTTTCCAACAAGACTAAATATAGAGAAATTATTTTAATTATTCTTCCTCATCAAGCCATAAAAGTCGACTGGACATGAGCCTCTCCGGTGGTAAAGAGAATTTGCCTTAAGTCACGCTTGGCAGGATCGCAATAACAGACGTCTCGCACATCGCACAGCTTCAAGGTGCTGCCTGGTCTGGGTTTTTTACATCTGACATATACGAGATGGTTATACTGCTATATGTTGGAAGCCATACTACCTTTCTGACATTTCTTTTAAAGTCGCCTCTTTACGACACGCATCTGTAAAATTTCACATCATGCCGAGTTTTCTTTACTGAAGGAGAGACTAGACTTGTACTATAACTATGAAATACCATTAATTTTAGGCATTTCATTGGTTTTGATTATTTGATACTATTAATATATCTAAATTTTCTTATAATTTTCTACAGATTTATGGTTATATCGCAGATGAACCACTAAAAGGCATTCCTATATCAGGATGCTTGGGTGATCAGCAAGCTGCTTTAGTTGGCCAAATGTGTATGCAAAAGGGACAAGCGAAGGCTACATATGGGACTGGATGCTTCGTACTCTACAATACGGGCGATATACGCGTGAATTCCAGTCGAGGCTTGCTGACGACTGTCGCTTATCAGCTTGGAAACAAAAGTCCACCGGTATATGCTTTGGAAGGTTCGGTAGGTTTTACGCTTGGTCAAGTTACTGTAATATTTAGAAATTATTTTTTTAATTAAAATTTTCGATTGTTTTTATCTACCACAACTGTTAGTTAAAATTGGACATCATAAAATAGAGTATCATTAAAAAATGTATTCTCTTAGCCCATTCCCGTTCAATAGCATTATGGATCATCTCACAAAACAAGAGCCGTGGTAGCTTAGGGGATTAGCGCTCGCTGTAAATTTCACAGTACGCGAGCAACCCGGGTTCGATCTGCGTCGGCACCAATGAAATTGTTAATTGCTATTTTAAGTGCTGATTTACCACGTGCTCGGCGGCGAAGCAAAACATCGTGAGGAAAACTGCATGTCTAAGAAATTAAAAAAACAAAAATTTTCGAAGGCACGTAAAATCCGCCAACACGCATTGGGGCAGCGCAGCGGACACTTCCTTGCCCTAAAACCCTCTCAGAAATGAGAGGAGGCCTGTGCCCAAAAATGGGCTGTAACTTTACTTTACTTTCACAAACATTGTCAAAATCCATTTTCTGCATTGGAACATTCTCTTCGCCGGCGATATTGTTCAGACTCAATTGTTTCTCATGTTTGATATTATTATACGTATATATGTATGTTTTGTTATACTTGTATTCTTATTTTTTATGGCGATGTATAAAAAAAAATATCGAGTTTCGTCGTTGATCGAGGTTGAGCGTTGGCGTGACGTTGCTACTTCATATAACTGGGTTAGTTTCAGTATATTCCCCCTCCCCCTTTACAGACTTAAAATCTCCCATAAACATAATTAAATTAGTTATTAATCTTGTAGAATGGCCTATCGTCGCGATAGGGTATTTTGTTATCTTAGAGACACCGCACATTGCAGACTTTCTATCGGGCGAGAGTTTAGTCGGTTTCTTAATCAGTATTAAAATGTATGCAATTGCGCATATTATAACGATTAGTTGTCGGCCGATAAATCAGTTTGATGGGCTACACGATTCCCTTCAAACTAAACTGTTGGTCAACTATCGGCCAACTGCTAAATCAGTACGGCACTTTTCGACGCGTGCATACACGCCTATTGTTTAGTCGGCCGACTCGATCGATAACGTCAGTTCGCTGAGAATTATGGCGCGGAAAAGACGTGCGCATGCATCAAAATGGCGCTGCTTGTCGAATCATCTATTTTACATTTGATAGAGGAAGTTGAAAAACGATCTGCGCTTTATAAGAAACGGCTAAAACAGTACTCCGATGTAAATTTGAAGAAAAACTGGGGGAAGAAGTAATTTGTCACTGTATATAGGATGCACCCAGTATTGTCGGTTTCCTTCTTGATCCGTCACCTTCGTTGTATAACAGCAATAATAATATTGCTGGACAATATTTTAGGTGTCCTTAAGCGACTGCTCACTTCAAGAGCTGCTTACTAACTACAATTTTTCGCAAACGATCGGCCGACTGTTGGCTAGTGTGCGCACTCACCACTAACCCAACTGTTTAATTGGCCCAGTGCGGTTTGCGCACTAGCACCCCAACCCGACTAAACTCTCGCCCGATAGAAATTCTGCAGTGTGCGGTGTCTCTTACAGATAACAGCCGATATAAAACATAGTTACAAACAAATCATAGCAAGCCGTTTAACATTGACTTAATATGATTGATGAGGTTTTCGAAGATAATTTGATTGAGTTTCGCAACTTAATAAGAATTGACTTCGACTCTCAAAAGTAGCCCATTGTGAATTTGGTCCTTTTTTTTCAACATCGTCCAATTGAGCACCTTTGCAAGATTAAAATTATATAATTTTTTTTTGTCGCTTATAGTATCAGTAACGTTATTAATGGAAGAAAATGCTAAAATCACTACAGTTCAACAATATTTTTTTCCACTAAAATTTTTACTTCGCAAACTTTTATAAATGTGTGATAAATATAGTAAGGCATTAATAACAAATTTTAGGTAGCTGTCGCAGGAGCAGCTTTAAGTTGGCTCAAAGACAACATTGGCCTAATAGAGAGTGCCAGGAGTTCTCAGGAGCTGGCTGAGAAGGCTACAGAGAATGGCAGTGTAGTTTTTGTTCCCGCTTTCAGTGGTTTATACGCTCCGTATTGGAGGCAAGATGCAAGAGGGTGAGATTGATTTTATTATCCTAAAACAATCTATTGAATATGTTTATGAAACAAGCTTTAGCTCAGAAGGAGAAAATACGAGAAGAGAAAAAACGTCGGGAATTAATAAAAATAAGTTATTAAACGCGATATAATCCGTAAAAGTAGTTTTATTCAATGTGTAGTGTTCGCGTAAATACGAGGGGTGATCCAAAAGTAATGATAATGAAAATAAAACACGGTAATTAAAGTTAAAATAATAATTTATTTTTCTACATAGTCTCCTAACAAATCAATACATTTAGTCCATCTTTTTTCTAAACCCAGGATTCCCTTTGAAAAAAATTGTTTGTCTTGACCCTCCCAAAACGCTTCAACAGCGGCCATTACTTCGCTATCGTCTTCGAATTTCTTAGAAAGAGGTAGAAATCACTAGGAGCTAGATCTGGCGAATAGGGAGGGTGTTCGAGCAGTTCGAATCCCGTTTCTTGAATGGCAGCCATCGCAACTGCGGCTTTGTGAGCCGGTGCGTTGTCTTGGTGAAACAGCACTCCAGCTCGCAGTTTGCCGCGTCTTTTTCCTTAATGGCCTCCGTAATCTTCTTATTTGGTCTGCGTAGTAGAGCCCGTAATAGTGGCTCCCTTTTCCAAATATTCCACCATAATTATGCCTTGAGCGTCCCAAAAACAGATGCCATAACCTTTCCCGCCGAACTTGAAACTTTGAATTTCTTTGGCGTCGGTGAGGAGCTCGCTTCAAGTCATCGATTGTTGTTTCGTTTCAGGATCAAAATGGTGGATCCAGGTCTCGTCCATAGTCACAAAACGGAACAAAAAATTTTCTTGATCTGCTTGGAACTTTTCGAGATTGACCTTCGAAATGTCAACTCGATTTTTCTTTTGCTCGTCGGTTAACATTCTGGGTACCCAACGCGCAGAGACCTTTTTCATATGCAACTCGTTCGCAAGGATTCTTTGAACGCTGCCATATGAGATCCCTGTGACCTCAGCTACATGCCTGATGGTCACTCTTCGATCTGCCAACACAACATCTTCGACTTTTTTCACGTTGTCTTCAGTGAGGGACGTGGATGGGCGTCCTTCGCGATGTTCATCTTCAGTGGATGTTCTGCCCAGTTTAAACTCCTTGGCCCAGCGTGCAACTGTAGAATATGGAGGCAGAGTCCCCAATGTTTCCACTAAGTCACTGTGTATGTCTTTTGAAGACATTTTTTTCAAACAGAGGTACTTGATGACAGCTCTAATTTCGTTTTTCTCCATGTTGATGTTATCTCTTTGACAGTTCGTATTCAAATAAATGTATCTCCCGGAAATCGTGATCTATTTATATGATTTTTTTAGGCTGACGTAGTGAGTATATAAGCAAGCAAAAAATTTTTTGGATTTTTATGCGGACCTGAAGTAACCGATTATCATTACTTTTGGATCACCCCTCGTATAAGAAATCATTTTGTATATAGAAAATTCATAACTGCTAAATATTAAAAAGACGTTATAATTATGTGCTATTATTAAACCACCAATATTTTTTGTGCTATACTCGTAATATATTAATCTAGTTAAATCAAATCGTCGAGCGTTCGTTGCACTCTTCGCTGTGCGCCTCACTAATATAATATGTAATAATTTTATAGTGTAATAATATTATATTTATTACACTACTAACCAATTAAATATCTATTCCGTTAACGTTACAGCCTATTAAAAGTTCACAGCTGAACAATGCTTGCCCCATGCCAAGCTTAGGAGGCGTGTTGGCTACCGCAGTTTTCTCATTTTTTTAGTTGTTATTAGGAAGACGCTGCTGCCCGGCTCCTGGTTTGTTTTCATCTGTCGCATGTTACGACACCCACGGGACGAAATGGGGCAGTGAATATTCTTACACCACCACGGTGAATATAATACACTAAACTACTTACTTTTTTCAACTTTGATTCTATCAAGTTCATTTTTATATAATTATTCTACCTTTATCTTCTTACACTATTTGTTTATATTGTTGCGCGCCGCTATTAATGTCTTGTACATGGCAACACTAGTTACCACTAGCGCCCTCTAGTATCGAGTAGCAGAACTAGGAGAGTCAAGATCCTTCTAGAAATTTCGGGACCGATATGTACTCGAACATTCTAGATGATTCTACAGTAGAAGGTTCTGGAAACTATCTGAGGCCCTATATAAGGCGGGTATAGATCACGACTGAGTCAGTATTGAATTGGCGATATAAGCGAATACTTCGAAGCGATACAACTGCGAACTAAAGTGATCTGTAGTACAATTGTGTTTTTGACGACACGGAAGGTATCCGTACCCGAAGTCAACGCCAACAGGAGACGGACCAGAGACGATTTGGTGGTGCAACGTCGCAGACGTCGGAGGGCCAGCTGCCGACCACGGAGGCCGTCCCGTCAGCAGCTTCTGCATCTGCAGCACCTGACTTAGGTGCTCTGATGATGATGCTGCAGGAGCAGGTCCGCCGACAGGAGGACCAGACCCGCCAACAGGAGGAACAGGCACGCCGACAGGAGGAACAGGCCCGTCGGTTGGAAGAGCAGCTGCAGCGCAGTATGGAAGAGCAGATGCTCCTCATGAAGGACCTTCACGCTACCTTCGGGAAAGAGATAAGGGAGGTGAAGGATAGGGTTGCTCAACATGACAACCGCCTGTCGGAAGCTGAAACCCGAATCAACCAAGTGAACAATCGAGTTGACAACGTGATGGCTGACATGAAGAAAACGCTGGACCACCTCAAACTTGGGGATGGAATTACAGCTCCCGTGGTAGCTACAATTCGGTAAGGAAGTGACTTACGAGCAGCTCCTTGAGGCATTGGAGGCGAGATATGGCGACGCTCACCTGGAACACGTCTTTCGCGTGCAGCTCAAAGATCGCGTGCAACGCAGCAACGAAAACCTGCAGCAGTGGGCCCTTGAGGTGGAGAAGCTGGTTCGAAAAGCATACCAGTCTGTACCTGCAGAAGCTGGCGCAGACATTCATTGATGGCATCCGCGACTTTGAAGTCAGAGCTGCTGTGAGGCTCGGGCACCACGAGACTCTTAAGGATGCCTTGGCCCATGCACTGGAGGTGGAAGCCGTGCGGCAGGATCATCGTGCCCATCGCGTCAGGGAGGTTGCAACAACTACACCACGCGACCGCAATAAAGGATACAGCCCTAGGTGCTACGGCTGTGGGGAAAGGGGCCATCTTCGATCCAGCTGCCCTAAGCGAACTGTAGAAAGGGAAGGTGAACTATCTCGAGAGGGCAGTGCGGCTAACAGCACCGCCCAGCACAGCGGGAAATCTCATGGCAACGCAGATGCATTGTCAAGAAGACCTTGTCCTGAAGATTGCAAGCATTGTACTAGGCAATAGGGTAAGGAAGTGGTGTCTGTGAGGATGCTCAGGACAGACGAGCTCAGCAATGAGTGGAAGGACAGCCTACAACATGCACAGCAGGAAGATCCGGACATCAAGCCGATTCTGGAATGGATGAAGGCCAGTGCTCCTAAGCCCAAGTGGAGTGACGTCTCAGCGATGAGTTCGACCACGAAAGGCTATTGAGCCCAATGGGACAGCTTGCTGATTCAGAATGGAGTCCTGTGCCGAAAATGGGAAAATGTTCGGGGGGACAGTTGTCATTTACAAATGGTTGTCCCCAAAGCTAAAGTACTGGATGTTCTACAGCTGTACCATAATGGTTGTTCAGGAGGCCATCTGGGAGTTAAACGAACTCTACTGAAGATCCGAAAACGGTTTTACTGGGTCCACTGTTGTGACGATGTCGAGGACTGGTGTCGCAAATGTACAAGTTGTGCGGCTGTAAAGGGACCTCAAACTCGTAGTAGAGGTGCATTGAAATTGTACAATCTTGATGCACCATGGGAGAGGATAGCCCTTGACATTGTGGGGCCGTTTCCGGAAAGTGAAAATGGTAACAAGTATTTCATGGTTGTGATGGATTACTTCACTAAGTGGCCAGAAGTCTTCGCCATTCCAAATCAAGAAGCTTCAACAGTTGCAGATAAACTAGTTCATGAAGTCTTCTGTCGTTTTGGAGTACCTTTAGAGATTCACAGCGATCAAAGAAGGAATTTTGAGTCTCAAATATTCCAGGAAACTTGCCGAGTTATGGGTACTCATAAAACAATAACAACTTCTTACCACCCACAATCTGAAGGAATGGTAGAACGATTTAATCAGACATTGGAGAGGTACCTAGCAAAAGTTGTGGAAAAACGGCAACG
Organism: Parnassius orleans; assembly: GCA_029286625.1. NCBI lineage: Eukaryota > Metazoa > Arthropoda > Insecta > Lepidoptera > Papilionidae > Parnassius > Parnassius orleans. The sequence goes on along the minus strand of JAGSMP010000065.1, from coordinate 5,627,164 downwards.
AGACTGGGACAGGCACATACAACCGTTTTTGTTTTCATATCGAAGCGCTGTTTACGAAAGTACCACACACCAGCTTTCGCAAACTTTGGGAGAGAATTACGGCTGCCTGATCACCGGAATACCACCTGATGCCCCACGCAGTATAACCGATTATACAAATGACTTGCGAAACAAAATGAATGACATTTATGAGCACGTCAGACAGTCGGGCCAGCAAACGTCTGAGAAGATGAAAACACGGTATGACCGCAAAATGAACAACAAAGGGTTTGACGAAGGTTCACTAGTGTGGTTACACAATCCAGTTCGCAGCAAATGGAAATCTCCTAAGCTTCAAGCTAAATGGGATGGACCGTACCGGATTGTGACAATACCGGATACAGAAAGGTGCAAGAGGTACTCCGAAGATCGTCCATGTGGATCGACTGGCGCGTTATTATGAGGCCAATAATGCTCGGGACGAGCATGTCTTAGGAGGGGGCAGTGTTGCGCGCCGCTATTAATGCCTTGTACATGGCAACACTAGTTACCATTAACGCCCTCTAGTATCGAGTAGCAGAACTAGGAGAGTCAAGATCCTTCTAGAAATTTCGGGACCGATATGTACTCGAACATTCTAGATGATTCTACAGTAGAAGGTTCTGGAAACTATCTGAGACCCTATATAAGGCCGGTATAGACCACGACCGAGTCAGTATTGAATTGGCGATACAAGCGAATACTTCGAAGCGATACAACTGCGAATCAAAGTGATCTGTAGTACAATTGTGTTTTGTTATTAGTGTGGTTTTAAGTTGTAATTACTGTTGTGTAATTAAAGTGTCAATTTTGGTAATTCACTCGGCAGTTTTTAATTGTCTCGAACCCCAAGCTCGTAACAATATGTATGGCACATTCATGTTATATAACCGAACCACACATATATGTTATATGTAATAGTTTTAAAGTATATATTTGTACTTTTATATATTTATATTTATAAAAATATATATTTACATGTATATAATATATACATATATATTAATAAGTATGTATGTATTTATCTTATCTATGTACTTATATATCCATCCTATATTTCTATTTTATGGCTTTAATAAAAATAATGTTATTTTTGTCGCCAAACCAACACACACATGTTTTTATTGTTTTCTTGCAATCCTGTCCATCCAATGGTTGTCTGGAAGAGATCGCTCTTAGCGATAAGACCACCCGTTGTACCACATTTCTATTTCTCCTTTTTTGTTAATATTTATGTTATTTTTTGGCGTACAATAAAGTGTTATCTATCTCTACTGTAAATTCTATAATAAATCAAGTGCAACAAATAAAATCAGAATACTTCGAATAATAACCGGATAATTTAATGCAATAATTTGTAGTACAGGTCGCGGCACGTAAGTCTAGCGCTGAACGAAACGTGGAGGGGATAGCTGCGCATGGGTACTGTCGCGCACGCAATACAATCATTACTTTAATTAATTAATAGTATTTAGCTATTCATTAATTTCATATTTCCTGCCTTAATAACTTCTGCAGTTTGTTTTATCTGGCTTAAATTTACAGTGCTCTTGTCGGAATGATTGAGTAAAATACTCGTAGCTTCGCCAATCTCACTTTTGATTTGTTTTAATTTGTTTGTTGATTTGTTGCCTGTCTTCTCAAAACAGTATTTCTTCTAGGCATATTCACTGTTTAAAGTCACAAACAAACTTATTAAAAAACAAATTAACAAACTCAAACTTAACAAAAAACAACAACAAAAATTAACAGCAATAACAATACAATTCAGAACGCGACTGTAGACTAGAAGTGCGCGGGGCGTCGTATCAGTACGGGGGACGGAATGCGACTGGAGAGCCAATCAGCGCGTGCGAACGATACGCACGCCCGCCCCGCGACCCGCTTACTACCCCATGATACCTTTTTTTCGATTTATGCGCAATAAACGGTCACCGCTAGACTTACGTGCCGCGACTTATACGTAATACTTAAACTGAATGCCGCCAGGTCGCATTCTGATAAAATCACCTTTATATTAAGCGAAATAATTAGGCGCCTATTAAAATATTATCTTTATCTGGTTATTATTTTACTTAATACACACAGTGGTTGACGCAGAGCACTTACTCCTTGCGGTAATAATGACAACTTCATAAAAAAACACCTATATTTGTGACATCTCCTATGTTTTAAGGAAATTGGAGGACATTTTTTTCTTGCATGTAGTGGCTACCATAGTACCCACAGTAGTGGGTAACATACATATATATTTTTGAAGGCAGGGAATTTTAATGAATATTATTTTAGATAACGCTGCTATTTTTTGGCTGTGCCAGATTAAGAATTTTCTACAAATATAAATAGCAAAAGCATTCCTAAACTGATAGATATCACAGCGAAATAATACTGAGTAGAATTTTCGAAAATAAAATGCATGAATATCGAAATCTTTGACTTTGACTGGTGAACGCCCACAATTAAACATGCCTTAAAATCCTCTCATTCTCCTCCCGCGTTATATTTGAATAGGATAGAAGAAAGACATGAAAGAATTTCTCCCATTGATAACAAAAAAATAAAAAAAATATAAAGGAAAATTATCAAAACTTGAAAAGGTCACAAAATATTCCCTAGGCATCTTCTGATTTACTTGTGTTTACATATCCTTATGACCTAAGTAACTCGATGTAAACTCTAAATTGAATAATCATAAACGTTAGTGCTTTCCCAAATGTTGCTAAAAGTGATTTACGGAACCTTAAAATTACAATGCAAATCTATATCGATTGTTAAAAAAATTACAACCTATAGGGTTATTTTGCAATAACCAATAAAATAGGCAAATGGTGAAGAAAATTAATAAAAAAAAATCTCAAACATCTGTCTTTTTTATCTTTTAAATTCAAAATGCGTGGTTATGCATTATTTTAATTGATTCTACTGCGCACACACACATTCGTAAGGGTCTATCGGTAGGCAAAAACGTTGTTGTCCATAAATCACGTTCAATTTGGGATAAATTCAAATAAAAGAAGAAGCCTTATTTACTCGTAATATTTTCAAAAACTGTAAAAACGGTATTATCATTATTTATATATTTGAACTTAAATTTAAAATTTGGCTACTCTTTGAAAAATAACCCTGTGTATGTACGTACCGCTGCTAGGCCCAGGGCTCTGCTCATTTCTGAGTGACTTTTGGAGCTATTACTCCGCTGCGCTCCTCCAGTGTATGTTGGAGAACACATCTCCTTTAAATACTTTTTTCTTCAAACATGTAGGTTTTCGTTCATTCCTCGCGATGTTTTCCTTAATCACCGAGTTCGTGGTAAATCAGCACTTAAAATTGTAACTATTTATTTCAAAGGGTTCGAACGGGAATAGAACCTGGTTTGCTCATGTACTGTGAAATTTACCACTACGATGAAATGTTATTTACATGTAGGAAATCATATCAAATTTTTTTTCTTATCCTAAAATACGGCAGGTTTAGATATTCATGCCTCACAAACTAGTTAACTCTGCACCATGAATGCTTACTATGTAATAATATTCTTCATCATATGCATCTTCTGATAATGAATATGGATGGGTCATAATATAATCGTCACCATTATACTTCGAAAATAATTAACTTTATCACTAGAATCACTCAAATCCTGCATTATTAGGCATATATGGTAATATAAAACAAGCTAAGCTAAGTATATCTATGTCGAGATATTTTAGAACCACATTACTGTAATTATTATAATAATTACATAATTATTGCACTTATCATTATAATTATAATTTAAACAATAGTAGTTTGTAATAATGAGTCCTGGTTACTTAAAAATTGAATAAATTAAAATAAAAAATAAGTACATTGAATAAAATGTAATACATACATTTTAAAAATAATCATATTTTATAATGTAAAAAAGTAATTAGTTGTGTAATAATAAATCATAATGACATTGAAACCATCCAACCGATGTGCCCCAAACCGGTTTCATTAGGAAGGCAATAATGCGAAGATGGTTTTAGACCACTAAAATAAACAAAATTTCCTTTTTTTCCAACAAATAAACAAAATGTATTTCTTATTTTAGCGTAGTAGCACACGCCGGGTATCCGCTAGTTATTATATATTATGTATATTTTTTGATTTTTAATGAGGGCTAATAATTTTCTGCTCACCAGATGTCGCTAGTTGACACTGATGTAAAGATTTTTGTTACTGTTTGTGATATCGTTTAATTGAGAAGTTAGTTTTTAATAAAAGTTTATCAGTTTCTAGAGTATTATATTAATACACAAAAATATGCCTGGTTATATATGTATGCCAGTGGTTTGCTCTTTAATTTATTGCACATTTTTAACTTTTTAAAAAAATTTCTACTTTTATAAATATCTGTGGTTTGGTTTAATTATTTTTAATCTTATTAATATAAAATATAGCTAATAGTACAGAAAGAAACATTAACCTTTACATTTTCCGAACAAATTAACTTCCCCGCTATGAAATCTCAAATATTATACCTCACTTTTAAGTGGCGCCGCCCTGGTGGCAGAAAAAGTCGTGGTGCCGAAAAAGCGAGATAAGTTTTCAGTTACGACATCTATTGTTATTCCACCAAAACACTTTGCGTGCGCAAGTAGCAACTGTTGTTTGAAAAGTACAGTAGATGGCGCTATAAAACATTTGATGGGTTGAATTGTATATTGAAAAATGTTAGCGCGGTTAAGTAGTAATATTGTAATTTATCCCAATGTAATTTTAATTAATTAAAATTAAAATTTGTAAATTATTATTTTCAGAGTAATTTGTGGCATAACTGAAGACACAAATTCAAATCATATCGTTAAGGCAGCACTTGAGGCCGTCTGCTTCCAAGTACGAGATATTTTGGATGCTATGAATGAGGATTGCGGTATTCCATTGCAACTTCTTAAGGTAAATTGCTTACTTGCTTCCCGGGAATTTGATTTTGACCTCACCTATCGCGTTCACATAATATTAGAACTGACGAATTCTCTAATTCATGATTCTCTTGTCAAAATCAGTGTTTAATATAATTTCCTATAATTTACACTTCCTTATGTTTTAAGTTAATTGATGATGCTAAAATTTATTAAAATACTAATGAACTTTGGTATTCAATCTACTACATATATGAAACAAAATCGATAATGGCTTATAAAGAGTATGTATATCGTAATCACTATGTTTTAAGGGGCGGGACTTCCATACTAAAAATATATGTGTAGTAGAGGGGTACCAAGCTATCAAACTAAAAACTTAAACGTCAATCATTTAAATGTGACGAAGTGAATAATGCTATATCAAAATTAGTGCATTGGTTTAACGTTAATAATCTACATTTAAACGGAAATAAAACTAAATGTATTAAATTTACAACAAGGAATGTTAAAAATGTGGGTACCAATGTGTTTTTAAATGGGGAAGAACTGAGCCCTGTTGAATCCACTGTTTTTCTTGGTATCACTCGACGCAAAGCTTCAGTGGGGCCCCCATATATCCAAACTAGCAAGCAGACTAAGTTCTGCAGCCTATGCTGTAAAAAAGATTAGAGGTCTCACTAGTGTCGAGACAGCTAGACTAGTTTATTTCAGTTATTTCCACAGCATAATGTCTTATGGGATTTTGCTATGGGGCTGATTCAGAAACTATTTTTGTTTTACAGAAGAGGGCCATTAGAGCTATTTACAACCTAAAACCGAGAGAGTCTCTTAGAGATCAATTTAAAGAAATAAATATATTAACTTTGGCCTCTCAGTATATTTACGAAAATTTAATGTATATTCCCAAAAACGAAGGTAGTTTTAGTAAAAAAAGTGATATACATTCTGTAAACACTAGGAACAAACACAAGCTAGTGATACCAGTTTCTCGACTCCACAGAGTCAGTAAATCATTCTTGGGGCAATGTATACGCTATTACAACAAGGTCCCGGAAAGTATATAGGCTCTCTCTATTACCAAGTTTAAATGTTTTGTTAAGCTGAAACTGTATAAAAAGGGTTATTATAGTATAAATGAATACATGATTGATAATAACCCCTGGGAATGAGGTGGTCGCTACAAAGCAGTTTCTAAAATAAATTTTGTACTTAAATAGTTTGTACAACCATTAATGTAAAATTTACTTTAAAAAAAAAGTCCCGCTGGGTTTCTTGCTGGTTCTTCCCAGGACAGAGGTTTTTTTTTCGAACCAGTGGTAAAGTAAAAAATGACTTTCAATAAGAATTACACATGTAATCTATATTGAATAAAAAATTATTCTATTCTATTCTATTCTATCCTACCAACATAAAAACGTGATATTTAACTTTAGACAAACAATTCTGACAACCTATGTGAATTATAATAGTGCTGTAATTATTTAACTTTAAATAATTTTATCGATATAATGCTTACGAGGGCGGGTCAAAAGTTCGCGGAATGGTGGGGGCATTTTTTTAACTTACTTTTACTTGGTGAATCAATGCAACTATAAATACCAAGTTTCTGCCTGATCGGTTCATTGACCTTTGAGATATCGCAGGATAAACAAGTGAGTCGGAAAGTGACTACTAACTATTGAGAAAATTAAGTTTCGTGCCGTGATTAAGTTCCTCACTAAGCAAGGAAAACGCCACATATCATTATGAAAGCGATGTTATCTGTTTACGGGGACTCTTGCCCTAGATAAACGATGATTTATAAGTGGCATAACCTTTTCAAGCGAGAACCTTTTCAGACTCAATTAAATACGATCAGCGCTCAGGCCGACCGATTGATCAACTTCCTCAGACATTGTCGAAAAGTTGAAAAACTTGTTCATGAAGATGCTCGTCTGAAGAAAAAACAGATCGCAGAAATGACTGGAATATCATCTACGACCGTTTTAAATAGTCTCCTTGACCATTTTGGCATGTCTAAGTTCAGTGCAAGATGGGTGCCAAGAATGCTATATGTATGCATTTAATATGTATTGCTAAACAGACGCATATATTCATAGTTATTTGTATGTACTAATTATATATGTATATTTGTATGTAAATGCATGTATTTATATATTTGTATATATGTATGTTTAGGTCATATATATATAGTTTATTTATTAGTGAAATGTATATATTATGTAGTTAATTATCATTTTGTGTAGTGTTCTTTTATTCTATATTGCCACACCTACGTCAAATTCTCACCACTCCATGGGTTGACTGGTAGAGAATGCCTCAAGGCATTAAGTCCGCCCTTGTATTCTTTTGTTTTAAGGAATGCAATAAAGAATAAATAAATAAATGCTCACACCGCTTCAGAATCAGCAGCGGGTCGAGTGTACGCGCGAGTTTTGGACTCATTTTGGAAGAATACTCTTGTATTTTAAAATGTCCACAACCTTTTTCTTTTATTTATAAACTATGTTTTAAATCGTAGTTAAATCGATTTAAAAAAGGCGATTAACGATACACGAAGCAAAGCAAAAATTATCGATTCATCATTCATCATTGCAGCCCTTCACAAGTCCACTGCTGAACATAGGCCTCCCCCAAGGAATGCAACAAAGCACGGTCCTGAGCCACCTGCATCAATCGACTTCCTGCATGTCTTACCAGGTCGTCACTCCATCTAGTGGGGGGACGCCCTACACTTCGTCCGCCGTGTACGAGGCCGCCACTCGAGAACCTTTTTTCCCCATCGGTTGTCGGTTCTTCGAGCTATATGGCCGGCCCATTGCCACTTCAGCTTACTAATCCGTTGGTCTATGTCGGTCACTGGTTCTTCTGCGGATATCCTCATTTCTAAGTTTATCACGCAGAGAAACTCCGTGCATAGCCCTCTCCATAGCTCGCTGAGCGACCTTGAGCTTCCTCATCCGGCCAGCAGTGAAGGACCACGTCTCAGTTCCATAGGTCATCACTGGCATCACGCACTGGTTGTACAGTTTCGTTTTCAAGTTTTGAGGTATACCGGAGAAGATGTGCCGTAATTTCCCGAACGCTGTCCAACCAAGTTGAATCCGTCGATTGACCTCTCGGTCGAAGTTGGACGTACCTAGTCGGACTATTTGTCCTAGGTAAACATATTCGTCAACAACTTCGAGCTTAGTGCTCCCAACAACTGCCGGCATAGGTGTGACATGGACATTAAAAATAATCTTTATTTTGTCCATATTCATCTTAAGACCTATCCGTTGGGGGACACTATTGAGGTCATTGAGCATAGTGCTTAGGTCCTCCAGCGATTCTGCCATAAGGACTATATCGTCGGCAAATCGAAGGTGAGTGATGTATTCGCCATTGATGTTAATACCGTATCCTTTCCAGTCCAGTAGCTTGAAAACGTCTTCCAATGCAGCGCTGAAGAGTTTCGGGATATAACGCCACCCTGTCTTACACCTCTCTGAAGTTGGATAGGTTTCGTACTCTGATTCTGTACTCGGATAGCCATCGTAGCCCTACTCTACAAACACTTCAGCACTTCAATATACCGACAGTCAACTTGGCACCGCTGAAGGGATTGTAGCACCCCCCAAATTTCGACGGAATCAAAGGCTTTCTCATAGTCCACATACGCAAGGCAAAGTCGTAGATTGTACTCTTCGATCTTCTGTAAAATTTGCCGAAGGGTATGTATGTGGTCTATGGTACTAAAGCCTTTTCGGAAACCGGGAGGCTGGAAGTCGTCAAGCCTGCATGTGAGACGATTCGTAATGACTCTCGAAAATAGCACGTAGACGCGGCTCAGAAGGGAAATCGGTCTGTAGTTCTTCAAGAGAGCGTTGTCGCCACGCCTCCGGAGTAGTCCCACCATGGAGGACGGAATTAAAGAGCTTCTGAAGGACTTCAAGTACCAGTTTTCCACCCGCTTTCAGAAGTTCCGCTGTAATTCCATCCTCGCCTGGGGCCTTGCTGTTTTAAGGTGCTGGAGAGCCATTCTAATCTCGCTCAGACTGACGTCCGGGATGTCATCGGAATAGTGTCGGATAAGACTTGCTCTTGGATCGTTACTCACACTTGCGTGTGGCTCCAACCATGACGTGTACAGCTGCCCATAGAACCTCTCAATCTCACTCAAAATCTCAGGTGTCCCGGAAACGATGATGCCACACTCAGTCTTCAGCTTTGACAGTTGGCTCTTTCTGACAGACAGATCTCTGGCAAAGACTTTGGAGCCTTGGTTCCGCTCGATCGCTTCTTCAATACGAGCTGTATTAAAGTTGTGAAAGTCCCGCCGCGCACGCATTTGAAATCACGTTTAACCGATCATGCGGGGAGATCTGTTTATGACTTTGCCTTGGCATATGGTCTGACACAGCTGGTTACTTCGCCTACGCGGATTCCAGATGTGAAGGATCATACACCTTCCCTGTTGGACCTTCTGCTGACCTCTCATCCGGACGGATATCAGGTTTCCGTCGATGCCCCTCTCGGCTCTTCGGACCATTGTCTGATCCGGGTGTGGTGCCACTCACGCTCCCTCGCGGTTGCGTTTTGCAGGTTGCCGCCGTGTTTGGCATTACAGGTCGGCGGATTGGGACGGAATGCGGTCTTTCTTTGCATCCTACCCATGGGGCGGGTTTGCTTCTCGCCGGATGATCCCAGCGCTGTTGCTGACTCTGTCACTGACGTGGTGCTACAGGAATGGAACTATTTATTCCATCATCTGTGGTACCCATCGGAGGCAGATCGCAGCCTTGGTTTGGTCGCTCCTGTAAGACTGCATTACGCAGTAAGCAGGAGTGCTATCAGGCCTGGGCTGAGGCTTCGGCGGCTCGGGATGTAAACACCAGCATGCTTAAAAGTATCACTTCGCCTCCAGGTCCTTCAAAGTGTTGTGCCAAGGCACAGTCTGAGCACATAGGCTGAATTGGCGAGAAACTAGTTCGCCTTCCTTCGGGAACCCGTGCATTCTGGTCTCTCGCCAAGGCTGTCCAAGGAATTTCTGTAAGCCATCACTACCATCTCTGCACAGGAGGACGACTCACTGGCCACGCCGCAAAAGAAAAAGCCGACGTTTTAGGCTCACTTTTTGCGTCCAACTCGACTCTTGATGACGGGGGGAACACACCGCCGACCATCCCGCGGTGTGAGTGCTCCATGCCGGATGTGCGGTTCTCACAGCGCTCGGTTCGCAAAGCACTCCTCTCCTGGACATTCACAAGTCGAGTGGGCCTGACGGAATCCCCCCAATTGTGCTGAGGACGTGTGCTCCGGAGTTGGCACCGGTTCTAACGCGTCTTTTCCGGTACTCCTACTCCCTAGGCGTAGTCTCGAAATCATGGAAGACAGCTTTTGTCCAACCGATCCCTAAAAAAGGCGACCGCTCAGACCCGTCCAACTACAGGCCTATCGCCATCACCCCCTTGTTCTCCAAAATAATGGAGTCCATTATAAACTGCCAGCTCATGCGGTACCTTGAGGATCACCAGCTGATTAGTGACCGCCAATACGGTTTTCGTCGGGGTCGGTCAGCTGGTGATCTTCTGGTCTACCTGACTCATAGATGGGCGGAGGCAGTAGAGTCAAGGGAGGCATTGGCCGTTAGTTTGGACATTGCGAAACTTTCGATCGGGTTTGGCACAAAGCGCTTCTTTCAAGCTCCCTTCCTATGGGCTTCCCGAGAAATTGTGCAATTGGATCACCAGCTTTCTTGCAGATCGGACATCAAGGTCGTTGTAGACGGTGCATGCTCCGACTACAAGCTCGATTAACGCTGGTGTTCCACAAGGCTGCGTGCTATCACCAACGCTGTTTCTTCTGCATATCAATGATATGTTGCAAACCGGTAGCATTCATTGCTATGCGGATGATAGCACTGGTGATGCTCTATACGCCGGCCGTGCGAATATTTCTCGGAAAACGTCGCCGAGTACCGGAACAAACTTGTGTCTGAAGTCGAGTCTTTGCTGAACAAAGTCTCGGATTGGGGCGACTAAATCTAGTCCAGTTTAATCCTCAGAAGACACAAGTTTGCGCGTTTACCGCTAAAAGAACCCCTTTGTCGTATCTCCTCGGTTTCAAGGCACTCCCTTGTTGCCGCAGCCAGTATCGGAATCCTCAGCGTCGACATATCGAGTGGCGTGCAGTTTCGCGGTCACTTGGAAAGAAGGCCTAATTGGCCTCTAAAAAGCTTGGCGTGCTCAGCAGAGCGGGACAGTATTTCATGCCGGCACAACGCCTGCAACTTTACAAGGCGCAGGTTCGGCCTCACATGGAATACTGTTCCCATCTCTGGGTAGGGGCTCCCCAGTGCCAGCTCCTTCCACTTGACCGCATCCAGCGCAGAGCGGCTCGAATCGTCGACGACCGAGTCCTTTCCGATCGGCTCGATTCATTGGCGCTGCGAAGAGATGTTGCATCTCTTTGCATTTTCTTTCGCATTTACCACGGGGAGTGCTCTGAGGAATTGTTCGGATTAATCCCAGCCGCCAAATTTCACGAACGCACATCGCGGCAGAACTCCCGATACCATCCACACCATCTGGATGATTGGCGGTCCACCACTGTGCGATTTAGAAGATGTTTTCTTCCTCGCACAACTTCCTTGTGGAATAGTTTACCACCAGCGATTTTTCCGGATCGATACGACTTAGGGACCTTCAAGAAAAGAGCCTACTCCTTTTTAAAAGGCCGGCAACGCATCTGCAATTCCTCTGGTTCCCCTGGTGTTGCAGTTGTTCATGGGCGGCGGTAGTCACTTACCATCAGGTGAGCCGCATGCTCGTTTGCCCCCTCTCCTATAAAAAAAAAAAGTTGCCTGTATGCTGTCAAATCTGTTGAAGGACTGCAGCTTTATTTCCCGTCTAACAGCCATGAGATTAAGAGTGTGATCGGAGAGTTTTTGTGTTCTTCTGCGGCGGGTCTTGCAGAACTTAGCTCCGACTGCATGGACAGTCTCCACGAGCTTGTCATTCATTTCGTCCACTGCATTGCAGTCTTCTAGGCACTGAAAACGGTTTTGTAACTCGAGCTGAAAGGTTTCGGGACTTTGGATTAGAGCACGAGGGGTACGGAGCGTTAACTTCATTAGACGACACCTCTCCAATTTCACGTTTAGGTTCAGTGTGCCTCTAACCATTCGGTGATCGCTACCAGTTTTCACCCTCGCAATGACTGAGACCTCACTGAACAGTTGTCGTCTGGTCGCCATAATGAAGTCAATCTCATGTTTTGCCGAACCGTCGGGGCTCGACCAGGTCCACTTCCTGTGGGGTCGCTTCTGGAAGAAAGAGTTCATCATAAAGAGTCCCTCTTTCTCCATGAAGTTTACAAGGCGAAGAAATGTTGCATCCCTTTGCATTTTATTTCGCATTTATCACGGGGAGTGCTCTGAGGAATTGTTCGGATTAATCCTAGCTGCCAAATTTCACGAACGCACCACCACCAGCGATTTTTCCGGACCGTAACGACTTAGGGACCTTCAAGAAAAGAGCCTACTCCTTTTTAAAAGGCCGGCAACGCATCTGCGATTCCCCTGGTTCCCCTGGTTCCCCTGGTGTTGCAGTTGTTCATGGGCGGCGGTAGTCACTTACCATCAGGTGAGCCGCATGCTCGTTTGCCCCCTCTCCTATAAAAAAAAGTCGGCCAGCTGCTGGCCCCTTGGGTTCCGTTGCCCTATTCCGAATTTCTCTACCTTCAGCTCACCGTTATTTCTTATGCCTAGTTTTGCATTGAAGTCTCCCATTAACACCGTATAGTGGGTTTTGGAGGAATGCATGACTTTAGAGATATCCTCATACATTTTCTCCACCTCCTCATCGGGATGTGCCGAGGTTGGTGCGTAAACCTGTATGACCTTCAACGAATACCGTTTGGTGATTCTGAGTATAAGGTACGCAACCCTTGTCGGCACACTCACTTCTTCCAGCTCCAGGATCTTCTCGTCAGTCCTCAGGGTGTTGCTAGGTCGAGTCGTCTTAGGTGGCAACCGAACCTCCACTGGAGATTCTTAGCACCCCCTGCCCCGCCGTGCCTACTGGGGGCCGTCTCTTCGAACTTTCATTTCATGGGAGGATTTTGCCATAGTTGCCACGCTTGGCGAGCGGGTTGGCAACCGCAGTTTTTTTATTGTAATCTTGCTGTTATCAGGAAAATGCTGCTGATGGGCAGCAGCAGCATTTTGTACTGCTTGTTTCCCTGTGTCGCCTCTTGCGACACCCACGGGAAGATATGGGGTAGTGGATATTCTTACACCGCCACTACACGTCACCACACAAAAATGGTTATTCATGTCTTAATAGCATGCAAATAAACCTGTGAGCTCAAAAGAAACCAGTTATTTCAAACATTACAGATAGTAACTTTACAATTATTATTATTCTACCATCTTCAACTAAAATTATCTGAAGCATTTACTATTTTTTGAAAAAGAAAAAGTAACGCGAGTTCAATATGTCATAGTAACTAAACTATAAATTCAAATTACGAAGCTCAATTTCTTAATAAGTACATTTTTTTTCGTTGCAGATTGACGGTGGCATGACATCGAACGTTTTCATGATGCAAATGCAAGCGGATTTAATAGGTATAAACGTAATTAAGGCTGGTTTTACTGAAAGTACAGCATTGGGCGCGGCCTTAGTTGCCTACTGGGGGGTAGACAGCACCAACCAGTGCGTACCGATACCGATGACAAGTGGTATCACGTACAGCCCACATATAAGTGAAGATGAACGCGACATGAGATACAAGGAGTGGAAAATGGCTGTGGATAGGTCTTTGGGGTGGGATCAAAATTAATATTTAACGTGTAAAAAGTATCCAATGTGATATGCAAATAAAAAGCGTTAGTTTACCATTTATAAATTTACTACAAAAGTAGTTATACATTACAGAAGACATAGATACGTAGGTATATTCCTTTAAATCTATCAAATGTCCTTTGATCCGTAAGTGCAATTTGTTCATATATAATATTAATTTAACCAATATTAAAAAAAGTAGATACGTTGATCGTGTGTTGAAACTGAAGACACGAATTCGTACAAATTAGCACGTCTATGTTTAGTCGCATTCCGGCATGGCAGTATATTATATCAATAGTAAAACTATATTTTAACGCCTTTGTGATGTACGATACTTACGTAACTGTGACATATTAAAAAGAAAAAGAAATCATCAATGAATTCTGTAATTAAATTTTTTGAATAAAACTAAAATACATATTTGCTCAGATGAAGTAAAAAAAGGTAGATATAGCATTTAGAATAAGAAACTGTCGCCAATTTTTTAACTTTGTGTGAGCCAGACAAGTGTTGCCACTTATTTTTAAAAGTCCCTGAAAATTGAGATAAAATACTACTAATATAATATAATATGCGATGCGAATGCGAAATTAAATCTGCTTGTTGTATAAAATTTCAACAATTTGACAATTCAAAAAGAGATGATGAACGTAGGATCATTAAAAAAAGTCTTCTTGATGGATCGTACAGTGAGTGTGTAAGCAGCGAGAAAAAATACAACAAATGTGATGTGATGAAACATGTTTATTATAAAAAAATAACTTAATACTAAAAAATAACTATGGGAAGAAAAGAGAACCTCCGTTATTTGAAGTCAGTTAAAAATACCGTTTTTGGATATCCCGTTCTGAGAACTTGACGAAGTCCACGTTTTGTATCGTACATGTCAGTCTTATCAAAATAGTCTGAATAAACCACACTAGATGAGTATGGTTGGCATTGTGGTTCATTTCGGCTCAGTCTTATAGCAGCTACCACTGTCCTATATTATTTAAGTACGCTGGACTGGCTATACACTGTGACATAATGAGTCGATTTGATTTTCGCCATTTTGGCGCTGATAGCAGAAGTGAGCATCCACGGAACTAATAATAGAGATAAGATAGTATGACAAAATATATCGATAAAAATCTATACCCAGGCCTACCATTCTATTTATGTATAATTTTAATACATACACTAAATAAATGTATCAATTATAGAACGGGTTTTGTTCCGGGTTTCACCATCAGGTATGTATGGTTCATTTGAAAGGTTTAAAAGGTCCAATGAGTAGGAAAAACTGGAGTAGGTAACTACAAACTAAAAAATATATAAATTTAAAAAATATATTGTTAACCGTTCATTTAGTCCTCGTAATAGAGAAGATCAATAAGCTACCAAAACTTGCTATAAACTGTAAATCCCCTTACTTGTGGAATGTTACTACACTTCTCTTCTGGCAATGAATTTTACATTATCATTGTTACTAAAAATACTTTTTAGTATATTACTAACATGAAACGTAACCAAACTACACAACACACTTTCTTTTTCTCGTTTAAATCTTTAAAAATACTCTTAGACGTTTTGAATTAAACAACGGCCATTTACAAATTATGTAAAATTTAGTTCCCGGTACACTCAATGGCGGCGCATCAAATCGGCACAAACTTTATATAGCCAGTCCAGCGTACTAGTATATATGAAGGTCAGTGGCAGATACCCATTCAACTCTTATTAAAATATTTGTTGCAAACCTAAAGCCATAGATATGATAGTAAAATAGTATGTAAGTACTCGAGAATTTAAACAAAAACATCATCCAGTTAAAAATTTATATTTACCTTGACTTCCATTTGATGTAACATAATAACACGTGATTTAAAAAAAAACAATAATTATGTTGACTACATATATTTCTATGACTTTACCTACAATTTACTTACCCAAATCTTAGGCTATTAGAAATAACAAATACTGGCAGCACTCTTCCGTTACGTCATTTCGGGACGTTGACATTATGTTCCGAAAAACCTAAAAATTGTGTTGAAACGACAGAAAAAATACTATCAAGAGTAGCAATAATTTAAAAGAAGAAGAGGAAGACAGAAAAAATATATAGTTATAGAAGTGCTTATATGTGAAACGATATTTCTTCAGACTTTTTGTTTACTTTAGTATTGTTTTTGCATCATTTAACTACACAGGACGGCATTTTATGGGCAAATTTACTGCAAGACGCCTCGGGAGGTACTGACGAAAATGAGCGTAGTTTGATGAATGTGTGTGCGTGAACGCGTGTGCTTACTTAAAGGAGCCAAGTTTTGTGGCTTCACCAATAACAAAGGCCGCGCGTTATCTACCTTTTTTCACTTCATCTGAGCATATTTGATACATTTTGAAGATTCGTCGATTGAAGTGCAAATATATATTTCTGTCGTTCGTGTATTCATATTTATCATCTACGCATCTTGATTTGCTTGACGTGTTATTGATCGAAACTTATTTATATTTTTCAAAGACCCTTGAATTTACAATTTTTTTTAAAAGAATTGAAAGCATTATCTACAAAAACACATTTAAAAACATTTTTGGAATATTTGTTTTTTATTGAAACGACTTAAATTATAGTATTGTTTGTTATAAAATTGTTGAATTTATGTATTTTTTTTTTTATTGAAACGTTTATAAAGTGAGTTTTATCGCTGATGATATAGTGTGAATATATTATTACAAAACTTTCCGATGTTGTCAAACTTCTACAGAAAGTTAATTATTAAAGTATAAAATTATTTCATAATATACCCTATTTGGTATGTATTTTAATACAAACAAAACATTATGTATTCAAATCTTAAAAGTCTGTGTACAACTCATTTGCGCTTTCATATGAGGTTATACTAAGATAGCCGACAAATCCTTCATAACGTGTTTTACGCGGGCTTAAATAAAATAATTAAAAACACAAAAAAAAAGAATGCGTTTATATGTCCGAATTTTGGAGTACGATAAACGACAAAATTGCCTATGATAGTTTCATAATATTATATTATTCTGGAGTGTGCTATCGTTTTTAACTATCGTATTAATAATATAATTTTTCTTTTTCGGTTTACATTTAAAGGCTTCAACATAACTACAAATAAAACTGAGTTGAGCTTGAGTTTGTATATTCTAACTAGTAACATAATTGAACCCTACGATGAGGGTGCTTATTCAGAACTTTATACAACAAAATTTATTTTTAGTTAATACTGTTCTAGCCACCATAATCGGCCAATAGCTATTTTTGGGGTTTTAGTGTTTGTGGTTGAGGACTTCGTATTGTGTTTTCTTTTATTTAATTTATACACAACTGCATATATAATATATATAGGTAATACTTTTGTAACTTCCATAAGTAAAAACCTTGTGGCTTAAAAGTAAAAGACTTACAATTTAAAACTAAAGCATTGTTCTAGTCTTGTTATTAAAAAATAGAGCTTACACAGAATCGCATAAAATTGATTGTGTTATTTTGTACCACATAGGCATAATACAATTTTTTTTGTTTTAAAGAATCATTTAAAATTTAAATTACTCGTAAATTTAAAAATGTTCAAAATATATATAAATTAAGTAAGTACCATAGTTATAGTTGAGAGATGGCAATAATGATATTTTTGTAGTAACAGTAGTTCTTTATAGAATATTGTACTTCTTTTTTCTAAACACTAATTTCGATGTAATTTGTAGATTGTAATATATTTGGAATTCAAAAATAAGACCAAAGAGAGAGATAAAGAATGTAAACACCCTGACTTTTACTGTGCTTCATTACAACTGTGTCACAGTTAATATTGGCAATATTACACTCCCCACTCCCCTTGATTAATTTTGCGGAATTGTTACTACATACACGACGATATATTTTTTAAATAAACTTAAGTTGCCAGCTGTCTTTCCATCCGATTACAATGTGGGTGTCTTCAAGACAAGAGTGAATAGGCTTTTGTTAAGTCAGTGCGCTTCACTATCTTAGGCTACATCACCACTTGCCTTCAGGTGGGATTGTAGTTAAGCGCTGGCTTAGAATAATTAAAAAACTGTTCATAAACGATGTAAGTAAATGTGATTATTAGTAAAAAAAATATTTTAAAATTTTTGGATTTTTATTTATCTTTTGAGCTGTTGTACAATGGCTAAATGCTAACTAAAAACTATCCTGTAATGTTTTTGACTATTTGATTGGCGGTTTTTTGGTTGTACTCCTTACACACCGAACTTTTAAGCGGCTGCTATAATCGTTCTTTATAGAACATAGTTTCTATCACACGAAGTACTTACTAATAGTCTAGTATCTATTAAGGGATATCCGGGCGGCGTGTACACCATACAAATTTATTCCTCTGTTTTCTCCCTGAATAATAACATAAGGATTAATTTTTTTACGGTACAATCTGTAATCAACCACTGCCATGCTCCAGTCTTGTTTTTTTTAATCAAATTAATTATTTAAAAACTAGAACCGTACAAAACAATACGTTACTGTAATTATTCAGTTATACCGCCGTTACTAGACACAGAAAACAAATTTACCGAACATAAAAATAAAAGAAAAGCATACAAACATATTGTCCCTCTTGGTTGCCTAGGCGACAGTAATAGATCGTTTAAAACCTATTCTTCAAATCAATTGCAGTCCAGATATCCTCTTACAGTTTAAAACTTTTACTGGAAACGAGGCATTCCATTTCAGTCCTCAGGGGTGATAACGCATTCTGCATTTTAATTCTTAATCGAGGATAGATGTAGATGTCTATGGGCCACTACATCCACTTCCCAACAGGTGGACTTAAGCTGACTTGAGTTGCATAATCGCACTGCAGTTTTAATACTTGGGATACCTGTGTGATTAATCGTGTACTTGTTTGTCACCCTTATTCTTTAAAAACCATATCATTATAAAATACGGATTTACTAACTTTAATATAAATTGATGTGAATTGGATTTTTTTATTTTTTATTGAATAAGGGTGACAAACGAGCACACAGTCCACCTGATGGTAAGTGGCTACTGTGGTCCACTTACCATCAGGTGCAGATGCGTTGTTACCCCTGAGGACCTAGATGGAATGCCTCGTGTCCAGGTAAAAGGGTCTCCGGTTCTCTACACTCACCATACGAAACATGGCAGCATTGAGCTGCTATTTTACACTGGTATTTTGTGAGAGCGTGGCCCTTCCCCGGTCGAGCCGACCCCTCATTCCAAAAGACCAAACCTTTACCACGCCTTCCAAAAGATATAGTAACAAGTATACGGCTAGCCGAATGTTGCTGCCAGTCTCCTAAGGCAGGATGGGTAAACTTCATGGTTTCGTACTATATTTTAACTTGTCTATTTACTTAATTACGAAGGTTTTATTGTGGCTTAAATTTTCATGATTTTTTTATATTTATATAAAATTAATTTTAATCTATTATAAAATTTATTTTTGTTGTTATATTTTAATTGTGTTGAGATATGATTATGGAAGCAACATATTATGCAATTTTTTAAAGGATCGATTTACTATGGTCTAACATATATAATGATATTTTTGTTTAGATTAAGTGCCATTTGTGTTTGCTTCATTCTCGAAATTTTGATGTGTAATTTTTAAAGTATAATTATTCAACCAATTATTTTGTGATGATGTTTGGATTAGTTTACTATACATAACCCCAAACGTGGTACGGTTTACATTTATAATTTGTCGTGTATTTATTTGCAATATTTAATACTGTTTAGTTTAGTTATGAGTTTTAGTTTAGTTATATACTCTAAAATAATTGTTATTGATGATTGGCACAAAGAAGCTATGTTGGAAATATTAAAATATTTTATTTATCTAAATTGTTCTTTTATTTATTTTATAAGCACTACCCCAAAATATGGTTTTGTTAAGTATATCATTAAATCTTAAAGTATTATAAATATAAATAAGTAGCATGGTTATAAATACTCTAAGGATTAAATGATCTAAGTTGAACTTACATTAAAATAATCTCTCGTAGTCTCTGCATTTGTGCTAATTTTTGCGAGCTCTAACAATATTTAAAAAAGTAAAAAGAGCCTAGAGCAGAGTATGGCGGCTTCCAGGATAAATATTATTTTTATACTAATTTTTTTTTATAGGATTAGGGTGACAAATAAGCACACACCACCTGATGGTAAGTGGTTGCTGTGGCCCATATACATCTACATCTATTCTCGATTACGAATCAAAATGCAGATGCGTTGTCCAGTGGCGTAGCTATGCAACCAAGGGCCCCGGGGCAATAATAAAATTGGGGCCCTATTTGAACTAAACTAAATACTTTAAAGGTGCAAAACTACTTCCTCATCAGCCCCTTATCGCCCACTGCAGGGTATAATAAAGCAAAGCTACTGTGTAGTATGTTTAACACAGCAAATAATATTTAATCGTATTTTATAATAGTATTGCTATATATCTATGGCACAGCCCAAACCGCTTTACGTAGAAATCTGAAAATTGGACAGTAGCTCCCTTTTACAACGTAGGCATCCACTAAGAAAGGATTTAAGAAAAAATTCTATCTCTAAGGGGATGAAATAGGGAAATAGAATAGTTTGTATGAAACTTTTTATTTTACGGGCGATTGACTTGAAACTTACTAAAGGTACTCGTGTATATAACGTGGTGCAGCCACGCTGCGGCTTTGTTATGGTTGTAGCACGAAAGGGTCAACTCCACCGTGGTAGGAACACGCTCTCACAGAATACCAGCGTAAAACAGCAACTTAATGTTGCTGTGTTATGTGTCGTATGGTGAGTAGAAAACCTGAGACCCTTTTTACTGGAAACGACGCATTCCATCTCAGTCCTCAGGGGTGACAACGCATCAGCATTTTGTTTCTTAATTGAGGATAAATGTAGATGTCTATGGGCCACAGCATCCACTTACCATCAGGTGGGCTGTGTGCTCGTTTGTCACCCTTTTTCTATAAAAAAATGAAATAAATGAATTCGGATTTATGAAAATAACCCATTACGGGGTCCAGAGAAAAATTAATTAACGTTTGTTTTAACTTTGAAAGTCATTTTCACATTTTTAGTTTCTTCAAAAATCTACTTTTAGGGTCTTAAAAAGCAGGTGCAAAATTTGTATGAAAAATATTGTATTAAGACGCACATCCCAAAAGGCTAGACGTAGAAATCTGACAGTAGCTGCCTTTTATGACGTAAGCATCCACTAAGAAAGAATTTTGGGATAACTAAATTTCTTTTATTCAACTAGCATATTATGTATATAACTTTTTCGAACGTCGTTCATGGAGGCCGAGGGGCCCTTTGAGCTTGAGGGCCCCGGGGCACTGCCCTGCCTACCAAGGTAGCTACGCCACTGGCGTTGTCACCCGTGAGGACTTGATGGAATGCCTCGTTTCCAGTAAAAAGGATCTCCGGTTTTCTACACTCACCATACGAAACACAGCGGCGTTCAGTTGCTATTTTACGCTGGTATTCTGTGAGAGCGTGGTCCTTCTCCGGTCGAGCCGACCCATTCGTGCTATAACTATGCCACTAATATAGCTGCAGCATGGCTCTACGATGACTAGTGAAGATAGTTACATACAGTGAAGCTAGCTACATTTAATTATCGATGGCTAACATCATACTCTACAGTAAGGTTCGTCCTCTCTTAAATTATTTAATAGGTAATTACGGAAATTCTCTTTAAAGGATTGACTAGTTTGTCTTGGTTCTTTTGAGCGCTGTCAGTCGTTTTTGACATTTACTATAGCTGCAAATTATGTACCATTTTAGTCATAGTTTAAAATATAATGTGAAATAAAGCTAATATTTTCATAATTAAATATTTTTAATTTTTAAAACCGAAGCAGACCTGCAGAGGATGTACCTTGTAGAGTTAATTATAAGATAAAGTGTGACGATTGTTTTCGTTGTATATAGTGTTAACGTATCAGCATCGATTAAAGTCTGTGATGTCTTTTTCATATTGGTATCGTATTTAAGGTTAGAAAATGTCCAGCCCCGAATACCACCAGAGTTGCTTAATCGCACTACAGTTATAATACTTGGGATACCTGCTGATCTTAGGGATGACGGAGACATTGACCGGGAACTTAGAGCGTTGTACCCAGGCTGGCGCAACTTCCATAGTAAAAATTATACGTACGAGATTGGTCAAATTTTAATGACGGTTATCTCTTCTTTCTGCTTTTCTTAATATGTCTATTAACGACATTGTCAAATCAAATAGGTTCAAATGTCAAATCAAACAATTACATTTGTATAATTTTATTTATTAAGATTGCTTTAAATTTTGTTATAGAAGCCGTTGTTCATTTACAGAATTGTTAAAAAAATAAATATACATTATAAAACTTGCCAATTAATTGGTGCAAGAAGCGGAAAAAATAATAACAAGAAAAGGCTATTCGTAGCAATATTTCCCTTAGATGATGAAAGGTTTGTGGTGATTTCAACTTTAATTGTAATATGATATTTGACGCGAGTACATTTATGGACTAGCCATCTATGTAGGACAGATTTTTATAGTGTACGATTGTGTGCACAAATACAAACAGACTATTTCCTAAATCTGATAGTTCGATTGGATGGCAATCTGAAACGAACTATACTTAGAAACTACATTATCAATTGTGATTGCTAACATTCTATTTGATCAATAAAAATGTGATTTTATTTATATTATTTTTTCAGATGCTAGCAATGGGTGAAATAGCTGGCACATGTACCAATTGAAAAGATTCACATGTTAAAACATATTTGTGGCAAACATTGCAAATCCGAGGATTTTGAACCCAACTAAAACGAACTGTTATTTCATCAGTAGACTTAATTTAAACTTCCACTATTATGTGTATGTTAATTAGGTTTCATTTACATGTAGCAAAAGATAATATCCCTCTAAAGTCACATTTTGGTAAGAATTCGATTATATAACTAAACTCAAAAGTTTTCGTAATTACCTGGTTATAAATATTTTTTTTTATAGATTCATCTACAAACATTAGCTATAATGAGCACTCATTTTGAAAGCAACAATTAGTAAACAATCTCTGCGAGTAGTATGTACATAGGTACCTCTATGAAGAAGCCTAGCGATTTGTAAATAGTATTTGTTACACTTAAAAGGAATTTAATCCAATCAGTGTTAAAAAACCCAATATTTTACCCTTTAAAAAGAACTAATGTTGAATGAAAACAAGCATCTAGACGCAGACTATTTATTTTACAGCATAGCAACACTTGTTCAGTGCGGGAACGAAGCCTCGGTCCTGCAATGCCGCAGCCAAACGCTTAGCCACTGCGCTACGGAGTCGTCATTTATTTTTTACTTAATTAATTATTAGTATAATAGTGCGTTTTTTATTTTATATTTTCTTTATACATATTTTTGTACCTAATAATTGTAGAGATATAATTACAAATTGCTGTGTGTAAAATACATTGATTTCTTATCCTAATGGGCATTTTTACTCAATCCCCACGTAAAAAAAATTATTTCTCATAAATTATTCAATATAGGGATCTAACTTTTATTAAAAAATATCGATAAACAATATATCGATAAAAATTATATCGATAAAATTATTCGAGGATAGACATTTACAGCACTAATATAATTCTCCTATGTTGTCAGCAATGTTTGTCAAAAATTAAATGTCATGTCTTGATGTTGGTAGAGTAGCTTGGCGCAATGTCATACATTTACTTTTTCTTAGGAAGTCCCGCCTCTTAAACGTAGTGATTACTTATATTCTCTTTGGTTGTACCCATTGAGTTCTATGTACTACGTACTAGAGAAGCTATTCCAAACAAAAAATGTGCACTACTCTGTTTTCGCGCATGCGCGGGAGATAGTAGATTTTAGTCTATGATTGTAGATAGCGTGGCATATATAAATGAAGAAATTTTTTTTTGTAAGAACGAACATGCTGGCCCGCAACCCGCAAGTTTGCTTGTTGCTCCAAAGAAACAACTGGTTGAAGTTACATGTTTTCTTTTTTGTTTGACACGAGCTGGCTGTGGGCTCTACTATAGTCAAAGATCATACGATGCTCACAATTAGGTGTTGATGGGATTACTTAAATTCTACAGTGTATCGGGAATCTTCGTGGAAACCATAGTATGCGTCTCCGCCCTGCAGAATGTGAGCCAGTCCGAATTGCGTAGCCAGACTTAGAGAAAGTAGGCTCTTTTCTTAAAGGTTCCTAAGTCCTTTTTTGTAAATAGTTCCAACGTTTTTTCGCAAAGCATCTGAATCAAACCGATCAAAAAGAACTTCATCGTCGACGATTTGAACTGCTCTCTGTTGGATGAGATCATTCTATGTTTATTTATTTATTTTTATTATAGGACAAAAACAACATACACATTATATTTTTATTGTAAATAGGTTTAATCTAGGGACTGATGTATGTTGTGTGCACACTTTTAGGTAATACAGCATTACAATATAATGTACTAATTAATTAAATTGATTGTCTCGTTAGTCTAGTGGTCGTAAGCGTTAATGCTGATTCTGAGGTCCCGGGTTCGATTCCCGGGTCGGCCCAAAATCAGTTACTTAGTAAGTTTTTCCGTGTAAGAAACTTTCGTTAAGAATATGAGTGAGGTAATAGAGAGTACATACAAAACGTATCAAGTAATACAGTATTACTTGATACGTTTTCCCGTATTTTTACAAATTCAACAGTACACCTAAATTTAACCAACTACTGCTGGCCGCATCTAGTTTTAGCCGGCCAAAACTAGGTGTAACCGCACTTCGGCTTTTAGCTATATATCTTAAAAGTAATTTCTAGGATTTGACATCATATGGTTTGCCTTACACAATATCTCAAAACGGTCCAGGTCATCTTGTACTCGTAGAAGCTATAATGATTAGAAATGAGATGATACGACTCTCGAGAGCTTAAGGTAGTCTGCAAACAAAAAAACGTTGCTTACATGTAACGTACTCGTTAGAGCCTGAAAATAAGAATTGCTCACTTAAAGTATAGAACATTTGTAGACAAAATTTTAAAGCATTCTGGCTATTGGTAACACTATCATGTTGTTTTTAAATCGACTGACTTGTTGGACTAGTAGTCATAAACGCGACTGTTGATAATGTGGTGCCGGGTTCAAATCTCCGATCGGGCCAAAAATTTGTTAGTTGGGTTTTTCTGTCTAGAAATTCTCGGTCAAGAACTTCGCGGTGTTTCCCGTCTGTGCTTCGTGAAGTGCGTAAAGTCGGTCCTGCGCCTGATCTCTCTTCGATCGTGTCGGATTGCCGTTCCATCAGACTATGAGAGTGAGGGAATAGAGAGTGCACCTGTGTTCGCAAACACATTCGTGCGGTATGATCATGTTCTATATATGATACGACTAGTGTTCGTTATCACCTCGAAAGGAATTCGAAAAGGCGAGTGAAGTTAGTCGCATTCACAGATCAAATACTCTTTGATGGCCAACTTCATATTCTTATTTCCCACAACCCTACAACGTTGTCATTTGCAACGGTATTATTCGAGCGACTGGTGCCTTATATTTCGAAGAACTATGCCAGACGAGTGAGAGTGTATTTTCTGATTACATGGCAAATCAGACAAAGAATTAAGAAGTTGTGACCTCAGCCGAAAATCGACCAGGAAGACTTCAACGTCGTAGCGTTTAGTTAATGGACACATAGAGAAAGAGTACAACTTTCTTTTTACTATAGTACTAATAACACTATGGTTCGCCATAATCACTCATTGCCCGGTTTCAATACCTGAATGATTCGTTTTCCGTTACATTCCGTTTTATTATATTCGAGCTGCATGTTAAAAACGTACTTTTATTAAAAACTATTCGTTCGGCAAGTTACGACGATTTGCACTTTCTGTAGATACTGCATAACGGACCGTAACGGAAAACTCAACGTTATTAAATAAAGAAGTCAATCTTTCATAGGAACAAATCAACAAGTAAGAGAAATGAAAATAATAAATAGCCGTATCTATATAAACCTCGTAGTTGACTCAAATCGTCGCAATCTGTCATGATGATGCTCATAATTGGGTGTCTGTTGCGGGATGACCACTCGGTGCGGCCCTTCATAACTATTAACAAGTAGAAGTCCCCCTGTAGACACATGTACGGTTGGCGTGAAGTTAAGTGCAGAGCCGTGTAGTGGCGTTCGCACGACAGCCTGACGGATGGCGCAGCAGAGGCCCGTCGCATCTTGCGCGGCCCATCTGAATGCTACGTAGGATGCGCGAATTAGATTTGGACGTGGCATTTTACTGCAAAGGTTTAGTTGTAAACTTTTATAATCATTTACTATAGTGATATATCATCATATTCATCATATAATTTATATAATATATAACAAAGCAAAATAATTTACTACGTTATTAGCGCAACTAACATTGTATCAAATTTGCTAGGTGCCACATATACGAAGGATTAAAATTGAATCATGTTAAATCTGTACACTTTTATTAATTTATTAAATCAATTACTCCACTTTTAACGACTTAATTTATTACTTATAACCTATAGGTACCTAACGATGAATTAGAACTTATTTCGGTAGTTGACACTATCATTATTAATTGAATTATCTGCGTCATAATATACATAATTTCAATTTTATTTTGAGGCAAATATGGTCAGGCCTCTTTTCTGTAAAATTATTTTTAATTTTTTCAAAAATTTTAAAATATATAAACTAAGCATAGCAAATAAGATGTTTATTCGAGTAAAGAAAATAGGCCTTTTTGACAGCTCGTAAAGAGAATTTCAAACACCTATGCCCATACCAATACCAAATACCAAACCTCTTGTGAATATTATGGTTAAAATAATTCCCAAACCTTGGGTACTATTCAAAATTAATTCCTAAAACCGTGTCCTAAATCTAATTAATTCTTGACAACAAGAGTCCACAATACGACATAAAAAACATAATATTTATTATTGTCGCATCTTATTAGTAAATAAATTCCTAGTTCTGGGTCTATTTTCGTTATATAAAAGTCCGAGTTAGACTCCCCTGCTCCCTAAGCGCTGAAACGCGTCACATATTGCCTTGATATGCTGGTCCACGGTCCAAAATAAAACCTTGATCCTAAACTTAGATGACCAATTTGAAGAAAGCTCTAAGGAAAGTGTTTCGAAGAAAATTACTTATTTTGCTTATTTTCGGAGATTCGTGTGTAATGTGTGTGAATTGACATAATTCAGAAGCAAATTAAATAAAAAATAAGTGTAAATGTGTGTAAGAATAAGTGTAAATACATTTAAGTGATACCTAAACAAGTTTAGATGGAGGAATTAATTTGAATCTATATAGCGGCCGTAAATAATTAAACATTTAAAAGTAATACCGACTGCAAAATAAAAATCATAAAATAATTTCCATATAATTGCTTCTGAAGTCAGTGCTAAGACATAATGCATTAAAGAATTAAAGCCCCGACTTCCGACGTTTGAAGTTGGTTTTACGAATAGGATTTTTTAGGTTATACGGAATTAGGAATACCTGCCACCAGTTCATGGTAACAAGTAACAACTAGAATGACGTTTTTTATTCTCAGGAGTCAAATGTTTTCTCAAAATTTATATGGGAATGAAGTTTCATCTATAAAAAAAGAATTATTAAACTCGGATCTGATCTTAGAGTACTTGCTTATAAATACTCTAAGGAACATGCTCATTCCGAGAAATTGGTGAACTTATGTATAATATACCTATATAAAGTACAACCTTCTCCTTTTTGGAACTTGGCCAAAAATATAAAGCAACTGCTCAAAAAGTACTTTAATTAGAACTTTGACCCTCATAGAAGAGAAGCTTTAAATATTCTCATACAATAATATTTAAAAAATATACTAGGAAGAAGAAATGTTTTGGCAAAAATGTTATATAGTATAGTGACCATCTTTGATCACCATTACAGCCTTTAACAAGTCCAATACTGAACATAGGCCTCCCACAAGAAATGCAACTAAACACGTAAATATAAGAAATCAAAAAGACGTTGACATTAACAAAAATTCGCCTTAACTTTGTATATCTTGAAACCTACACTATGATAAAAGACCTCCACATTCGAAATTCGGCAGACTCTTCGGGTAACTTTTCTCGCTGAAGATATTTCGGGTTATTTATCATATACTACACTAAGAATCATTTACATAACACGTGTTCTATTGTTTAAATCCTTTTTTATAGAAGTACAACAACCTGGTGGTAAGGTGATGATGCTTCGATTCATATCTATACGTTAATACCTATCCTTGATTAATATTGCACATTTGTTTTAACCCCTGAGGACTACGGTAGAGAATGCCTTACTATATCAATAAAATATACCAATAAAAAGGATTATTGCATACCAAAGATTACGTTTGGAGAATATTGATGCATATCCACTGAACACGGTCCCAAGCCACCCGCATCCAACGGCTCCTTCCGTACATTTAATTATATGTGGTAATAATACGAATGAAACATATTCAAAGGTAAGGAAACCTGGAAATGATAAATGAATTTCACATACGGAAACAAACATCTCCGCGCTTTCAGGCATCGTTATTCAGATTCAGTGTAAGGAAAATACAGAATTAATATCGGAGATGGAATTTCCATGCTGTACTCAACATTTTAGTAATTAATGCATAGTCTTATGCACGATGGCAGTTTGTTCCCTGTTTTGATTGTTTTTAACTAGAAATATTGCGATTCTATTCATTATGACACAGAGAACCAAGTAAATCTTTTAATATTTCTAAGTATATTATATCTTAAAAAATTGTATAACTTTTTTTTAAGATTCCAAGCACATTTCCCATGTATCGTGGAGGCGTGTAGGTACTTATATAAATGATTGTAGATAAACAATCATCCGAACCAGGAAAATCTTTTGCAGGCCATACAAACACTTATTGTTCCAATCGAACCTATGGACCGCAGCGCTCAGCCAAACGTTTAGCCGTTGCGCTAGTGAACTGTCAAAATAAATCTGCTTGGGAAAGCATTGGCAACCTATTCGTAGTAAGTTTTAATAACAATATCTTCTTCTTCTTCTTTGCCTTGTCTCTTTATTTGGGGTCGGCTCTCCTCGTTTTATGGCGCCAAGATGTTCTTTCTTGGGTTGCCTATATTCAAGTTATTTTTTGCAAATTCTGATTACAATATCTAACATAAAAATACAGGAAGTTTTGGGTATGAACCTAATGATAAAATAATCATTGTATTAACTTATAAAGGTCGAGAACAGTATTTACTATTTACCTCCTTTTATCTTTTTCTTATTCATAAGTCCGTCAAATTCCATTACTATACGAGTACATGGGTCTCCCTCGTTGTAAGGAGAACTGTCATTATAACCGCGCTTGCCAGGCGTATTGGCGGTCCAAAATAAAGTCAATTTTAGTCTATAAAAGTCCACTGATGATCATAAGACTCTGCCAAAGATTGTCTTATAGGGAGGGTTCTGCCACAGTCGCCACGCTTGGCAGGCGGGTTGGCAGCAGGTTTTTATTATTTTGAGTTATTCTCAGGAAGATCCTGCTTCCATCTTCTGTTTTAGTTCCCCTGTGTCGCCTCTTACTATATATGTATGTAAATATAACAGTATCGTATTATGTCGTGAACATAATATATGATACTTTTATATTTAAAAAAATTATTACTGAAGTTTAGTTTATGTTTACATAGAGGGCTTTACTTATAAGCGTTAATTATCGCTTACTTTAATTAAGTGTTAGTTAACTTTCTACCTGCCTCTTTCTGTTGTCATTTAAGGAAAGGGAGAGAGCAAATTTCATAATTTCTTAAATTGACACCGATTTTTATGAGTAAGACCGTAGATATGTATTTACCGAATATCTTCAACTTATAAATAGTAAGTAACAAGTAAATTATCTCTATTATAAAAATCAATTGCTGTCCATTTGTCTCGCTAAAATTCAAAAACCGTTTAACCGATTTTGATGAATTTTATGTGTGTGTTTGAATGGGTCCTTAGATGGTTTACATTCAAATTTCTACAGACCCGGTAGGTGGCGCTGTTGTCGAGATTCAGAAATCACCCGTGTGAAGGCGGGGCGGATCACTAGTTATCATTAAAAATCAAAAACTCAACTGCAGTTATCTAATGTTATATCATTTATTTCATAAACAAATCATTAAAATTCGGAATTTTCTCATTAACCTTACCTTACCTTACAGTATAGTATATGTAGATATTCATATAATCAGTGATTGCCCACGGGACACTGAAAGCATGCTACTATACTTTGTGGATGCAATTCTTTACTAATTAGTAACTTTATTCAATTGCTTGAGGCTTCTTTTTTGTGAACGACATGATAAGATATGAAATGAATGGATACGTTCGTAAATTAATTCGTTAGTATGGAAATTTCTTTAAAAATTCATATTTGTAATGTAATTTGTAAACGATTCCCAACCTTGTTAATAAAACTTGACGATCGTAAAATGTACCGGTTTAGTGGTTACTGTATTTGAATGCATAATTGTGTAAAAAAAAAACAATTTATACCTTTTGAATCTGGATGTGTTGTGATTATTCTCTTGTGTCTAAGACTCACTAACAATTCCTTACTATCTTATGGCATAAGTATTACATTAGGAAGGTAGAAAGAAGGGAGGTCATGTGGTATATTATGTAGAATGCGATACTGCGTAACTTAAAAAGTTCCCAGCGTGATTAAAGAAAACGCTTATCAATAAATCTTGGATGTTCATCTGTAACAAAAATCTTTTATAAAACTGAATTGACAAACGGACAGACAGTCCACCAGATGGTAAGTGGCTACTTCAGTCCATGGACTCCTGCAGCCAGCTCGAACAAGGAATGCTACACATAAGTACCTAAGATAAAACGCCTCACATCCTATAATTATACTCGTTCTCTATACCCTTCAGACGGCAAGACGGCAGTGTAGGCACTGTTATTTGGGCAGAAAAAGGTAAGAAGATGGTACCTACAAAGACGGGCTCCCGGCTGTAAAGGAGTCCTCCCATCGAGTATTCTGATAAGCTGAAAGCAAATTCTCATCATAGACATGTGATGAGTAATAATATAATAAAATAATCTAAGTAAAGCTTGCCAATTGAAAAAGTCAAAAACAAAGAATTTTTAAACATTAATATCATTACACAGATCGTGTGTTATCAAGACAGGAAAATAAATATTTTAATGGCTATACCTTCATGCATTTGTATGAGAATTACGATGACGGAGTAAATATTTGTGTAGCCGATGTTGACCGCATCTTTAACTACTAATATTTGAATTAGTCGACATCATAGAGCCATAATCTTTATTTTATTTATTTATTTATACTTTTATTTATACACCTGAATAAAAAGGATTACAAAGGGAGGACTTAACGCCTTTTGGCATTCTCTCCCAGTCAACCCGGAACGTGTGAAAATAATGTGATCGGTGCCAAAAATAAAAAGAACATTATCATAGACGCAGCGTATGCTAGCGTGATGCTTATGCGATAATATTCAACTATCAATCATAAGACAGTCAATATAACATTTAGAATCGAAAACTAATAATTCTATTTTATATCATTTATCTTCTTCATAATGTGGAATTTATGGTCGCCAGTAGACATTGCATATCTACGGCAAATAATAGGTCTTGACCTATGAAATTGCCGTTCTGCAGTACTGGCCAATTCAAACCATAATAATATTTGTTTGGCTAATAATTCTAACTTCAAATTAATTTTATTTTAAAAACATCGAATTATTTTTTCAAAATTAGTCATTTGTTTATTGATTATCGTTATGTTTTCATCGCGTTTGATTTTTTGTAATCATGGATACGTTAAAAAATCGAGTAATTATGGAATAGGTAAGACTACCGTCGTGGCAGCAACGCGGCACAAGTGGCACGCAACATCAACGACGTTTACGAGCGAATACCAAACAAGCGCATCACCTGTTATTGGTTTGCCCGCTTCCGTTCTGGAAATTTGGACCTGAAAAATGAACCCCGTGATCGTCCGAAAACTTCGGTCGACAATGACGAATTAGACGCGATTGTGGAAGCTGATGATACTCAATCTACGGCTGAATTAGCAGCAGCTTTCGACGTTAGCACCAAAACAATATTGGTCTAATGCGTTACCAGAACTGGTACAACCTACCATCCTCAGCCCTCATCGGCTGACGGTGGGTCGACGGATACTAAAAAAAAACCGCTCTTATCTATTACTCGTTGTATATTATTTGTGTGCTATTTGTATTTTACTCATTGTTCATAATATTTAATCCTCGTGGAAGTATGTTTCCAATGATCAGTAGTTGGAATCTTGGATAACTTCTTCATATCGTACATTTAAATTTTTATGAGATGCGTCGCTTGGTCTCCGTCGTCAGAATTAGTTGAAATGTATGATACACCATCCCTAGCGGCTCGTGGTACGGTTGACGATAATAGCTTCCTCTTCTTTATTTTTTTTTTCAGCTTCAAAAAAATTATCAGTCGATTGCGATTTTCTTTCTCCACCATCGCATGTGCTATTATTAATGACGATGTCATCACTCTCTTCTTGAGGAGAGAGTGGCGAGTAGTAATACTGTTTATAGGTATTTTCATCGAAACTGAATGATTTCTGCAACAACACAGTTATCATGTTAATATCAATTTGTTTACACTTAATCACACACACATATACACGTAAGAAAACAACAGAAAGAAAAGTAAGTTTGTCAATAGAATAAACACTTACGTCCATGACCATTGATGCGTTGAAGTAACACAAACGAAAGCTTATCTCGCATTCTTTCCTGTTGCGATTTGCGCTACACCGATGACTCCTACAAATCGATTTAATATTTACAAATCACTATAATTAATCATTCCTATGTAAACCATTGAATAGATTGGTACTATAATAATCTACTAATAGCAGTAATATCATGGATACACTAGATGTACAACAACATCTGAAAAAGATTCATCCCAGTCTAGAAAAGAATGTTTATGCTGCTAATAGACTGCCCATGTATACCCACGTACCAACGTATACAATATGCAATTTGGATACAGATGATAAACCAGGCTCACATTGGATAGCTTTATATATCAATACGAATGGCATCGGTCAATATTTTGATTCATATGGACGATCACCTGCACGACATCATCTAGAGTTTTTAAAAAGGAATTGTAAAAGATGGGACTGGAATGTTGATAGGATTCAGAATGAGTGAACTTCAGTTTGTGGTGAATATTGCTTAATGTATTTGCTATGTAAGTTTCAGGGATGTTCAATGCATACATAGTTTTACGAGCATATTTACAGGGAACACACTGTACAACGATATTTTAGTGGATGAAATGTTTCGCTCCTATTTTATAGATAATAAGCAATAACATTTTGGAAATAAAAATTGTAACAAAATTAAGGAATATGTTTTATTGATGATTCAGAATAGCGTGGTAGTTATAAACAAAGAAGTATAATACAATAGCACTGATAAGCAGGGTGTACAGCGAATAATAGATAAGAGCGGCAATGACGGTGTTCAAGGAACAATAGACAAGAGGAAAGGCTGAACAATGGAACGCTAATGAGGGTGCAGGCCCACCGTTAGTTAATTGATCTGCACATCTCCGGAACCGCGCATCCTACGAAAAACGGACCGCAGATTCGTGATCAGAGCATGCCAAAACTTTTTTTTTGGGATCCGTCGACCCACCGTCAGCCGATGAGGGCTGAGGATGGTGAGTTGTACCAGTTCTGAATCAGTGAGCCAGAACTGGAACAAACTAACTACTAAGATAGAATGCCTCTGTTGCAGTTAAAAGGATCTCCGGTTCTCTACAATCCTTATACCTTGCGCCTACAGACTTTTACTTTTTCGAGAATTTGGACAACTTTTTGGCGGGAAAAAATTCAATACCCGGGAGGCAGCACAAAATGCCTTTGAAGAATTTGTTGCTCCCGTCCAGCTGATTTTTTATAGAAGAGCACCAATAAACTGGCCAATGCGTTGGCAAAGATGCATCGATTGCATGGGTGTTTACTTTAATTAATAAAAATAAAAAATATAGAAAAAAAATTACGTTTACTTATTTCATAAAAAACGGCAATTTCATAGATAAAGATCTAATATCATATCAATATTAATTATATGTACATATAATTAATAATTATTAATAAATTGAATTTTTGCCAGGATATTTCTAAATAAATATTAATTTGGGGTTGTCAA
This sequence comes from Parnassius orleans, assembly GCA_029286625.1. Taxonomy (NCBI): domain Eukaryota; kingdom Metazoa; phylum Arthropoda; class Insecta; order Lepidoptera; family Papilionidae; genus Parnassius; species Parnassius orleans. The sequence continues at coordinate 5,593,175 of JAGSMP010000065.1, read as the reverse complement.
AAGCTAAAATAATATAACAAAATTCAATCACGTTTTCCAATCCTACTAACCGACACGGCCAAATTAGGACGGGACAAAACAGACATGCCATCGGGGGGATAAACAAACGTTTGAGCAGTCAATCAACAAACCCACGATGGGAGGACTAATGGAAAATGATAATGCAGCGATGGCGTACACCCGACGCACTGCGACTGTATACTTTCGCCTTTAATGCCGTATGATTAAACATGAACTGAGGACTTTATCAAATTTTGGCACGCGTTTGCTCATTACGGACGGGGTCGGGTGGTGTTTACCGATCGCGTATGGAGTCTCTACTCTCAGATAGAGCCATCAATACGTCAAGCTCGCGACAACCCTGAGTGATTGCTTGATAAATATACTGTGTCGGCAACAGTCGTAAGTAAGACTTTCTGTAGCTTTGAGGTTGAGAAAATTGCAGCAAAGTAGTCCTGTATCCACTCCGTGGCAAATCCTCAATTCCGATGGAGCATGTCCAGCAGGGATCTGTGTCCAAACTAAAAAGATGAACAAGAAAAAAAAAGCAAAGTTAACACTTATTTCTTATGGTTTGGTAGGAAATTAAAGTCGAAATTGCTTTGACAATAAAACCACAGAAATGTGCATGGTAGTTGTAGTTTAATATCCAAGACAAAAAGTAATTGTTTTGTATGACTAAAAATTGTATGTACTATATACCTTGTAACACTACAAAACTCGATTTCAATTAATCTCATAGCCACAGGTGCGAAACAGAATGACACTTTTGAAAAAGTCAGTCCAGAATTTCTGGATCGATGAAATATAATGCAAGCAGCAGCAAGATTAGTACACCTAGAATACTATTGAAAAAGAAAAGAAAAGAGCATGTTTCTTCGACTACATAACACTTGTAAATAAAAAACATATTATTATGTTTTTTATGACGTCAAATAATTAAGTTATCACCACATTTCGTTTTCAGGTTAACCACAAGTCGCTTCTGAATTAATACTAAAATTTTGATGCAGTGTAGTGTTCAGTGAAATAAATATTTGTTTTTAAAATGTCAAAACAGACGTGTAAAGTACAGTCAGACCGTCTTTGTTACGTTTGTGGTGAATTTATTATATCTAAGAAAGGATATCCCATAACGGAATCACTCAAAGAAGCATATTTTTATTATTTTAAAATATCGGTTTCTCACCAGGACAAAACGTGGGCTACCCACGTATGTTGTGAAAGATGTAGAAGAACGCTAAGCTGCTGGGCCGCAGGTGGAAACAGATCTTTAAATTTTAATATGCCAATGGTATGTAGGGAACCGTCCAACCACGAAAATGATTGTTACTTTTATCTTACAAACACCTTTGGTTTTAACCACAAGAACAAAGATAAAATTATATATGCAAATGTTCCATCGGTTACTAAACCCGTCTACAGTTCAGACAAGCAGCAAGTTCCAGAATCTTCTGGTTTCTTTTGACTAACACGGAATTTAAAGAAGTTCAAATTCAAAGTTAAGGTAAATTGTTTCATGTTGATGAAGAACCACACATGATAACTCAGTCCGAATTGAATGATTTAGTCAGAGATTTACAACTATCTAAGTCCAAAGCTGAATTACTAGGTTCACAACTACAAAAATGGAGGTTACTTGCTCCCAACACAAGAGTTACTATGTACCGTAAACGAAGTGAACGTTTCTCAACATATTTTAAGAAGGAAAACGAATTTTGTTACTGTTATGATATAGTTGGACTTTTCAAAGAAATGCAGCAACCTTAAAAGCTAGAGGAATTGCAGTTGTTTGTTGATTCATCGAAGACAAGTTTAAAAGCAGTTCTTCTACATAATGGTAACGTGAAGCTGACTATTCCGATAGGTCACGCAGTAAATACCAAAGAAGCGTATTAAAATATGTCAACACTTATTGAACTTATTGAATACAAAGATCACAATTGTTTGTGGTGATTTGAAAGTAGTTGGTTTGCTTTTGGGCTTGCAAGGCGGCTATACAAAATATTGTTGTTATTTATGTTTGTGGGATTCGACAGCCAAACAAGATTATTATAAAAAACAGGCTGGCCAGTTAGAGAAGAATATGTCCCTGGTAAACTGAATATAAAGCATAAATTTATTTATTTTTAAATGTCTGGTACCTCCACAAAAAATTGTTCTACCGCCGCTTCACATAAAATTAGGTTTGGTAAAAAACTTTGTGAAGGTTTTAGACAAGACTAGCGTCGCCCTTAAGCATTTATGCTCAACTTTTCCTAGTCTTTCTGATCGGTCCGCAAATCAAAAAAATTTTGAAAGATGACATATTTGAAAACAGTCTTTCGGATACTGAAAGGTCTGCTTGGAATTCATTACGACTTGTTATCCAAGGGTTCATAAGCAACAAAAAAAAATGAAAAAAAATGAGTTAGTTGCTGATTTATTACATAATTTTCAACGAATAGGTGTTAACATGTCTCTGAAAATTCATTTCCTTCACTCGCACCGCGATTTCTTCCCTGAAAACCTTGGACACGTCAGCGACGAACACGGAGAGCGTTTTCACCAGGATCTTAAATTTTTTGAGCAAAATTATCAAGGATACTGGGAGGAAGCTATGTTAGGTGACTATTTCTGGTCTATAATGAGAGACACAGATACAAATAAATACAAAAAAAGCTAAGGCAACTCATTTTAATTTTCTTTAATTTTTTTGTAAACATTTCTTGGTAAACAAAAAAATACTTTGGAAACGTGACGTGTTGGATTATTTTCGTATTGTTTTTTTAACTCAGTGTATCTTAATTGTTAAAGAAAAATACTTTTCATTTCAAGGACAGAAACCATGTAAACTAATGTAATTGTTTTATATTGACCTTTTTAGTTTAAATTTTTTAGTTGGTTTTCTATTATTTATTTTCCACATATTATTTAGGCATCATCCTCTTACCTATTCCTGTCGCCAAGCAGCTTTGCGTGAACTGTTGTTTTCCGGTATGAAGGGTGTAGAAAGCTAGTGTAATAATTACAAACTGTGAGGCATTCCAACTAAGCCCTCAAAGGTAACAACGCTGGCTGCCCATGGGCTGACGTAGCCACTTTACATCAGATGGGCTGTAAGCTGTAAGTTCATTTGGCACTTCAGCTGTATAAAAAAATATAGGAAATATGAAACACAGTCATGTTGTGTTGCACTCTTACTCTAGAAAATTCCCATAAAGTAAAAAACGTGCTTAATAGGTACGAAAACTCCAGGAAATTCCCTTAAAGCAGAAACCGGACTTAAGACGAAAGCTCATGAAACAAACAAATATTATAAAAGTGTGTGGATACGTAACAAGTGCTTCACATTTCCTGTCCCACTAAGGGCGTAATGTATACTAGATATGCCCGCGACTTCGTTATCGGTTTCCTACATTATTTTAAAATAAGGTAATTATTAGTTTCAAGGTTTATTTTTATATGTTTATTACTATAATATTATAAAGGCGTAATTTCATCATAAAAAATAGTCAAGCGCAAGCCGGGTCCGAATACCGAGGGTTTTTTACAATATTACGAGTATATAAAAATATTAGTTCATAATTTAGTCAATAGCACTAAGAAAATTGAAAGAAGGAAGTTAAAAAGGGGTTAAAAATTAATGTAATTTATAAATATGTACATCATATAGATTCTATGTTATTAATTTTGATTACAAAATTTAAAGATAACGGGAATGGTATTAAATTTGACAAAACTCAATGCAACTGAGAACTTACACATAATAATACGTATTTTGAAACTTTAAAGGAAACCCAGCCAAGGATGGACACTGGTAGTTAGTGGTAGTTAGCTACCGGTTGTTGGCTATAACCGAATTTTATTTATATTTTCTTCTTTGTGAGCATCTCTGATGTCATTTATGATCAGCAACAAAGCCGATTTTTTCATCTCGCCTATGAAAACCCTGTGCTATGCTAGCATGGACGCTGGTGTTACTAGTTCTCAGCTTCGGCCAATCCTTGGATTTTCTTACGTTTCTTACACCTTTTAATAAATTAGAAACATTTTTGACCTATCATTTGACTCAATTATCATTGACTTAATGTTATTTACTGCTTCCTGATATGAAGATAACAGATATTTGTTTTTTATAGAACCGGTTTGAGCTACTAAATTGGTTTTTAGCAACAAATTAGCAACTATTTAGCTGAACTTCCCGTGCAACTTTCATTGGTTCCTGCTAACTTTTCACTGCAAGCTTGATAGAGCTGTAAAAGGCGACTATAGGATATGCCAGAAAGATCTTATGGCTTTCGATATAAGGCGGTGTGATAATTACACCGCCTTATACACGCCAGGCGTAAAATACCATCACTGACAACAGGGAACAGTGTCATAGTTGTAAGATTTCTGATACAGCGACCGCCTATAATATAGAGTAAAGTGGCGGTGTAAGAATATCTACTACCAAATTCTACTGAAATAATAACATTTCATTAAAAAAAAAACATTGATTTCTTCAAACCGTTGTGCGAGCCGAATACGTGTTTGCCCTCAAACAACTTTAAAATATTTTTTTTAATACCGTAAAAGGGGTCTCTACTTCTCGTTACTCACCATAGTAAACAAAACAGTATAAGACTGCTATTTTTAACTATAGCAACCAAAATATAGCTCACTTATATTTCCACAAAGAATAGAATATTTATATAAATAAAAATTAAATAGATAAAGTTTGCGTCGAATGATTGAGTACTACAGAACCGCCTTTACTTCAAAGGATCCATATCGACTTGAGAAATGAGGTGTTATATTTTAAAGAGTAGAGATTTAGTGGTCCAGCATCGAGTTTCGCAAGGTACAAGATATTCAAAACCCTTACGAAATGGGGCAAAAGGATTTAAAAAAAAGTTAGGAAATGCTTGCGCAAGTAAGTCTCGACATTCACCGATAGAGGGAACCATGGTAATTAAGTTTGTAATTAGTAAACACGCAACGGACCATTATAATAATAAGGTAATTTTAATTTATTGTAATTTTAAGTATTATATTCAACATATATTTTAAATTATTAAATATTATTTTATATATTTATAAGTCCTTATACGTGGTGGAGCCACCCTGCAGCTATATTAGTTGTAACACGAATGGGTCTGCTCGACCGGGTTGTACCACGCTCTTAACGCTGCTGTGTTTCGTATGGTGAATGTAGAGAAGCAGAGAGCCTTTGTACTGGAAACGAGGCATTCCATCTAAGTCCTCAGGGTGATAACGCATCTGCATTTTGATTCTTAATAGGATAAATGTAGATGTCTATAAGCCACAGCATCCACTTACCATCAGGTGGACTGTGTGCTCGTTTGACACCGTTATTCTATAAAAAAAAGTCACAACCAGACGAGAATACTAGAAAAATATTATCATGAATGTTAAAGTAAAATCTTTGTTAGGTTTATGTCTATCATCTACTATTCTGATTTTAGCTATTTTGACTGAAACGTATTGAAATAAACTAGAGCGAAATCAAAATGTATGCTAAAGATTTATATTTGGTGTCCGTAAATATAATAACATTTCTGAATTTCGTCGACAACGTTGTCTAAAGTGACTATGGACTCGCGCGAATACTGACATGCTTCATGTGGTTTATAGTACGTACTGGTTTCTCTCTTTGGTCTAAAGTGTAGTACCAAAAGAAGTTAAAAGTTTTTCTTTTAAGTAATTCTCAGTAGCAGGCCGGAGAAAGAAAGTTGACGCTGTTTTAAGCCCCGTGCCTCGGAAAGCACGCGCATTGTCTATCTCTATCTGAATATGAGAGTGAGGGAATAGAGGGTGTGCTTGCGTACACTCGGGCAATATATTCCTGTCCTACGCAGATGACTAGTCTCCGTTGAGGCTGTCCAAAAATCCTGATAAATCTTATCATCTGGTGTTTTTAATTAAGTAGAACTCCCTCTTCTTTATTCTTTCTGAATAACTGTTTTTACAGGTCATCTGGAAGAAATTGGACCGCATATTGTAACTTCTTTATGTATTTTAATTTTATTGCTTTATTATTTATTACGTATTAGGGTACAATAATAATGCCCCCTAGAGCAAGTGTATGCGCTAGCACAGGTGCACTAGCTATTTCCTCACTCTTATAGTCCGACATGACGGCAATCTGAAATGGCCAAAGTTATTGGCGGAGGACCAACGGCTTTAGGTACATGCTTTCTGAAGCACAGGAGTGAAATACCGCCAACTTCCTAACTCCGGGCTTCTGAGAATTTCATGTCAGAGTAACTCAATAACTATTTTTTTAGCCCTGCCCGGGATTCTAACCGGCGACCGCATGATAAGCAATCGCGTTTACAACCATTAGACTAACGAGGCAGTCAGGTGTACACTAAGGAATATATTGTCCGATTAAAACTTTTCTTAAAAAATAATAATTTTCTTTAAAAATATTCCGCAACTTGCTCGGGTCCCGGGTGTGCTTTACTTTTGATTAATTACCATGATGCTATTCACCCACATCAAATAGAAGATATTCACGTAACATAATCAACCCATTAACACTTGATTGAAAAATAATTAAAAAATATAATTAGAAATAAAGTCGCTCGTTTCTAAAATCAGATTGTCGAGCTAGACACTCAAATTACGTTTTCAAGCGTACTGACTAAAAATAAACTGGTAGCTAATAAACCTTATCGGTAGAACTAAGACGGAACTGAAGTTAGTGTTACGTGTGACTGATTATTAATGAGACAGAGTTAACTGTAACAACGGCAAATGTCATATCGATATATTATTTTTGAACAAATTTCTTCATAATTATAATTTGTTATATCAACACGAATCCTACATATTATTAATACATACATAAACACACCCATCACCCAGAGAAGATTTGCGTCTGCGTTTCCCTCGGTTAGTGCAGGTTGCCGGAGGTCCAACTCCCATAAAATGGTAGCGGAATTTAAAAAAAGGACTATCCCAGGAGGGTATCAGCACCCCTAGTAATGGCAAATCCCCACTGAGCATCCATGCCCAAGCTACTCTCCTATTCCTGAGCGTGGCACGATCCTGACTAACTGCTAATATAAAATACTATTAAAATAACATTACACATTATTTTATTGTTATATTCTATTTTATAACAAAACAATTTTATTCGATGTTTTAGCGTTTTTACCTTGTTTTAAATTGACGACGTTTTTGACGTTTTTTTCTGTCTTATCTACTGGTGAAGCAAAGCACTCAAAATGTTGGAAAAAGATAAGTTAAAAAAAACCGGAGGCAGTCACAAAGACTGCCGACAGAAGAGAAAACTCAATGATATATGCGTATACATGTACACAGGCCGCTATATTAGCTACTAGTACGTAGTACTATTATTTATTCTGTGCTACTAGCTAGACTGGCGGCGCCTAGTAGATGCTAATGCAGGCTAAAGAAGTGTTAAACTTTGTAAAAATTGTTTTACGAATTTTTGTATTTTACATATTTTTTGCATAATATATTGTTTTAATAGTAATAAGGATCTTCTTCTTGTTTTCCGTTAGTCCTTAAAAGTCCACTGCTAGACATGGTGTGATTTGTACCATTTTTATTTAAAGTTTTAAAAAATTATAAAATAATAAATGCATAAGAATATCGATAATTTTCACAAATGACAACACTTTTATCGGCTTTAAAACCCTAAATGAGATGATATGATATTAAAGATAAATCCGATTTTCCAGCACCAAGTAAGACGACCCAGACACTTCGGATAACTTACTAAAGTGAGAATAGCTGATCTAACAATTGAATAAATAGTTGAATTCAGAACACTGGCATTTCGTGAAATTATTCATGAATCGCGTCGTTCTGGTATTCACTTGAAAGCTGCAGCACATTCTATGGTTAGGAACGTCCGGACCGGTATCTTATATTAAAATATAAGATATTTATAAATTATGTTCGAACTTGTTTGTGTAGCAAAAATGTAGATCAGATAACACACATAATTCACTAAAGAAAAATGTGAAAGAGTGTCATAAAATCTACCAATGTAAATATTGTAGTGTCACCGTCACCACCACAGTCTATCAAGTTCGTTGCTGAAGATAGGCCTTCCCAATACACTGCATAGTTGCCACGCTCGACAAGCGGGTTGGCAACCGTTCGTCGAGCGCACTCGATAACTCGCACAACTTCCTTGTGGAACCGAATACCACCAGCAATTTTTCCGGACCGATTCGACTTAGGGACTTTCAAGAAGAGAGCCTACTCTTTCTTAAAAGGCCGGCAACGCATCTACAATTCTCCTGGAGTTGCAGTTGTTCATGGGCGGCGGTAGTCACTTACCATCAGGTGAGCCGCATGCTCGTTTGCCCCTTCTCATATTAAAAGAACCGCAGTGTTTTATTATTTTTATTTATCAGTCTATCGCACGACATCCACGGGATGATATGGAATAGTGGATTCTCTTTAGCCGTTACTACGAGTATACGGTGGGTATTAAGTATAAAGTGATTAAGGCCCGTATTAATAAACGTTACTCAACGACGAACTTAAGTGCGTTATCATTTGATACGCCCTCATTATGAAATCAGCATCTCAAGATCGTTGCTAATTAATAAACACATAAAAACAGTATCTCAAAACGCTGTACTTAGGAATACTGTTCTGTGACTTGCACTTAAGTATACACACTTGAGAGTCGAGTTTCGTTTATTAATCAGTGTGACACTCAGCAGATATCGTAAACCTAAACCTTATCTTGAAATATGTTTATTAACAAGATCATAACCTCAAGATTGTACTCAAGTGCGTGTACTTGAGCTGAGTAACGTTTATTAATACGGGCCTAAGTGTATGATGAATACATAACTAGTTTATCGCTGCCGCGCACAAGCATCCTCTATATTAATTGTGCAGGAGATTAGCGTGTCAGAAAATGCACACACTAATACAAATATCCTCATTTCTGTTTGCACAAAGGACAAAGGCAAGAAGCATTGTTTCAGATATCACATCGAGCTATTCTCCATGGCTCTTATCGCCGTGCAGCAGTCCTCAAGCCGGTTCGTCACTGCCATTGTGATTGCAGCAAGGCCTCATTGCGCCACTTGCTTATCATCACCGCGGTTATCTGGTATAAATGTATGGTAAGATAAATACAGTCTACAAATCGAAGTTATTCATTTATATACTAGCTTTTTACCCGCGGTTTCGATCTCGTGGGGTTCAATTTAGAAACATCATTAAATGCTTTTCCTCTTCCGTGCCAAATTTAGCAAAATTCGATCACTATTAGAGTCACCTCGTTGTATTTTTTTGAATTCTCAAAGACTATTGGACGTAGATGATTGATATTTGGCATATATATATTATACTACAGGAACACGTGAATAAATAAGTTTGTCAGAATTGCATTAATATCATATGTCTAGAAACATCTACTATTTTTTATATAATGTTTTCCGATGTATCCATAATAAGAAAGGTAAATTGTCTTGGAATCAAAATTTATTACTATTATTATTATTAAGATTATACTCTTTACATTCATTTATAATTAAAGTTAATTTAGTTTTAACTAATGATGATCTCATGGTCTTCTATCAATTTACGGTATAGTGTTTATTTGCGATGATTGATTCATATCATAGGTCGCATTGAATTGATTGGCACCTTAAAATAATTTACTTGAATTAGTTTTACGCTCGAGTAGACTTCAAAATTTCATAAATGCAGTTCTGCAGTAATACTACACATGGAATAAAACTGATATTATGGATTTTATCACGTTGAACGTAAACTTTTATTACGCGGGTTTTTTATACACAACTTGGGATGAAAGTTGCATAAAAACCCGCTTAAAAGAACTTATCGCTGACATGAAGCATCGACGCTTCGGGAAGTCTGAAGAATATCAACATGTTCAGTATCGTCCCAACCATTGTATCAGATCTGATAGACAGCAACTCCTCGCAATAATACACCGTTTCCTACCAGGAATGATTCGCGAGGCTATTGAAATTAAAAAACATCCTTCTTTCAATAGAGAAGGTGGCTGGGTGCTATCATCTGCTTGGGATCTCATAATTAATATAATTAAATCTAAACCCAAGCATACTACTGCAAGACTGCAAGTACTGTAAGCTCGTTCTGCGTAGATCATACCAAACATTATTAATTAAAAGTTGATGGTGGTCTCCGTTAACTATGACATCAGAACATCAAACACCTCATTCCCCCCGTGGCCATGGGTTCTATAAAGTGCCAAAAACGTCAAGAATTGAAAAAGTTGAAATTAAACGCGATAAAATCCTTAAGATTAGTTTAATTGCAAATTAAGTTCTATTCACAGTGAACGTGGGAAGAACTACACTCATGAACGGGAGTAGGAAAATTTTGCCTTGTTGTGGCGGCGAAAGGGAATCCGCCACCTCATATCGTCCCGTGTGTGTCGTAAGAGGCGACAGAGGAAAACAAATAGGAGATGGGCACCATCATCTTCCTGACAACGGTTTGAAATAATAAATGTGAAATAATAAATGTATGTTGTTGATCACATTTACTATAGAGTTAAAAATCACACAGTGCACTTAATTTTCAATTATTTACATCAGATAACTTGATAACAAATGAATTTGGTGAAATAAAATCTATGCCGATAGGCACCCAATATATTCAACTAAAATGCTTCTCTCTTATATACATCAGTATACAAAATTTGACCTGCTCAAAGTTCAAAAACTTTATTAAACTAAGTTTGTATAAAAAGGGTTATTATAATATTAAGGAATTTATGGATGATAATAACCCCTGGGAATGAGGTGATCGCTACCAAGCTATTTTTAATTTGTTGTGTTGTTAATTGTGTAACATACATGATTGTAAGCTGTTATTTAAAAAAAAAGTCCCACTGGGTTTCTTGCTGGTTCTTCCCAGGACACAGGTTTTTTTTTTCGAACCAGTGGTAATTAAACAAAGGAGTGACTTTCAATAAGTATTATTTATAATCTATATTGAATAAAAAGTTTCTGTTTCTGTTTCTGTTTCTTAATCTCAGTTTTGTGTACATAATAGTGGATACTGTGCACACAAAACACATGTGTACAGTATCCAGTGTAGCAGTGTCGTTAGTCATTTTGACAAACGTGGTAATTGCGGTAAATCATGCCGATAATGGCCACCGGTCTGGATATTTTAAGTGTGACAATTTTTAATGCTGCACGAATAAGTATACAGTAGCATTGTAAAATTTAATTTTATCAGTTACTTATCATAAGTTTATTTAGCAGAAAGTAAATAGCGCTATTATTACATTAAAACTATGAAAGCCAAAACTATACTATCTAGTAATATCAGCGATAGAAGGTTGGGGTGCGACTGGCTCAAGAGCAACCCTAAAGCCGCGAACATTTATTTATTATACAAATAAGGCATAAAGTGATGTTGATTCTGTTAAAAATTCTGTTTCTTTTAAAAATACGCTATCCGCGCCGCTAACGGTGAAAACTATTTGACGATATGACCATATTATCATGAAATAACAATGTTGTGTTTAGTTATTAATATCGTCAAACGATCTCTATTCATTGATTTGGTCAAGCTATATCATGACATGGTCAACAAACAGTGTTAAATACATAGTATACGTATATAGTATATTCTATGATTAAATATCATGAAATGACTTTATGATATATGATCAATTCTACGATCTGGCCACGACACATATAAAAAGCTCTTTGATCAAATTATAAGTATAATGAAAGTTTTGCAATAATTGCAGGCAGACCAGTTTTAATCAGTTTACATATAGATTAGTAATTGAACTGAAAATCATATTATCAATTTTTATACGTTTGGTAGACGTCACTATTATCTATTTAAATTATTTCGCTTTTAAAATGAAATAAAGAAAAAACTAAATTAATAAACGTTATAATTTTTCAATGATTTTATAAATCTAATTATATAAACACATAATTAATGTCAGTTATTTATATTATTTAATTTGTTAGTAACTGAAGACAAAATATACTACTTTTTCTAGTTGATTATAGATGGCGCTGTTTGGATAGTTAATACGTGACCGTTGGCGGAGTTTCAAATTATTATGCAATGGTTAAAGCTAATTTTAAGCTTTATTTATAAATTATAAATATGGTATTTGGAAAAACACCCGTCATCCCGCCTATTAACTAACATAATGATATATAATAGAGAATTAATATTTAAAGGAAGGAAAATACTTAACCTTCTTTTTCGAAGTTCTGTAATCGGATAAAAAGTAGCCTATAAGTTGCCCCGGTAGTAACCCTACCTTAGTAAACTACCTACTTACAAAATTTCATGGAACTCGGTCTAGTAGTTAAATTCTAAAAATCACTAATTTGGCTTCAGTACCCTTTATTTAGTCCCCTTGACTTGTTTTTTCAAGAATATATTAGAATTACAGACGCGACTTTTCTACAGTTTTATTATATGTATAGATTGTAGGTACACCAAAACACAAAATAACGAGTACAGTAAAATCTAAAGTATAATATGTACAACAGCCGGTCTTATCGCTCTGAAAGTGATCTCTTCCAGACAACCTTTGCGTAGAGAACTGATGCAAACAATAGTAAAAATAGAGTGCGGCGTACAAAAAAATAAGAAAATACATATAAATAAAGATAAGTGAAAATTATATACAGTTATCCCAAAAAATTGTGTCATGCGGAAGTCCAGAGATAGAGCAGCCTTTGGGGTACCCGAATCACCCCCATTTATGTTCCGCGATTTTTCATAGTTTTCGAGTTATGATTTTTTTTCTGAATATTTGAGAATTTTCGACCTGAACAACTTAAAAAATTCAAAAATAAAAGTAGAAGGCATTTTTTTTATGCAACTGAATTGTCATGAGCTGTACTTTCATGCTTAAAATAATCAGCTTCATAACTTTGATGAAAATTATGAAAATGTTGGTGTAAAGTGAAAAATTTACGTTCGGTGAATTATGACTTAAATTTTCAACTTTAAATTAAAAATCTAGGCAGGTAACTTGATGGTTCCTAAGTAGGTCTCAAGAATTTTCCAGACTCTCAACTTTCATAGCCATTAAAAAAGTAGTACTTAATGATCTACTTTAGCTAAAATAGGCCTTCAAAGACAGCGAGGTGAAAAATTCTTAAAATTAGCCATCTGATTACAAAATTTTTTTGGCCAGTTTCGAAGGTTTAATTAGTTTGTTAGCTAACCAAAAATAACTAAGAAAGCTAAGATTGAAGCATTTGGAGTTTTTTTATGTTTAATTTAAGTTTAATTAATTTTGCGCGATTCATTCTTGCGGATCATGGGTTGTAAACACGGAATATAAAAAACAAGTTTTTTTATATTCCGTGATTGTAAACGTGGGCGCAACTCTTTTACCTGCAATAACAATGAGCCGAGAGGATAAGAAACCGGAAGCTTCATTTGTTCATTGTTCATGACGTTGTTAACTAACCAAAAATTACTGTAGAAAAGCTATGATTTTAACATTTGGAGGTTAAAAATGACTGAAGGAAAGCTACGATTTAATTAACCTTTGGAGGTTTCATTAAGTTTAATAAATGAAACAAAAAGTAATTGTTATTATTTATTTATTATTTTACTACAAAAAGTTTTCAAAATGTCGACCTTCTTTCTCGACACAAATCTTACATCGCCTTGCAAGTTTTCTTTTAGTTGTATGAACGCTATTCTGTTGTTTTTTATTGTTTCTTCTGCTTGTCTCAATTTTGATCGTAATTCAACTACGTTACTAATTTGTTTGGCGTAAACTAATTCTTTATGATATCCTCAGACGAATAAATCGATTGGGTTTAAGTCGGATGACCGTGGCGGCCACGCAATGGGCCCTCCACGGCCGATCCACCTGTCTCTATATATTTTATTTCAATGTTGTCTGACAATTCTCGCAAAGTGGCATGGAAATGGCACGGTCGTTTTGGAAAATCATGTTCCAACGCGTTAACAGGTCTACATCTATTAGTAAGCCGTTGAGATCATGTCTTAAAAATTCCAAGTAGGCCTCGCTGTTTAATCGGTCAGGTAGTTCGATCGGACCAATCAGCTGTCCGTTTAAGATGCCTGACCAGCAGTTCACGCTAAATTGCTCTTGAAAGTTGAATTCATGTGTCAGGTGTGGATTTTTAATGTTCCAAGAATGATAATTGTGAATGTTGAAAATCCCACATCGCTTAAAATGAGATTCATCGGTCCACAAAATACAATTGAAAAAATTTTCGCCTTCAGCTTGACGCCGCAACATTTCCTGACAAAACGCCACTCTTTTCGGGTAGTCTGTGGGTTTAAGCTGCTGCACTTTTTGAATATGATATGGGTGAAAACCCTCTTGTTGGAGTATTCGATGTGCCTGTGATTTTGGAATTCCGATTCGGCGTTCTAATGTTCTCACACTAACTGATGGATCTCTTGCCAATTCTTCGAGCACTGATTCGACAGTATCTGATTCATGCATTTGAGATGAACGCCCGAGTCTTATGCCAGGTAGGCGTCCTTCCATGTAAGAGTTATGGACCCTTAAAATCATACGATGATCAGGCCAAGTTTCGGGCTGAGGTGCACCTCCATTTTGTACGTGCTCTCTGTACAATCTGGCTGCTTCAGAAGCGTTTCCTCTTGTAGAGCCATAGAAGTAAAACATAAGAGCATAATCTCTTAATGAAAAAGGCATAGCTCACCAAATTAATGTACTCGAAAAGTCCGTTAAGAAAGCCAAATTAGTCGAAGTCCGTATCACCACAAAACCGAATCGTAATCGCACTCAAAGTCCGTAAAGAAAGCTAAGTTCGTCAAATAATCACAAATTAGGAGCGTATCGTTCACAGCGTATCATAAGGTGCAAAGGCGGGTAAACGACTGGCCGCAGAACACAATAGACCACCGTCCGCGTACCGTAGACAACTCTGGAGCACACGTCCTCAGCACAAATGGGGGGGATTACGTCAGGCCCACTTGGCTTGTGAATGTCCAGCGAGAGGAGTGCTTTGCGAACCGAGCGCTGTGTGAACCGCACATCCGGCATGGAGCACTCACACCGCGGGATGGTCGGCAAATGCCTAACAACCTGCAATTATACATGCCTCTATATAACAGACCAGAACAGAGCAGTACACACATTGTTATTTGGCGGCGGAAGTAGGTAAGAGTGTAACACCGCCACCATCCAGCGATAATAACCATAGCATTTGTTATTATCGCTGGATGGTGGCGTTGGAATAAACACCAACGTTATATAAATTCTCTGAAATCAACCGTAAATATCAAACCTCTTGCAATGTGCCAATATAAAGTCTGAAGCTATTTGCCTAAATAGCGTTGATTAAATCTATCCGAAGGCATAACTTCGGTTACCTATCACGGCTTCCGGAAATAGAGAAATATCTGAAGCATGTGCGCTATGCATAGAGTCTTATATAATATATAAATTGTAATAAGTTTAATCTTTCTTTACGGTTGCTACACACAGAGAAGCCGTTGTCGCAGACTGGCAACTGTAGGAAATATAATGTAATTTTACACTTTAATTTTTATACCTCATTTCCCTTCTTAAAATAAAGTTAGTAATAGGTTTCATAATTAAATTCATAAAGCAACGAGGTGTCTCTCAGCTCTATAATAGATAGAGTAGGAGGGTGTCAAGCTAATCGCGGATAGTTTGGCAAACAAATTTCGCACTAATGTCTTCCAAACTATTCACAGCATTACGCAATGATCGCGTTATATTTTGGACTTACCGCTACCGTTATAACCTATCAAAAGTCTACGGTAGAACATATAAAGAAGAGCTACTTCAAAAACGGTTACACGCGTAAATGCTGATTCAATACGAAGACGTATGTCTAAGAAGACGATGACATACACGCATAGGATTTCTTAGTTAATACGCATTTAAATTTACTAGGAACCCACATCGTATTTGTCAAGCTCGAGTAACATTCACATAAGTCATACTTATTTTATTTATTATAACAAAAATCAAATTTAAATATTAAATACATAAATGCATCAAATATCTTATGTAATCTCTTCATGAACCCTTGATCAGGTGTAAGTAACACAGTTCAATTTGGAATTGGTCTTTAGCTCGCTTGCATTAGAACCTATATGCGACCTGTACTAAAAATTTGTGTAAAAAATTCACAGATGTCAATAATAGCATTCCAAAATATACACGAGCAGTTTCATAATGGCTGCATACTAAACTTTTAAGTTTATCTTAATTCTATTAATAGAACTATAAAGACGTTCTATAAATATAAGGTCTATTTATAGAACGTCTTTTTTTCGTCCTGCACTTATCATGTTTAGCATAGCAGGCATAGCATGTTTTTCTCTTCCATTCTCCTCTATTATATATATATCATCTCTTCAGTCACTCCATTCTTACGCATATTATTCCTAAAACAGTCCATCCATCTTTTGTAAGGCCTCCCTCTACTCTTATATCCATCAACTTTCATAGCCAACATTCTTCTTGTTACATAGTTTATTTCTCTCCGCATAATATGACTATACCACGCTAGCCTACCGCTTCTAAACTTTTCCGTGACTGGGGCCACTTTCAAACTGCCTTTAACGTAAAGGCAAATAACGAATGTAATGTTGATGAAAATTATTTCATCTATCGAAAAGTTTAGCCTTCGCTAACTAAAAAAAAAATAATATGGAATTAATAAAATAATTGCGCTGTGTGATAACAGCGTAAGTGAAGCTCATTTTGTCTCGTGGGTCATCACAAGACGCGACTATGAAAAGTACTATAAAGATCACATGACTTCCAATTGATGGCACTATAGCCATCTCGTTTACTCCAGATGTAATATAACCAATGTGAGGTAGCGTGTAGCGTTAAAGGCATGAGAATTTTAGTACAGCGATCGCCAATCCGTCTGTCAAGTATGTCAATTAAAGCAACTCCTACAAGGAAAGAGTCCAGCCTAAAGAAAAACGTAATTCACATGTTATATCAGACAATTAGCTGTGCCTGTGACATCGCCCAGGTTAATTCTTGGATTTATTCGAGCTATTACAATAAAAAAAAAGTTGGGATCTAGAGTTATGTTTTATAATAGATATAAATTACATGCTGATAAGCATTTCATCTTAGACCATAGGCAGAGAGCGCAACGTATCTGTAGTGTTTTTTATGATAATTGATCTTGATCTGACCTTGATCTATAAGAGCTATCACCAGGTGAACTGGTGATAAGTTAGATGTCACTATTTTATTCATAGAGCAACACGGGCCACCGGCGGACCGGAGGGGAGTAGCCATAGCGTTTTTGCCCGATACAAAATTTACTGTCATTTTTGCGAAGGGGAAATCTGCGTACACTAAAATAAAAGTCAATCACTACGAAACTCACACATAACTATTAAAACAATAAACTAACAATTTTAAACACACATTGATTGTGATAGCGACAACTCGGATACAGACTCGGATCAGTCGCTCGACCGACCTGTATAATTGTACGACATGCGGCATGTGTTGGTAAACAATATGTAGTGAGCAGTGCGGCTGCAACTAGTTCTATTGTACGCTTCGGACCGCGTGGACTTATACTTTGACAGAGGGGACGCTTGGGTATGGCTACTACCTCCGATGCGCCGGTGGCCCACGTTGCTCTATATTATAAAAAGACGAACAGGTAGAAAGACAAACAGAAACAATTTTGTTTTTGCGAAGCACAGATGTCAATACACATATTTTTTTTAAGAATGAAGTAAATCACATATCAAACTTTGCGTTTGTGTTTATTTGTTTATTTCATGTTATCGTTTCAGTCACACCTACTGCTTCAACTTTATATAAATTATATTTGAAGTTACTTTTGAATATTCTATATTTATTTTCTGTTCTCATCTCTGGGCCGTTGCACCCTAGCTCCTTCTACTTGATCGCATCCAGCGCAGAGTAGTTCGAATCGTCGGCGACCGAGCTCTATCTGATTAGCTTTATTCGACTGACGAAGAGATGTTGCATCTCTTTGCGTATTTTATCGCATCTACCACGGGGGACTGCTCAGAGGAATTGTTCGGTTCTAATTCCAGCCGCTCAATTTCACCATCGCAATAATAAGCGTCGTGTAACAAATCATCGACAAAACTCGCGATGCCATCCATATCATCTAGATGATTGGCGGTCCACCACTGTGCCATTTACAAGAAGTTTTCTTCCTCGCACAACTTCCTTGTAGATTCTTGGCAGGTGGGTTTACAACCACACTTTTTAATTTTTAGCTGATATTAGGAACATCCCACTGCCAATCTCGTTTGTTTCCCCCTGTCACCTCTTAGAACAAGACGATATGGGGAAGTGAATATTCTTACACCGTCACCACGCCTCTACACGGTAGTGCGTTAAGTTATTAATTAGAATTAAATAACATTTTTCCACAAAACATTCAATTAAACTAATGTGATTTCCGTTATCTTTTTTCTTTTGATTTATTAAGCTTTTGCTAAATTGTGTAGAACGTCTAACTCTTTAATGGCTATGCACTACCTGATTTTACTATTTGTTAGTGAAGAACTTCATAATCTCATCATCATTACAACCCTTCACAAGTCCACTGCTGAACGTAGGCCGGAAAACATACATACATGGCATATGTTTTTAGTTTTATTTAGTGAAGAATTTAACATTTATCAATTTGTATTTAATCCAAACCTACCTACCTATATCATTTAGATTCTCCTTATGTTCATTCGTTCTAACAAATAAAAGCAGTATAAATTACCATCTAACATTAATGCGCTAAAACCCTTTGTTGTCACCCTTTAAGTGACAAAATTAAAATGTTGCTGTTTTTAAAACGCGTTGCTTCGACAATTAGATGCAGGCTACGAAATATTAAAAACTCCCCTCTCGATGAAAATGTGCAGCGAACAACGCTGCGCCATCCGTCACGCTTCTGACAATAATACGCAGGGTTACAACGTTCATACTTACCGTTTTACTTCATGATCACGCTGCAATTGGACATGACAGGTTTACATATTAAAATTACGGTTTGAGTTTTAGTGTTCACATTAAGTTGCTTGCTTTAATTTTCTTCTATCAGTCTTTTAAATATGATTTTTTTTTTGGGCGAGCTTGTTTCCAGCCAGTACGACTGAAATTTTTAATTGTAATATGACTAAATACTGATTAATATTCTATCACATGAGCACAATACAAAATCGTGAAAAAGTCTATAGTCCCTAACAGTCAAATAATTTAGAAACATTTGAATTATTTACTGTTTCATAACCTTCTCAGAAATGATGGCAGACCTGTTACCAGTGGTATTTACGTTGCATCGAGTATCTTAGTAATGGAAACCTTTACTAGAGAGATTTCGGTTTACCCTATCTTTTACCGAATTACTACACGAAGCAGATATTTTTTCAAAGAATAGGTGTGACAAACGAGCATGCAGTTATCTAAATCCCTCATCATCATCATCATTTTCATGTCTCCCCTGGGGACTAAGATGGAACGCCTCGTTTCTAGTAAGAAGTTTCTTCAATTCCCTACATACCATACGAAACACAGCAGCATCAAGCTGGTTTTTCACACTGTTATTCATTATAAGAGATGCAGCTTGGCTCTACCACATATATATTATTAATAATATGAATAAAAAATTATAAGTAATTAATAACTTATAATTTTTTATAAGCTAAATTATGTAGCTAATAATAACATATTTATAATACCATTTTGTGGCATGATTAATTGGACTGTGCTTTCTCCGCCGATTCACATGCCTGTTAAGTACCGTTTTTGTGCTAAATTATATTTTTTGCTATTTTAAACATCAAATATCTTTCAAATTGATATATAGATAGAGGGAATCCTACAATAAGAACAAAATTCTTGTAGTTAAACCCTTTATGCATATGACATTTTATGTGGTACAAAATAAGCCAGCTGTGTTATTCTTACCTTCTTTCTTTTACAAGGTTTAATCGATTAAAAACTTGTATAATCTCATTAAACCTCGGTTAAACGACTGTTCATTTCTGGCAGGGCCTCTCTAGCAACACTCACGCAGATAAAGTATTCTCTGCAAAAAAATTATAAATTTGAAAGGCTTAATCTCGGAAACTATTGGGTCTACAGAGACAGTTCTAGTATCATATTGTAGCAATTTTAGTCTACTTTAAAAACTTCCAAAAAAAGTTTTTAAAAACTAGTCCTTTAGGGTTATAATCGCCAAAATTTGAAAAAAACGATTTTTTTCGCGGTTTTTTCGAATTTTGACAAAGTTGCGTTCGGTGCTCGAGGTCACAAACTAGGATTATTCATTAGGCCAACATCATAAACAAGTCTGCAAAAAATCAGAACTACCGGATTTTACGCATACTACCCCATACTTTCAGGCGACAAAGTTACTGGATTATGAGAACGAAATGACTATAGATTTAAGACATTATATCTTGTGAAATAACGTCACATCATATCATTTTTCTTATAAATCAGAAGACGACGTGTGTAATTACCCTCAGATATGGCATGTTATAAAGAGACCAAAATAACCACTATTCATATCAAACTCTCCGCTTGAATTGAGACGTTGCCTTTTCCTTTGACTCCTTTCCTTTCCTTTTAAAAGGAATGTAATTGTAGGGTACACACGGATCTCATGTATCGTGAAAGCGTTTTACATACAAAATTTGCATCTAACCAACATTCAGGCTCAGAACAATTATTTGTAAATGCAGCCGCAGTTGAGTGTATCAATACGATTTGACTGTTATCAAAGCTAGACAACATAGTAATATTCTAATGTTTGACTTTTTGCTATGACAATAAACAAAAAAGGGAAGAACCCCGGTGGCTCTACATATTTTTTACGAAACCCACAGAATGTACAACATTTTTATCTGGACTTTCTTAATCCTATTGCAAAGGTAAGAATTAAACAAATGAGGAGCCTGCTTATTAAGGACATGATATTTTAATTTATTAGTAGTGTTGAATAGTTCATCATCATCATTACAGCCTTTCATAAGTCAACTGTTAAACATAGGCCTCCACCAAAGAATGCCACAAAGCACGGTCCTGAGCCACCTGCATCTAACGACCTCCTCCGTCGTACACGTGTAACAGATTGTCTCTCCATCTAGTGGGGGTCCGCCATATACTATACTTAGCGGTATGAGACTAGCACTTAATAACCTATCTTCTCCATCGGTTGTCGGTTCTTCGAGCTATATGGCCAGTCCATTGCCACTTCAGCTTAGTTATCCGTTAGGCTATGTAGGTTACTGTGGTTCTACTGCGGATCAATCTAAGTCAATATCACAGACAAACTCCCAGAATAGCCCCCTCCATAGTTCACTGAGCGACCTTGAGCTTACTCATACGGCCAGCAGTGAAGGACCACGTCTCAGATTAATATGTCATCACTGGCAACACGTACTGGTTTTACAACTCTTGTTTTCATGTTTTGAGGTATACGTGACGAGAAGATGTGTCGTAACAACTACGGGCATAGGTGTGACGTGGACGTTACACATGACCTTTGTCTTTTCCATATTTATTTTAAGATCTATCCGTTGAGAGACACTATTAGATATTTCAGCTTAATGCTGAGGTTTTCCACCGATTCTACCTAATGACTCAACTTGGCACCGTTGGAAAAACTGTAGCTCTGCGTCTGCATGCGAGATGTTTGTATTAACTCTCGAAAACAGCACATAGACACGTCTGTAGTTCTCCGATAGAGCGTTGTCGCTTTTCTTGAAGAACAAGACCACTGCACTTCTGATCCACGCTTTCGGAGTAGTGCCACCATGGAGAGCGGAATTGAAGAAACGTTCCCAGAAGCTCCGCAAGAATCATCAAAATCGGTTCACCTAGAAAAAAGTTGTGAGGTAACACACATAAAAAAAGATACAGTCGAATTGAGTACCTCCTCCTTTTTTAAGCCTGTTAAAAAAGTAAAGCTATTGTTTAAAAATTGATTGTTAATACTTTACTTGGCAAGATAGATACATATCAAAAATAGCTAGGGCCTGTAGAGTTTCCAGATTTAAGAAGAATGTCTCTCTAAGTAGTATCTACCTATACAAAAATAAAAAAAATTAAGTTTTTTTTTAATTATAGAATATGGGTGACAAACGACCACACATTCCACCTGATTGTAAGTGGTAGCTGTGGCCCATAGACATTTACATTGATCCTCGATTAAGAATCAAAATGCAGATGCGTTGTCACCCCTGAGGACTAAGATGGAATGCCTCATTTCCAGTAAAAAGGATCTCCGGTTCTCTAAACTCACCATACGAAACACAGCAGCATTAAGCTGCTATTTTACGCTGGTATTCTGTGAGTACCCATTCGTGCTACAACCATAATATAGCTGCAGCGTGGCACTACTACGTTTAAAATTAAAGAATATATATTACGCCCCACAACTGGGCACAGACTTCCACTTAATTTTTGGGAAGGTTTTGTATCAGTTACACGCCGAGTCGGAACTCTATCAATGTGACTCTACAGTGTCAGATTGATAGAGTTCCGATGTGCTTGAAATATTTTATTTAAGACCTATTTACTTATTACGGATTTATCGCAACCAATAATTATTAATTGTATTTGTAGAATAGGTGATGGTGCATAATATAATATAGATTTTAATAGCGTGAACTCGCCGACAAAATGATTACAGTTTGGCGAGATAATTTCTGTAATTAATTAATTTATTGATTTATTTATTTCAACAACTTGTGTAAGTTTGTTGGCTTGAGCTGCCGCAGTTTGTATTATTACTAGAAAATAATAATTCAATAAGAAATGATATTCAGAGTAATCGTAATCGCTTCTTCTCTTTTTTTTTTCCTTATAATTAATCCATACAGTGATATTTTTGTAAAAAGCCTTTGGATAAGAATTACACTATTAATGCACTCTGTTAATGCATTATTACACCATAATAGAATACTAAGGGTGAGGGATGACAATTTGTTGACATTCCAAAAATATTGTTGTAAGGAACTTTTTGTGGATTTTTGTAAACGGGTTATAGATTAAATGCATTATAACCGGCCATCATAGATCTAAAAGAGTTTGCCGCTGCGATCTATTGACGGCCGTCAATTATAGAACGGAAAAGTTGAAAAAATCGTTCATACAGCTGTGAATACATACAAAAGTGTCACTGCAATTATTTTTTTAGATTAAACCAATTTTGTCGGTTGACATGCATACGGCCGATTAAAAAAATATCGGTTAACTGAATTTGACGTTTTAGATGACAGAGATCTTACTTCAACTGTCAGAATATAAATATTTCATGTATTTATCTGAAGTGACAAGCTAACTTACTGAGTCCACCTAATGGTAAGTGGCTACTGCGGTCCATGGACACCTGCAGCTAACTTCAAACAAAGAAGGCTGTAGATTCGTTTTCTGTGATTATATTGGCTTTCTGTATCCTTCAGACCGGAACACCGCGATTTGGCGGCAGAAACAGGTAAGACCATCGATATATATGTACTACGTACTAGATTTGGCATTCCGAACATACACTATGTTCAAATGAACTGTACTGCAATCCGTACACCTTCAGTGTCATTTAGTGTGGCTTCAATATTCATAGAGTGTGGAGCTGCGCTAATAATACGAGATTTCTAATTAAAGTTAAAGCCTGAACGTATTTAATAATTCAGTAGTCAAATAAGTAAAATTATTTGTTGTTCAAGTGAATAAATAGGTAATAATATTACAATAGAAAAAATAAATTTCTTCATTTATATGCCACGCTATCTACAATCATAGACTAAAATCTACTATCTACCGCGCATGCGCGAAAACGGAGTAGTGCACATTTTTTGTTTGGAATAGCTTCTCTAGTACGTATTACATAGAACTCAATGGGTAAGAGCTACCACCAGACGGAGTCTTAGACTTATTTGGCTTTTCAAAAGCTCAGCGTTCGAGTATTCTATGAAATCATCATGTTATAATAGGTAATAGTGATAATTTTTTATAATAGACCGATATTTGAGACTAATTTGTGTAAAATGAATACTTATATAAAAGAAACGCCTTGTATTGTTATTCTATATTTTTCCTTTAAAAGTACGTTTCCGTCATAGTATTTATTTAATTTTTCTTTTATTGTAAGCTTTCAAGGTTACACGAAAAGCTATACCAACCAACAAGAATAGAAAATTATATTTTGTAGGCCGTGTAAATGCTTGTTCCGTGTGAGAATAGTACCCGTGGTCCTCACCACTATAGCTAAACTTCTAGCCACTGCATTATTGGGTATAGTAATATTAGGTAGAGTTGAAAAGTCAACTAAAGGTAAAGCTCCGACAGATGACGTCAACTCTTTGTACCAAAAATGCTAAACTTATTCAGACCGGACACAGGAAGCATCGTCGAAGGTGCAATTTTGAAATATCTTGGCAATCATGATATTAGTTAGTGTAATGAAGTTGAGGAGAAATATTAAATTGAGTTATTCACAAAATTCATTGCAATGCACAACACAAGTACTGAACAATCAAAATATGAATTACGATCATCTGATAGATTTGTTTAATGGGAGCAAGTAAGATTTGCACGATTAAAACATAATCAACACTAAACAAAGTCTTCATTAAGCAATAAAAAATAAAACAAACCAATTCCAACTCTCCTTTACTACAAGTGATCACTGATTACCATAATTTAATATAACGAAGTTCATTAGGAGCCTGAGGCACAGCAAAACTCATTTAAATGAAAAGAAAAAGAGAAAAAAGATTTCTTAAAGCCAAGCCCCTATTCGAATTCAATGAGGCGAGAATTGGTAATGCTAAATGCTCTCGGAGGGCTTAGATAGGTGCCTATGTATACTAATATTATATGTGTAATTATATTAAAATGTTTGGATGTTTGTAACACAATCACGCAAGAACGGCGTAACAGTTTTAAATAAAAATTGGCATACAAAGGGGCCATGTCTTGGACTAACACATGTAATTTTTCCCATGGAAAAATAAAAATTACCGTGGGAAAAAGGACATGAAATGGCTTTCGTCTTCACTCGAGTAGAGCCGCGAGCAGCAGCTAGTCTTTAATAAATACGAGCGCCGTTTTAAAACCACCTAAGCATCGCCTTTAGCCTTATTTACAGCTTAATCTGCACACATTAATCTTTAGGATATACATACATGGTTTTATTTTATTTTTTATTTTCACAAACGGATTAAATCGTGGCTTCTCGGTTTTTAATCCCTAGTTTAAGTGTAACCAAATTGTTATTCGCGTTCGTTAATGTTAACATAGCTTTCAAAAATTTACCTATTCAATTGCTGAGGCTCTCCACTGCATTCAAAAAGACAATTCTATATTTCTTCGTCTTTTAGTGTTATTTTGTTATTAATGTAATTAATTGACTTAATGGCATTTGCCGCTACTCACAGACCAGTCGCTCTTAGAGAAAGTTTACTCCGTCCCTACAAAGGTTAGGTGATTTCGCAATTTTAGTAATTGGAATACCTGAATTTGGTTAGGGTCCTAAGTACAAATCAAAGCGAAAGTTAATGGATAGATACATTTTATAGTTTACAGTTTTGATATATTGTGACTGTATCTCGAAATTTCCAAGCATAGTATTATTTTATCGTAAAATACAATTGATCTGGTTATAAAGCATGTCCTGCGAAGGCGGTAATAAATTTTAAAGATCATAGATATCTATACACATATAAAAGAGGATGTTTGTATAGGTACATATATAAAATCGTTTAACTGAAAATCTATTTGATCGATCACCATGAAAATTGGTATATAGGTATATGTATTTTTCAATGAAGAAGGTTAATATTTATAAAATTAAAAAAATTAAAAAGAATTTGGAAATAAACAATTTTTATTATTTGCTTTTTTTCAATCAAGCGCGGCAATTAATAAATTAAATTGCATGCGCTAAAATAAAAAACATAACCTATGATATTAACTGGCAAGACAACGTATGCCGGGTTCACTTAGTTACTTATAAACAGAAAGGAAAATATCAATACTGTAATTGATAACTTTTAGCTGTAAACAATAGATCTCACGTTCGTATTTATTCTGGACGATTTTGGAAGTGTCGCACATAATATTTTCCGGACTAAAACCAAAATTAATTCAAGTTTCCACGTTAAGTTAGGTATACAAATTACAGAATGCTGGCAAGTTGTTTAAAGCGAATATTCTATTTACAATCTTTTGTGAAACTTATCACAAAAATCCATTCCAAAAATTTGCAAGTTAAATAAAGTGCAATGATTATATTTGGGAACATTTTAGGGTTCCGTACCCAAAGGTAAAGTAAACCAACGAGACCTTATTACTAAGCCTCCGCTGTACGTCCGTCTGTCTGTCAGTTGAAATTTTCACAGCATGTGTATTTCTGTTGCCGCTATAACTAAAAATAATAAAATATAAAACAAATTAAAAATTAAAAGGGGCTCCCCTACTAGAAACTTGTATTACGATGGTACGGAACCCTTCATGCGCGAGTCCGACTCGCACTTGACCGGTTTTTTATTTAAGTTTTTTTTATTTTTATCTTTGCATGATACTATAGATACTCTAATTAGTTACTTGATTCGTAGCATTTTTAAAGTACATATTTTTCTCTTTTAGTTTCAACAACGGAACTAATTTTCATATAATTTTGTAAATACTATATATCAATCGAATTTAAGTGATACTTACAGATAATGAATGTTTTGACCAAAAATGATATTGCTTAAGTTGTTAAATTGTGTAGTGGCAATGTGGGGGAATACATCAACCGATTTCATCCCTTAGATGTCGTAATAGACGATTACGGAATATGCTTGAATTATTTCACGATTTCCAGTAGATGGTGGCAAAGCCACCATGTTTGCGACAGATGTCTAATACCTAGACGGGCAACAGGGTACTCCTTGTCACTTTTGAAACTAGGCACTTCTAGCATCAAAAGTGCGGAATCGCCAGGTGTAGTAGTAAATGGCGTCGGCGATTACGAAGAAGAATAAACGATAAAATCAAGGATCATTTTGTCGCATTTTTTTAACATGATTAAATGTTTGTAAGTGACTTAATGTGGAAACTCCGAAAGGTTTATGTGTCTGTAAAAGCACACGTTATTAAATGTTTTCCGATCAGTCTAGTTTATTAGTCGTTATTTGGTTTATGTCTGTTGCGAATTTACTAATTTGGTAGTTGCGGAATGTAACTGTTTACTTTCCAAATTAAAAAACAATATTGCATGCAATCATTATTATAATTTAATAAGTATGTTTAACGTCTCTAGTATATGTTAGTAATCTATGAATCAACACTTATAGTAAAAAAGCAATAGGTCATACATGCGATTGTCATGTCTAATGAAGCACTTTTTATGACTTATCAAAAGGAATTTTAAAGTAGGTAATATTTTAGAGTAAAATTTTACAGTTATTGTATATGTATAATATTGAATGACGTCATCGTTTCTATAAGTGAAATTAACATCTGATTTATATGTTTCTACATTAAAAACAAACTTATTTAACTTAAAACGAAAAACCGACCAAGCTTAAAGACATTACTAAAAGTTGAAGAGACAGTTGAGATGTTGAGAATTGATATTATGATGTATTTAGTAATTAATTGTATGTAGACGTGCAATACAAGATATTCTTTGCTTACATAAATTAATACACTACCATATTATGTCCCCAAATCATTTACCTCAAATAAATTTTAATATCAAGTTGAATCCCAGGCGTCTATAAGAACAATACTCAATTTTACAAACCTTTAACACCAACGTGTCGTTCTTATAATGGTATGCTTTTCAGTCAGGTAGGGACATTGACATCTTCGATAATAATATAAATAAACTCCGCACTAGACTGTTTCCCTACTTCAAGTTAACTCCATATAATTTTTTTTTATTGTCTTTAATTATATTTGAAAACAAAAACTTTTACTAACTTGTCATAAAATTGTGAAACTAATTTTTTCATAGATGTGTTTACGTAATGCATGTTGCAATTGTATGCGTCTTTGATTTGTATTTCAGGTCAAAACTTTCTCTATATTAGGTATTTATATTAATGTAAAAGTGAATATGATCTGTAGTGTACATCAAATAAATAAATAAAATTAATAGTTGTGTCAACTATACAATTAGACATTTATGCGGAAATCGAAATTCTATCCAGTTTTTTCTATTTTTAAATTCTACTTGGCTTAAATATAATCATCATTATAGCTGCAATTTCACTGCTGAACATCGGCCTCCTCCTAGGAAAGCCACAAAGCACGGGTCTGAGCCACCATGCAGGTAGCCAATGATTTTCTGCATGTCTCACCAGATCAGTAATCCATCTAGTAGTGAACCGTCCCATACTTCGTTTACCCGTACGAGGCTACCATTCACCTTTAATCTTTCAACATCGGATTTCGGTTCGTCGAGCTATACAAATAAAGCTAATGTTTCAGCTGTGACGGCGCTGTCACATCGAAGCCTAAATCGCGCTATCAAAGTTCCGAAGTAAAGCAGTATAATATATAGAATAGCTTCGAACTACCACTCGGAGTGTTGGCCGCTCCCCGGACAGAACACCTTGCCCGGTGGGAGATCTCCCCTTTTCCTCCCATGGCCAAAGTGGTGACCCCGACGTGATGTGAACACGCCACGAACAACCTTCGGAAAACTTCAACTTCAAGCTTTCGTCATCGTCTTCACGTACCCAATACATTCGATCCCGAGCAGATATTGTCTGCAGTCTTCAGATCCTGCAAGTCATCTAGCTTCATAAGGTTCATCGCAGCACTAGAATAATACTTCTTGTTCCTTCAAGCTACCCTCTGCGCTGCAGTGTTCGGCACGGCTCTGAGCCTTACTGCTCGCCTCTGCTTCACGGCACTCTCGCAGATTATACTTGCCTCGTCTTCGTGTACAGGAGAAAACGAAATTTTCATGAGAATAAGGAAGAATGGAAGGTATATATGAGATAGCATTCACTCTAGAATTATCTGAAACTGTTTCAGAACACAGAAAATGATGATTAAAATCGTCAGGAGAAAAGATTATGCTATTATAGTATAATTGCGATTTTTCATATCCAAACATATTGAGAAACTTCCGTATGTCAGCTGAAGATTAATTAAGTATTTGTTCGTGGATATATTGGCGTTTAGTAGCTCTCAATATCTGATTGCATCGATTTCTCGCAGCTTTATATGCTTGTCATTTTATTTCAGTACAATTCTTCTTAAAAGCGCAAAACGTTGTAATGTAAGGTTTCAGCTTACTAACCCGTTGGGCTTTGTAGATCTACTACTGATATCATCGTTACGGATTCTATCATAAGGAGAAACTCCGAGCATAGCCCCCTCCATTAATCTTCCTCTTACAGCCAGTAGTGAAAGATCACGTCTCAGTTCTTGCTGGTTCTTCCCAGGACAGTGGTTTGTATCGAACCAGTGTAAAGTAAAAAATGACTTTCAATAAGAATTACACATGTGATCTATATTGAATAAAATAGAACCATCAAAATCGGTTCACCTAGAAAAAAGTTCTGAGGTAACAAACATAAAAAATACAGTCGAATTGAGTACCTCCTCCTTTTTTGAAGTCGGTTGAAAATAGAAAATAACAATTATTTACGACTTTAACTTTCGGGTACTCCTGGCTAGTCTCACGTTCTTCTATCCATTTTTTTTAATCTACTAGAATTATTTTAGTAGAATGTAAATAAGAGATGAAATAAAACAAATTTATTGCGATTAGACAATAACGTCCTCCGGACGGAATTTCGGTCACGGCGGCCAGTCTCCACGGACACTAGCCATCTGCGTAAGATAGGATTATAGTGTACTAGTGTGTGCGGTAGCAAAATGGCCACTCTCTAGTCGCCATTGTAGTAGAATAGAATAGAATAGAATATTCTGCTGGGCAAAGGTATCCCCAACCCCTTTCCATCTTTCACGGTTCTGTGCTATGGAGGACCAGTCTTCCATGAAGGAGTCCAATTTATCCCGCCATCGTTTTCTGGGTCTGCCTCGGGGTCGTCTGCCATTTATAGGAGTCCACCGAATTGGTCAACTCGGTTGTGAGGAATACGTCACAAAAAATGTGTCGTGATCTCCCTTAACATTTGGCAAAATCAATAACAGTAAAAATTTACTTTTTATAAATTATATGCGTAGTATAAATAACACATATATATATATAAACTAACTGTATAAAGGATATTGTACGATAGCTATAAATAGTTCCAACACGAATGGGTCGCCTCGACTGGGTTAGGACCTTGCTCTCACAGAATACCATCGTGAAACTGTGTTTTGTGTGGTGAGTGTTGAGAACCGAAGACTATTTTTAATGGTAACGATCATTCCATCTTAGTCCTCAGGGGTGACAACGCATCTGAATTTCGATTCTTAATCGATGATAGATAATATGGGCTAAAATATCCAAATACCATCAGGTGTACTTTGTGCTCGTTTGTCACTCTTATTCTATAAAAATAAAACATTCTTACCAATCATAACGATTAAAGAAAATCCTTCCTACAATGGTAGAGGTTCATGTACAGTTGTCGACTATTAGCGGCTGATGGTGGTCTGACAATTAAAGGCAAGAGAACATTCTAGAAAATACTTCAGACAATGAATTTAATTCTATAACAACAGCTATACGGCATACGTGTAATCAAATATTTGAACATATTCGAATTCTCCTGTCGTTACAAATCGGGCCTATGACTTAACCGTGTTTACACAAGTAGGTGTCTCGATTTCGAGTGACAGCAATATAAAGATGATCGGTCGACACGTCGCCTCATGTATAATGTGCATACAAATTTGAGTGGGCGCCGGGGGCGGGTGGGTAAGCGACGAACACTCGTCTAGCACATCCTTGTGATAAGAGCTAGGTGGAGGTACAAAGTACATGTGTCCGCCCAGACTCCTTACCCCTCGCGCCGTCTACACGTGTCTGAATCCGCCATTCACTTGCCGTTTTCGACGCCACTCGCTACGAATTCGGTGTCGTTCAGAGTTTGTTCCGCTCCTATTTACATGAGACGAGAGAGATTTCTGTGTTCGATGTAGAAGAACACCCGTTTCCGTTCGCGTGGTAACAAAAGGTATTCTTATAGAACATCTGGAGAGATTTTGCAACTGTGTTTGCTCTGTGTTTTGAAACGATACCTACTGTCAGAGCTGATTTTTCAATCGTCAGAGAAAAGTTATTCATAGGACAACATAAAGAAATTAAAAATGTCAGTTGTTTGAATGGATAAGTACAATTGTTTCACTTTTATATTCAGTCAGGTTATATTTATTTAATGGATAACTTTTATCTGATGATTGGAAAATTGGCACTTATTAGAACTTATTAACCTCTTTATAAATATAATTAGAAATTATTTCCTTGTAGTTTGCTTAAAATATATCATACCTGATGCGTTTTGAATTTAAGTATATATTACGATAAAGATTAAAATTCTACAAAGTGCTGATTGGTGACAGAAAGGACACCCCAAATAACAAGATACAATATGGCAGCATATTCTATTAACAACAAATGAACTTGTCGCCGAAAGCATCTTTACAAGCCTTTAACAAATAATTCCGGTTCCATGGGGCTGCTTAATATGCACGCCATAATATCGCCTTTAGTGCCTACATTGAATTCCGTGAAGCCTACATGAGTGTCTATATTAACATACGAAGTTTTGATGCTCCCCATTCGCAAGGAACCACCCTTTTAGGGGTGGTGTTATTAGTATAAGCAAAAGACATAAAGCCCCCTCTCAACCCCTTCCTCAGCAGACGTGGTGTGCATACAATGGAGCTAGCATTGATTTTGAGTTAAATATCACCCCTTAGCCTTCGTCGTGCATTGTTGTAACATGGACGTGTACAAACACAGCGACATGAATTATTGTTCGTGGTACTTTTATCTCTTCCGTTTGTCCTCATTAATCAGTTACATAATATGTATTAAGGGTGCCTTCACGGGAGATTTTAATAAAAATTCTGCTGTAAACAACACTGTCTGTTAAGGTATTTATGGCAAGCAATGCTTTGTTAGATCTTACACACTGTGTATTAATCGTGATTTTTTGCTTTGATACAAATACAACGCTTTCTAAGCTTCCACAATAAGAAAATAAATAATGATTAAAGTAACACCTCAGAGATAGTTCTATGCCATGACATTTATGGTGCTATGTAATATTTTGAATTGTAAATTTATTTATTTTTATAATTTTAGAGTAAAGAGCGAATTAACATTCGTGGTAATAGTGAGTAGTTACTACTGCCAACGACCACGCGCATGACATCAAAAATAAAATATCCCGCAGCTTGTAGTACTGACTCTCTTTTTCAAAACGGAATAAAGCAGTTGGTGCATTGTTAGTAGGTGACAGAAATAGGTACCTAAGAGTGTGTTTTTGATTTGTTTGCACGTAATTATATTTATTTATTTGTGACGCCTTCATTTAGCCTCGATTACGAATTAAAATGTAGATGCATTGTCACACCTGAGGACTAAGATAGAGTGCCTCGTAGCCAGTTAAAAGGATCTCCGGTTCTCTATCTAAGTTGAGTGACCTTACGAAACAGGGCAGCATTAAGATGCTATATTACGTTCGTATGCTGTGAGACCATGGTTCTTCCTTGGTCGAGTCAACCCATTCGTACTACACAGATAGGTACACGTTAAATTATTAATTTATTAGAATTATTTAACATTTTTATTACTTTTAATGAATCGAATTAAAATTATATATTTATTAAAGAAGGTTATTCGTTTTGTTTCTGCAGGGTTTAATATATAATATACATCAGATTATTTTTGTATTTCAACAGCGTGGCGTATCAATAATGGTTTATTCCGCAATTATGAAATAAATATATTTCGAATAAATTATAAGCTTTTAAATTTAGCTTCACATCAAATATTATCTTTCGAACGTTGCAAAATATTTGTAGCGTCGCCATCTTATACGCGACTCTCGTCACATCCGCTCGGATTTGGTTTAATAGCATTAATATCCTATAGAAAATTACCTGCTTTGAAGTCTGTTTGTCAATACGTTAATCTGTAAACATAAACTGTTAAAATCCGCTCTTTGACGGCGAGTGGCGGATGAGTTTGTTCAGGTGTACCCTTCTCGAATATCATACCTTTTACTTGAGCCTTTATGTAAATTGTGGATGCGTAAATAGTCGTGAATTTATATGTCATCAGAAAACTCTATTGATCTATACATAACTGACCATAAAATTGATTTTTTTTGTTGCTATAAAAATAAATAAAAAGAATACAATTAAAAATTTATGTGTGGTAGAGCCATGCTGCAGCTATATTATGGTTGTAGCACGAATAGGTCGACTCGACTGAAGAAGTACCACGCTCTCACAAAATATCAGCTTAAGGTTGCCGCGTTTCGTATGGTAGTTATAGAGAACCGTAGACATTTTTTATTGGAAACAAGGCATGCCATCTTAGTCCTCAGGGTTGACAGCGCATCTGTATTTTGATTCTTATTCGAGGACATGTGTAGATTTCTATGGATCACATCATCCACTTACCTTCATGTGGACTGTATGCTCGCTGCCACCCTTATTCTATTAAACATAGATTGTGGCTAGCTTCAAGGTCAAGCACTGGCTTACAATAAGTAAAAAAAAACACAATATTAATACAATAATATAATAATATTATACAATATTAAAAGAAGATTAGATAATTAAAAAACATCTTGTTAGTAGTGTAACTAACCGTCTTGAATACAAGGACGTTTATAAAGTTTACAGTAAATTAATTGCGTTAAAAATTTACGACGGTTGATTTATCTGATACTAAGTCATGTGGCTGTGGTCTTACTAATTAACTTCTTCTCTTTATAAATACTTTTTTAGTGTTTGCTTTAAAACAACTCTTGAATTTGCATTAAGTAGGTATATCATTGACAATCAACTCTTCTTTTCGGTAAAACTTAAAACGTATGGACAGACTTAGGTATGTTAATTAGAGCTCTTAAGCTTCATGTTTTCGAGCGCGGGATTTGGTCGGTTCATTTCAGTCAGTACGTAACTTAAAAATAATGTAACCGACTCTTGTAAAAATCTCACACATAAAAACTGTACTTAACGATGCGTAGAAAACAGAAATGCAAAAACCCCACAGGTTTACCAAGTCAACTTTGCTCGAAAAAAAAAACAATATGTTCGCAGCGCTTTGTCCTTTTATTCATATTTAATCTCCGGAGCACCTACAAAAAACAATGATTTCACGGTACAGCATTAACGCATGTAGGCATAACAGAGAGGCGAACCAACCCAAAGTAAACACAAGGTCATATATTAAAATGTTGTCATTCATATTTACAGACATTTTACTCTGTGTTTATCTTATAAATCTATTGTGTGCACGGCGGTCGAAATTATGGGATTTTGTGTCAATATTGACGCGAAGCGGTTTTGTCGGCCGTTGCATTTAACACATCCCACCGGTAGATAAATGCATCCCAGTTGAGTTCCACACTCTCTTTCTAGATGGCGCTACCTACCTCGTCATTGAAATTCGCTCTTTACAAGTTTGATTTTTGGCTGTATTCTAAATGTCTAAATAGTTACTTTATTACATAAACGTTTAACTTCTTATTTTTAGATTATATTTAAGGCTTTGTTACAAACACTTTTATATAATTATAATAATAAAATAATGAGTAGGTTGACGAATTATAAAGGAAAGTTTCTTGTCAACATTTCTAACGTTATCTTTTTGTTTTCTTTTACCTAACAAAAGAGTCGAACAAAACATTAGGATACCTAATCATTGAATAGATAATTAATTTTATAAAATGTATATCTGTTTCAATTAATCGCGAGCGTATATAGTGAAACAGTTAATTAGGTGATGACCACGCAAATGGCTGCCGTCCTCATTCCTAGTATTCCACAAGAAACGTTACTTATTTATTACGTATATAAGTATAATATAAAGCTTTAATAAGGCCTCGAGAAAGCAATTCTTGATTTTGAAATAGCTTCTGAAGTACCGGTTATAAAATAAGCGAGTTTTCCTTCATAATGAGAAATCTGAAAATCTACTTCATATCGTTTCGAAGTTTACAATTAGCTTTGTATACAAATTTTAATTGCTAAGGTATTCACCGCCAAGCATGACGGACTAAAATGCGAGTACTACTACAATCGACTACTTGCCTGCTAATCATAATGGTGGCCACGAACATCTCTCGAATTTTGGCTTTTGACACACAGCATGCAATTCATTCATTGTCTTATTATAGCCTACCCAGCAACAGTTAAGCCAGTTTTCTATGTGCCAGTTTCCCAGCAACAGTTAAGCCAGTTTTCTATAATTTTGAGTAGTTATCGGGAAGGCGCTGCTGCCAATCTCCTCTTTCATATTTCTCTGTTGTTTTCTTATTACACCCACGGAATGTTGGGTGGGAGATTCTCTTACGCTGCCACTACACGGCAACATAAGTAGGTGCGACTGCATAACCGTAGAGCCGTGATAGCTCAGGAGAGCCGTGGTAGCTCAGGGGCTAAGTGCTTGCTGTAAATTTCGCAGTAAGCGAGCAACCCAGGTTCGATCCCCGCCGGCACCAATGAAATTGTTGATTGCAATTTTAAGTGCTCATTTACCACGTGCTCACCGGTGAAGAGAAACATCATTAGGAAACCTGCATGTCTGAGAAAAGAGAAAAAATTATCTCAAAGTTATGTGTACATTTTCTGTTCTAAAACCTCTCAAAAATGAGAGGAGGACTGTGCCCAGGCAGAGGCTGTTACTTTACTTTACTTTTTACTGCATACCTCTGGTGGGAGTCGTGGTTGACTTCGTTTTGACGTTTGATTTCATTGTATTGTTTGTTAGGTTTAAATAAAATATTTTAGAATTGTGTTACCAGGTTTAAAAAACGCCTTTTTTACGACTTTAAAAAGAAAGATATTCTTAATTCGACTATATTATGCTTTTTGTATGTATGTTACTCGATATAATAATTGATATTGTGAACTAATTTTGATGATTCTTATTTTAAAATACATTATACCACTTCAGACAATATCCTATTTAAATTTGGAGAAAAATTACACTACAAGTGTAGATAAATAAACTTTTTAATGTTAGATACTATTTATCCTCGATTAAGAATCAAGACGCAGATGTTTTGTCACCTCTGAAAACCCGATCCCTAAAAAAGGTAACCGCTCTGATCCGTCCAATTACAGGCCTATCGCCATCACCTCCTTGTTCTCGAAAATAATGGAGTCCATTATTAACTGCCAGCTCATGCGGTACCTCGAGGAGTACCAGCTGATTAGTGACCGCCAGTACGGTTTCCGTCGGGGTCACTCAGCTGGTGATCTTCTTGTACCGGAACAAACTTGTGTCTGAAGTCGAGTCTTTGCTGAACAAATTCTCGGATTGGGGGCGACTAAATCTAGTCCAGTTCAATCCCCAGAAGACACAAGTTTGCGCGTTTACCGCTAAAAGGAACCCTTTGTCGTATCTCCTCAGTTTCAAGGCACTCCTTTGTTGCCTCAGCCAGTATCGGAATCCTCGGCGTTGACATATCGAGTGACGCAGTTCCGTGGTCACTTGGAAGGAGAAGCCAAATTGGCCTCCAAAAGCTTGGCGTGCTCAGTAGAGCGGGCAGTATTTCATGCCGGCACACCGCCTGCAACTTTACAAGGCGCAGGTTCAGCCTCACATGGAATACTGTTCCCATCTCTGTAGGGGCTCCCAGTGCCAGCTCCTCCACTTGACCGCATTCAGCGCAGAGCGGATCGAATCGTCGACGACCGAGTTCTTTCCGATCGGCTTGACTCACTAGCACTGCGTAGAGATGTTGCATCTCTTTGCGTATTTTATCGCATGTACCACGGGGAGTGCTCTGAGGAATTGTTCGGACTAATTCCAGCCGCTCAATTTCACCATCGCACATCGCGACAAAACTCGCGATACCATCCATACCATCTGGATGATTGGCGGTCCACCACTGTGCGATTTAGAAGATGTTTTCTTCCTCGCACTACTTCCTTGTGGAACCGATTACCACCAGCGATTTTTCCGGACCAATACGACTTAGAGACCTTCAAGAAAAGAGCCTACTGCTTTTAAAAGGCCGGCAACGCATCTGCAATTCCCCTGGTGTTGCAGTTGTTTATGGCGGCGGTAGTCACTTAACATCAGGTGAACCGCATGCTCGTTTCCTCTCCTATAAAAAAATAAATAAAAATACGATGGAATGCCTCGTTTCCAGTGAAAAGGGTTCTACGTTGTATCTTAGTATTGATTATTGTATTATTTTTAGCTCTTTGAAGTCGGCTTATATACATTTTATTAAGTTCATTTTTACTTTTATATATTATTTTAGGTTTCAAAGTATAACACATATATAAAGTAAAGTATGTATATAATATAGGTCGAAGAACCAAAACCGAAAAGCGGTCGTATTTTGTCGTTATCTATTGGGAAATAGAAAAAGAAATAGAGAAATAGAAACATTTTTATTCATCTAATAGGTATATAAAAAAAATTTGAGGGGTCGCCCTACACTTCGCCTACCGGTACGAGGCTGCTACTCGAGAACCTTTTTTCCAAATCGGTTGTCGGTTCTTCGAGCTATATGGCCGTTGGACTATGTCGGGTACTTTGGTTCTACTGCGGATATCCTAATTTCAAAGCTTACCACGCAGAGAAACCCAGAGCATAGCCCTCTCCATAGTTCGCTGAGCGACCTTGAGCTTCCTCATACGACCAGCAATGAAGGACCACGTCTTAGATACATAAGTTATCACTGGCAACTATGACGATAGGGTAGAGTGACCCCCCAATAGATGGAGTGACAACCTGGTAAGATATGCAGGAAATCGATAGATGCAGGTGACTCAGAACCGAGCTTTATGGCATCCCTTGCGGGAGGCCTATGTTCAGCAGTGGACTTGTGAAGGGCTGTAATGATGATGATGATATAAAACTTAATCTATGGCAAATATTTCCCCTACTCGTATTAGGCAATTTATGGGGCCTATGTCCATCAGTGGACTTTAATAGACTGTAACGGTAAGGGTAATGTTTGTTTGTTCGTATTTATGCGCTGCCATACCGTTCATCAGATTGCGCTAAAACTTTATCAAATTATTGCTTGCACTTGCGCCAAGGTTATAGGTATAGTACCTACAATTAACTTACAGTAGGTGGCGCGAGTATCGTACCGATATTTAAAAGTTATATATCATTCAATTTTAATGAATGTATTATCATTCCTGCATAACCGTAGAGCCGTGATAGCTCAGGAGAGCCGTGGTAGCTCAGGGGCTAAGTGCTTGCTGTAAATTTCGCAGTAAGCGAGCAACCCAGGTTCGATCCCCGCCGGCACCAATGAAATTGTTGATTGCAATTTTAAGTGCTCATTTACCACGTGCTCAGCGGTGAAGAGAAGCATCGTTAGGAAACCTGCATGTCTGAGAAATGAGAAAAAAATTTATCTCGAAGTTATGTGTACATTTCCTCGCCCTAAAAACCTCTCAAAAATGAGAGGAGGACTGTGCCCAGGCAGAGGCTGTTACTTTACTTTACTTTTTACTGCATACCTCTGGTGGGAGTCGTGGTTGACTTCGTTTTGACGTTTGATTTCATTGTATTGTTTGTTAGGTTTAAATAAAATATTTTAGAATTGTGTTACCAGGTTTAAAAAACGCCTTTTTTACGACTTTAAAAAGAAAGATATTCTTAATTCGACTATATTATGCTTTTTGTATGTATGTTACTCGATATAATAATTGATATTGTGAACTAATTTTGATGATTCTTATTTTAAAATACATTATACCACTTCAGACAATATCCTATTTAAATTTGGAGAAAAATTACACTACAAGTGTAGATAAATAAACTTTTTAATGTTAGATACTATTTATCCTCGATTAAGAATCAAGACGCAGATGTTTTGTCACCTCTGAAAACCCGATCCCTAAAAAAGGTAACCGCTCTGATCCGTCCAATTACAGGCCTATCGCCATCACCTCCTTGTTCTCGAAAATAATGGAGTCCATTATTAACTGCCAGCTCATGCGGTACCTCGAGGAGCACCAGCTGATTAGTGACCGCCAGTACGGTTTCCGTCGGGGTCACTCAGCTGGTGATCTTCTTGTACCGGAACAAACTTGTGTCTGAAGTCGAGTCTTTGCTGAACAAATTCTCGGATTGGGGGCGACTAAATCTAGTCCAGTTCAATCCCCAGAAGACACAAGTTTGCGCGTTTACCGCTAAAGGAACCCCTTTGTCGTATCTCCTCAGTTTCAAGGCACTCCCCTTGTTGCCTCAGCCAGTATCGGAATCCTCGGCGTTGACATATCGAGTGACGTGCAGTTCCGTGGTCACTTGGAAGAGAAGGCCAAATTGGCCTCTAAAAAGCTAGGCGTGCTCAGTAGAGCGGGGCAGTATTTCATGCCAGCACACCGCCTGCAACTTTACAAGGCGCAGGTTCAGCCTCACATGGAATACT
Organism: Parnassius orleans; assembly: GCA_029286625.1. Classification (NCBI taxonomy): domain Eukaryota; kingdom Metazoa; phylum Arthropoda; class Insecta; order Lepidoptera; family Papilionidae; genus Parnassius; species Parnassius orleans. The sequence continues at coordinate 5,553,650 of JAGSMP010000065.1, read as the reverse complement.
GTTCCCATCTCTGGTAGGGGCTCCCAGTGCCAGCTCCTCCACTTGACCGCATTCAGCGCAGAGCGGATCGAATCGTCGACGACCGAGTTCTTTCCGATCGGCTTGACTCACTAGCACTGCGTAGAGATGTTGCATCTCTTTGCGTATTTTATCGCATGTACCACGGGGAGTGCTCTGAGGAATTGTTCGGACTAATTCCAGCCGCTCAATTTCACCATCGCACATCGCGACAAAACTCGCGATACCATCCATACCATCTGGATGATTGGCGGTCCACCACTGTGCGATTTAGAAGATGTTTTCTTCCTCGCACTACTTCCTTGTGGAACCGATTACCACCAGCGATTTTTCCGGACCAATACGACTTAGAGACCTTCAAGAAAAGAGCCTACTGCTTTTTAAAAGGCCGGCAACGCATCTGCAATTCCCCTGGTGTTGCAGTTGTTTATGGGCGGCGGTAGTCACTTAACATCAGGTGAACCGCATGCTCGTTTCCCCCTCTCCTATAAAAAAATAAATAAAAATACGATGGAATGCCTCGTTTCCAGTGAAAAGGGTTCTACGTTGTATCTTAGTATTGATTATTGTATTATTTTTAGCTCTTTGAAGTCGGCTTATATACATTTTATTAAGTTCATTTTTACTTTTATATATTATTTTAGGTTTCAAAGTATAACACATATATAAAGTAAAGTATGTATATAATATAGGTCGAAGAACCAAAACCGAAAAGCGGTCGTATTTTGTCGTTATCTATTGGGAAATAGAAAAAGAAATAGAGAAATAGAAACATTTATATTAACAATATGTTAAAAATAAATTCTGGGAAACTGCCCACGGCAGTAAATATTTTCTCCAAAGATCATAGCTCGAAAATACAACATTCTGATCTGATTATTGGGGAGTTTTTTAGATTTTTCGGTAAAGTCACCTGGGATTTTATACATTTGAATTAAAATCCAACAAAAGGCAGGTAGGTTCAGCTTATTACAAGGAACATGTTATATGAATATTTTTTAATTATTTTAGAACTATCATGGTAAAATTCAGTAAATTTTTGAAGTTATTCAACTTCATGCACTAAACAATTTTTATAATCTTTTACCGCTTCCTTAACAATCATTTTCGATAGTCCTTTAAGTAAAATATACATCACTAGCTAACGCACACAATGACAAATCAAAATTGGTCACGCGTTTTCGGGCTGTCAGGTGGTCTATACGCTAGTATATTCTAAGTCTATGATTGAAAGTCTCTAATGTTTAATTTACCACCGTTTAGGAAAATACCGCTGTCCTGGAAAGAACCAGCAAGAAACCTGCGGTAATTTAAAAAAAAAACTGAGCAGTTTACAATCATTAAAGTTACAAAATAATTAAAAATACAAATCAAATTAGAAATATTAGGTCCTTACATATGAAATTAGCGTTTTGACGTACTGACCACTTTGATCTGAAATATCTCCTCTTTGGTTAAGAATTCCAAATTCAAATTTATAAATTTATTTAGCTGGTACATTTGAGTTTTGAAATCAGTCATTCATTGCATTGTTTTTTCCTCATTATTTTATTCTTTGGCGTCGCTTATTACCGCACAATGGAAAACATGAAATATCGGTATATTTACGAGTACGAGTTCTACCGTGGCACCAGTGCTACAGAAACAGCTCGAAGCATTAATGATGTGTACGGCGCTGGTGTCGCAAAAAAAAGCACGGTACGTTTTTGGTTTCAACGTTTTCGTTCTGGAAATTTCGACCTTCAGAACCAACCCCGTGGACGGCCGGAGACCAAAGTGGAAAATGAAGAATTAAAGGCTATTGTGGAAGCGGATCCATCACAAAACACTTCAGAGATAGCTGCAGGCTTCGGGGTAAGTGATAAAACTTTATTAATCCACTTGAAAAAAATCGGGAAAGTAAAAAAACTTGAACGATGGGTACCTCATGAATTGAGTGAATCGAACTTGCAAACACGAGATTGGTCAATCGCTCTAGGCCACTGCTACTTCACGACAACGCAAGACCACACACTGCACAACAAACAACCACTAAGTTAGATGAGCTACAATTGGAATGTCTGCGACATCCACCGTACTCCCCGGACCTTACTCCAACAGATTACCATTTTTTCCGGAATTTGGACAACTTCTTACAAGGAATAAAATTCAACTCCGATGCGGCAGTCCAAACCGCCTTCAAAGAGTTTATTGATTCTCGCCCCCATGGTTTTTTTAGTAAAGGGATCAATGAACTACCTATGAGATGGCAAAAGTGCATAGATAACAACGGTGCATACTTTGATTACTTAAATAGATTCTACAAAAAAAATGACTTTATATTCCTCCCGTACAAAACATATGTAAGGACCTAATATTACCAATAATTATTAATTATTACCAAGATTGAAGGTAAAAGTAATGAATTATTTACTTTTATCGGTCAATACTTAAATAATTGCACCTCACTTTTGGTAAATGTAATATATTTCCAAAACTAACGTACGACAAGCGTCAGTTTTGAGCTCTCCAACATTTTACACCAATATTTAGGTTAGGTTAGGTCAGGTTAGGTTCCCCGAACGGGTTCCCGCCTTGTCGTGGCGGGGGGGCTTAGTAGCCGTGGCTTGGTCGACCGCGGTGAACAAAGAGGAACCCCTTGGCTGGCCCGAGGTGTAGGGCCGGCCCGAGGTGGCCACTCCGTGTGGGCTCGGCGAGCCCACTTCGGATGTGTGTCGGTGGGCTGCTGCGGAAGGGGTTGGTCTGCTCCCCTTACCGCTGCAACCGAGGTGGAGTCGCGGAGGAAGAGGAGTGTTGGTATGGCGATGCGCCACTCGCCCTATCCTCCGCGACTCAGACGGGGCCGCACCGTTGATGCGGTGGTGGTGGGGCCGCGGGGGGAGAGGAGTGTCGGTATTGCGAGGCGCCGCTCTCCCTACCCTCCGCGGCCGAAACTTGGTCGGCGGCGGAGCCAGAGACCAGATCCGCCGCTGGGGCCGCGAAAGCGGGCGCTACTAAGCGCTCTTCCGGCCCCCATGAATGGGTCCAGGGCGAGGGACTTGGGAAGTCCCCGCCCCCCTCTTCGATGGACCCGAGGCGGAGGCGCGAGCGGGTGTCGGCGCGCGCCTCTGAGGCGATGCACGGGGTAGTCGAACACCTCACTACCCCGTGCAGGAGACGAGGCCCGGACAGACCGGGCCAGCACTAGTGTGGGGCTGCGGAAGAATTTGGATTCCCGCGGCCCCACGCGCACGTGCGAGGAGACACCGGGGTGGTTTTAGCCGGTAAGAGTCCGGCACGCCCCTCCGCCTTTCCCCAGGCGGAGGTAGTCCATGAGATTTCCCCGAAAAAAAAAAAAAAAGGTCAGGTTAGGTTAGGTCCCCCCCGAACGACCAGATCCGCCACTGGGGTCAGGAAGGCTGGTGCTTCTGAGTGCTTGTTTTACCTGGCCCCATGGCCTTAGCGCATCGGACACGGGGGCGTCCGTTGCGCATGTGAAGTTGGAGGTCGCGGAGGAGGGCGCGCCATATGTTCTGGTGCGGCATTCAACTCCGATGCGGCAGTCCAAACCGTCTTCAAAGAGTTTATTGATTCTCGCCCCCATGGTTTTTTTAGTAAAGGGATCAATGAACTACCTATGAGATGGCAAAAGTGCATAGATAACAACGGTGCATACTTTGATTAATTTAATATATTTTACAAAAAAAAAGACTTTATATTCCTCCGGTACAAAACGCCAACTTCATATGTAAGGACCTAATAGAATGGTAGCGATCACCTCATTCCCAGGGGTTATTATCATCCATAAATTCCTTAATATTATAATAACCCTTATTATACAATCTTTGTTTAATTAAGTTTTCAAAGTTGGTGGAAGTCATGTTTGTATATTTTCTGGGATTTTGGGAAAGCCTATGTACAGTTGTAGACTTGATAGGTTATAGTGATAAGTTCCAAAGTGTAACCATAATGAAATATATAACACAGTTGCGGAGTGACTTCCACCAGCAACGATTCTCACAGAGTTTCAGAATTACACTGCTGATGACAATATGTTCACTTATATAATAGTTTTTATATGTCTTTATTACTATCACCTTACATTTTTATTCTCGATATTAACCTCTTTCACAGTAGAAAGAAATTGTCGTAATCGCCACACTAATCAGGCGCGTTGCAGAACTTGAAGTTCTGTAGGTATTTGTAATGCTGCTCCTCGATATCAGTCTCAGTATATTCATTATCATCAGTCTCAATATGTTCATCATCATCAGTGTGTGGCAATCCACTGCTGGACAGGGGTCTTTCCCAAGGCGCGCTACTTATCCCGGTCTTCGGCTTCACGCATCCAGTTTCTACCAGCTACCTTGCGCAAATCGTCCCACACTACGATTGCCTAGACGCGGTCTCCATTCCGTAACACGTATACTCCACCGGTATATGTATTTGTTATGTTATATGAAATGGTTATTAGGCCTAGTGGAAGGTCAAAATATAGAGGAGTACAGGTGTGCTATCACTTTGGCGACTAAAATATGGTATGTCCAACAATCAGTTATTATACTGGCGTTCCGTATTCCTAAAATAGGTACATATCACTAATGCTTGAAGGCAGAAATATTGTAGTTAGTGGTGACTGGGGATATAGTAACCTGACTGGCAATAGGCTGGTCCTTTAGGAGTTCGCTAGTTCCAAGGCCTTACAGCTCATTGAGGACAATACCCCCCCCCCATCCTTCTTGCAAGGCACAGCCGAACACAAGAAGCACCTTTTACCTGCGCATAGACCTCCCAAGTCCACTACGTAAGTGCCGTGAAAGCTAAGAAAACGAGCACTTTACCTTTTGTTTATCGCCTTAGAGATGACTTATAAATCCTCAGATAAAAATTATTCATCATATTATTTATAACGTGACTGAAAAGTAAAACTATTGAATTATTTTATCCATACAAATGCAATATGTTGATTGAAAAATCAGCCCATATTGTTATAAAAAGTTAAGGATAAGTAAGTGCTTATTTGCCTCAAATTAATGTTAATAAGCTTTTTTTTTGTATAAAAAGCTGTGACCGATAGACATCTACATTAATTTATCCTCAATTAAGAACCAAAATGCAGAAGCGTTGTCACCCCTGAGGACTAAGATGGAATGCCTCGTTTCCAGTAAAAAGGTCTCTGGTGCTCTAAACTCACCATACATACACCAGCGTAAAATAGTATTGAGCTGCTATTTTACGCTAATATTCCGTGAGAGCGTGGTCCTTCCCGGTCGAGCCGACCCATTCGTGCAACAACGATAATGTATCTGCAGCATGGTTACCAAATTTCGAAAATAAACAGAAGATAGTCAATATCTAGGGGAAAACGTTGCTGAGAATATTATAATAGGTCGGGGAAAAAGTTTCTTCGTATTTTATATACAATATCAAGACATTTTTTTTTTCAAAGTTTTATTACATTTAATTATAACATACGAGTATATGTGCCATTTTGTTCGATAACTTGTTGCCATTTTGTAGGCAGTGACATAATCCCGTTGCTGTAGAAATCTTGGGATTTTTGAATTAAAAAAATGCGACAAGTAGTTTTGACAGTCCTCTCTTGATGTTAACCTAACACTAAGCCAGCTAATTAATTTATTTTGTTTAACTAAATTAAAGCTTTGCAATATCCTTATTATATACAGCTTTTTCCTTATAATATATAAGGACATTGCTGTAATATTCGTACATAATTTATTGTTAATGAATAAAGAGATTGATTGACTATCTAAGGAATTCTGAAGAGACCCAATAGGTGACTGACCACTCTCTTTCTGTTGATCAATTCCGGCCGTTTTTTCTCAATTTCTTGCTTGAATCTCACTAGTTGTTGGCAGTAGAGATCCGAATCGATGGTTTTGCCCGGCGGTAAAAGCTCATAATACACGATGCCCTTCCAATCCCACTATACACCAGCATCACCTTATTGCGTGTTAATCCGGGTTTCGCTACAGTCTGTGGAGCTTGACTACCCTTTGACCATGATATTTTACGTTCTTGTCGTAGGTGATCCACTTTTCATCACCAGTGATCAATCTTTTCAAAAATGGTTTGGTTTCATTATGTTTGACTAGAGAATCGCAAACACACGATTCATTAGGTTTCTTTCGGTGAGCTCGTGTGGTACCTAAATATTGCCAGCCAGACTTTTTCAAATGGGTCAAAACTGTTTTGTGGTCAATCATAAATTCCTCGGCTATGTCGTAACTACTGATATGCTGATCTTGCTCCACTTTTTCAAAAAAGGCATCGACTTTATCCGTATAAGGGCGACAAGAGCGAGCTGCATCTTTGACATCCAAAATTCCCGGACTGAAAACTCTTGAACCAACTTTGTGCTACTCTTACTGACACTGCATTAGGTCCATAAACGTCATAAATTTTTTTCGCGGCTTGTGTCTCATTTTTCTCTTTTTTGTCAAACTTCAGAATGTGTCGAATTTATTCGTTAGATTCACTCATTTAACTTACAAAAAAACAATTGAAAAAAATGGCGGAAAAGTAAATATTTTTTTCTTAATGTCCTACGTGTATTGATATTAAAACTAGCCAGATACAAACAGTACAACCAAAGAAATTTTTCTTCAATTCTATACAAACGAAATACGAATAAACTTCTTCTCCGACCTATATGTTTCAAAGCAATTGTTTTTTAAATGTGGTTTTATCCGTCTTTTTGCAAATTCTTATGTTAACAAATTTGAGGATACCAACTGCACAGATCTTATGTTATTGTTTTTGATCGAAAACAACACCCCTATTTTGAGTTATCTAGTAGTAATTTTTATTTTACTCACGTACTTACTCACTTACATTTTACTTTGTACGTTACTCACGTTTAAATTAACTCTTCTGTCCTTCTGCCTATGATCGAAATTGCTGCTTCTACAACGAACTTTTAATTTTGCAAAGTACCTATAATCGTATAGTTATTTTAGTAATGCTATTATGTAAGGCGAATTTTTAAAACAACGCTTACAAAATTGATGACACTATACAGTACTCATTCAAGTAGTCTCACAAACATCCTAAAACTTCTGTGTTATCAGCAACAATTCGACTTTCTCGTGTTTTGACTGCCTCGTTGATCTAGTGGTAGTAAATGTGGCTGCAAATCATGAGGTTCTGGGTTCGGATCGGTGAAGAAATTCTCAGTAGCAGCACGGAGTCAGAAAGTTGGCGGTGTTTCATCTCACGCCTCGGAAAGCACCTAAAGCCGTTGCTCCTGCGTCTGATCTCTCTACGGTCGTGTCGAATTGCTGTCCTATCGGAATATGAGAGTGAGGGAATAGAGAGAGTGCTTGCGTATACACTCGGGCACTACATTCCTGTCCCCCATATGGGGGTTACTTGCCATAGTTGTCACGCTTGGCAGGCGGGTTGGCAACCGCAGTTTTTAATTATATATATATATATATATATATATATATATATATATATATATATATATATATATATATATATATATATATATATAGAATTAGGGTGACAAACGAGCATACAGTCCACCTGATGGTAAGTGGTTGCTGTGGCCCATAGACATCTACATCTATCTTCGTTTGCGAATTAAAATGCAGATGCGTTGTCAGCCGTGAAGACTAAGATAGAATGCCTTTTTTCCAGTAAAAAGGGTCTCCGGTTCTCTACACTCACCATATGAAACACAGCAGCATTAAGCTGCTATTTTACGCTGGTATTTTGTGACAGCGTGGTCCTTCCCCGGTCGAGCCGACCCATTCGTGCTACAATTATACTATTAATATAGCTGCAGCATGGCTCTACCACGTATAAAAGGAAAACTAGTAGTAGTACTTAATTAGGAAAACGCTGATGCCCATCTCCTGGCTTGTTTCCCTCTGTCGCCTCTTACGACACCCACGCGACGATATGGGGTAGTGGATATTCTTACATCGCCACTACACGGTAAGTGGAGGACATTTCTATTATTTATGTAGAATAAAATAAGAAAATGTTGTTATTAAGGCGAGTAACGGAAGTATTAAGTATTACGGACTAAAAACCGGTAACATTTCTGAGCACTCACGAAACGATAATGTTGTAGCCATTAAACTTTATATAATTATAAAAATATAATTACAAGAAAATCTCTAACAAAACATACAGTTAGCCCACCTGCTTATGCTCGAGAACCATGTTAAATGAGTTGATTATTTATATTGCGCATACATATCTGCATGAAATACTGCTAACATTAAATTTAATTAAAAATAAATTTTTAACTACCTCATAACCATTCCGTAGCATTTTTTTGTTTTAATTTTTTCTTACATACAATGTGTGAAACACTGAATACACAAAGCAGGCTGTTAGCGTTGATTATTATCATTATACATTATCCGCAGGTTGTGAAACATTTTGAAAAGGCAGAATAAATTGAGCGTCACACTGAAGCTCGAACAAAGAGTTATTCGGTAAAAATATATTCGGTGTGGTTGACGCAAGGCGAGTCGGGATGTCATTAGTGAAAGCAGGCCCTTTCTAATGCCTAACCGCGCACCGCCTCCCATTGTCGCAGCAATAATGAACAACTAACTATTATGCTGGCGACTCTGAAATGTATAAATAAGTTTGCCTTTTTTCTCGCCAAACAACGTTTTTGAGATCATTAGAGCTCGTTAGCTCTTATACACTGGGGATTTTAAGTTTATTAAGGCCCAATTCACAGATGAATAGCTACAGCGAGACTGTAGCTATTCATCTGTGAATTGGGTGTTTATTTTTGAAATGCAATTTATGGAGATCTTAATAGAAATTATATGGACCTGCTACTAACGCAGAATACGATTTTAAATCGATCACTATACTCCTTTAGTGTACTTACGTTAACGTGATGCAATTTTAGTTGAGTTAATCGACTACGCCTGGTTTGTTTTTAAATAAATTTTAACCATTGTCAAGTTTTTATGTTCGAACTCTACTAATTATAATAACTCTTTCCCAAAAGCAGTGTTTGGGTAAAACTTTTCCAAAGGCTTTTCCAAAAAGTACTGTTTGTTTATTTGGTTTTTATCTTAACATGTGCAATTTGAAAAGCAATGTGCAAAAAAAAAATCTTATATGAATATTTAAAACGCAGGAATATCGCTTTAATATGTCAAAAGACGGTAGCGACTTAATCATATGTTACTTTTTGCATTTACATGCACCATTATAATATTACCGTTACTGCGTTATTTATTTCACTTCTTTGTTTATCGTTTGAAGTTTATTATTTCACTTATAAAGTAATTCATTATTAACACGGCTTCCTTGTCCTCGGGGACAAAAAAAAGAGAATTTTTTTTCTGGTTATCATTGTACTTCGATAAACGATTTGTGAATCGATTAGTGTTAATTGTGCTGGTAACAAAGACTACCAATGTCGGCATTAATAAATAATACGGACATGGATTCATTAATAGAATCAGACGTTACTTTGCACTTTGCGGAAATCCATTGTAATTAGTTAAAATCCGCGCAAAAAATAAGAATAATGTGTCTTACCTAGTTTGAAACCTAGTTTGCTCTTCAAACTAGGTAAGATACATAATGTTTATTTTTATACGGAACAAAAACAGAAATTAATTAATTAATTTTAATATCTTTAATTTAGGTCATGATTGTTATAAAATAGCGATCTAAAAAGTTTAATAAGCAAATGTATAATAGATGGAGTGACGACCTGTTAAGAGATGCAGGAAATCGAAGGATGGAGGTGGCTCTGGACATTGTGGCATTCCTTGGGGGAAGTCTATGTTCAGCAGTGGACTTGTGATGGGCTGTAATGATGATGATAATGATGAAATGTATGATATTAGATAAACATATTAATGAGTACCTACATTCCAAACGTATATAATTTAATATATAAAAATTAATTTTTGTGTTTTTCGTATTTTATGTGCTGCCATACCGTTCATCAGATTGCGCAAAAACTTTTTCGACTTATTGCGTGCAACTCTGCACTTGTACGAAGGTTATAGGCATAGTACAATTAATTTACAGTAGATGGTGCGCGTATCGTAACGACAAATTTATTTGAAAGTTATATATCATTCAACTTTAGTGAATGTATTATCATTCCTAATTATTATATATATATTCCAAATTTAAAATGCTATTTCGAAAATTTTTTTTTTTGGCAGCAACGCGCCGTGTACCAGCTAGTATACTATAAAATATATAATTAATTGCTTTCAATATAACACTGCAGTCGGATTATTTGCATTTAATAACAATTTACTTGCCGTTACAGCCTATTAAAGTCAACTGTTGAAAATAGACCTCCCATAGACCCCCTCCATAGACATGACATATTTGCCATAGTTGCCACGCTTGGCAAGCGGGTTGGCAACCGCAGTTTTTTATTTTTAGTCATTATTAGGAAGACGCTGCTGCCCATCTCCTGATTTGTTTCCCTCTGTCGCCTCTTACGACACCCACGTGATGATATGGGGTAGTGGATATTGTTACACCGCTACTTTTATTGTAACTTGATTTTAAATGTCATCTTTTGATGGCTTGTGGATTGAGTTTTTAATGAACGTTAAATTATAATACTATATTCAGTGCATTATAATAACGGATATTATCCGTGTAGTGGCGGTGTAAGAATACCCACTACCGGTACTGGAAAGTGGGTCTTCGTTACCAGCACAATTAACACAAATCTATTTAAAAATCGTTTATCGAAATCCAATGACTAGTTTAGGAATACCACAATAATATTACTCTTTGATCTCCGCGGCCATCAGTTAAATAAGAGATAAGACGTACACTACCGGTGCCGGGTAGTGGGTATTCTTACACCGCTTTTATATTCGCGTTGTGGGTGGTTTATTCTTACTCGTCTCGTGGTAGTCGTAAGGCGCGACAGAATGAAACAAACCAGAAGGTGAGTAGCAGCATCTCCCTGATAAAAACTCGAAATAATTAAAAAATGGTGCGTGCAATTGTGTACACACGTACGAAGTGAAACTTCTCTACGACATAATATCATTCTTCTTTTTAATTCTCTTTTTTTTAAAACTTTACCCCCACACTAGGATTTTTCTCCTGTACCGTGAAGGCAGTTTACAAACATAAATTGCACAAGGACAAACATCCAGACCCTCAACAATTATTTGTAGGCCATACTAATACTTGTTCCGTGCGGGATTCGAACCCGCGGCCCCCAGCGCTGCAACTCATTGCTAAGCCACTGCGCCACGGAGCCGTCAATTATTTTTATTTTTATGTTATACATAAGAAGGTTAGATAACAGTATACTCATGCAGCCCCGGCGGTGGCGGTTTTTGATTTTTAATACCGTACTAAATTTCTACACTACGTCGTTAAAGAAATTTGTCAAGGAATTTGAAAAGGATTTTGCCATTTTCACTTCAGAAACTGAAGAAGTTTCTGAAGTGAAAATGGCAAAATCCCTCCATGAGACAATCTATGAGGGAGGCCTATGTTCAGCAGTGGACTTATATATGCTGTAGGTAATCTGTAATCTAATCAATTCATTGCATATATTTATATTTTACTTGTATGTAGGTTATAATGTAAACGTTAAGACAATTATCTTAATAATTAACAGTGTAATGGTGGTGTAAGAATATCCACTACCCCATCGTCCCGAGGGTGTCGTAAGAGGCGACAGAGGGAAAATGAAACAGGATATGGGCAGCAGCATCTTCCTGATAACAATTTAAAATGATAAAAAACTGCGGTTGCCAACCCGCTTCCCAAGCGTGGCAACTATGGCAAAATCCTCCCATAAGGCAATCTATGAGGGAGGCCTATGTTCAGCAGTGGACATTTATAGGCTGTAGGTAATCTGTAGTCTAATCAATTCATTGTATCTACGTATTTATATTTTACTTATATGTAGGTTACAATGTAAAGTTTAAGGCAATCATCTTAATAATTGTTTTACACTTTCTTGTATATAAAAGCCAGTAAAAGCGATGCCGCCACCGGTTCTATTGTAAATGTAACCGACGCTCTTCAAAGTGTACAGGGTGACATGGCTCATGTTTGCATTCGTGTGATTTATCAACGCTTGCGGATCAGGCCCGTCGCAGGCGAAGGTCATCCCCTGATTAAACACGTCATGCAAACAAATTGCTGGGACTCTTTACAGAAACCTTGTTCGAGTGACGATGCTATCGTTTATACATCGCACAGATCATTGCTTTATGTTTGACAATGGCATGAGCGTATCTACGGCGTTCTATTCTCAGTAAATGCGTGGCTATTTCGACAACTTCTTAAGTTAGCGATCAATGAATACAATAGTTCGTTGATATAAAATATACGCTATTGATTGATATTCTTTATATTCTTTTTAAAGTTGGATACTTATCTTTTATTTTTAAACAACATTATAATGACGAGTCTGATAGTTAGTGGTTACTGCAACCTGTGGATATCTGCAGCTAACTTAAAGCAAAGAAAGCTGCAGCTCGGCTCCCAATATTCTTCACAACGGAGTACAACATTGGATTCACTGCTACTCGGCAGTGGAAATATGAAAGAGGATAGTGGGTTATTATCATCCTCTTTCATATTAATGTATTACATAAAAATATGGAAAATGACTTAGTAAATGGGTTTTGAATGAAAACCCTATTTCAAAGCATGTTTGCAGAGATAAATAGGAACATGCTTAGCAATAGGTTGTAAATAATGTAGTTCAAGTAGGTAATAGGTAATATTGTTTTGTGTTTGTATTATTACATTTTAAACAATTTCATGACTTATGAAATATTTACCTACGTACCTACACACAGCTGGGCACAGATCCTTAATAATATAATCGCTTTTCTGAATGGGTTGGAGTCGAGGAGTGTCGTCTACGCTCACGTAATACGTGTCCTTGAGTTAATTACTATCTGAGGATTTATAAAGGCCTATGTTCAGTAATGGACTTGTGAAGGTCTGTAATGAAGATGACGATGATGATGGTCTGAGGTTATATTACGATGTTTTCATAGTACAAGTACAGGGTTAATTTAAGCTTAGAATTACAAGAAATTATTTCACTGGTGTCAGCAGAAATCGAAAAAACCGTATAATACGAGTATAGTAATCTCTATCGTGTCCAACTTTACGAAACTAACTGTAATTGAAAAAAACCATTCGACAAACACCACACAACCTAGCACGTTTGTTGGGGAATGTCATTTAATTAAACCGCTTGTTTGAATGTGTGTTGTCGACATGACAGCGTCATCAAACATGACACCGATGCATTTGCCTGGGCAACCGCGCATGTTTGTGAATCACTCGGCTTTTGTAACGAGTCTGTAGCCGAGCACAAACAATTGCACGCCGCTCTAGCGCAGCCAACGCGTAATAATATACATAGAAAGCCCTCGTAATGTTTGCTTTCGTGTGATTTATTGGCTTCGTCGGATTTAGAGGCACGCACTGGCGGGGTATAGCGTTGGTGTAATGTTACGTACGGCTATTAGGTACACCCCTCTGTGCGATATTGGATCACTGTTCCATCAAGAGAGTTTTGTTAATCAAACTCGCTTATGGAAACTATTATGTTCAGAGCTTAACATGCTTTGCGAACGATGTTACTTTTAAGTTACAAATAATATTTATCCTTTTTGGATTATTTTGAAATTGGAATGCTTTTTATTATTTCTTACTGTCTCTCCTATGTATACAGGCGACATCGAAAGTTTTTAGGAAAACTTTAGCGGACCAAAGTAACAAGTTGTCAATACCTTTTTTCGAAATAGGTAGTCTACTCTAATCCTCCTTGGCTAATATGGAACCACTGAGACGCAGCGCGAATATTTTTCAACAGATAGCTAACAGTAGTTAAAAATGTCTGCAATATCTGCCGGAATGGACTTTATAACGCCTGTATGTTTAACTTAACTCTTATTAGGTGGTAGAAAATTTTAATATTCGTTTAGTAATGTTAATGAACTGTTAGGCTCCTAAAAAACATTGTATTTCGTTATCTATATAGTCCACTAAAGTGAGATAAAATATAAAATTTAAGCTTAGGTATCATGGTGAAACGCAACATAATTTTAAATTAGATATTTTTTTTAGAAACATTAGAGAATCTAATGAAATGACTTATAAAGAAGAAACTGGTCCAGTTTTATCGAGTCGACACATCGCAGTAGTTTATGACGGTCTGAGAAGTATGGTACATTTAGATGTAACAGCATATGAAAGACCGATGCCTTAGGCAGTTTTAAAACAGTTTTCCTTTCCATCTCCTTTTTTGCCTAGGAATTAACTATTTATTTCGTAGAAATAGTTTCTGCCAACAAACAGCAATGATTGCACTACTGTGTTTCGGTCTGACGGGTTTAGAGAGCCAGTAAAATTACAGGCTGTATGGCTTGTCTTAGTTCTCAGAGGCGACAACGCATCTGTAGCCTTCTTTATGTGAAGTTGGCTTCAGGTGTCCATGGACTGCAGTAGCCTGCAGTAGACACTTTTTACTGGAAACGAGGTACTCCATCTTAGTCCTTAAGGGTGACCACGCATCTACATTTTGATTCTTAATCGAGGATAAATGTAGATGTCTATAGGCGCCACAGCATTCACTTATCATCATGCCGGCACACTTCTTGCAACTTTATAAGGCGTAAGTTCGACCTCACATGGAATATTGTCCTCACCTCTGGGCCGGGGCACCCCAGTGCCAGCTCCTTCCACTTGACCGTATCCAGCGCAGAGCGGCTCGAATCTTTGACGACCGAGTTCTTTCTGATCGGCTCGATTCACTGGCGTTGCGAAGGGATGTTGCATCCCTTTGCATTTTCTATCGCATCTACCACGGGGAGTGCTCTGAGGAATTGTTCGGATTAATTCCAGCCGTCAAATTTCACGAACGCACATCGCGGCAAAACTCACAATACCATCCACACCATCTGGATGCTTGGCGGTCCACCACCGTGCATTTTACTAAGAGTTTTCTTCATCGCACAACCTCCTTGTGGAATTGTTTACCACCGGCGATTTTTCCGGACCGATACGACTTAGGGACCTTCAAGAAAAGAGCTTACTCCTTTCTAAAAGGCCGGCAGCGCACTTGCAATTCTCCTGGTGTTGCAGTTGTTCATGGGCGGCGCTAGTCACTTACCATCAGGTGAGCCGCATGTTTGCCCCCTATACTAAAAAGAAGCATATGTTGCTCAATCTATCCGAATATAACTATGTATTTATTGTGCCGTAATGAAGACAGTTGACGGTTTTTCAGAGTCCACATTATTATTAAGCCGGCATTTAACTATAATTGAATAATTGCTGTGAAATTGCGTTTGGAAATAATGGATCTTTTTTGAAATTCAACTTACTAGATTTACGAGTGGTAACAATTAAGTGTCCTGTAAAAATATACGCATGTTCTCAGTTTAGTTCAACTATACAGAAACATTATATGTCATAATGTTTCTGTGTAGTTGACGGCTCGGTAACGTTTATAAGGCGTTGTGGGTTCGAGTCCCACACGGAATAAGTATTGCACTGCCTATAAATAATTGTACCCAATCTGCATGTTTGTCTATGTGAAATTTATTTATGTAAAACGCCTCCACGATATAGGAAACAATCCTAGAACGGGTGTTACGTTTTCTTTTTTTATAAATAAGGTACGTTATGTCTAATTAACATCATAATGACGTGGTGAGTTTAAGGAACGATTAAAATTATCACCTAAAATGTCAAAAGAAGGCATGAAGGTAGCTCGGGCGGCGGTCGACCCGGACAATGAAGAGGAGGGAACGCCGTGTCATCTGCTTTCAACATAATTAAAATCACTTTAAATAATGCCACTAAGCGCCCAACCCCGGCATGGTTTTATTTTAAAAAGTGCTATAAGCATTAAATTTAGTTTTGCGAATGATTATGTCGCGTTCAGACTTTTGCGGATATTAACCGTTAGTACTTTTTGTGAATTATCGCCTGTAGCGTACACCCCCGCCCTTTATAACACGCTTACTCCAATTTTTGAATACTCGGGGTGTTGAGTTGAAGGGATGTCGAGTGGTACAGAAAAGTCTAAATCGTAAGGAATTTAATGATGCGAGGAAAGTGGCCGTATTTTGAGGGGAGTTATTAAGTTAACTGTTGGAAAATATGTTTTTAATGAAACGTATCCCGGTAGCTCTTTATTAAATTTTTCTTGTTTGTTAAGATGCGTAGACATTGTATAAATTACAACTTTTTATTATATTTTCATTTGAATTAAATGTTTGTAATCGAATTTATATTGTTATATCTCAAAATATTTTAATTATCCACAGTGTATCTTCTTTATTTTTTGAATAATTATAATTTATGTTGAGAAAATGAATATAGAAGACTTAACGAAGATATATTATATAAAATAAATATTGTTTGCGAAAATTATTATTTTCGAATTTTGTAGTGCAATCGCAAAGTACAGAAGAACAGGATTTTGTCAAAAAAGAAATTATACGTCAACCTTTTACGGTATATATAACAATTTAAAAAAGATTCTAATTAATTAAAATATTTTATGTTACTAAATATAATGTTATAAAATCGCAGATGCTAAACACATTTACTTAACTAAAACCTATTTTTATACAATAAGGGCACATAGTCCACCTGATGTTATAAATCAAAATAATTAAAATAGAAAGCCTTGTTACCAGTAAAACGGGTCTCCAGTTTTTGCCACTCAGAATACGAAAAAACAGCATTACGCTTCTTTTACATTGGTTTTCTTTGCGAACGTGGCCCTTCCTCGGCCTTTTGTACCCGACCATGCTCCCAATGCCTTCAGGCATCCTTCCATTCCTTACCGGATACGGATGTCATATAATCTTTACTACCCTATCCTCTTAGACATTAACCTGTTATCTTCCATCATATCTTTTCCTTCTATCTCTTTTTTTTTATTCAATGATGGTATGACATTATGATATAATTTCTACTGGTTGGTGATATAACCAAAAAGTTAATACTCAATAATATAATAATAAACAAATATTAGTAACCAAAATAAATAACAGTAATTATTAAAGAAGTATCTGACTGTATAAAAAGTATTTTATTATTATTTTCGTTCAAATATGGTGCAAAAAATAAGAATAAATACCACTCTCTAAACTGTTATCGTCGTAACATTATGTAATCTGTGCTGATACGTTTTGATCTGTATGTAGTTCTGAATATGCTTTCATGTTATGCATGGTATTTATTGCGAATATTTGTAAATTAATCCAGTTATGAAAAATAATCAAGAGTTATGCTGTTCATATAAATAGACGTATGAAACTACTCGAAAGTTCACCGTCTTAAAGGTCCTCATCGAATTAATGACTTTTGGATGGACCTTAAGTGTAATCAAAAGCAACCGATAAAACCTCACGGAGGCGAGCTACCTACACAAAATACATACGTACCAACAACAGAACATAAAGTCCATTCTCAACAAGCCTTATCAGCAGGAATCGGAGAGAAAAACAATCGTAGCAGCATTGGATTCTTTTAATTTATCCGTCGCAGTTATAAATCGGTGTTAAGATTCAGCGGTCGTAACATTTTCTCAATTATCGGCATCGATCTCTACGAGGCCCGACAATAGCTACCGTGCATCGAACACGCCACCTCATGAGCAATTTATAAACCCAAAATCTGCATGTTTAGGAGGACCACACATTTCGATGCTATTCAAAAATAAAAAAGTGACGTTGTTGATGAGATAGGTGCTAATAAAAAACCTACTTTAGGTTTTTTATTATCACAGACTAACTTTAAAATATTTTTATAAAGATTTGAAAATAATATTCAATTTATTAAAAAAATGTATGGCATCGTCTAGATAAAAAAATAGACTTGCACTGTGTTATTGCTCAAAGAACCAGCAAAATTATAAAAAGTAAAAGGCTGAAAAAAATAAGAAAAAGAATTGTAAGTGGCATATATATTCATCATCTTTCAATTTTTTTTTATTTATATCATAACAATATCTCGCAGAGTGATGGTTTAATCAACCAGTCATTAAGGCAGATTGCTCGTATACACGCATTGAGGCAGCGCGGCGAACACTTCCTTGCTCCAAAGACCCTCTCAGAAAGAGAGTCATAGAGAATACCTGTACCCAGCCGTGATACGTACTCGTACTATATCGGTTGTAATTTGTAGCTTTAACTTTTAACTTTTAGGTGCTCTGTGAAAATTACTTTGCCAGTTTACAAGATTTCACTTTTTAGGTTTTGTACCTCAAAAAGAAAAAACGGAACTCTTGTAGGATCATTTTGTTGTCAGGCCGTCCCTCCGCCTGCGTGCCTGTCACGCCCTTTTTCTCAAAAAAGTAGAGGTATGAAGTGGAAATGAATATCAAATACTAAGTACTATATACGGTCTTTTGGAGGTGTAAAAAGTCAAGTCTACCCAAGACTATCCATATCCACCGACCCATATCATGCCGTGGGTTTTGTAAGAAGTCACTGTGTGACCTCAGAAACTCTGGACCTCCGACTTATGGTGGTATAATATATTCGTCTAGCATTTACGTATATATTCAGACCGGTGCGGTGACGGTAAGCTACGATATAATTATGTATAAAACATTTCACGGTACATACTACTACGGTACATTCATGGTACTACAATGGCCACTCACCGACCAAGCTTGCCAAATAAGGTGAACTCCTTCTCGTAAAGAATTTCTTGTTCGACAGTGGACTGTTTCGGGGTGAAGGGAGAAGGAGAAAAAACATACATAAAAACCAACCACGCAGCAGTAAATTATATCTGTCAACCTGTCCTGTCAACCCTAGTGTTGGCGAGGAATCCACCCCCCGTTGCCTAAATAACCTCTGTGGCAGCCGCAATGTATCTGGGGGGAGGGGGCGGGGGTTAATCCGCTGTATTGCGGTGATGCACCAGCGTTAACCGCTGGCCAAAAAACATCAGAGGGCCAAACTCAAAAAGAAGGAGCCATGTCGGGAACACTAACTATATCGACACGAGACAAGCGTGGACGTTTTAAGCGACCTAACACTACGAGCAGTCAGGCCGGTGAGAGCGACGCAGCAGTTTATATATTGCTGCAATTTCACACGGGCGCATCAGCGTGGTCCTTAACAGATCGAGGCGAACTCTTGATGCTGCCATAATTAACTGCAACTTAGCTTAAGCACATTACAAAAGTGCTTGTTTAATTCCATTGCGTACAAAGTTTAATTTTTTTTTATTATGTAACAAGAAAACATTTCATAAAATTGTCGCGACCGTTAAGGGCACGTGGTATGAAAAAGTTACCTCACTCCCTGCAATTGTCGAGTAAAAAGCAGCGGTGTGAATTTTAGAACAACTAACGTGCTCCATTCACGAAATGAACAGTTCGATTTTGTTTATTTATTTTTATGCTTAAAATAAAAAAAAAACTACTTAATAAAAATGATTTCTCTTAACATGACCTAAATATACTTGCTTTTCATTTGAAATAACTTTTACACGGTTTCATTATGGAATCTCTGAAAGATACACGTTTAAATAGCGATTTATGTCATGTTTATGATTCTCTCCTCGAGCCCTATATTATGATTGGCGTTTCTGTTGCATTCTGACACAGTAATTGTCCGAATGTTAAATTTTTATTAAAATATTTTGTTTTTGCGCAATAATTACACTTAGTAGACTGATAGAGGTTCAAAAGTTAGAACTTCTTATAGAATCTTTTATAATTTTGCCTTATGATTTATTACCTTAGAGTTGATATTATTTTGACTGTCTCGTTAGTATAGTGGTCGTAAACGCGGTTGCTGATGATGAATCGAATACTGAGTGGGTGTCATTTATTGTGTTTTTCTGTCAAGAAATTCTCAGTACTCGTAGCAGCCCAGTGTCAGAAAGTTAGCGGTGCATCACTCTTGTGCCTCGGAAAGCACATACAGCCGTTGGTCCTGCGCCTTATGTTTCCCCGGTCGTGTCGGATTACCATTCTACCAGACAATGAGAGTGAGGGAATAGAGATTGCATCTGTGCTTGCGCAAACACTTGGGCACTGTAATCCTGTCCTGCGCAGATGCCTAGTCACTGTTGGCACTGGACGCCGTGACCGAAATTCGGTCTGGAGGACATTATTACTTACACATAACAATAAAATTGGTGACATTGTGGTATGATGATTTAGATGTAAGGATTAGTAAGGATTAGTAAGCTGAAGTGGCAATGGGCCGGCCATATAGCTCGGGGAGGCCTATGTTCAGCAGTGGACTTGTGAAGGGCTGTAATGAATGACTGAATGAATGATTTAGATGTTATTCTGTTATTAAAATATAATTTTATTCATTGTAAATACACTCAACTAATTCAACACAAATAATTCAATTATACTATGTTATTAGGTACTCTAAGATACACAGGTAAAAACTTCAGCCATATAAGTAACATCATCGCCCGGTTTTACGGTAGTAATTATTTTTCATAGAAAAGAGCCCTTCCTAAGTATTAATTGTATTAGAAATACTCAAAAAGAAAGAGAAATAAAGGAATATCATTTTTATTTTAGAGTCTATAAGGAATCTTGATTACACATTGAGATAAACTGTGTAATAGTAAAAAGACTCATACCAATCATCTACGCAAACAGAGAATTTCACCACAATTCTTCACATCTAGCTGCTGAAATAAGCAAAGTACTTTGATACCTAAGCCACTGAAGTATCAATAATAAGAAAATTTAGGACAAAAATCTTTTGGCCGAATGTCATTAAGGGCAAAAGGCTATTAATTTTAATTTTTTTTAAAATAAAAATGAGTATAAATCATGAAAATATTAAGATCATTACGAAATTTTTGTAAATAATATTAAAGGATGAATGTAGGATGTCATGATTATTTTAATATTCATAACCTCGTTATTTCTGTTGTTAGTTTTAAGAATAAGTATTCATTTAAATGTTTTTAAAATCAACTTTACACATTTACGTGTGAGTCGTTTGTAAAGATTTGATGCAAACAGTAAAATCTGACCACGCTCAGACTAACACAAAGGCACTATCTATATTAAACAATGATTCTGACCCTCTCTCCTCTATTACATCCCAACGTGAGATGCTTAACACATTCATATAATCTCACAAAATCACCCTAATCACGACCCGGGCGAAATTTAATTCAATTCCACGTTAATTTACTTATTTGAAAATGAGGGCCGCGGTACAGTTATCAAAGCCGTCCCCCGAGAGTTGGGACCTGAGGGATGATCTGGATAATCTTTTCAGGAATAATCACAACGACCGTGGTGCATTCCAATGATAGTTTTAACAAATATTACGATTTTCAAATAATTATTTCTTATTTTATTTTATTGCGGAGAAGTACAATTTGTGCTAAAATATACTCGTAAAGCTAAAACGTCCACAACAATGCCTAGTGCATATTACGAACAAATAAAATAACGTATTGAATAAACAGTACACCAACTTTTCATTACTTTAATATACTTTGTAATCACATATCGATCGTCTAAACGAAAAATTTTACAGCAAGAAATTATACATATGTAATATAAATCGACAATTTCTTTACACGGCGAGCCGCAATCGTTAATTGTTTGATCTACCACGGCTCGTCAAGGTTAAACGACAAATATAAAATTATTAACTTACTAGCTTTTTAACCGCGGCTTCGCTCGCGTGATCTTCAATTTAGAAACATCATTAAATGCTATTCCGTGCCAAATTTAGCAAAATTCGATCACTGTGTCCCTATGTTAGTTTGTCAAAGATTTTTTTTTAATTCCCAAAGACTATTGGACCTAGATGATTGATATTTGGCATATATATAATATGCTACAGGAACACGTGAATAAATAAGTTTTTCAGAATTGCATTAATATCATGTGTCTAGAAACATCTAAAAAAATTATATTGGACGTGTCTACCGATGTATCCATAAGAAAGATAAATTGTCTTGGAATCAAAATTTATTAATATTATTTACTCTTTACATACATTCATTCAAAATTAAAGTTAATTTAGTTTTAACAAAATAATTTCTCTAATAATACGATATTTGATTCATATCATTGGTCCCATTTAATATTGATTGGCATCATAAAATAGATTTTGATATTTTTTCTACATTCGAGTAGACTTCAAAATTTCATAAATGCAGTTATAATGGTGAATACTACACCTGTACTAAAACAAATTTTAATAAAAATTTTAATAAAAAAACCATCCACGAAATGAACAGTTCGATTTTGTTTATTTATTTTTATGCTTAAGATAACTTTATAAAAATGATTTCTCTTAACATGACCTAAAAATACTTGCTTTTCATTTGAAATAACTTTTACACGGTTTCATTATGGAATCTCTGAAAGATACACGTTTAAATAGCGATTTATGACATGTTTATGATTCTCTCCTCGAGCCCTATATTATGATTGGCGTTTCTGTCTTCACACAGCAATTGTCCGAATGTTAAAACAGTGATTAGATAAATCATGAAATAGCAATGTTGTGTTTAGTTATTAATATCGTTTAACGATCTCTATTCGTTGATTTGGCTAAGCTATATCATGACGTGGTCACAAACAGTGTTAAATATCAAAAAATGGCACCATTTCACGAAACAATTATTTAATGAGAATTTTACAATAATTGCAGGCAGACCAGTTTTAATCAGTTTACATACAGATATAGTATCAAATGTATGAAAATTGATATGTTTTTAGTTCAAAAAAATTTTTATATGAAATAACGAAAACAATAAAAAATTGAACGTTAGGACTTTTAAATAATTTTATAAATCTAATTATTTAAACATATAAATGTAAGTTATTTATATTATTTAATTTATTAGTTACTAAAGGCAAAATATAGGCTTTTTATTTGATGATAGATTGCGCTGTTTTGATAATTAAAGCGTATATCGTCAGCGGAGTTTCAAATTGTTATGCAAAGGTTAAAACTAATTTTAAACTTTATTTACAAATGTGATATGATATTTATTTGAAAAAA
This sequence comes from Parnassius orleans, assembly GCA_029286625.1. Taxonomy (NCBI): domain Eukaryota; kingdom Metazoa; phylum Arthropoda; class Insecta; order Lepidoptera; family Papilionidae; genus Parnassius; species Parnassius orleans. The sequence continues at coordinate 5,530,638 of JAGSMP010000065.1, read as the reverse complement.
CATGCGTCATCCCGCCTATTAACTAACATAATCATATATAATAGAAAATTAACATCTAAAGGAAGAAAAATACTTAACCTTCTTTTTTAAGTTCCGTAATCGGATAAAAAGTAGCCTATAAGTTGCCCCGGGTTACTAACTACCTCATATAAAATTTTATGGAAATCGGTCCAGTAGTTTTTGCGTCAATTAGTAATTCACAGACAGACAGACAGACAGACAGACAGACAGACAGACAGACGGACAGACAGACAGACAAAAATTCTAAAAACCACAAATTTCGCAACAGTATATTAGAATTACAGACACGACTTTTCTACAGATTTATTATGTATAGATTATATTTAAGTAATAATACAAATTTTAATTTCAACGTTGCGGACGAGACGTTGCACCAAAATCGATAATCTCGGGGGAGTGGGATAATATTGAGTTCAGTGATCACATCATCATTACATCAACATCAAATACTCCTGGATGTCGCCGAAACCTGCAACATGACATGGGTGAGTTGTCTAACCGCCGTCCGAACAAGGGAGCGGACGCCGGCTCTGACGGCTAACTCGTATCGTTCGATGTTCTGGGCGGTGAGAACCGCCCAGGGACATAGGTGTACGGTGTGTACGCGGTGTGGAGGGATGTGCGGCGCGCCCGTCTGCGGACTCGCTGCGTCCCATCCTTTGTTGTCCTAACAGTGTTTGTGGCACTAGGTGAATGTGTAGTGTTTGAGTGTGACTGGCCGGCGACATTTCGGTCGTCGGCATCTAGCGGAACAGGGGGTTCGATTAGAACGTTGCGGGGCCTCCGGAGGGTTTGCGTAACGTTAGGAGTCGGAGTGTAGGTGGCTGCGTTTAACACTAGCGGGTTTGGATGTGTCTCGGCCCTCTCGAAATAGCGCCGAGACATATCCTTGAAGTATTCAGAGATCGTCGGAAGTTGACAGTCCCTGTGTAGGTCAGAGTTTCGCTGGTACCAACGAGCTTCGGTGGCTATGCGAATGAATCTATTTTGGACGACTTGGAGGTCGTACAAATGATTATGGTTTACGTGCGCGAAAACTACGCTTGCGTAAGACATGATACGTCTTACGCACGCTTTATAAAGATGGAGTTTGTGTCTTAAGGAGGCGACTAGTGACAAATTTGGCACTGTTGCGGACATTGCGGATCTGTTTCGCTAATGTCATACCGTGCTCAAATTTGACCCTTAGATATTTGGCCGTTGATTGCCAGAGGATCTGGCGGCCGTACAGGGTGATCGTACCGAACTTTTTTTTGGGGTTTCTGATTTGACGATTGAAAGTGAAGATCCTTTGAAAGCGTATTGCTACACTTTTCTCAGGATTCACTTCACTTCTAAAGAGAGTACAATATCTACCATTTTCTTTCCCAATAATTGAACCTGATTTTTTTCCAATAGGTATTTTTTTCCTATTTATGCACATAATTTAGTTAAATTATTTCTCATTTTATTGCATTGATTGGATGTTTTACCTACTTCAAAACAATCCTAAATTAAGTTGCACGACTCAATCTGTGAATGTTGTACTGTACACTTGTTATTGATATGCATATCAGAAAATATAAAAGTGTGTATGTTTTTAAGACAATATTATATATGTATATTGTAAGTGTACTTGTTAGATAAATAAATAAAAATAAATAAATAATTTATTTCAAAATGTTCCTTATATTCTTTTAGTGTTTATATTGTTAATGATTTCTTATATTTATGCGAAAACTACACATTTTACGGATTATTTTATGTTTTTTTATTGCCTAATATAAGATCATAAATATACCCCGGATCTAGAGTTCTGTCAATTAATCATTTGATTTTAAAACGCCCAGTTGGTTTTTGAACACATCCAAAGGGTTCATTCAGCATTCATTCTGCCAGCAGCTGCAGCGCAGTAGATTGTTGGCAACATCCAATGGCGGGAACTTTAATTAAAAAGATTTATTAATTCTATAAATAATTAACGTTAAAAAATTATTGAAAAAATATATTTTTTAATAATTTGTTATCCTTAGTTCATCGTAAAGTTAATAAATTATTTAAGAATATAATGCACATTACCTACGACATTCTGCAAGCTGTGAAAAGCTGCAGCAAACTGAAAATAATTTAAACCTATCTGCGTTCAACAATGAGTCAGGAACGTCGATCTGACCTCGCGATTCTAGCCATTGAAACTAAAATTGCCTTTGAGACAAACTTTGATGAGCAAATAGATTCTTTCGCAGAAAAGAAAGCAGCCGTGTGCAAGCTATAGCAAGATTAGAGAGAAAAAAGTTATCTCAAACACTGGAGAGAGGAGGCGCCACTATCAAGTTTTTGCCCCGGTTAAAAAAATCGTAAATCCGGGGCTGCAGATCATATCGCTTCTTCCAATAAAAAGGACGTGAAAAATTAAACGTGAGCGTTAGAACGTAGTGTCATATCTTCTATATCTATACTTATAATAAATCTGTAGAGGTCAATTCTGTACATGAAATATATTTCCAAAATAACTATCAGGGGTGATTAGTGATCGATACTGATGCCAAAAATGCAAACAGTAAAATTTTTGTCTGTCTGTCTGTCTGTATGTACGTTATAGAAACAAAAACTACTCGACGGATTTTAACGAAACTTGGTACAATCATTCTTCATACTCCTGGGCAGGTTATAGTATACTTTTCATCGCGCTACGATCAATAGGAGCAGAGCAGTGAAGGTAATGTTGGGGAAACGGGAGAAATCACTCCCTTTTTAAGCTTCGTCGCGTGTGCAGCCTTAATGGTTAAAGCTACACAGAAATCATGTATGACGGAAATGTTCTCCTTAAAATTATATAAAAATATCCCATGACAGCATATGTCTATCTTTTATGGTTGACTCACAATAACACGTGTAACTTCCGATAGCTTAGCAGTTCGGAGCTTGATTATAGTTGTCTACTTTACGTTTATAACACTCTCACTCATCCCTAATTAAAAAGTTAACATTATTATCTATTCAATAAAAAGAATCATAGAAATCGGTATAGAAACACCAAAGTTATACATGAAATACGCTAATAAGCCATCGCGCGTGAATACTGAATCATTCTATAAGGATTATTTTTGTAACGGTCGCCGCGCTTGACGCGGCTCGCGGCGGAGGTATAAAAGGCGGGGTCCGAGTGCGAGCTACCTCACCAATTTGGTTTCCGAGCGAAACACTCTTGTCCCCAACAAGTTCACCGTATTGTGGGATATATCCTCAGCGGTTTTATCCTCGCCGTCATAAGACCATCGCGGTCCTTTTCGACATAGCTAAAGCGTTTGATAGAGTCTGGCACGTAGGCCTTATCTACAAACTATACAAAATAGGTCCCCTGATCGTCTTGTTCGTCTCGTGGCCTCCTACTTGAAGGACCGTTTCGTTACAGGCACGAAGGCACGCCTCCTCTTCGCGTCCAATTAAAGCCGGTGTCCCTCAGGGCTCCGTACTTGCCCCTCTTCTCTATATCCTGTACACCAACGACATTCCCATACCGTCGAATGGTGTTCAGCTCTCCCTCTTTGCAGACGACACTGCCCTCTACTGCAAAGGCACATCACTACCCTTTATACGGAACAAGATCCAAAAGTCAGTTAATGACTTAGGAGCTTGGTTCCAAAAATGGCGTATCGATGTGAACCCGGAGAAGAGCTCCGCCGTTCACTTCGAACATAAACGACGCCGCTCCACTACTATTCCTCCAATCCGTATGTTAGGGACCCCTGTCCCCTGGCATACGTCCGCCAAATACTTAGGTGTCACCCTTGACACGAGGCTCACTTTCGAGCCCCATGTCAAGAGAGTAACTCGAAACGCACGATTTTATTTGGGTAGGCTCAACAGTATGTTGGGCCGACACAGTAAAATGTCCCTCCGCAATAAGCGAACCCTTTATAAGGTCTGTATAAGACCAGTAATGACATACGCAGCCCCAATTTTTGCTCACGCAAAACCTAAAACCCTGTACAAACTCCAAGTTGTACAAAACTATTTTGTCGTCGGGCTACGAACGCACCCTGGTACGTCCGTAACGCCGACCTCCACCGAGACTTAGAGCTCCCCACAATACAACAGTTCCTAAAAACACTCTCTGAGAACTTCTTCAAAGCCTCAGAATCTCACTCTAATCACCTTATTCGTGAGGCAGCTTCCTATGCAGCCCCACTTCCTCTCGCTATCGAGTCCGAAGACCGAGAAACTCTTTCTCGGACCCCCAACCAGCTGGCCGACCTAAACTGCCTCTTGGCGGCTCAGGCCAAGCCATCTTCCAATGTATAGCATGCCCTAATTGGGCGAAACTCAGCGGCTAATCACCGCCTGCGCCCCTTTCCTTAAGGGGTTGCATCACATCTCGGTAGAAAGGCCACTATGGCTAATACCGCCCCAAGGTGGTGTTTAGTGGGTAGGCACTTAGGTTGTTAGGTTAGTCACAGTGAGTCCCACATAACCACGCAGCCGGCTGCGTGGTTATGTGGAGAGCATTCACCACCTCCCTCCCCGCTTCCGGAGGGTGCCTTGCATTGGGCGCAAAAAAGCGCGAGCTTCATACAATATTTGGCTGTTGATGCGAATAGCCGTTCAAAGTGTTCGACCTTATTGACAGACAATAATTGATTTTAACAAACCGTGCTTATCAGCGCGACTTTTAGTCTACTCTTACGTTTGATAATTTATTTTAGATTTCTTTGGTTGTTATTTTATAAAATAGGTATTAGTTATTTTGGTAGTGTTTAAATATTTCTTAGTATTAGCTTAATTATGAATTAAACTTTTTATTTATTTAGCTGTAGTTTTAAATAGATACCTAGGTATCAAATAGGTTATTTCATTCTATTAGACGTAGTTTAGGTACCTACTTATATATTTTAAGAATTTAATTTTGGATTTAAGGATTTATTTAGGATCCGTTTTATTATTTAAGTAGGCATTTAGATTTTTTTAAGTGTATGGTAGCTATAGTTAGGACCTCTAACGTAGATTATTTTGTTAGGTAACTGAATGCCGTCGATTAAAAATAAAATACACAATGCCACCTAAAAAACGATTATCTTTATCTCGAAATTCGAGAGAAGCTAAGAGAATGAGAAATGTGCGTTCTCAAGAATCGGCAGAGGAAAGAGCACATCGGTTAAACTCTATGAGAGTTAGTGCCTCAACTTCTCGAGCCAATGAAAGCTCTCCAGAAAGAGAGATGCGATTAGCAGCTGACAGAGCGAGACGAGCTACATCACGGGCGTCTCAAAGTTCTTCTCAACGAGAGCTAAGGCTTACCATTGACCGAGAACAACATGTGTTATCCCGAGAAGCTGAAACTGTTTCACAACGAGAATTGCGGCTCACAGCTGACCGCGAACGGCATACATTATCTCGCGGGTCCGAAACCTAAACTGAGAGGAATTACGTCTCACAGCTGATCGCGAACGGCATGTACTATCCCGTGAGTCCGAAACCTACACTGAGAGGGAATTACGTCTCACAGCTGACCGCGAACGTCATATTTTATCTCGAGAATCTGAAACTTTTACCCAATATGAAGACCGTTTGACAAATGATAGGGTGCACCATAATATTATTAGATCTCTTGAAGATGAACATGAGCATGAACAACGACTAGATTCGGGACGCGAATATTACAATTATTTGAGACAAGAACGATTAATAAGTTTGTCTAATGAAAGATTAAGAATTGAAAATATTCGGTCTCTTGAAACGGGCGAACAGCGAGAGGCCCGTCTTACTGCAGACAGATTTCGACATAGTCTTAATGACTTAGATGTACACATAGAAGATCAATCTACAAATTCGGTGGCGTGGTCCGACAAATATAAAAGTGGGTTTGCTTATAACCTCACAATTGATTACAGATCATCTTCTGTAATAGGCGATATGAACGTAGTATGTTCTTTTGTAATGCTTCAAAGTGGAGTAAGGAGTAGGCTGGTTTCTGTTGTTCTGGAGGTAAAATAAATTTGCCTTCGTTCGAAGATCCACCGAACCTTTGAAGTCACTACTTTAGGGAACATGTGCAATCTAAACAGTTCTTAGACAATATTCGCACTTATAATAGTGCGTTTCAAATGACATCTTTGGTGCCCAACAAATCTCAGAAGGTCCTTTCATGCCTACTTTTAAGATACAAGGTCAGGTTTACCATTTGATAGGATCCCTTTTGCCTGAAGACCAACCTAAATTTCTTGAAATATATTTTGTATCCGACTACAATGAACAGTCGAATATAAGAAATCAATATTTCCGAATATAAATACCGAACTTATTTCACAACTTCAGAACATGTTGCATCAGGTTAATTCGTATGTATGCAGTTTTAAATCGGCATTAGAAGTTCTTCCTCAAGATGGTGATAACAATTATAAAATTGTTATAAATGCCGATAGTCGTTCAACTCAGGAACACCCTGGGCATTATAACGTTCCATCCACGAATGAATTTGCTGTAGTATTGGTCGACCAGGAATGTGGTAGGCGTGATATCGTTATCCGTTCCAGAGACAATCGTTTGCAACGTATTTACGAAACCCACAGGGCTTACGACAGTTTGCAATATCCTTTGATATACTCTCGAGGGGAAGATGGTTATAATTTCGCTTTATACCAAACTGATCCGCGTACAGGCGCATCTAATTATAATAAAAAGATGTCATGCCTTCAATTTTATTGTTACCACTTGCAAGTGAGACGGAATAGATTTGTATACTTTCAACGTTTTCGTGGCTTATTCAATCAGCTTATTGTTGACATGTACGCAAAAATTGAAACCGAAAGATTAGTTTATATACGATCTAATCAAAGGCAGCTGCGCGCTGAAGAATACGTGCACCTTCGCGACGCCATGCAGCAAGATAATGATACGGTGAATATGGGCCGTTTAGTTATTTTACCTTCTTCTTTACTGGTGGTCCACGCTACATGCACGAACGTACTCAAGATGCTTTTGTTACGTAAGAAAATATGGACGTCCCGACTTATTTATTACTGTAACTACCAATTCCAAGTGGGATGAAATCACTCAGGAGCTTATTGAGGTCAAGCACCGCATGACCGCCATGATATTATCGCAAGAGTTTTCATTTAAAATTAAAATCAATGATAGATCTACTTACCAAAGATAACATTTTGGAGATGTATTGTGTTATATGTATAGTGTTGGGTGGCAAAACGCGGCTTACCTCACGCACATATCCTGCTTTGGTTAAAAGATAAGGTTCGACTTAATGATGTAGACAGTTCAATCAGTGCTGAAATTCCAGATCCGATTGCAGATCCCGTGTTATACGATATTGTTAAAACTCATATGATACATGGTCCATGTGTTTAACGGGAATGCTCCTTGCATGCAAGACGGTCGTTGCACTAAAAGATATCCAAAAGCATTAGTGGATGAAACTGTAACAGGACATGATGGATACCCATTATATCGTCGCCGTTCAAGAGACAATGGTGGTTTTACTGTTGAAAAGCGAGTGTCTGAACAACAGGTTACTTTAGATAATAGCCTGTGATGTCTAGAGCATTTCAAGCTCACATAAATGTTGAAATGTGTAATAGTGTAGAGTCAATAAAATATATTTGTAAGTATATTAACAAGGGCAGTGACCAAGCTACATTTGCGTTGAGAAATGAACATGATGAAGTTACTAGATTTCAGTCAGGCAGATATATCAGCTCTTCAGAAGCTGTGTGGCGGATCTTAAGTTTCAACATTCACGAAAGATATCCACCTGTGACTCATCTGGATGTTCATCTTGAAGGTGGTCAACGTATATATTTCAACGCCGAAAATGTTACAGAACGATTAGAGAACCCTAGACAAACAACTTTATTAGCATTCTTTCGACTTTGCTAAACTGATGATTTTGCAAAATCTCTTTGGATGAGGAAGTTCCATCGTATTATACCTACGATAAGCAACGAGGTGTCTTTAATCGTAGACGCCGTGGCAGGCCTGTAGATGGCGAGTCAGGTATTTTCAAAGAACATGTTCTTGGTAGAGTGTATACCGTTCATCCTAACAACGCTGAGTGTTTCTATTTGCGATTATTATTACATACAGTGCGAGGACCAACATCATTTAAAGATTTGAGAAAAGTAGACGATGTTGTTTATCCAAATTATCATGCAGCTTGCCAAGCGCGTCGTTTGCTTGAAAATGATCAGCATTGGGATGACGCTTTAGCAGAATCCTGTGTTAGTGATAATCCACGACGGTTACGCCATTTATTTGTAACATTACTCACATTTTGTAATTTGTCAGATGCTGTACAATTATGGGAAAAATATAAAGAAAAATTTGCAGAAGACTTTCTTGGAATATATCTCACAATGATAAAGGCGCAACTAATGATAATTTCCGTGATCTTGCCATAAACCTGTGCTTATTAGCTCTCCAGGAAGACTTAACAGCAGTAGGCGGTAAATCACTCTGTGAATATGGTTTGCCAACACCAACCTCACTCGGAGAGGTTACCAATAGGGAATATTCTGCAGAGATTGGTTACAACTCAATGGAACTGCTGACAATATTAGAAAACGGTGTCCCAATGATGACTGCAGAACAACGTTCAGTCTATGATCACGTGTGCGAGAGTGTTCAGAATAATTTGGGAACAATATGGTTTCTAGATGCACCTGGAGGAACTTATGTTCGAAATCAGCGTAAAATTGCTCTTGCCGTGGCTTCATCAGGTATAACTGCAACATTGCTACCAGGAGGTAAAACTGCTCACACTATGTTTAAAGTACCAATTGATTTAGATCGCACGGAAAGTCCAACCTGTAGTATTTCAAGAAATAGCGACAAAGCTAAGGTATTACGTGGTGTAATTTAATCATATGGGATGAATGTACGATGGCCCACCGAAAAGGTATAGAAGCGGTAGACAGAACTTTAGGGATATAAGACAAAATGATCGACCAATGGGCGGTATCACGGTTTTATTTTGTGGTGATTTCCGACAAACCTTACCGGTAATACCACGGGAACCCGAGCTGATGAGTTAGGGCCTAAAAGCTCTTATTTGTGGCGTGATATACAATCGGTACATTTGACTATAAACATGCAGTGAGAACTGGAGATAACCCGGATGATCCTCAATTTTCGGATAAATTATTAAAGATTGGGGAAGGTACTATCCACAACTACACCAAGGAAAACTTATTCTGACGCCTGAGTTATGTTGTATAGTGTAATCCCAACCACATCTTATATCGTCAATTTACGGTGACGTAACAATTATATTAAATAGGGACAATTTTGGCTATGCGAAAGATCCATTTTAACTCCTCGCAATGACCAGGCATCTGAGATTAATAACAAAATACTGTCGAATATACGGGGAAAGCAAAGTTTATAGTTCAATAAATAGAATGGTCGATGAACAAGAAGTCACTAACTACCCGATAGAATTTTTAAATTCTTTAAATATGCCGGACTTCCTTCTCATGAAATTTGTTTAAAATTGGCATTCCGATTATTCTGCTCCGAAATTTAAGACCACCACAACTTTGCAATGGAACTCGGCTAAAAGTAACCCAGTTGCAACAAAATATAATCGAGGCTCAAATTTTAACAGGTTGCGGTGCAGGAGAAACCGTCTTTATTCCCAGAATTCCATAATACCAAATAATTTTCCATTCCAATTTAAAAGAACGCAATTCCCAGTATCATTGTGTTATGCAATGACAACTAATAAGGCTCAAGGCAGACTTTTCGTGTTGCTGGAGTAGATCTCGGTGTCAGTTGTTTCTCGCATGGTCAGTTGTACGTCGCTCTTTCCAGGTTAGCAGTTCTAGAAATCTTTATGTTCACGTGCCGGACGGGTCAACTTTCAACATAGTTTACCCGGAAGCTTTGCGCTGAAGTATTTTTGTTCTATAAGTACTTAAGCCTCATGTGAACGTGATCTAAACAATATTACCAATATATTAACTTAATAACACACAAGGAGTTACACTCCATCCAAAGCCCAGCGACACTATAACATATATAGGAATGACGTCTTAGCAAAAGTTGTTTAGTCTGATGGGCATTTCCTGTTGACTTACAAAATGAAAGATCTAGAACGTCTCGAATCGTTTCGCGAATCACGTTGTTTTCCGTCCCAGGCTCTTAGAATTAAACATCAGACGTTTCAGATCTTCGATTTTGACAACCCTGTTGTCGCTGGCATAAGCAACAGGATCCGCATGAAGTCCCGGGCAGAAGCTAGTGTGTAATAAATGCTAAGTAGTGTGCTAGGGTATATACTCTTTGGCGAATGTTTAACGTTGAAGTTATCTGTCATACACTATCATTGGAAAGTTGCATTTTATCACAGAGCATTTTATGTACTTACTAGCGATCCGCCTCACCTACCAAGTCCAATTATGAATCCAAACCATCCAGTGACCCAATCAAACACACACAAAAATTTCATCAAAATCGGTCTAGCCGTTTAGTAGTTCAGATACAAAACACACGTACACAAGAATTATATATATAAAGACAAACATAAGTTTTAAAGCTATTAGATATTTATTGTTTTAGAGTTTTAGGGCAAGGAAATGTCCGCTGCGGTGCCCCAACGCGTGTTGGCGAACTTCACATAACAAAAAATTTTTTTCATTTCTCAGTCATCCAGATTTTCTCACGATGTGTTCCTTCACTGCCGAGCAACAGCAACAATTCCATTGGTGCCGGCGGGGATCGAATCCGGGATCCTTGCGTACTGTGACAGAAAACGCTTAGCCCCTAAGCTACCACGACTCTCTTATTTCTGAGCTTATTGATTAGCATTAACATATTATAATCTTTACGGTGAACTGATGCATGTTACGTAAGACCATCATTGTTTTGTAACTTTCAGAGAACTATGTGTTTATGTGTACTAAATACGTCAATTTGAGGTAACTTTCTTTATGTCACTCAATACAATAATGGATTTTTTCAGTTAATACCTTTATCGTTTGTCGTTTGAACAAAAGTTATTAATAAAATCGTAATTTTCAAGCTTGTGTATAGATCATTGTCTTATATATTACTCTTTTTTACTTTATGATAAATCAAAATATGTGAAGTAATATTAATCTTTAATGATTAATCTATTATGATAATTAGGTAGAAATATATTTTATATTATTTATTTATTTTTATTTCATTTTCATTATTTTTATCGTCAAATTACAATAATTATTGCGATTAGGGATTGCAATCCAGCAAAGTGGGATACAGCAATCCAGCGGGATCCCGCAACAGCTGGCAGATCCGCATACGAATCCGCAAGCATCAAATCAGGTAAATTAATTCAAATTTGCATTTTAAACTGATGGAATGTGAGAAGTATTTGATATTTTTTAAGGAAGTATTTGATTTGATGTTTCACTACTATTATTAACTATTATATTATTTATTAACTATTAAACAAAGAAGTGTGGAGGCAGAAAAACCCTTTTCGGCCGTTGGTTGTTGGTTACATATATGTACTAGTTCTATAAGAAGTAGATTGGGAGGTAACACTATTGACACTATTTGTTTTTGAGATCATATTTCCAAAAAGAGAAGTAAACGTGATGTTTATAAATTTATTACATTTTTTGATGGATTCTTTACCTTAGTCAGAAAAATTAAGACAATTAGTAAACTTAAACTAAATACATATGACACTCTAAATCTCTGAATAAATAAGACTGATTATAATTATCTCAGATACACATTAGAAGTAATATATTATTTAGTTAACTAGAGTACAAAAACTGCAAAATTACCAAATAATTGATATTTGTTATAGTTTTTGAACTTTTTATCAGTAAATAAGTAGTCAAACAGTAAGATAATTAGTAATTACTCAATTAGGTGCAGTAAGATATTCTTGATTTTTGTAATTTTTAATTAACATTTGATATACCATAACAAAGAATATTAACTTAAATAAAAAAAAAACTATAACCTTTGCTCGATATAGCGGGATCCCGCTGGATTAATGTCAATTCAGCAAAAATCCGCTGGATTGAAAACAGTGCTGGATTATAGCTGGATTGCAATCCCTAATTGAGATAGACATGGTTTTTAAAATCGGGAAGGCGGATGTCACGCTTTCGAAATAATTAGATTTTTCATGAACACGCACGCGGTAAATCAGCACATAAAATTGCGAAAAATAATTTCAGTGAGACCGACGACGAAGGAATTTGTGTTAAGGCATTGATGTACATATTTTGTATATCAATGCTTCTACCCACGCAAGCTTGGAGATATTCATCATTATAAGGTTCAATAATTGAATGCACATACTCCTTTCTTTTTCTACAAGCACATAATAAATAATAGTAGTACGTACCACAAGCCCTATAGCTTCGGTATTCTATACTATCTCTATTCAGATTTGGGCACCCCTATGACACTAATATCACCAGCTATGTCTGTAGCTTACGAAAGTATTCAGAAGTCATCACCATGGACAAACTACATACTGTAAGCGGTACTTACATTAATTTAACACTGTTTTGAATGTCAGTTGACTGAATTACTTTTAGTGGTGTTTATATATATATATATAGGTTGTAGAGTTTCGTTTCTGTCTAGGAATCCGCCTGTAACCTGTGTTAGTACCACCACACCCTCTTGATTTCTTTTATTCTCAAGCGGCAGATTTTCAAAACTGTGTCACGGTTTGAAGAGTAAGATAGCGAGTAATAATAGAGACGTAATAATAATTTTATTTAATCTATTATTGGTGATAAGTTATCAACAATAAGAAATAAAATAAAAATATCACTGATAACCCATCTGTGGCCTTCTTCGTTTGTAGTTGGTTGGCATCCATGGGCTGCAGTAGCCACGTATTATTATATTATAAAAGAAATAAGCTTTATATCTTAAATGCTAATTTTTGTCTCTCATTGTGATGCAAATGTTTCGTAGTAAAATTAAATAAATTATTTTCTAAAATTTCTCTTTAACTAACACGAAAGTTTGACTTTTAAATTACGAATGAAAATGCAAATTTTTATATATTTTATTATACTGGTACTAAAAACAAAATTATTTTAAAGTCAATTTGAAATACAAATATTTTGTTAAAAAGTTTTTAACACAATTGTTAGTATCTGTTGATAACAACGAAAGGCTTTTTATAGAAAAATGGTGACAAGCGAGCACATAGTGCACCTGATGGTAAGTAGATGCTGTGGCGCATAGACGTCTATATCTATCCTCCATTAAGAATCAAAACGCAGATCCGTTTTCACCCCTTAGGACATTTTGTTTTTATAGGAGAGGGGGTAAACGAGCATGCGGCTCACCTGATGGTAAGTGACTACCGCCGCCCATGAACAACTGCAACACCAGGGGAACCAGAGGAAATGCAGATGCGTTGCCGGCCTTTTAAAAAGGAGTAGGCTCTTTTCTTGAAGGTCCCTAAGTCGTATTGGTCCGGAAAAATTGCTGGTGGTAAACTATTCTACAAGGAAATTGTGCGAGGAAGAAAACATCTTCTAAATCGCACAGTGGTGGACCGCCAAACATCCAGATGGTGTGGATGGTATCGGGAGTTCTGCCGCGATGTGCGTTCGTGAAATTTGGCGGCTGGGATTAATCCGAACAATTCCTCAGAGCACTCCCCGTGGTAAATGCGAAAGAAAATGCAAAGAGATGCAACATCTCTTCGCAGCGCCAATCGAGCCGATCAGAAAGGACTCGGTCGTCGACGATTCGAGCCGCTCTGCGCTGGATGCGGTCAAGTGGAAGGAGCTGGCACTGGGGAGCTCCAGCCCAGAGATGGGAACAGTATTCCATGTGAGGCCGAACCTGCGCCTTGTAAAGTTGCAGGCGTTGTGCCGGCATGAAATACTGTCCCGCTCTGCTAAGCACGCCTAGCTTTTTAGAGGCCAATTTGGCCTTCTCTTCCAAGTGACCACGAAACTGCACGTCACTCGATATGTCGACGCCGAGGATTCCGATACTGGCTGAGGCAACAAGGGGAGTGCCTTGAAACTGAGGAGATTCGACAAAGGGGTTCTTTTTAGCGGTAAACACGCAAACTTGTGTCTTCTGAGGATTAAACTGGACTAGATTTAGTCGCCCCCAATCCGAGACTTTGTTCAGCAAAGACTCGACTTCAGACACACGTTTGTTCAGTACTCGGCGGCGTTTTCCCGAGAAATATTGCCACGACCGGTATATAGAGCATCACCAGTGCTGTCATCCGCAAAGCAATGAATGTTACCGGTTTGCAACATATCATTGATATGCAGAAGAAACAGCGTTGGTGATAGCACGCAGCCTTGTGTAACACCAGCGTTAATAGGCTTGTAGTCGGAGCATGCACCGTCTACAACGACCTTGCTGCTCCGATCTGCAAGAAAGCTGGTGATCCAATTGCACAATTTCTCGGGAAGCCCATAGGAAGGGAGCTTCGAAAGAAGCGCTTTGTGCCAAACCCGATCGAAAGCCTTCGCAATGTCCAAACTAACGGCCAATGCCTCCCTTGGACTCTACTGCCTCCGCCCATCTATGAGTCAGGTAGACCAGAAGATCACCAGCTGATCGACACCGACGAAAACCGTATTGGCGGTCACTAATCAGCTGGTGATCCTCAAGGTAGCGCATGAGCTGGCAGTTTATAACGGACTCCATTATTTTGGAGAACAAGGGGGTGATAGCGATAGGCTTGTAGTTGGACGGATCTGAGCGGTCGTCTTTATTAGGGATCGGGTGCACCAAAGCTGTCTTCCATGAGTTCGGGAGTACGCCTAGGGAGTAGGAGTACCGGAAAAGACGCGTTAAAACCGGTGCCAACTCCGGAGCACACGTCTTCAGCACAATAGGTGGGACTCCATCAGACCCACTCGACTTGTTGACGTCCAGGGAGAGGAATGCTTTACGCACCGAGCGCTGTGTAAACAGCACTTCCTGCATGGAGCACTCACACCGCTGTATGGTCGGCGGTGTGTTCCCCCCGTCAGCAAGAGTCGAGTTGGATGCAAAAAGGGAGCCTAAAAGGTCGGCTTTCTCTTTTGCGGCATGGGCCAGTGAGTCGTCCTCCCTGTGCAGAGATGGTAGTGATGGCTTACAGAAATTCCCTTGGACAGCCTTGGCGAGAGACCAGAAAGCACGGGTTCCCGAAGGAAGGCGAACTAGTTTCTCGTCAATTATGCCTATGTGCTCTGACTTTGCCTTGGCAATAACTCTTTTGAAGGACCTGGAGGCGAAGTTATACTTCTTTTTAAGCATGCTGGTGTTTACATCCCGAGCCGCCGAAGCCTCAGCCCAGACCTGATAGCACTACTGCTTACTGCGTAATGCAGTCTTACAGGAGCAACCAAACCAAGGCCGAGATCTGCCTCCGATGCGTAGCATAGATGATGGATAAATAGTTCCATTCCCTGTGTCTATCAGTTCTCACATCAGTGACAGAGTCAGCAACAGCGCTGGGATCATCCGGCGAGAAGCAAACCCACCCCATGGGTAGGATGCAAAGAAAGACCGCATTCCGTCCCAATCCGCCGACCTGTAATGCCAAATACGGCGGCAACCTGCAGAACGCAACCGCGAGGGGAGCGTGAGTGGCACCACACTCCGGTTCAGACTATGGTCCGAAGAGCCGAGAGGGGCATCGACGGAAACCTGATATCATGAGAGGTCAGCAGAAGGTCCAACAGGGAAGGTGTATGATCCTTCACATCTGGAATCCGCGTAGGCGAAGTAACCAGTTGTGTCAGATCATATGCCAAGGCAAAGTCATAAACAGATCTTTACGCATGATCGGTTAAACGTGAACCGAGCCATTCGGCGTGGTGGGCGTTAAAATCGCCAAGGATCACGATCTCTGCGGATGGGACCTGTTGTAGCAAGGAATCTGTAGCCATTTGGACGTGGTCGATGAGTCGGTCTGTTTCGGCATTACCGCTATGGGACCTATAGAGGCACCCGTAGATGCGCGGATGGTCGTCGCTACCTACGCGTAGTCAAAGGATTGACAGGTCCGAACCTTCAAGACTGCCGAGGCGTCGAGAACAGATGTCCTCTCTTACGTATACGCAAAACTCCAGCCCGAGGCACAAAGGAGTGTTCCAATTTGTACCCCGGGTAGGAGAGATACGAAGTATCAGCCGGAGAGGACACCTGAGTCTCGGTTAGAAAGAGCAAGGCCGGCTTCCCGTCTCGAGATGGTAGTGGACGGCGTTTAGGTTCGAGTGAAGTCCCCTGATGTTGCAGAAATTCACGGATAGCGTGGCAGGGGTCGCCTTGGTCTTGTTGCTCAGTTTGCCCCGGGCATTTATTGTTTTGAGCGGAAATTTGCCCCCCCCCCCCTCAGAATACGCGGGGCAGTCTGAGCACCCACGCTCAGGAGTGGAGTAGCATGGTCGTGGATGCTCAGCGAGGGATTCTCCAGGGGTGCTGATACCCTCCTGGGGTAGTCTATGATTTAATTCCGCTACCATGTTGAATGGGGGGGGGGGAGAATTGGGCCTCCGGTCACCTGCACTCACCAGACGAAACGCAAAAGCAGAGCTTCCACTTCACTCCGGTATTCTGTGAGGTCGTGGTACTAACCCGGCTCGAGCCGGCCCATACGTGCAACAGCAAAAGCTGCTGCGTGGCTCTACCACCGTTAAACATACATAGATAAAATACCTTGTCTTCAATGCCACTACAATCACCATACGAAACATTCATGGTTCTACAATAATATAGCTGCAGTGTGGCTCTCTACCATCATCAATAATAAACTTATTGTCATCAATTTAAAACTTAGTGTCTTCGTGAAAAGTTTTTGAAAGTAGTATTAGATGATTTATGACTTGTTTTAGTTACTCTCTGTCACCACTTACGATACCTACGGGATGATATGGGAGAGCAGCAGAGTAATTATTTTATGTCGCCACTACACGACGATTGTACAATATCTAGGTATTAGGTATCCACATTTAATAATTCAGTCCGACGTATATCACACCGTTTTAGTCACAGTTCCTCATCATAAAGATTAGGAGTATCATTAGGTATTATATTTAATCTTCAGATATCACTAGCTTACCTTTCTCTTATTTACAATATTTTTCTAATCTTTTACTAAGTTTCCAGTTAGAGCAACATAACGAAATGAAATGGAATTATAGACTCTCTCAAGTCGCCAATATTTGGCGAAAGTACATTACTTACATGTCTTTTTTAACCCAAACCCCAAAGCGTTTTTTTATGTCAAAATATTAACGCACGGGTATTTAATTTTAAAAGTACTCATCAAATAAAATAGAATGCTGCAGGCCAAGTTCTTGCGAGATAGCTGTACGCTCATTTTCGTAATTTACACGAACTGCTTTGAGCTAGTTTCGGGTTTTCTCTATTAGCAAAGCTTTGATTAGCTTTTTTTAGCGTTACCTTATGGAGTAGAATTAAAAATCGGTACTATTATAATTTTTGAAAATTTGTTATGTTTGTTCTGTGATTATATAATAGATCGGTGGAAAAATTTCTTCGTATTTTGTTTGTATAAAATTGAAGAAAAATCTCTTTGGTTGTACTGTTTGTATCTGGCTGGTTTTTATATCAATACATAAAAAGAAAAATGAGTGAATCTAACGAAGAAATTCGACACATTCTGAAGTTATACAAAAAAGAGGAAAATGAGACTCAAGCCGCGAAAAAAATTTATGACGTTTATGGACCTAATGCAGTGTCAGTAAGGCTCGTATTAATAAACGTTACTCGGCTCAAGTATACGCACTTGAGTACAATCTTGAGGTTATGATCTTATTAATAAACATATCTGAAGATGCAGTTTAGGTTTACCATATCAGCTGAGTGCCACACTGATTAATAAACGAAACTCGACTCTCAAGTATGTATACTTGAGTGCAAGTCACAGAACAGTATTCCTAAGTACAGCGTTTTGAGATACTGTTTTTATGTGTTTATTAATTAGCAACGATCTTGAGATGCTGATTTCGTAATGAGGGCGTATCAAATGATTACGCACTTGAGTTTGTCGTTGAGTAACATTTATTAATACGCGCCTAAGAGTAGCACAAAGTTGGTTCAAGAGTATTCAGTCCGGGAATCTTGGATGTCAAAGATGCAGTTCGCTCTTGTCGCCCTCATACGGATAAAGTTGATGCCATTTTTGAAAAAGTGGATCATGATCGGCATATTAGTAGTTGCGACATAGCCGAGGAATTGAGGACTGACCACAAAACAGTTTTGACCCATTTGAAAAAGTCTGGCTATACAAAAAAGCTCGATATTTGGGTACCACACGAGCTCACTGAAAGAAACCTAATGTATCGTGTACTCATTTGCGATTCTCTTTTGAAACGTAATGAAACCGAAAATATTTGAAAAGATTGATCACTGTTGATGAAAAGTGGATCACCTATGACAAGAACATGTGCAAAAGATCATGGTCAAAGGGTAGTCAAGCTCCACAGACTGTAGCGAAACCCGGATTAACACGCAATAAGGTGATGCTGTGTGTATGATGCGATTGGAAGGGCATCGTTTATTATAAGCTTCTACAGCCGAGCAAAACCCATCGATTCGGATCTCTACTGCTAACAACTAATGAGACTCAAGCTAGAAATTGAGAAAAAACGGCCAGAATTGATCAACAGAAAAGGAGTGGTCTTTCGTCATGATAACACCAGACCACTCACATCTTTGGCCACTCAGCAAAAATTGAAAGAGCTTGGTTGGGAAGTGTTAATGCATCCACCATATAGTCCTCACCTTGCACCCTCAGATTCTTACCTGTTTCGGACTCTTCAGAATTCTTTGGGTAGTGTTAGGTTAACATCAAGAGAAGACTGTGAAAACTAATTGTCGCAATTGATCAAATATCCCAAGATTTCTACTGCAACGGGATTATGTCACTACCTACAATAACTGGCACAATAGCAAAATGGCACATATATGTTATAGTTAAATGTAATTAAACTTTGAACAAAAATGTCTTGAATTTGTATATAAAATACGAATAAACTTTTTCTCCGACCTTATATAAATATGTTTTCGTGGGATCACTTCAGATCAATTCACGAGGAAAAAAACCTTATTTCGTGGTCAGTCCGAATATATAAAGACATTTATGGTTTGACGCCCCCAAATCGAGATTCAGTTAAGTTTCAAAACAGTCGTAAGTGAACACTTTATAAGTTCCGACATTTAATTTTGAAAATAACATGAATACGATTTAAATAAAATACAATACTGATTAAGTAAAGCGACATAAAATCAACGTGTTGTGGCGACATACGAGAATCCACTATCCCATATCATCACGTGTTGTAAAACGCGACGGAGGAAAACTGAAACAGGAGATGGGTAGTAGCATCCTCCTGACAACAACTAAAAAAATACAGTTGACAACACGCCTGTAGGGCGTGGCGACTACGGAATATGTTCAGCAGTGGATATTGTTATGAATATCACAATATCCACTGCAGTGACGAAATAAAAAAAAATACAACAAAAACTGTTAAGATAATTTTTTTTTATCTTGGTGTTCGAATTTAATCTTTTAACCAATTGTTGTTTGTGAAAATCCTTGTTTAAGTTTAAATTTTGATGAACGTTTTACAAATGTTTAGTCATTAATCGTTAATTTCTTATTATGCGAGTTAGATACAAACTTTAGATCGTCGGTCGGCTCGACCGGGAAGTAACCACGCTTTCTCTGAATACCATCGTAATAGCACAGAATTAATAATAGTTACGTAATAGTAACATAACGCTGTGTTTTCTATCATGAGTAACGTAAACGGGAGATCCTTGTTACTGGTTACCAGCATACTATTTCAATATTTACCGGGTATTTTATAAGCTTAAGTGGTTCGGTTGATTTTAGTCGATATTTCGATAAATTAATTTTGTAGGAATAATAGGACTACCGACAAAACGATATGGTGCTCGCTTAATTCGTATTATAATGAGCGTATAATTTTTTATTTATTATAAATATTGATGACTGACGTCGGGTTTTCACAGAGTATTTACTTATTTAGGTATAGCAAAATATTCATAACAGGAAACATTTTATAAATAACATTTATAATTAAAGGCTACATTGATTACCCCTCACACACTGATCGAATTTGAATACTACTTTTTGCTATGAAATTTTGCTTATATTAGTAATAGCTATACAGCAAACTAACTTATTATGAATCGGGCAGTACTAGTGTTGCCGCTACAAAGGCTGTGTTACCTCCTCCGTCCTTTCACAGAGTATTCGCGAAGAATCAATCACGTCAGACTCTACGAAGCCAGATTGTATTTATAGCTAATGGACGTGTAGGCGACAGAGTGGCTCTAAGCTGCCTTATCGATGTCATCTATTACTAATGCCGCATTCAAAATTTCTAGTAAAGTTAACAGTAATGCCTCATACAGAATAAGTTTTAAGTTATCGCGATACCATCGGGTGACTTATTATCGCTATTTTAGTCGGTAGCGCTATTAAGTAACGTAACTAATAGATTTATGTCGTATATTTTATACGTTTGTGTGCACAGGAATGATAAATATCATTGTTTAAATCAGTACGACAGATAGGAAGAGACGGTGCGGGATATTTTTAGGTTAGGTACGTGGGTTCGGTCGGGACCAGTGTCGTAGATGCGACGCTTTGTCGCCGCAGCATACGTCTGACGTTAACAAATTACAATGGCTGTCAACTTTCTGAAACAATATACCGGTTGGCGTTTAACTTATCTCGAAACTTTTCGTCCCGCGCAGATAAAACGTTGTAATACCAAAATGTCATTATGCTCGGCCTGGGGACCGGTACTGGAAAGTCATAGTAGATAATATTTCACCGGGCGAGGCGAGGCCTGCGCTGCGCCGCTATCGTTTCAGTTAGCATCGAACTCACTGAGGCGATTTGTTACGTTATCTCAGTTACTTTGTTTAAGGTTGATAGGTCAACTTTAAGGTATCTTATACAAATTCTAATCTACTTGTGTTCAATTGTTAGGCGAAGGAGTAGCTTGCGGCTATCTCTTTATAGTTTTCCAACTAGTCTGCCAGTTACTTATAAGTTGGCAGTATTTATAGATTGGTAGTTTGTAATAATTGATGTTCTTAGTTTAAAAAATCCTGTTTGCCTAAATTATTTTTTATAAGCTTGTACTCAGATTAATAAATAGTTGATTATAACATTTGGTGTATTATACTAAATGTTACGTTTCGGCAGATAAAAAAACAGCTTTGTAACGCATCAGCTTAGCGTTTACACTTAGTGGGCGATTTTTAAAAGTAAAATATGTAAAAAATATAATTTGCTTTAAATAATTGAAACGAATACTAAATTTTGGACATTAATGATTGATGTGTATTTAGCCACTGTCACTAAATATGTTTTCGTTAAACTCGGTCGTCTATTTACCTGTAAAAGAACATTGTATATGAATGTTCATATTTGAGTTGGACACCATGACGAATACGAATTTTTTTTTAAATAATATGCTAATATAATACCTATATAATAGGGATCTTTTACACCCACCCAGGATACTAAATGTTGTCAAATCGTACAAGACGTCAAATGTAAGTTCATAATTAAATCAGTACTATTACGTGGTAGAGTTACGCTTTAGCTTCATTATTATTGCAATACTATATATTAATGTAATATATTAATAATATGGCTCGACTGGAGAAGGACCACGTTCTAACAAAATACCAAAGTAAAATAAGAGCGTGGCGCTGCTGTCTCGTACGATATGTGACAAGAACCGGAGACCCTTTTTATTGATAACTGCACTCCATCTTAGTTATCAAGGGTGGCTGAGAAACCATTTTACGTGGTGGAGCCACGCATTATGCCACATATTGTGGTTGTAACACGAATGGATCGGCTCGACCGGGGAAGGACCACGCTCTCACAGAATACCAGCGTAAAATAGCAGCTCAATGCTGTTGTGTATCCTCGGGTGAGTGTAGAAAACCGGAGGCCCTTTTTACTGGAAACGAGGTATTCCAACTTAGTCCTCAGGGGTGGTAACGCATCCGCATTTTAATTCTTAATCGAGGGTAGATGTAGATGTCTATGGGCCACATCATCCACTTACCATTAGAGGAATGTGTGCGCGTTTGACATTCTTATTCTATAAAAAAAATCATGTATTTTTTTTAAATCAAGGAAGCTGTTTGGGCCACAGCAACCAGTGGGCCTACAATAAAGTGGTATGTTTGCTCGTTTGATTGTTTTATACTTACTTGTATAAAAACACTAGGAATCTAAAGTGCACTTGTATTTTGTAACACTTAATCAGCCCCACCTGCTGCTCAAAACACCTCGCATGACTCAGGATTGCTTTGTACCAGATTAACATTAATTACTTTGGTTTAACGTCTGTCGAAATATCGCTGCTTAGTTCGGCCAAGTCTTAGTTTCACGGTCGACTTAAAAGGCATTCTGATTTTTATGACGTTACTCAATCTGATTTGCTTTTCTTTTAGTTTTGGTTTACATCGTTTTCGCTTCGGTAGATTTGAAAATGGAATTATTCCTTTAAATAACGCTTTATAATTTAGTTTCCATTTATTTCCTTCTACCGTTTTAAATTAGTCGAGTACGTTTTATAACGTATTTAAATAAGTGATATTATTATAGATAAATATTCGTAATATAGAGACATTACGAACATTTTGACTTGCAAATCTCAATAATTTAAACGTATTATAGATAGGTACTTAATATTATACTCAAGATAATCTGACAGAGCTGTGTGAGATAGTATCGGCAATATCGGTTCGTAACATATCGTTCTAGTAGAGTATACGTACAACGACACAGCCCACGGTCTACAATCGGTATGCTGTCTCAAAAAACGAACCACACGACTTTTTATTGCTTGTTGGGGAGTGAGGCCAAAAGTGATTTGTCCAGGGCAATCTATCATTCAAGCACTATGGGAATAATTAGTGTCAGAGAGCGCATCCGGACTGAGTGCGCGCCAACAATGAACCCAGCGACGCGCCATTCAAACAAACCATTAATAATTTTGAACGCTAGTTTTTCTGAGACGGATTCACTCTTGTAAATAAATGGTACAGCGGATTTTTAACTACCTACTTACGGAGACATTCTTTTTTACTCACGCGCTGTTAGTCGCTTAATGTAGTCGGCGCGGTTGTGAAAAAGCAATTTGTGAGTCTATGACGCCGGAAAGAGCGGCAACACATTTGCGCATAAAGTAGCCGTTTACGCGACAGTGCAGTAAAGGGTTTTATCAAGGAAAAAGAGCTTGAAATTTTAAAATATTTAAAAAAAAAAACACATCGAGGAAACGCCAAGCAGTCACCGTGGAACCGATGTGCGACCCCAGAAGCGTTTCAAGATATGTTTTAAAACGTATTTTAATAAAGCTCGTATTGTTTAGGCTATTTACGGAATACATTTTGATAGCATCGCTTAAGTCAGTTTATCTAATATTAACTTGTTTTTCGCTTGACAGTGCCCCTACATAAAATGCACTAAACGTGAAATACGATTTTTAAGTGCTCTTTTCTATGTTATATTTATTATTATAAATATTTCTAAAGAATAAAACTGTTAAATGATTTAAAAAAATTATAATCACGTTTTATAAACTCATATTTACACTGCTAGGTCATGGATACTCTTGATTTGTTGATTATTGGTTTGAAGATCTTTTATTTTTAGATGTAGCGCATTTTTTTATAGAATAAGGGTGACAAACGGGCACACAGTCCACCTGATGATAAGTGGATGCTGTGACCCATAGACATCTACATCTCTCCTCCATTAAGAATCAATATGCAGATGCGTTGCCACCTCTGAGGACTAAGATGGAATGCCTCGTTTCCAGTAAAAAGGTTCTCCGATTCTCTACACTCACCATACAAAACACAGCAGCTGTATATATATAGCGTATAATAGCAGCTCAGCTGCTAGTCATTCCCCGGCCGAGCCGACCCATTCGTGCTATAACGAATAAAATTTCAGTCACTGTTACGAATGTTCAAATATATTTTCAATCTGTTTTGAATTTTACAGTTTTTACTTTTTAGTAATGAAGGCCAGGTAAATTAAAAGTTTCTCTATTCCCTAAGTATCTTTAACAGCTCAAAACGACGAAATCTGCGGTTACAAGCGCGCCTGCTAAGCGTGGCATCGATGGCAAATCTCCCACCTATGAGGCAATCTATGGGGGAGGCATATGTTCAGCAATGGACTTTTGATAAATTTTGCAATGAATGAATACATAAAAAAGTCTCTATTGCAATGACAATAAACGCTTAATGACAAAGTATGTCATAGTTATTCATAGATTCAAATTATAAGATCAGAGAGTTGAAATACAATTTGAATGCGTGGAAACCGTTGAATGCTCAATGTAGCTACACACGTCATTTAACTAGAACCAAGATATTTCGTGTCCAAACAGACTTATTTAGCATAATAAGTTTGACTAATTAAAATACCTCAAGACTCGATGGAAACGGATTATGGCCTTTGTATTTCTTTCGCGGGTTTCGTACAATAAAATGTTACGCAGGTATCAGAACAATTAAAATATTTTGCAGTATAGTGTATGGCCGACTCTTATATTGAAGAAGCCTTGGAACAAAAGAGCGTCCGCTTTGCTGCTACATAACGTGTCGGTAGGCTTTACAAGTCCTTGTAATATTTTTAATATCTTCAGCTCTAGGAAATTTCGGTCAAGTTCATACAAATGATTTTACTGCGTAAAACCTAATTAAAGACGGGTGCCCAATCCTTGAGCTAACACTTTAAAAATATTCGACCGAATCGAATTACTTAGATTTAGTAATCAAATCAAATCTTTACTTATTTCAGTATTTCATTATCTACCGTCGACAATGTTCATAAGCTCATTTTTTATAATCTATATATCTATATGATATAAAATCTATATGGTGAGCTGCAGCTTATCATTAATATTCACAGCTTATCAAAAGTCCACTGCTGAACATAGACCGTAGATTACCCAGGATTTGGCCATAGTTGCAAAACTTGGCAAGAGTGTAGGCAACCGCAGTTTTTTATTTTGTAGTTGTTATTAGGAAGTCGCTCCTGATTTGTTTCCCTCTACGATATTGATGATGATTTGTTCGCCTCTTACGATACCCACGAGACGATATGGAGTAGTCGGTATTCTTACAACGCCACTGCAAAAAGTTTAGGTTAAGGTTTAGAAGGGCACTTTTAACCTTAAATGTTATTGCTAGCTGCTGCCTATCTCTTGATTTGTTTCCCTCTGCTGTCGCCTCTTACGACACCCACGTGATGATATGGGGTAGTGGATATTCCTACACCGCCACTACACGGTCAGCTGATTATTCTCATACAAAAAAAAATACAAAAAAATCTGTCCTATAATATAAGAAAAATAATACAAAGGTGTGCTTGAACAATTACTAAAATTTTTAAATGACTTTTTTATTCTTTTATTTTATTATAGAATATTTTGAAATAAATAAGTATCTTTTATATAATATTTTGAAATATTTATATAAATTAAATTTTCAATTTTATTAAACCCCGTTATCGAAAGCTACTGAACCCTAACAATAACCATAATTAAAAAAAACAATAGCGATTAACCTTCTCTCAAATATTTCCGGACATACCTTTTCTCATTGTAATGAAGAATTCAGTTTATAATTAGCGCTGTATATTAAATATAATGTGTAAAACGATAATAAGGAAGTATAATGTAAGCAAGATCGTTATAATAAAATAGAGATTTTATGTGTACTACTAAGTGAGAAAGCGTTGTATTAATTGCTATACTGCTGCTGTTAACTTGTATGAAATACAGCTAGCCTCGCAGTAGGGGCCTTAATATGAGACGTTTACAAGAGGAATTTACAGCATGGTCCATTGTAGGAATATTACACGTATAAAACTAGGTTAATGTGTATTATCTCATGCTATAAAAATAATTTTAACGCAAAAGTTCACTACTTTTTAAAAGTATAAAATGTTGCACGTTGGCATAATTTTTATTTTATCACAGCCTGCCAAGAGTCTACAGAAACAGAAACAGAAACTTTTTATTCAATATAGATTATAAATAACACTTATTGAAAGTCACTCTTTTGTTTAATTACCACTGGTTCGAAAAAACCTCCGTCCTGGGAAGAACAGAGGTTTTTAAACAACAGAAATTAAATTAGAAATAGCTTGGTAGCGATCACCTCATTCCCAGGGGTTATTATCATCCATAAATTCCTTAATATTATAATAACCCTTTTATACAAACTTTGTTTAATAGAGTTTTTGAACTTTGAGCAGGTCAATTTTGCATATTTTCTGGGATTTTGTTGTAAAGGTATCGCCCCAAGAATGAATTACTGACTCGATGGAGTCGAGTAACTGGTACTACTAGCTTGTGTCTGTTCCTGGTATTTACAGAATGAATATTACTTTTTTGTAAAACTATTTTTATTTTTGTGTACGTACATTACATTTTCATAAATGTATTGAGAGGCCAAAGTTAATATATTAATTTCTCTCTTATGGCCCTCTTCTGTAAAACAAATATAATTTCAGTGTCAGCTGCGTGTCCCCATACTCCCTTACTGCTTGCACATAGACCTTCTCATAGATTGCCTCATAGGAGGGATATTTGCCATAGCTGCTACGCTTGTCATGCGGGTTGGCAACCGCAATTTTTTTGGCTTGTTATAAGTAAGATGTTACTACACTACCCATCTCCTGTTTCATTTCTCTCGCTCGCACCTTACGACACCCACGGAATTAAATGGGGTAGAGGATATTCTGACGCCGGCAATTTTTTTATTTAATAACTGCAATCAATAATAAACCAAAACAGCGCAACTCATCCACATAATAATTGTGTTATAATTTCACAATCATGTAGCATTTTCTCGTGATTTTTCCTTCTCTGCCAAGCACGTTGGTAAATAAGAACGTAAAAACAGAATCAACAATTTGGTGTAAGTGCAGGCTCGGAACTTAATCTACTGCCCTCGAATATTTAAAATTTAAGGTCCTGTCTCTAAATGTTTTCAGTTCTTCATTAATATATTTTTATGTTATATAATAAATAGCATTCAAAAATATTTTCGTAATGTGTTAATTAATAATTTTTATTTTATTTAGATAATTACAAACTTTTAGAATCTACGACTAAATGTTCTATACCTCTGAAAATCATATTATAATGACGTAAAGTTCGCAAAATTGCCAAGGTAATTATAACTATATATTTTGGCGGCTTTTTGAGTAATTAGCGAGCTTGTAAAGGTATCCTATTTAAATAAAAATTTGCGATATCTTAATGTTAAAAGGGTACAAAAATAAAAGTACAAGTTGTCTACCGTTTGTTTCATACCTGGAAAGAACTGGTTGCTATTAAAAAACATAATCATAAAATTAAATATCAAAAAGCATTTTCTAAAGTGTCTACACTACTAAAAATTTCTAATTAAACTGTTTACTTTTCAAAAATATTGTATTATCATGTTTCGTACAATAAATATATTGTGGAATATAATTGTTGATAAATTTTTCAACTTAATTATGGTCATGATTAAAGATGTTCTGCGGCATATAATTAAAGAACTTGTTTGTATTACAATTGAAAAATGAAAGAATAAAAAATAAAATACGTGTTTATTAAACAGAGAACAAAACCACGTTTATGAGGTACTGAGTTAGCAAAAAAACTAGCAACTGGAATTGTATTATGTAATTACGATCTTGTATATTTTGTTGCTTGCTGAATAAAACAGGTGGTTTGCAAACATACAGGTCCGTATTTAAAATGGTGTTTATTCGGATACTGTCTAGTAGACTACCTATAGGTCTGCTAACATATTTCATATCACTGAATGGAGTAAAGACTTTACAGTTTTTTTTAATCAGACTGTCAGATGATATTTATTAAGACATTTTATTAAGTAATTATTAGTAGGTAAATGTAAAAAGCAAAGTAAACACCTATGTCCCACAGATGAGCCTGTCCCTCTCATATCTGGGAGGGTTGTTGAGCAGGAAAGAGTCATCTTCGCGCTGCCCCAATGTGTGGCACATGTCCTCAAAATATTTTTATGCGAGCACCTGTTTGGCTTGCAGGATTTGCAGGTTTGCTCACGGTATTTATTGCACAGTCGCATATGTAAAATCATCATCATCATTATCTTTTACAGCCTATCCAAAGTCCACTGCTCCTGTTCAGCAGCAGCAGACTGTTAGATGATAAAAATAAACAATAAACTGCAGTTTTTTATTATTTCGAGTTATTATCAGGAAAGATGCTGCTGCCCATCTCCTGCTTTATTTCCTCTGTCGCCTGTTACGTGACCCACGGGATGATATGGGGTAGTGGATATTCCTACACCGCCACTACTCGGTCAGCTGATTATTCTCATACAAAAAAAAATACAAAAAAATCTGTCCTATAATATAAGAAAAATAATACAAAGGTGTGCTTGAACAATTACTAAAATTTTTAAATGACTTTTTTATTCTTTTATTTTATTATAGAATATTTTGAAATAAATAAGTATCTTTTATATAATATTTTGAAATATTTATATAAATTAAATTTTCAATTTTATTAAACCCCGTTATCGAAAGCTACTGAACCCTAACAATAACCATAATTAAAAAAAAAAACAATAGCGATTAACCTTCTCTCAAATATTTCCCGGACATACCTTTTCTCATTGTAATGAAGAATTCAGTTTATAATTAGCGCTGTATATTAAATATAATGTGTAAAACGTGATAATAAGGAAGTATAATGTAAGCAAGATCGTTATAATAAAAATAGAGATTTCTTTATGTGTACTACTAAGTGAGAAAGCGTTGTATTAATTGCTATACCGCTGCTGTTAACTTGTATGAAATACAGCTAGCCTCGCAGTAGGGGGCCTTGATATGAGACGTTTACAAGAGGAATTTACAGCATGGTCCATTGTAGGGAATATTACACGTATAAAAACTAGGTTAATGTGTATTATCTCATGCTATAAAAAATAATTCTTAACGCAAAAGTTCACTACTTTTTAAAAGTATAAAATGTTGCACGTTGGCATAATTTTTTATTTTATCATTACAGCCTGCCAAGAGTCTACAGAAACAGAAACAGAAACTTTTTTATTCAATATAGATTATAAATAACACTTATTGAAAGTCACTCTTTTGTTTAATTACCACTGGTTCGAAAAAAAACCTCCTACCGAACAGAGGTTTTTTTAAACAACAGAAATTAAATTAGAAATAGCTTGGTAGCGATCACCTCATTCCCAGGGGTTATTATCATCCATAAATTCCTTAATATTATAATAACTCTTTTTATACAAACTTTGTTTAATAGAGTTTTTGAACTTTGAGCAGGTCAAATTTTGCATATTTTCTGGGATTTTTTTGTAAAAGGGTATCGCCCCAAGAATGAATTACTGACTCGATGGAGTCGAGTAACTGGTAGTACTAGCTTGTGTCTGTTCCTGGTATTTACAGAATGAATATTACTTTTTTGTAAAACTATTTTTATTTTTGTGTACGTACATTACATTTTCATAAATGTATTGAGAGGCCAAAGTTAATATATTAATTTCTCTCTTATGGCCCTCTTCTGTAAAACAAATATAATTTCAGTGTCAGCTGCGTGTCCCCATACTCCCTTACTGCTTGCACATAGACCTTCTCATAGATTGCCTCATAGGAGGGATATTTGCCATAGCTGCTACGCTTGTCATGCGGGTTGGCAACCGCAATTTTTTTGGCTTGTTATAAGTAAGATGTTACTACACTACCCATCTCCTGTTTCATTTCTCTCGCTCGCACCTTACGACACCCACGGAATTAAATGGGGTAGAGGATATTCTGACGCCGGCAATTTTTTTATTTAATAACTGCAATCAATAATAAACCAAAACAGCGCAACTCATCCACATAATAATTGTGTTATAATTTCACAATCATGTAGCATTTTCTCGTGATTTTTCCTTCTCTGCCAAGCACGTTGGTAAATAAGAACGTAAAAACAGAATCAACAATTTGGTGTAAGTGCAGGCTCGGAACTTAATCTACTGCCCTCGAATATTTAAAATTTAAGGTCCTGTCTCTAAATGTTTTCAGTTCTTCATTAATATATTTTTATGTTATATAATAAATAGCATTCAAAAATATTTTCGTAATGTGTTAATTAATAATTTTATTTTATTTAGATAATTACAAACTTTTAGAATCTACGACTAAATGTTCTATACCTCTGAAAATCATATTATAATGACGTAAAGTTCGCAAAATTGCCAGGTAATTATAACTATATATTTTGGCGGCTTTTGAGTAATTAGCGAGCTTGTAAAGGTATCCTATTTAAATAAAAATTTGCGATATCTTAATGTTAAAAGGGTACAAAAATAAAAGTACAAGTTGTCTACCGTTTGTTTCATACCTGGAAAGAACTGGTTGCTATTAAAAAACATAATCATAAAATTAAATATCAAAAAGCATTTTCTAAAGTGTCTACACTACTAAAAATTTCTAATTAAACTGTTTAATTTTCAAAAATATTGTATTATCATGTTTCGTACAATAAATATATTGTGGAATATAATTGTTGATAAATTTTTCAACTTAATTATGGTCATGATTAAAGATGTTCTGCGGCATATAATTAAAGAACTTGTTTGTATTACAATTGAAAAATGAAAGAATAAAAAATAAAATACGTGTTTATTAAACAGAGAACAAAACCACGTTTATGAGGTACTGAGTTAGCAAAAAAACTAGCAACTGGAATTGTATTATGTAATTACGATCTTGTATATTTTGTTGCTTGCTGAATAAAACAGGTGGTTTGCAAACATACAGGTCCGTATTTAAAATGGTGTTTATTCGGATACTGTCTAGTAGACTACCTATAGGTCTGCTAACATATTTCATATCACTGAATGGAGTAAAGACTTTACAGTTTTTTTTAATCAGACTGTCAGATGATATTTATTAAGACATTTTATTAAGTAATTATTAGTAGGTAAATGTAAAAAGCAAAGTAAACACCTATGTCCCACAGATGAGCCTGTCCCTCTCATATCTGGGAGGGTTGTTGAGCAGGAAAGAGTCATCTTCGCGCTGCCCCAATGTGTGTGGCACATGTCCTCAAAATATTTTTTATGCGAGCACCTGTTTGACTTGCAGGATTTGCAGGTTTGCTCACGGTATTTATTGCACAGTCGTGCATATGTAAAATCATCATCATCATTATCTTTTACAGCCTATCCAAAGTCCACTGCTCCTGTTCAGCAGCAGCAGACTGTTAGATGATAAAAATAAACAATAAACTGCAGTTTTTTATTATTTCGAGTTATTATCAGGAAAGATGCTGCTGCCCATCTCCTGCTTTATTTCCCTCTGTCGCCTGTTACGTGACCCACGGGATGATATGGGGTAGTAAATATTCTTAAGCAGTCACTACACGGTGCTTATATGGTGCATAATGGTGGTGATAATAAATGAGCATTTAAAATTAATCGATCACATTTTAAAGCTAATGAGAATATACATGAGATATTAATGTGGTAGTCTCATCACCACGCGAATCCCTCCGATTGACGGATGAAGTCGTCAGTCGATCAGCGGTAGAAAATTCGACCAAAAAATGTGAACACAAATTCTACTGACTGTTAATGAGGAGCTGAATGATGAGTGTGACAAAATCGGCCCTCCGACAAAACTGTCGATTTTTAAAAGCCTATGTCCAGTTGTTAACCTGAAATGGTTGTTGATTTTATTTGTATTTGATAAGTCCAAAAATGATAAAAAATTGTTATGTAAGGGAATTATTTAAATAATGTAAAGATATCATGTAGATAATTAATAATTAAACAGCTCGGCACACGTCACTCGCAAAGCGCGCGGACAGAACAAGTTTCATTTTTTCATTTACGCCTAGTCGCACAAGTAATCATTAAAAGATTCCTAAACTACAATTATAAAAATTAAATTACGTAATTAAAATCTTTACTATCATTTCATTTAAATTTTATTTTTACATAACTGAGTGATTGTATTTCAATATTATTTCGTGTTAATATTAGCAAAATTTAATGTTTCACTTATGGCAACACTAGGTTTTTCATCAAGCCTATTTATATTCTTAGATTTATATAACCTATGTTCATGCACCATTTGACTGAGATTACTACATACTGCATACCTTGGACAAATAACTATATTATGATCTATGATCATGTAGATAAAATTAAGTTTAGTCATAATATGCGGTCGTCTAAAACAGAGGTGAATGTTAAAATTCGAAATGTCGTCGTAAAATAAGAAATTTGTTTTAGAATTTAGTGCAGGATGTTAATTGAAAGTTATTTTAATTTATTTGCAAAAAGGAATAGTTCATTAATTTGTGTTTTATATTAATTTTTACGATTTGATATTGAAACACTAATTGTGTAATTAGACATTCTGTTACCAATTTTTTATGCAAAGAATGCTACAGATGCGTTGTCACTTCTGAGGACTGAGATGGAATGCCTCAGTGTTTGTAATTATAGTATCTTACTTACTCTTTAAGTGAGATCACAAAGTGAGTGCAATGTTGCTTGGGCACAGAAATGGTTAAGAAGGTGTATTCCAAGGCAAAAAAGGAGCCCTACCACCTATTAAAGGATTAGTAAATACTAAACCCTTAGTTCGGCTAGATCTGTAAAAACTGCCAAAATGGCAGCCGATAGTATTATCTTAGCTACAGAGTAATTGTAACGCTAAGGACTCAGTAGAAAGCGTTTGCGAAGAGGGCTTCGTTGCGTTACTCGAATTGTATGGAAAAAACACCTTGCCCTTTTACTATAATTATCTTGTTTACATGTCAGTGTCCTGAGTGGCGGACGCTCGATTTGTGTGGAAAAAGAAGCTTGACGCCGCACGCCTATCGAATGCAGAGGTATAATAAGCTTCAATAGAGAGCGTTTGGCGGAACATACATCGCGGTGTTAAGACAAAAACGCCCTTGTATTTCAGTGTCTTGAGTTGCGACCGCTCGAATCGGATGGGAAACGTACAACGACGCCGCACGCCCCATCGGACGCGCGGTGATTAGCCTAAGGCCTTAGTAGAGAGCGTTTGGTGGAGCGTACAGCGTGGCTTTAAGACAAAACCGCTCTTGTATTTCAGTGTCTTGAGTTGCGACCGCTCGAATTGGGTGGGAAACGTACATCGACGCCGCACGCCCCATCGGACGCACGATGATTAGCCTAAGGTCTTAGTAGAGAGCGTTTGGCGGAGCGTACAGCGTTGCGTTGAGATAGACACACGCTGTTGGTATTGCAGTGCTTAAGTTGCGACCGCTCGTATTGGATGGTAAACGAACATCGACTCCACACGGCCCGTCGAACGCTCAGGGATTAGCCTAAGGCTTCAGTAGAGACGTGTGAGAGAGTGATGTTATGACTAACACACGTTCTTGTATTTCAGTGTCTTAAGTGGCAGTCGCTCGAGTTGTATGAGAATGATAACGAAATACTCTTTTTAGCATCTTCTTCTCTTCATCATGCATTTTTAACAGCGGTGTCAAAAATATTGCGCTTAGACTTATTAGTTCATATTTAAATAACAGAACTCAAAAAGTCGTTATGAATGGTAAAGGCTCCCTTGGATCGATAGTGCAAATGGGCGTTCCTCAGGGCTTGATTCTTGGTCCATTCCTGTTCTTAATCTATATTAATGACTTACCTTATATTGTAGGGGACAATCACGATATAGTACCTATTATTTACTGATGATACCTCTTTAATTTTCAAACTCAAACGACAGTCAATTAATTTTGACAATGTAAATAATGCTGTATCGAAATTAGTGAGTTTGACGGCAATAAGGCAAAATGTATTAAATTTACAATACCTACCGTTAAACATTCGAATACCAATGTGCTCTTAAATGGGGAGGAGTTGAGTCTTATGGATACCAGTGTTTTTCTTGGTATTACTATTGACGCGAAGCTTCAGCTTCATATATCTAAATTAGCAGGCAGACTTAGTTCTGCAGCATATGCTGTAAGAAAGATTAGAAGTCTCACCAATGTAGAGACAGCTAGTTTAGTTTATTTTAGTTACTTTAATAGCGTAATGTATTATGAAATTTTGCTATGGGGTAATGCGACTGACATTGAAGCCATATTTGTTTTACAAAAGAGAGCCGTACGAGCGATTAATAACTTAAATTGTAAAGAGTCCCTTAGAGAATTTTTTTAAGAAATAAGCATATTAACTTTGGCATCGCAATGTATTTATGAAAATGTAATGTATGTACATAAAATATAAATAGCTTTGATAAGAATAAAGATGTTCATACTTTTAACACTAGGAACAAACATAAGCTTGTAATACCAGTTACTAGACTCCACAGAATTAGTAATTCATTTATGGGGCAATGTATACGCTTTTACAACAAATTCCCATAAAATGTACAAAATTTGTCAATAAACAAGTTCAAATGTTTTGTTAAAGAAAAATTATACAAAAAGGGTTATTGTGATATCAAAGAATACATAAATGAAAATAACCCCTGGGAATGAGGTGATCGCCACCATGCTGGTTCTATTAAAATTCATTAAAAAATTGTACAAACAAAATTATTGTAAAGTGAAATATGTTTTAAAAAAAGGGTTTCTTGCTGGTTCTTCCCAGGACAGAGGTATTTTCCAAATCAGTGGTAAATGAAAAAATTACTTAATGATTTCTTATATTTACGCGAACACTACACATTGAATAAAACTACTTTTACGGATTTTAAAGCGTTTAATTGTTCTTATTTTTAATTCCCGACGTTTCGGGTGCTTTCCAGTACCCATGGTCACGGGGGAGGGACTGAGGTGATTGACGTCCCGATGTCAGAGTTAACCCGGAGTACCTTCAGCTTTTTAATTATTAGTTTTGGTCCGATCTACGCAGAATGAACTTACTATGTCTTGAAGTCATACACAAACATATAGCTGACGTGAAACACCAACGCTCCGGGAAGTCTGCAGTTTGTGATCATATCCTAGACGGCCCCCGCCATTACATTAGATTTGATAGAACACAAATTCTCGCGAAAGAACATCGATTCCTGCCAAGGATGATACGTGAGACTATTGAAATTTAAAAAAAATCATCCTAATTTCAATAGAGAGGGAGGCTGGGTACTACCACCTGCTTGGGATCCTGTAATTAATAAAATTAAAACTAAACCCAAGCATACCACTGCAAGACTTCAAGACACAGTAAGTTCATTCTGCGTAGATCGGACCAAAACTAATAATAAAAAGCTGAAGGTACTCCGGGTAGAGCCGTGGTAGCTCAGATGGTTAGCGCTCGCTGTAAGTTTCACAGTACGCGAGCAACCCGGGTTCGATCCCCGCCGGTACCAATGAAAATGTTAATTGCAATTTTAAGTGCTGATTTACCACGTGCTCGGCGGTGAAGGAAAACATCGTGAGGAAATCTGCATGTCTGAGAAATCAAAAAAAATATTTCGGAGACATGTGGAGTTTGCCAACACGCGTTGGGGCAGCGCGGCGGACACTTACTTGCCCTAAAAACCCTCTCAGAAATGAGAGGAGACCTGTGCCCAGCAGTGGGACGTATAGTTATAAGTTGTAACTTTAACTTTTTAACTTTAACTCCGGGTTAACTCTGACATCGGGACGTCAATCAATCACCGCAGTCCCCCGTGACCATGGGTGCTGGAAAGCACCCGAAACGTCGGGAATTAAAAATAAGAACAATTAAACGCGTTAAAATACGTAAAAGTAGTTTTCTAGCGACTTCAAAAAGGAGACGGTACTCAATTCGACTGTATGTTTTTTTTTATGTGTGTTAGTTATCTCATTACTTTTTTTTGGGTGAACCGATTTCGATCATTCTTTTTTTATTTGAAAGCTGGTGCTTCTCATGTGGTCCCATACAAATTTGATCAAGGTCTGACCAATAGTTTTTAAGTTATTCTTAATAATTTATATTGAAGTCGGTTGTACAAAATTTTTAATTTTTAATTATATTCAAAAAAATTACTTTCAATAAGTATTATGTAATAATCTATATTAAATAAAAATCATTCTATTCTATTCTATTCAGCCAACACTCAAACTATTATATTAGATTATACAAGATCGTATGTTTGTTATGTTCATCGAACGCTCTTACCCACTGTACGCGTGTTACTCAGATTCTATACTAAGCCCCTAGAGGTTAGCGTTTAGCGAGGTGTGTGGCAAAGTGGCGTTTTGGTCATTCAGCTCATCATAGTAGAGTATATGTTTTGAGCGAAAATGATAATGTTGTATTGTGGTAACATTTTTATATTACATGTAGGTAAGTTAGTTTTAGTAGACACACAGAAAACACATTCAAATGTAAATCTAATATATTAAATAACTAGCTATTTCCCGCGACTTCGTCCGCGTGGAATTTATTAAGATTGGATATTATTTTATAAGATAAGGCGGACAAACGAGCACACAGTTCACCTGATGGTAAGTGGTTGCTGTGGTCCATAGACATCTATATCTATCCTCGATTACGAATCAAAATGCGCATGCGTTGTCACCCATGAGGACTAAGATGGAATGCCTAGTTTTCAGTAAAAAGGGTCTCCGGTAATCTACACTCACCATATGAAACACAGCGGCGTTCAGCTGCTATTTTACGCTGGTATTCTGTGAGAGCGTGGTCCTTCCCCGGTCGAGCCGACCCATTTGTGCTACAACTACACCACTAATATAGCTGCAGCATGGCTCTACCACTTCGAGCCATACATCAGAGAATCGTTTCATCGGTTTTAATTTAAATTTTTGAAATAAAAGTAGCCTAGGGTACTCCTTATAATGTCAGCTATCTGCCCGTCAAAATCTGTCCAGCCATTTCGAAGATTGGCCGGAACAAACAGACAGACAGACAGACAGACGGGCGGATAGACAGACAGACAGACAAAAAGTTTTAATTTGTTTTTATTTGTCGTAAATACCGTATATATACGGTATTTACGACAAATAAATGAAAGTATATATATATACTTTCATATGCATTTAGTAAAAAGCTGTTATTTTGACTTTACAAACACACACTTCACTTTTAAAAACGAGACACTTCAATTTTATTTATTTGTATATTTGTATAGATAACCCAAACTAAAAAAAAAACAGACGTACGCTTATATTTTTCATGCTTAAATGTTTCCGATTTTCATTTTTTTATTACTTCATGCTCCATTTAAAAAGTGACAACGCGGCTATTTTATATCACCTAAATATAATATTTAATTTAATAAATAACATTTTAACCATTGTACTCGTATAAACACTTAATTTCGCTAGCCTTTTGAAAGAATGAAAACGTCGTAAGTGCCGACATACACACATTTATATTCATTTCATCTGGACGTAAGCGTCAAGTATTTATAGTGTTATTCCACCTTTGAGAGCGAATATCAAAGCAACGAGATCCGGGCAGATTTTTCGATATCATTGGCGCGATTATACAGGGGACGTCCGCCGTCGACAGATTTAACGAGCCGACCGAACAACACAGAAATCTTTCACCTGAGTATTTAGCTCTTTGAGTAAAAATAAATCTCTCCGTTTCTCGGAATAACAACAGTGTCAAGTCAACTCGTCTTAGAGCAAAGATTATATTTGTCATCGCCGATCGCATAAGGCTCGTTTACGGGGTGTTGCGGACGCAGTTAGCGTTTTAGGCCCGCCCCTCACTGGGATGCCGAGGCAACGTTGCCGGCGATGGGGCTATCGCTTACGCTGGGAACCAAAGATCGTCAGATAGAGTAGCTACGACGACCTGTTAGTTCGCTTCGTCATCGTCAAAGACAGTCGCCGACACACAATTGATGGAGTATCAGTGGTATTTGTGTAAATTTTATTGGCATCATTATCAGTGCATTTAAATCACCGGACTCGATGCAGAAGTGATAGC
The DNA here is from genome assembly GCA_029286625.1 of Parnassius orleans. Lineage (NCBI taxonomy): Eukaryota > Metazoa > Arthropoda > Insecta > Lepidoptera > Papilionidae > Parnassius > Parnassius orleans. The sequence goes on along the minus strand of JAGSMP010000065.1, from coordinate 5,492,676 downwards.
GGCTATGGTTCTAGATCGGTGACGTCGTCACGAAATTATCTCTGTACATTTCAACTCGAAACCTTTAGCGAAGTTGCCGGGTACGCCATTACTAGCGTCCCAGTGAGGTACGGTTCTTAATTCGATGTGGCTGCAACTCACACAAACTGAACAGATGTTATGCCATCGCATCACCTTTCTGCGGCAAACGCGCGCTTTGGTTTCGGCTCAACAACTTAAAATAAACAAAAATTTTTATACGTTTCGAAGCCGGCCGTCTTACTATTTATAGAGCTGTCATCTCAACTTAAAGACCTAATGAGGCGTTTCTAATATGGTGTGGTAGTTCTCATTTGGATTCCCTGTTTGTTTACGTAATTGCTATCCACACGCCTGGTGAAGTTAACGTCGTACATTCATATTTAAGTCTGCTAAACGTAAGCGAGGGGAATATTTTGGTTTGCCTTTTACACAGTTCTATAATAAGCATAACTCGAGTTTTTTTTTTTTGTGTATTGGAGTGAATTGTTCAAATTGATTTATTTTTCATGTTATATTATAATCGTTTCGGATATTCATTTCATTCAGTCTGATTTGAGTGAACTTTAAATTTATTTATTTATTAAGTTTATACTTGAACAGAATATATAATATTTACAAATGGTTTTATACGAGATGGTTCCGTCAGCATATATGTATGTACAAAACAGAGTGGTATAAATTTAAAATATAAAAGTTTTTTTTTAAAATATTGAATATTAGCAGATATGTTAGCACTACTTGTACTGCCATTAGTACACAGTGCTGGAAAATATTTTCTGCTGTAACTTCAACCATATTAGAATTGAGATCCAGCAGTACGGTGTATATTTAGTTACATTTTTTTTATTAAAAGAAGAAGACAAGGACAAAACACAAAACTGCCGTTTAATGTTATTTACCATTGGTTGGTTAGATATTCTTATATTTTCTAATAATCGACAACGGAACTTTCAAAATGTCCATATCATATACATATCCGGCGTATTAGATCTTTAGGTATATTAAAAAAATGCTTTACCTAGGTGTAATAATAATTTAACTATTTTTTAAAAATTTCTCTAACATAATGTCCCCAAGTCCCCTGTACCCACTGCGTTGCCGTGCTGAAATCTGTATTTTCTATAATTGAAGGAGGTCCACATTTAATGATAACGCCGAAGTTACTAATGACTATCATTTATCTACCGTATAATACCATAATTTAATTTACTACAAAAGGCCATAGGAGAATTAACTTTTATATGTTTGCGATAAAGCTTAAAATGAAAAAAAAAAACACTATCGTGCATGTTCTTTTTAATTTATATCACCAAATATTGTTAATTAAGCTTTGAGAATCAGTTTTAACGGCTCGTGAAGTTCGCTAACCCGTAACAAAAAACAGAAAGAGAACATGACGAATTCTTCATTATGACCTTTTTTAATGAGACTATAACTTGATTATTGTGTATTTATTTTACGCTTAGAGTATTAATCTAAAATTTTACGATTTTATTTTATTAATATAACATTAATAAACAGTGATGTAATCATAAGTAAAAGCTCTAATAAAAAGTAAAGGCCAACTTCAAAAAACTTAAAATAATAAAATAACTTATACATAATACGCTTCGGAAGTCAATGCTTAGTAGACCTATATCTAATCACCGACTTCAGAAGGGTATAGGAGTATTAAAGTTAGCTTCAGAAGTCATTGTGTGGAAATGATTTTATTCTAATTAGTTGTTTGATATCGGATTTAATTTTTTTTAATAGGATAACGGTGACAAACGAGCACACAGTCCACCTGATGTTAAGTAGTTGTGGCCCATGTGAGAGTATGGTCGAGCCGACCCATTCGTGCTACAACCATAATAGAGCTGAAGCGTAGCCTTCCACGTATATACCATTATATATACATATACATATTAATTTTTTTTTGTTCAGTCCTATTAAATATGAAGTCTACAAAATTTAGTTGTAATAACGTTTATTACTACTAATTTTACGTAGTAATATAAGAAATATTTTTATGTGGCAGACGCAATTAGGTAAAAAATATTTCTTCGAATAATAACTCTTCGAAGTAGGCTAAAATATAAGAGAGTGGGGTAGCGTGACCTTGTCAATTCGATAGTAAATTCCAATCTCTCGCTTCGCGTTCGAGGTGTGCAGAATATTTTTTTATTTACTGTTACAAGAGAATGCTTGACTACTATTCCACCTGATGGTATGTGGTGATGCAGCCGAAGATGGTAAAGCGCAATGACTTAGCTTATCAAAAGCCTATTGAATCTTACCTTGAAGAACCGCACATTACAATCGGATGCTGGCATAGGGAGTCGAATAAAACTCTTTTGTTGTACGCATTATGAACGACGAACGACTCTTGGTTCGAATACGTGGTATGTCGGCAACAAAAGAGTGGAGCACAGCCGAGCGTCTGGATGGAATGGATGAATATCATGAATAGGATGATGCCACTGCATTAAGAAGTTGCAATGAATTCGGTTTTAGAAGAATATAATCGGTTTGAAAGACTATTTTATTTTTACTTATTGAATAAAACTGTTTTTACAGACTTTACCGCGTTTAATTTTACTTATTAAACTTATTGTCCCCCCGTGACCATGGGTGCTGTTAAGCACAAGAAACGTCGAGAATTAAAAATAGGTTAAATAAGTCAAATTAAACGCGATATAATCCGTAAAATAAGATTTATTCAATGTCAAGTATTCCTGTAAATATAACACATTATTATCTTTACTTATTTTTAATTCATGATTATAATTTTAGTTATTGAAACATACGAAGTGTATGGGAGCCTTTCCTCAAAATGTCAACCTCACCTGTATCGATGTACGAGTACATAGGTACGATCGCTGTAACGCGATATCGGTAGCCCAGATGATCTATAGAAAATACTATAGTGATCGCTTGATGACGTAAAATCCGTTTAAAATTTACAGGTCCTATAGATTGGTGACAGCCGTGTAGTGGCGGTGTAAGAATATTCACTACCCTATATCGTCCCGTGGGTGACTTAAGAGGCGAAAGAGGGAAACTAAAACATGATATGAGCATGCATGGATGGATGGAAGGATGGATGGGTGTATGGATAGATTGGTGATGAGAAACAGCTCGGAGAAATTCCTGGGGTGAAGGCGTTATGCTAACCCACCTGCACGCCAGCGTTCATCTAGTTTACGGCTATACCTCTGGGCATTCTTAAAAGCCACCACAGTGGACTTAAATAGGGCTTAAATGTTGACATCAAGTGATCATTGTGATGTCAGATGATGATATGTTTATTAATGAATGAATTTACAGCAAAACTCAATGTGCAATAATAACACACTTGCAAAATTCTACATCAAGAAAGAGAGTAAATTTGCATTTTTAATTGTTCCCGCGTCCCCCGTGTGCAAGTTAAACAATCGCTAGCTTGAAATCGGTGAGATGTGAGCAACAAGAACGGAGTCATCAATACCAACAACGCGAAACGATATTCGAAACCGCACAGCGGCGTGACGGATTTCAGAAATAACTTTAGCCTTTTCATTCGACTTTGCCCAGCTTATTATTAAGTTAATATTTAAAAAATGTTTTGCTTGTTAACAAAATGCTTAATGTAAAAACATTTTGAATATAATACTAAGATTAGTATTGTGAATTCATGTTCCTTTGTAGTTTTCATAATATATCTCCTATATGTATATGTCATAGTTGCCACGGTTGTCAAGCGGGTTGGCGAACGCAGTTTATTTATTTTTATTAAGCTGTTATCAGGAAGATGCTGCTGCATATTTTCTGGTTTAGTTTTCCTCTGTCGACACTCTTGGGATGATATTATGGGATACGAGGATAATCCTTCAAAGCCCCTACACGCTAATGCGATGGAAAGGGCTATTCTCAGAATTTCACTACGGTATAAAATCCATAATGAGAATATACGCAGAAGAACAACAGCAACTGACATAGCACAACGGATCAATAAGCTCAAGTGACAATGGGACGGCCATGCAGCTCGAAGAACAGACAACTGTTAGGGAAGGTTCTCGAATGGCAGCCTCGTACTGAAAAACGACATTTTAGTTCTCATAATTTCCTCGGGACTCCTTTATTGCAACAGTCTCTTGTTTAAACATGAGACTAATTATAAACTACTTTTTGTAATAAGACTGAAATAGTTTTAGTTATTGCAGAATTAAAATTTTAAGGATTGATTTTAGTGTTAGGACGAGGTGTATTTGCTATTATGTATTATCATTTGGAATAATACATAATAGCATAGCATTGCACTTTTAATAGATTTTATACGTAGAAATATCATTACTATAAACCAAAAATGGAAATATTTGTCGTATTTTTTTCCGATACAAAAGTATGGAAATAAACTAAAATATCCTTGAGTTGCTCAAATTGTCTATCTTATTTCCGTCAAAAGTGCCTAAAGCAATAACGGCCACCAAATATCAAATTAAATTCATAACAGACCAACAAACGAATCCAATGAATATAGAAACCGATAAGAGATTAGCCTCTAGCCACCTGTCCGTTCGCACTGAACCTCCGCAATTTTTCGGTATCGTCGATGCAAAGTTTCTCGTTAATATGTAAATTAAGAGTTAACTGCTCCGAGGATGCGGCGATTTAGGGTCACTTTCGTATAACGGTGCGTTTCCATTGGCTAAATGAATGTTTGTTCATATGGTTTTATTGAAACTGAGTATAGGGGGAACACACTTTTGAGCTTCAATTGCGTTGGTCTTTTATTATCTGTTGTGAAGGTTGAATCTGTACCCGTCTTTTGGATATTATTGTTATTTATTTTAACTGAATTATCATACAAACTATACAAACATTTTCATTTTCAACACGTAGTACATTTACTTATTATTTCAATATTTTACGTATAATATAATAGTCAAATATTTTTATAAGATACTAGCGATCCGCCCTGGCTTCGCACGGGTGGTTTCTGAATCTCGACATCAGCGCCACCTATCGGGTCCAAATGTTAGATCTGGGGTCATCTATTTAGATCATCTAGGGACCCATTTAAACACACACGAAATTTTTCATCATAATCGGTCGAGCCGTTTTTGAGTTCTAGCGAGACTAACGGACATCAATTGATTTTTATATATAGAGATGTCGCGAATAATTGTTATGGCGAATTATCGCTAACAGATAATGTACTATAGCGAATAATCAAATTAATCATAAGAATTATTCGACATTAAAAGCGATTCTCTATAATTAATAATGAGTAGCAATTGACAATAAAAATGTATCTAGTGGTCTTGAACCTCCCAAATCCAAATTATCGGTTTTTGTATCTATATGGCTATAGGTTCTACCGAATCTAACGTTTTTTCTTAAATCCAAAGACGTTTTGAAATACACGACTGAATTATTGCAAGATTATGCTTGAAATTGTTATATATATTATTATTTTTAAATATTTGATAATAATAATTCTCATGTTGTCGATTATACAGAATAAAATCTAAGTTGTTTCTATCTAAATCTGCAATTCTTCTTTCAAAATTTATAACGCACAATTATTATTTACCGTTATTGAATAATGTCGAATAAGAAACTAACCGGTGTATCTCTCGTTTGTATTTATTAATAATTTCCAGATTTTCCTGAAATACTCTAGTTCTCTTCTCTTTTATTGTTTACTTCGAACCATCCATTCTATTACAGCCTATAAAAGTCCACTGCTGAACATAGGCCTCGCTCATACATTGCCTCATGGCGGGATTTTGCCATAGTTGCCACGCTTGGCAAGAGGGTTGGCAACCGCAGTTTTTTATTATTTTGAATTGTTATCAGGAACTTCTCGAACTCTCGAACTATCAGGAAATCTCCTGTTTCATTTTCCCTCTGTCGCCTCTTACGACACCCTCAGCACGATATGGTATTGGATATTCTCACACCGCCGCTACACGGTTTACTTCGAATAATTTTCTAAGATACTGCACTTACAAATAATAATTAGTGTTTAATTCTTAGGTAGTGCCTGACGGACTATATTTTAAGAATTATAATTTTATAACGTAATATATTTAGATTGTAGTTAAAAATAGAAATAAACATAGTTAAGGTATAATGAAAATATGAATATACCCAGCGGAATGAAGTTCGACGCTTTACGAAAATTAGACTTCACGCTCTGATTCTAGTCAGACCCGTTTAGTGATTTAGCATAATTATAAGATTATAATGTTTTTATGTTTGTTTAATGCGGCACACATACATTTACATATGATTATATGTGAAATTCGTTGCTCTAACGAACAAAAATTTTGTGTTTCGAGGCTTAAACTTTACGAATTATTTAGACAAAAGATATTTTAATGAATCCTCTTAGACCACCGTAAAAATCAGATTAAATTACAACACAATCATACACGGTAAAATCAGATTATACTTAGTTCGTTTTATAATTATACAAAACTTAATAATATTTCCGGTGGCTGCACTACTATTTACTAGCGATGTTTTAATCAGCCAGATAATTGAAAGGCCAGTCTGTTAATAAATGCTCGCGTGCAATTTAAACTTAATTAGAAAATTGATGCATATTATGACATGTTTTTTTTTGCGTATAACGTTTGAACTGATTATTATTTAGCACTAGCGGGTACCCGGCGCGTTGCTGCCACACAAGAAATAATTGTGGAAATAGCGTTTCAACCCTTAATGTAATAATTATTTACTTGTCACAGGCAGAATTCTATCTAGAGAAGCCATAATTTAAAAGAAGAAGAAATAGCGTTTCAAATTTGGAAGAGTTATGTTGTTTAATTAGGAATGATAATACATTCATTGAAGTTGAGTGGTATATATATATTTATAACTTCCAAATAAATTTGTCGGTACGATACGCGCGCCACCTACTGTAAGTTAATTGTAATATGCTTAACCTTCGCGCAAGTGCAAGCAATAAGTTGCCAAAGTTTTAGCGCAATCTGATGAACGGTATGGCAGCCCGTAAAATACGAACAAACAAATATTAATTTTTATATATTAGATAATATGTGATATGTGTGTCAATTTTTTTTTTCGTAATTTTTTAACGTCTACTGTTAGTGTAATTTTACGGATACATGGGATGGAAAATCCTACTACAGAAGACATGGATTTGCTATAAATATGCGCAAATTGGCATTCCATCCCACCAAATGTTGCTAAATACGTTACGCAATATTTATGAATGAGTGGTGCTTTTTAATGAAGTATTATAAGTAGTTACACTGTCAAAAATGACAAGGAGTTTCTTTGACTGTTTCTTCGTTTCTTCTCTGGTCAGAGGACCTCATTTCAAAAGGCGGTGGAATTAAATAAAAAAACAAAGATACAATAGTAAGATTTGACAAATATAATTTTAATTTCTTTCGCCACAAAAGGAATTTCAATATTTGGAAAATTCTACCTTTAGTGGTGCACTCAGAAAGACTTAATGTGTCGATAGGATGAAACAGTAATAACTGACTCTTTCATTTTTTTAAATAAAACTGAAATGACAAACGTACTTACAATTCACCTGGTGGTAAGTGGTTACTGCAGTCCACGGACACCTGCAGCCAACTTTAAACAAAGGAGGCTACAGATGCGTCGTCACCTCTGTGGACTAGGATCGAATGCCTCACAGGCTGCAACTATAATGGCTCTCTTTGCCCTTCCAGCCAGAACACAGCAGTGAAACCACTATTATTTGACTAAAAAAATGGTAACCTACTCTGACGGACTCCTGTGCACAAATGGAGGAACCACCTAGTTAAACATAATGTCATAAACTTACAATTCCTTTCACTTTAAAATGTTCGATTCGACGTCGTGCTGTTTAAAACACGAGCTACTCGTCAAATTAACAGCCTAATTAAATTATCAATTTGCTTCAAATCTTATTAATTTTAATTCTCCAAGAGTTTAATTGATAATTTTCTTAAATTTCTCGTTAGAAAGTTTTGTTAGATATAGAAGTAAAAGTAACTAAGTTTTAGATAAGTACTCTTTACTTACACTACATAATAAATGAAAACGATAAAAGTTTAGTACGTATATCAATTCAAAGTTCGAAATACTTCTCGCAAGGAATAATGTATATTGTCCTCTATGGTAATTAGCTTTTTTGGTTTGTTAGTTCCATAATAAAAACTTTAATTAAATTTACTACTAAAAACTCACATTTTGATTTTTACGTAAAATCAAGATCTTATTCAGAGTACCTAGTATATGAAAATTATGTAACAATATAGTTTGGTAAGTATTTATTTATTATAAGTTCACTTTCAATATGTCCGACCCTGAATAAAAAGCTGTCAGATACAATAAAGCTGCAGAGAATCGCCGCTTGATGACGTAGACTCGATTAATTTCCATGCGTGCTGAAAGATATTTTGTCGCAAACACATACAAGGATTCACTTCACGGACCATCGATCTGCAGCTTATAACGTTATGACTTCAATGTCCTGAACTTTATTAAACCAAACCGAAATTAAAGTCAAACTCATTGGTGTGACCGTAGAACACTTAAAAAGACTAACAGACTAAGTCGAATTAAGCGATCAAGTTCTAATTGTTTTAATTTTACGTACAAATTAAGACATATTTTGAAACGGTATAAGAAAGAAAACATAATATCGTTGTTTTAATTCATGAGCGCTCTGAATATGCCATAGGGGAACATCATCAGTGCTGATTGAAGTCTTGAATTAATTATATTATAAATGAATTTCACAAAAAACGTCCAACAATTGTTTATTTGAAATTCCAACAAAATAACATTTAGTTGGTATGACAAAACAAACGTTGATCGGATGGTTGGCGGAATACTAATATGGTTTAAAGAAGAAATAAAGAATCGCATAATGTTGTGTCGTATTTGTAATATGGACATCGATAAATCATAGGGAATCGACCACAATCGTTCCGATGACATGGTATGCCCACAAAAAATAATATAAACCATCATTCAGATGCCCCGTAGAATTGGGTGGGAGCTTAACTCTGATGTAGGGGTGTAATTTACTTTTAAGTTGACACTTTATAAGTTTTAAACTAATCATCTACAAAATCGATTTTAACTTAGATGGGAATATTTTCATGGTTTTGAAAATGTATTAAATATAACTAAAGTATGTGATTTTACCATGAATTATCATTTTAATATTTACGTAAATAAATATTGGCTACGCCATTATTTTGCCACTTATATTTTTGTTAAGACTTTCTCTATTTAACAAATATTTATATAAAAATAAATAAAAATAAGTTTACCTTGTTCGCCAACCCTAATAGATCTCGATTTGGACGACTACGAAATGCGATTTTATGTTGAATGTTTATATGAATTTAGAGCCTAATTTATTTATCTATTGTATCAAGCTTCGTCCCAGATTCAATCTTATCTGAGCAAGATCTATATTTTCAATATTTTTGCGAGTCCAATTAATGACTAAGACGATTTTGAGGATATACTTTTTTCTTAATACTATTGACTTTTGAAGGTTTAAAATACCACATTATTTGCTATTAATTAGCGTGCCGGTTTTATAAGCGACTGATAAGATAATGTAGCAATTGAAAAACATATGTAAAGTTCGATATTAGGTAAAATTACAGCCAGGTGGGCGAACAGTTTAACGTATTTTAAAATATGCATACATTCCCCTGCCGATTTCAACTCATTGTTTGTCTTTAAAGAAAGAACAAAACAGCAACCAAGATGGAGATGTCCAATATTTTAGATGGCATAGCAGTCGCCGCTACGAAATCGGAATTCTTGTCTCGAGGATTCTCGACATAATTCAAGTGAAAAAACGTCTGTAAATCCATGTAGCTTAAGTTCTGATTTCGCTACACGATCTACTGCACGATGAGACTGTATCGCAGACGCTCGTACAACGCTTTAGTAACCAGGTATGCAATAGATAACCATGTTTTATGCTAATCCTATAAACAGAAACATAACTTACAAATTTTCGAGAGCCTTCGTGAGACGTAATGTCGAATGACAAAGGGATGGACTTTACATGCCATCTACCGCCGCATCTATAGCTGATGTCCGTATGCATATGAAATTATGGGCAATCAACTCTTTGATTGTTATATTGACTTTTGCCCGTCATCGGTTATTAAGATTTCTTTGTTATAGCAACATGTTGGACTATTTACACAACACGTTGCCCTCAGAACGGCTTTGTAAAAATAACTTGGACTTTTTCCATTTGGTGTTGTCGGTCAGCGTGTATATCGCTCTCACGGATATTGAATGAAATCCTCAAGTCACTTAGTGCTATGCGACGTTAGAATTTGCTTTTAATATTATATGAATCGTTTTGATGGCTTTATTATAAGAACTGAATGACGGCGTTATAGATTGGAAAGACACAACAATACGAGCGTTTCGAGGTGACAATGATGCGTAATTGCTGTGTGAGTTTGTAATTGAAAAACGAACTTGAGTACCTCTAAGTGAGTCATCGCTTAAAAATGTGAATTGCCCACTTTACTCATATGCAATACACCGTATGCAACAGTGTCAGCAGTTGAAAACTGATCTCTATTCAAATGTTACACGTCAATCTGTTTTTTGGTCGACAAACCGACATTAATATTTTAGTAATTACATCTGTGTAATGAATTAAAAGAATGTACCGTAATCGTTAGTGCCTATATAACCTACATAGAAAGATAGACATAACTTTCTTTTGGTACAATGGCGCGTAATCTCGTCCCTTCCATCGCATTCTGTAATCCTTTAGCAAATTTATAAAATTCTTAAAACGACAAAGAAACATTATGGTTACACGATGTAAGTAAAGTATTTACAGGTCCCCAAGGCTAATTCGATTGTGTTACGAGTAAGTAAGGGTTGAACATCCGATTAAAAAATTATTTCAATAAATAGAGTTTGTTCAGATTATAATTATAATTATGTAAAAAACTATGTTTTTTTTTTTAAATATTACATGTTTTTGATTCATTTTATATTTTATTGTGTTTAATAAAGTATTTTACTTCAGTTATCCTTAACAAAGTACTTTTCAGGGCTGTAATTTTATGGCGTCAGTTCAAACAGTTTACTATATTGATTATTATAAATATGAGAATCTACTAGGTTTCCAAAATATGGATACAAGCCAAGGCTCTTCTAATTATATGTTACAAATTTTCCATTTAGTTTGTTCAGCTGCGTTGAGGTAATAAATACAATGTGCCTTTTAGAATTAATATCATCTTTAAAGCCGCTATGACCGATGTGCCTAACAAATCACTCAATGCCCGACGTAACTATGTTATAACAGAACGGATGAAAGTAATTGAGTAGTTCTCATGAATTCCAATATAATTCCATCATGCGTCCTTTCAACGCTGTCACAGGCTGCGCTTCACACGATTTGTTTATTTATATTGTAAGTCGCCTTTCATCTAGTATACGTGAGCAAATAATGAATGTAACACATATCACGAGTCGGTGTGCTGACCTCACACCGGACACGGTCACATCAAAGCGCCCTATGTCAATGATTTATGTTTATTTGTTAGACTTTGGCCCAATTACGGCGATGAAAATTTTGTGCATTTTCATTATAATATGGAGTTTACCGTAGCGCCGCTTTGATGTCTAATTAGGTGCATGTGATGAGCTAGATATACGCCTGGCTAGAGTCGCCATTGATTGATTTATTGAAACGTATACAAGTAAGAGAGTTGGAATAAGTTGAACGCTGTCGTCGTAATTAACGTCTACTTGCGCTCCAGGCGTGTATAAGTTGTTTCGTCGTTGCGAAAGCACGTCGCTTGCGACTATTTGGTACTTAATTATTCCGAAGTAGCAGGTTTCTTTAAGCTTTATTTATATTTGCTTGAAATTGGTATTTGAAAGGCATTGTTATGTGAATTCCATCTAGATCATTATCGTCACACGAGATTGAGCAGAGGTTTTAAAGGTCAAATACCAGCCAGCCATCTTTCGCGTCAGTACGAATTGTTTGCGTTTTATATACTTATGCATATGCTGTAGCAACATAATTTTACACTTGTATTTTAAAAACTTTTTTAATATTTATCCGCGGCCATAATCATTATAAAATATTATTTTTAAAAGTACTCATCAAATAAAATAGAATGCTGCAGGCCAAGTTCTTACGAGATAGCTGTACGCCCATTTTCGTAATTTACACGAACTTCTTTGAGCTAGTTTCGGGTTTTCTCTATTAGCAAAGCTTTGATTAGCTTTTTTTAGCGTTACCTTATGGAGTAGAATTAAATAAAAAAATCGGTACTATTATAATTTTTGAAAATTTGTTATGTTTGTTCTGTAATTATATAATAGGTCGGTGGAAAAATTTCTTCGTATTTTGTTTGTATAAAATTGAAGAAAAATCTCTTTGGTTGTACTGTTTATATATGGCTGGTTTTAATATCAATACATACAAGACATTAAGAAAAAGAAAAATAACCAGTAAAAACCACTTTCCCGCCATTTTCAATTGTTTTTCTGTCCGCCAAAATGAGTGAATCTAACGAAGAAATCCGATAGATACTGAAGTTTTATTACAAAAAAGAGAAAAATGAGACTCGAGCCGCGAAAAAAATATATGATGTTTATGGACCTAATGCAGTGTCAGTAAGAGTAGCACAAAGTTGGTTCAAGCGTTTTCAGTCGGGAATTTTGATGTCAAAGATGCAGCTCGCTCTGGTCACCCTCATACAGATAAAGTCAATGCCATTTTTGATAAAGTGGAGCAAGATCGGCATATTAGTAGTTACAACATAACCGAGGAATTGAAGATTGACCACAAAATAGTTTTGACCCATTTGAAAAAGTCTGGCTTTACAAAAAAGCTCGATATTTGGGTACCACACGAGCTCACTGAAAGAAACATAATGAATCGTGTACTCATTTGCGATTCTCTATTGAAACGTAATGAAACCGAACATTTATGAAAAGATTGATCACTGGTGATAAAAAGTGGGTCACCTACGATAAGGACATGTGAAAAAGATTATGGTCAAAGGGTAGTCAAGCTCCACAGCCTGTAGCGAAACTCGGATTAAGACGTAATAAGGTAATGCTGTGTGTATGATGGGATTGGAAGGGCATCGTTTATTATGAGCTTTTACAGACGAGGGAAACCATCGATTCGGATCTCTACTGCCAACAACTAAAGAGACTCAAGCTAAAAATTGAGAAAAACGGCCGGAATTGATCAACAGAAAAGGAGTGGCCTTTCATCATGATAACACCAGACCACTCATATCTTTGACCACTCAGCAAAAATTGAAAGAGCTTGGTTGGGAAGTGTTAATGCATCCACCATATAGTCCTGACCTTGCACCATCAGATTTTCACCTGTTTTGGACTCTTCAGAATTCTTTGGGTAGTGTTAGGTTAACATCAAGAGAGGACTGCCAAAACTACTTGTCGCATTTTTTTGATCAAAAATTTCTACAGCAACGGGATTAAGTCATTACGTACAAGATGGCAACAAGTTATCGAACAAAATGGCATGTACATACTTATATTAGAATTAAATGTAATTAAACTTTGAAAAAAAAATGTTTTGAATTTGTATATAAGAAACTTTTTACCGACCTTATATATATTATACATAAATGAAATAATTATGATAGATAAGTATCTACATCGTTCTTCTGCAAGAAATAACCTTTTTGATTTTTTTATATTATGATTTCACCTTCCGTAAAATAGGGTGGAGATGTTTGGGACTATTTTAATACTTCATTAAGCAAACTTTTTTACAAAAATATATTTTATTTAATAAATCGATTGTTTTAGAGTATATTAAAATTAAAGGCTACGAATATATGTATAATTGACCATAAATATTTTAATGATCAATTTATCAATAGTAGCTATATATTATTATAGTACGTGAGGTCATCCGGTTAATATGGTCACTTTCTTAAAACTCAAAAACTACAGCCTTGTTTGCATAGATTGCTCTGTGATACGATAGCTCTTCATCAGTCAATTAAATAATAAAGAGTCAAAAGAGCGCTGCTTTCGATTCGATTTTAGTATTATGTAGTGTAGTAAGTTTTTTTGAAGTTGATTTTTCAAAGTGTGCCTAAGTATTGCCAAAACTTATTTCTTTTTTTTTTCAGAATATATTAGTTATAGTATAATATTTTGTGTTTTTGTCTCTGTCCTCCTAGTTTTGGTTTTATAGGGCGGCAAAGCTTAAGGTGACAATATTACCCTCACGTACCTACCTTATTCAATTATTATTATTTCAATTGACCATCTTTAATACACTAAGGATATATTGATATATACAATTTATCAATATAGCCTTCGTGTGTTAAAAATAGTTATCGAAAGTTATTCCATATTATAACATTTATTGCTAAAAGAAATACATACTAAAGTTACGAACGTTTTTATTCTTAGCTTTAACGGCCTTATTACAAAAAAGTAGTTCCAGTTTAGTTTCAGATTTAAATTAAAATTTGCTCCACAATCGTAGTCCCACGGAAATATACGAACTAAAATATAATGGCATTTGACAGCTGTTTTGTATGCATTTTTATAACACAGTTCATTATTTCGTTTTAGGACTTTTAAATTACTTATTCAATCTTATTGTATATGAGTACGATAGACAACGCAGAAAAGTTTACGAAAAAAAAAATTTTTTTTGACACTGGCCAGTTAATAATTATTTTGAAAAAATACTTATTTTAGTAATAAATATTTATTACAAAATGTATTTATGTGCATACTAACATAACAAGTAATAAAATGAATGTTCCAATTTTAAATTTCCCTCCACATTTTTAAGAGCCAAATTGAAATATCGTATTTCGTTGAGAAATGGATCTGCGTCGGGAAATATTCCCGCGATGACTTTTTACGATTTCAAATGTCGCCTAAAACCGGGCGAATCGTTTGATAGGTTTCAAATAGCGTTTATGAATAAATGCCCTTATAAAGCAACTGTGTACTGCTGGTATAATAAATTTCAGCACGATCGAATAACTTTGAGAGATGAAGAAAAAGTAGTCGCCCTTGGACGGCTGTTACGGAAGGAAACGTGCTAGCAGTAAAAAATTTAACTCAAGAAAATAAGCATGAAGAGATGCGGTACATACTGCAGATTTACGAGATTGTACACGAACACCATCGCGTGAACAGGATAGTTTCGCGTTGGGTGCCCACAACCTTACCGATGCTCAAAAGCACGCGCGCATGGAATGGCTACTAAATTTGAAGAATGCTCATATCGACGTGCATAGGACATTATTACAGTTAATCTTAAATTTATAAGTACAATCCAGAAACGAAAAGTCAGTTTTCGCTGTTTTTAGAATGCACCAGCGCCTACTAAACTTTTAGCACTTGATAGGGTCACGATGCAGCTATATTATAGTTGTAGCAAGAATGGAACGGCTCGACTGAAGAAGAACCAGCGTGGTTCTTCTGGCGGTACCCATCCATGAAGTACAACAATATCTGTATGAAAGTTTATCTAAAAAAATACGAAACTTCATAGGCGTGAGCTGTCATATGCACCATGCTACAACGCAAAGACTCGCAATATTCTCGTTAACCACTCTTGGTAAGCTTAAAATGCTTGTGGTAGGACTGGTTCACGACATTAGTCAAATAGCTGATTCCAACCCACGATCGGCCAATTACCAGGTGGAGTGTAACTTCGTTTAACACTTAAATGTTCTAAAAAAAAACAGTAAATTCGTACTACATACAGATAAGATTATCTCTAAAATTTCTTAAAGTGTAAATGTCACACTGTTCGTTATAATTGTGATCAAAATCCCTTAGCAGTTCACTGTTGGATATCTTATTTGGCAGGCAGCAGTAACCACAGCTTGACTCTGCTCCCTGTCGCCAGTTTGAGTACATCACATCTGAAGATGATGAGAGTTTTTGAAATTCATTCAAGCCCAATTGTAGGTACTTCCAGAAGGTGTATTTTATTGTATGGGCCTTAGTTGTCAAGCTATGCGCTTCTAAAAATCTACCTACGTCGAAGAAAATTAAATTCGAAAGCAATTTTTGGATTCTCAAACAAATATACAATAAAATATTAAAAATGAATCAGAAGAAAACATTTCAAAAAATAAATTTAATAACTTCAACCATTTAAAAAAAACGTTTTAACTTCAAAATTTAACTTGTGTACAGATATTACCCTAAAAGTTCATAATGGGATCTACATTAATATATGAGATAGATGAATTGAAGAAGCGTCTCATTGAGAGTACCAACTACTAACCACTGCAGTAAAAGTACCGACTTGTTTGAGCGTATTTAGAATCTAACAACGTATTTTCATTGCGAAGCATTATATTGCTATGCAATTATATTTTACGTGATACTCTTTCCCAGATGATTTTTTTATTCGTTGATCGATATTATAATCTTTTGGGATTTATATTAGGACAATAATTATAAACATTACTTCACCAAAAATTTAACGTTGATGCTACTTCGATTTCGTAAACAAATTAATAGTACATATTCAAAGTGAAAGAATAACATAACATCTTCCTTGCGCTCTTAGATCGTTTCACTTTTTTTATAGAATAGGATGATAAACGAACACACAGACCAACTGGTGATAAGTGGATGCTGTGGCCCATAGACATTAAAATTTGTAAACCAAATTCTCAAAGTCCCGATATTTGGCCCATTGGACCTGGCAACACTAATACACATAATATGTGTACGAGTGCTAGCGCTAGCACTCGTACCTTGAAAAGCTGCTGGTGCAGTCAACGCCGTACTGAAAATTACAGATGCTGGCAGCCATTTTATTTGTTTAAATGTCAATATGAATGTTGCAATCAACATGAAATAGAAGATGATTTTATTTTCAAATTAATACATAGTATAATCTATACATTGAAGTGTCTGTTTGTAATATCAAAATAACAGCCAATTACTAAATACATATGAAAGTATATACGGTATTTATAACAAAAAGACAAAAACAATTTTTAAAATGTTTGTCTGTCTGTCTGTTTGTTCCGGCTTATAGCTGGCACTGGCAGATAGCTGATGTTATAAGGAGTAACACAGGCTACTTTTATTTTCGAAAAAGAATTAGGATTCCGCGCAAAAAAATTAAAACCCATGAAATCCAATCGTAATAAATACCAAGCAGGCGAGGTCCGGGAACAGCTATTATGTAACTATTATGTCATAATTTGTATTAAATTTTAACTTAATTTTACATGCATTGTAGTTTATAAAGAAATATATGTTTCGGTTTTAATTTATATATCGATAGCTAATCGATAATTTCTGATTTGCTTTGTGTATCGTTAATCGCCTTTTTTTTAAATCGATTTAACATTGTTCCATCTCTAGACGCGCCAAACTGTAAGCTGTCACCCGCACCATCCTATAACGCAAATACTATAGTAATGTGAACAGGATTGCTAGTTTTTTTTTTAAGTAAAAATATAACTGCAACCCACGGGTACCTACAGCCAACTTCAAGCAAAGAAGGCTACGTTGTCACCTCTGAGGACTAAGATGGAATGCCTCACAACCTGTAATTATAATGGCTATCTATACCCTTCAGATCGGAACTCAGCAGTGCAGGCAGTGATGTGTTCCAGTGGAAGGGGTTACGCTACTATTAACTTTTTCATATAATAGTAATAAATTCATATTATAATAACTTCATTTGAGGAATCTAGATCATTATTGATTATGAGAATGACGCACGTTCTTGTTCCACTGTAATTTTTAGTTATTTTACTAAGCCGACCGGTTTCTTCAGCCATATTTAGGGTACCTACATCAATTACAAGAATAGAAGCTGTTCTTGTACTGAATTAATTAATCTATTAGCATAAAATTTAATAATGATACATATTAGTAAATATCAACAGCTGCTAAAAATCTATTAAGATTAGACGTATATCTCTAGACGGTGCTTTTCGAGAAATAACGAAGTGCTTACTTATTGAAATAGTTTTGTTGCTGGTTATGTGTACAAGGTAAGTAGGAAAAAATGAAAATCAATTTAATTATTTCTGTATTAAATTTATTGCATCTATTCACACACCTTCCAGGAGAACGGTTAAAAGACGTTTGAAGCCAAGAAATATAATAATCGAAACATAAGGCGTTAATTATACTAACGTCAAAGGAAGGATTGAAATACCTTAGGATTGAATCCGTCAGCAAATGAAAATGACGAAAAAAAAACAATGATATCTATAATGAAAAGTTAAAAAATTAATACCTTTTCTATCAGTAATCATTATATCTAACACACAGTGCTAATTTGTTTAATTATTTTAGTCCGATCAAATTATGGAATCATTACACAAATCCACTTCGACATCTCGGATGTTGGTGAATTTATTCGTTGTTTATATAACTAATAAGGAGATCAACGTCTTCCATCCGTTTTTTATTTACATTAAAGTGTTTCTCTAATACAGAAAATTATTGCGTTTACTTGTCTTAAATATTCGTTATTATTACAGTATTTACTTATAACAGTGAAGTATGTACAAAACTATAGACTCAATTTTGGACTTTCAGTCTCTACAATATGGGGAAAAATATTTTACATTGACTTCAAAACGAATCCAGCTTAATAACTATACATACAAATATTTATTACAATTATACAAAGCCATAATATAACAAATTTAGTAAGAAAAACAGTTCACATACAAAAGAATACTATGAAGGGACTGACGGCCTGCTCTATGAATAATGACTTACTTAAATAATGCAGATTATCCATTGCCGTGACGTGTTGTTTATGTTTTAATAATAATTTGTTATGTTTTAAAATCTAATAACTCAATTTTCATTACCAACTTATTTTGTCTATATTACGAAATGAGATCAGCAAGAGTTAAATAAAGTAGAGACGAACAAAGATGCTTATCTGTATCTGATAATGTGGAAATCTGATTTTAAATTTTTATTGGATGTATTTTAATGTCATTATTATTAATTTTATTTTTAAATTTAAATTGGCTATAATAAAATGTGATTTAAATTAAAAAAATTAAGATATTCGCCAAAAACTAAGATTAGGACAGTGCAAAAATAATTTTTGGTAATTGATTTTCGATTTGATACATTTAAAATATCACCTCAATATAATGCTTGCTTTGTTGTGCGACGTAAGAGACTCCATTACCTTATTTAGGCCCGAAAGTCTCGTAAGTGGCTTCTATAGGGAAAGACCAGAAATACCTCATGGCCTCTGATTAGATGGTGGAATAACTATGGCATAAATACGCCAAATGTAAATATCTAGAATAATGACCTTTGCTGATGCTGGTGTAATGGAACAGGCGCAAGTCCAGTCGTGTATTGTTACAGATTCAAAAGAATCCTTATGTTGCGTTACTGTCCTTTATAGTAATGCATATAATTCAGAGACTATGTAGGTATATATATTTGAAAATTAATAAAACAAAGATTTTATGTGTTTCATTTGGAATATATGTATGTATACTTTTACAAACCTTTTTAAAATTTTATTGCCTTTACTGTTTCAGTTACAATTCTCGAGCATTAATTCCTAATAATGTGTATGATTTCACGGCTATCGAGGCTACATGAACAATCTTAATGAGTTTTTTTAACATTTGTCATACTATACGCTGAAAGAAAAAGTACTAATTTAGTAAAGAATTCTGCTTAATTATGTCTAATTATGTTGAAATTTTATCGTATAAAATAGTAATTATTAGAGCTGCTAATTAGTCGACGTTACGTATTCTTATTTTACTTGTATATTCATTCACCCTTTTAAATAAATTATTCGTCCATTGTTTTTATTTTTTTACAGTTTTCTCTTATGTGAGGTCAACATTAATTTTATGTAGGTGAATTTTGTAGTAAGCAAATAAATTTTGTATTTTCTCAAACTCCAATTTTCATTAAAAAAAAAAACTAATTTAACGCTGCCATTGTAGTGAATTACTATTCTCTAAAATTGTTTGTTTTTATTTTTTGTTTTAGTTTATAGTATTATTTTGAATACAAAAAATAAATATAAGGAGATATTTAAAGTAATTTTGTTTCAAATTATCAAATATTTTAAATAATCGATTCGATAACTTTACTTAATTCAAGTATTTTAGTATTCATCTTGTTTTATTCTTAATCAAAACCAGCTTTGACATTTCCTTATTATTTTCTGCACACTTTAATAATTTTTAACATAAGAAAGTTTGTTTTTAGTAAATAATATCCAAATAACTCGAAGTATGGGTACTTTGTTGTTACTTTTACATCACATCATACAGTGTGTTATTTAGCAAATAACAGCAAATGATATATTAAGGAACATCACCAAGAAATAATAATACCTTCATACGTAGAAATGAAGAAAAAATATCGCTTAATATAAATATATCACTTAAATAAATAAAACAATTAGATCTCTAAGATAATTTAAGAAATAGAGCCATTAATAATATTTAGAGGCACATCTAACTGGATTTAGGAATTTTCACAGAAAAAGAGTTAACTGTGTTCCATGTTGTGTTGATTAATTTAATGTGTTACGCTATGTTCTTGTGTATTAGAAATGTAAGATTAGCATTAAATTTAGGATTGATATAAAAGTCAATTTAAAACAAATAAGTTAGTAAAAAAACTTATTTAACAGTTATGGCTAAGGTTATAAAAGTGACAGATGTATTGATGGCCGTCTGAAAACCCTAACAAATTGCTTACTAAATACGCAAGTAGTACATACTTATAAAAGGTGACACTTTTTAATATAGTGCTTACATAGACAATAGTCCTGTGACTAGAAATGAATCAAACAGATATCTCTCAACGTTAAAAAGAATCTGGTGAGTAGCGATATTTCGTAAAATAAAACATAAAACAATTGTTATTGTTACTGACCTCGTATTAATAAATATAAAATTCGAAAATTAGACATCTTTATAAAACAAAAGAAGAAAAAAAACTGGACGTAATTAGGCGCTAAATATAAAAGAGAACATTTCCAAAATAATTTACACTACACAATTATTACCAAATAAGTCTAGAACTGCGACGTTCATCTATAAGAAACGTAACACATATTAATAACTATATTTCACTTCGTTGAACCACTTCCAATGATAACTACAGCAACATATCGCAAGGTCCAACTTTTAGTAGCACCTAATATTGTCGGTCAGTCAGCGTATTGCAGCGCCAACGTCGGTTGCGAGTTGTCAACCTCACGCAGCAGGCGGTGCGCCGCGCCGGTGCGCCGCCTACTTGTGTCCACTATCACAAATCTAAGCTTCTCTACCGGTGCATAAATTAATTATTATCACGTATATATACGTATGTATACATATTTATATATCATTATTTACAGACGAGAAGGCCCTCGTGGCACTTTGCGGCCGAGATCGTAGTTATTGTCGGTGCGCCAGCGGCGGGCGTGGGGCTGGCGGTCAGGCGCGGGACGGAGGCGGCGGCTCGGCCAGCGAGGAGGTCGAGGACGAGGACGGGGAGGGGGCAGGGGGCGCAGGCGCCGGAGCTGCCAGGGCCAGTGATCGCGAGTACTCCAGGAGAGCCACATCCGCGGGATGAGTGGGAGGATACAGGCCTCTGTATAATTCAGGCCTGCCGTAAGGATGCGCAAGGCGAGCGGCAGCCGCTGCAGCTGCCGATTGATAGAACACAGACGCTGACGGTGGTGGTGTCGGCGCTTCCCCTTCCTTACTCGCCATATCAGCTAGGGACCAAATTCTTGGTTTCGCCGAAGCCGGTGTGCTACCAGGCGGTGCTCGGGAAGGCAGATGTTGGTATGCCGGGTGTATCGGCCTTTCATAAGGCTCCGGTGACTCTGGTCCACTATCTGCACGTGATTCTGACCATTCTGATTCAGTTCTTTGTCCCAATAAATCCAACCTTTGTTGGGGCCTATCTCCGTCCTCGCTTGAACCCGTACCCGAATCTTTACCATCTAAAATAAAGTGATATTTGTCATAATTATGGTCAAAAATTTATAATAATAGAGGATAATATATGATTTGAATTACTAGTATGGCCATGAGTTCTGAAAACAAGGCTTTTTATTCTGAATTTTCGAAAAACCCTTTCACATGTTATTTTCCACCGATTCTTATATGACATTATTGAGTAGGGTGTTGAAGAAGTCATAATTGCAGTGATCGCTTTGCACAAAGTGTGTATGGAGCCGACTATAATTTTTAAGACGCCTCTAAATCTAGTAATATAATATATGAAATTTTGGGTGTAACTAACACTCCTCAATAACAAATTCCTCAATTGAGTACCATAAAAAATCGGGGCGTCTTCTTGCTGTGTGTGTGATATGAAATGAAGATTTCAATTTCATGAATTATTCAATAAGCTTTTGGGTTCTACTACTGGAAGATTTACAATACATAAGACATGCACTAATTCAGTCACTGCAGCTGAAGAGAATGAATCGATTAAAACTTGTTGTCTTAATACGCTGGAGGCAGACACAGAAATGTGCTTTTTACATATAAAAAATAATTGAAGCTAACTGGCAAGCTGCTCACAGCTCCAAAAAGCCTCGTAACTTGTTGGAAAAAATTAACGTGGCTATTATGGTTTAATTCAATAATTAATTTAATTTAAATATTAATTATAGTTTCATTTACATAAATGAAATTAATGATTAGAAAAAATAATATTTTCCCAGACTATCAAAGCCAAAGGCATTTTTTAATTAGCTTTAAAAAATAGCTAAGTTTCGCTTAGATCAAAATATGTATTTTAATGTTTGACAGATCTTGTAGGCACACTAGGTATTTTTTTAAATATTTAGAACGTAGCTGACTTAAAATGTTTAACATTGATTTTTTATACGTACCAAGTGCGTCTTTTCCATCATTGCTTTTATGATCGTCATCATCATTGTTATTGTCGTCGTCATCCACTCGGTTCCTCGGCTCCCATGTCATCTTATTCTCCTTTTTCAGACGGCGACGCGCATTTGCAAACCAAGTGGAAACTTGCGTCAGAGTCATCTTTGTTATTATTGCTAGCATTATCTTCTCGCCTTTCGTCGGGTAAGGATTCTTTTTGTGCTCGTTAAGCCAAGCCTTGAGTGTACTGGTCGTTTCACGTGTTGCATTTTTTCTTCTCGCCCCGTTAAGGTCCATGCCATATCTGGTAAAACAATAAATGATTAGATACGTTCAAAGTCGATTCACCTGCATGAAACATCATTCAAACTTAGAAAAACACTATAAATAGTATTGAGTTTTATTAATGGTTTTGTTTGGTTTTCAGTTTTCACCATCAAAATTAGTATGACGTCAAATTTAAGAAACATTAATTCGAAAATTATATTTAATTAACAAATATTTACTACAAGCGTAAGTTATTGTAATTACAGTAGTTATTTGATCACTATCCGTCATCATTTACAGTAAGCAAAACAAAGCGTAAATGTAAAGTGTGATTTGGGAGAGATTTCAGATAACGGAATCGTGACCGACCCATTCCCTGACGCTCTTCCCCCGCTAGTGTGATCGCCGAGCCAATGAAAGCGGCAGCATAATAATTGAAATCGAGATAAACCATCCGTTGCTGCGCCAGCGTTAAGCTGTAGCTTATCTCAGACAGAGCTATACGCATTTGTTGGCGGACCACGCACCGTTATTCCAATTGTCCTATCTTTATTACGATGCAGCCCCCGTATCGCAATTCTATTAAGCTTGATACGCGTAAGGGCGATTGTATTATTGTAATTATTACCTCGCTCTTTATTTAAGAGCTATATTGATGCGAAGAGCTTCCGCGTTCATTTCTATAGACTGTACATAGAAATTATTACAAAATACATACTTTAAATGATTATATATAAAAATATTTTTTTTATAGAATAAGTGTTACAAACGAGCGCACAGTTCACCTAAGTGGATTCTGTGGCTCACAGACATCTACATTTATCCTCGATTAAGAATCTAAATGCAGATGCGTGGTCACCCTAGAGAACTTAGAGGTAATGCCTCCAATTAAAAGGTTTATCTACACTAACCATACGAATCGCAACAACAATAAGCTGTTATTTTACGCTGGTATTCAGTGAGAGTGTTGTTCTCCCCTGGTCGAGCCGACCAATTGGTGCCACAACCATAATACAGTTGCGGCATGGCTCTACCACGTATAAAATATACAAAATGTATACAATATATACAGTTAAAGTTACTATGTAGTTACTACATAGTATATAATACATGCAATGTTTAACAACAATAACTAAAATTATGGTACATCCCGACTTTGCAATATAGTGTCAATAATGCTGGCTTACATTTTTCTTAAATTTAGATACCTTATAGTTACAGACACCATTGGTTAGTGTTTATTATCTGAAGTGGCAACGGACTGGCTATATAGCTCCAAGAATCTACAACCGATGCGAAAGAAAGGATCTCGAGTGGCTACCTCGTGTAGTAAACGAAGTGTAGGGCGGCCCGCCACTAGATGTAGGGACGACCTGGAAAGAGATGCAGGAAGTGGATGGATGAAGTGTAGCATTCCTTGGTCGAGGCCTACGTTAAGCAGTGAACTTGCTGAAAGGCTGTAACGATGATAATGATGATTTTTTAACTTGAGGACAGTTCGTGTCTATTTTAGTAACTAAATTGTTAATGTATGCAATAATAAAATGAAGCAGGAAAGATGTTTTTATAGACATAATATTTTATTATATTGTACATATCAGAGCTACTGTTTTGCCGTTTCAATTTTTAAAAACTTTTCCGCTACAGGCTGCGGCGCGGACACTGCCGACTCCATATGCTGCCAGTGCAAAACTGTTAGTAACTGAGAGGGTGGAAAATGGGGATGAGTAGTATAGGAAATTAATAAAACTGTCACTTAAATCGCAGAAGTGACGGGCAGATCCCCTTATCTCCTCCCGAGTCATTCAATATTATGTCTTAGGTATTGAACAGAAAGGTTAATTTTTAAGCTGACACGTAAATAGAATGAACTCGGTCCTATTGTTGAGTCTGTTGTTGACTTAATTCCTCTCGCCCTCAATCGAATGAGATCCTCGTAAATAAATATGAAGTAAAATTCGTTTTATATTGTTGTTAGTCAGAGACTAGTCAAATATAATTCATTTGCCATGTCGTTTTCAACAATTTTGAAACCATTTTACGATGTGGATCTCTTAAATGAATAGTTGCTTATAAAACATCGCATAATGCGACATAAATTTAATGACGTTCTCAACCGAATAAGCGCCATGAATGAACTAACGTCCAATAGAATTCAAGTGACAATGCGAAAGTGGAGCGGCGCCAGGCTTAGGCGTATTCGGCAAACAAAAAAAAGTTTCATTTATCCACGGCGTGCCACTTTCACGGCATTTGAGTTCGCGGGGATGGCTGAGCGGCGTCATTTTTTTATTATTTTGCAACCCCGGGCCCGCACCCCTAACGGCGCTGTGGCTTCCCTCCCTCTGATGCCTCCTCGCCTTCAATTAAATCCCTATCTCGCCCGCCACCTCGTGCTTCCTACTTAAACTCATAAAAATGAGATAAACACAAAAATATTGCTCGTAGGCAACAGTTTTTATTAAAGTTAACAATGCTGCTTTGCTTAATTGGGCCGGGGTGTTTATGACGAATAATTATTTCGACAGGTCTTTGTGATTTTTAAAGATGATCCCATTTTTTCATATTACTTATTTCGTTTTACAGTTTTAAAGTAAGTGGTGCCAAATAAACATAACTGGCGAATAAGTAGCTATTTTCAAGATTTATGTTTTTTTATAGAATAAGGGTGACAAACAAGCACACAGTCCACCTAAAGTAAGGTAGGTAAGGTAAGTGGATGCTGCAGTCTACAGAAATCTACCACTGTCCTTGAATTAGAATCAAAATAGAGATACGTTGTCACCCCTCTGAATTGTCACTAAGATGGCATAACTCATCTCCAGAGAACAACGGTGTCTTTTTTCACTGGAATGAGGAAGGACTTTCTCAAGATTTCCGTGGTCCTTCTCTAGTTGAGCCGTACCATTCGTGCAACAACCATAATATAGCTGCAGCGTGGCTCTACCACGTATAGCCACTATATTTATGTTTACGACTATGTTTGATATTGAGAATAGAAACGTAAAAATGAATGTTTATTTATTTTATTTGTAATACATATTATTTATAAATTTTAGCTTTCTGCACTCCTATTTGACATAGACTTTAACTATGCCAAATCTCACATTCCTCCGTGCGCGCAATATGCTTAGAAAGGGGTGCAAAGTTTTCTCTACACGTATTAATATACAGACAATATTAGAAAAATTTTCACTTTTGAACAATAATAATAACATTTTCTTATATGTGTAAAAAAAAAACTAAAAAAAAGAAGTTACGCTAAATCCAGAGTTTTTACGTAAGTAACTAAAATGCTGTTTGCTGTTCTTCGGTGGACCTCGTAGCAATATGTTTAATGCTTGCATTAGAGACTTGCACTATTGTACCGCGGCTCCATTGGTCTTAGAAATCTCAAGTTTTGAATATTTTTACACATATAAAACACATATATTATACAACCCCATAAACCGCGGTATGCTGGCAAGAACGCTGACTGCGTTTCCTCCTTCAATGTGTTATACTGAACTTTTAGGCGAAAAAATAACCAGCTCTCTTGTCTCCAGCGAAAACGTTCAGTCACGGATACAGATCCTTTAGAAACTTCACCGTGCGTGGACTGCACGGACCGATAGTCTCTACATCAAATGGCACAATTATGTAGTCGTCTCTCAGAGACACGTATTTGCCCTACACTAGTTTTTTTTTCTCTAAACTAGTTACCCGTGAGATGCGATAATAGATATTTTAAAAATTATATAAAAATCTGAACTTTCACCGCTATTAATTATCGTAACACATATGTGATCATACATATCAATATTTATTTTTTACAATAATACATATTTTATATATATGTAGATACAAAAATAGCTCGGACCAAAATTAATATTTAAAAGCTATAGGTACTCCGATTCAAATACGACATTGGGACGTCAAACGCCCAGTCACCACCCGTGACCATGGGTGATGCAAAGCACTCGAAACGAGTTAAAATAAGTTAAATTAAACTCGATAAAATCTGTGGAAGTAGTTTCATTCAATAGATATACGATTTAAAGAAGTATGAGAAAGTTGATACAGTGTAGTATGCTCATATTTATTAGAATCATATACTCATATATATGATCATAATGTGATAGCAGCCCTACGCTATTTTTCGAATGTATTGTTATAAAGATACAAAAAAATTTAACCGCTCTTACACTATAACATTTTTATTCACTGTCTCAGTTATAATCACTTTAATTAAAACGATCATACTAACCTAACTTAATCTACTAATACTAGTTGGAATCACTTTTCTAACCCAAACAGTACTGATGTTTTCAGGGGAGGCTGCAAGCTTTAATTCTGCCTACAATCCTGCCAAAAAGAGCTTTCGTTCAGCTATTCTGGCTTCAAGGACGCGATTTAATCATTTAAGTAAAATATCGGTTGGTGCGATAGTTCAGGCTGTCATAGGTATTATTGAAAAACTTATAGGGTTTAAATAAAAAGTAAATATGCAGGTCGTTTTCACTTAAATTGCGCTTATAACCCTTATAATACTTTTGACATTGTTTTTAAGCGTGTAATTTCCGTGATGTGGTTCCAAATAGTAAATATAATTTAATGATTTCTTATATTTACGCGAACACTACACATTGAATAAAACTTCTGGGTGCTTTCAGCTCCCAAAACGTCGTCACGTCACGGGGGACTGAGATGATTGACATCCCGATGTCACAGTTAACCCGGAGTACCTTCAGCTTTTTTAATTATTAGTTTTGGTCCGATCTGCGCAGAATGAACTTATTTTGTCTTGAAGTCTTGCAGTGGTATGCTTGGGTTTAGTTTTAATTGTATTAATTACAGGATCCCAAGCATCCCTCTCTATTGAAATTAGGATGTTTTTTAATTTCAATAGCCTCGTGTATCATCCTTGGCAGGAATCGATGTTCTTTGGCAAGAATTTGTGTTCTATCAAATCTAATATAATGGCGGGGGCCGTCTAGGATATGATTACAAACACATAGCTGACGTGAAACACCAACGTTCCGGGAAGTCTGCAGGAACGTCGGGAATTTCATAATAAGTATAATTAAACGCGATACAATCCGTAAAAGTAGTTTCATTCAAAATCTAATTTATTTAGGGCCGGAAAAATTACAGTCGTATGAATAAAAAAGTTAAAACGTTTCACTTCTATATTCCATCCTTCACAGCCTTAATACTCCACTGCTTAATATAGGCCTTCACCACAGAGTGGCTTACAGGGTGGATTTTGCTATAGTTGCCATGTTGGCAGGCGGGTTGGCAACCGTAGGTTTTATAATTTTTATTTGTAATCAGGAAGATGCTGTCGTCCATCTCCTGTTTCAGTCTCCTCTGTCGCCTCGACCCCAACGGGACGATATGGGGTAGTGGGTATTCTTACACAGTCACTACACGGTTAAA
Source organism: Parnassius orleans (assembly GCA_029286625.1). Taxonomy (NCBI): domain Eukaryota; kingdom Metazoa; phylum Arthropoda; class Insecta; order Lepidoptera; family Papilionidae; genus Parnassius; species Parnassius orleans. Next base: position 5,464,123 of record JAGSMP010000065.1, on the reverse strand, counting down.
ACTTATTCGATGGTTAATTTTTATCTGAATATTGAAAATAAATTATATTCATGGTACATTTGATTTAGAAACAGAATAAAATTGGTGAAAAACAAAAGGATTTGGGCGGATGATAACAACTTTATAATTAATAAATCAGTTTTCAATCGTTGGGCCACACCACACCACACAACGTGTGGGTGATGGTAAATACTTAGGTGTATGTAATAAAAGCGGGCGGACTTAGCCGGCATGAATTGAGAGTCATAATAATGAAATAATGGCAAAAGAATGAGCCGCAACGGTCAGGGCGTTTGTTCGTAATATCCCGGAACGAGCGAAGCGATCCGCGCCGGGTGAAAAATAAATCAAATCCCAGCAGTGCTCTGTTTTTTAATATCGCACAGTTTTTGTTTTAGATGATACTGAAAACAATCCCACTCTGGACTGGGACTTAAAAATAACGCAACAGTTAAATATCGCCGTGCCGATCATAATAAAAGTGCGTTAACTTCTTTAACAGATAAAGTTAAATACCTACATAAATCTAATTAAAAATTTATTTATACTCGTAAGTAGATCTTAAACATTTAGGAGTTTTTAAGGACTATTTAGCTCATTTCAATAAGATAGTAATATTTTTGTTATTTTTATATTTTTGTTTATTATTTCACTATTGAACAACTAAAATGCGTTGTATAGACCAAAATAAAACAATTTATTTTATTTTATCACACATGCATACATTTATCAGTTAATTTTATGACAAAATGAATGTTGCAAACTGATATGCTCTGCTCTAGACTTGATAAATACAACTAGTTAAATTAAACATAAATTAGAATGTAACTGACCGCAATTTTTAATTGATAGCTATGTTGAAGAAGTACACGCTGATATAGTTTTAGTCTTATTATAAATGTACTGGTTGACACTTTAAGGTTTAATAATTATTTAAAGGTTTTTAAAAAAAAGTGTATTTGTATTGTACCATGAAATAAAAATAAAATAATGTATCCTAAATACGTGTGAAATTAGATTTTAGTTGAACGTTGGTTGAACTTATCCCATAAAACAAAGAGTGTCCGAGTATACAATGTTGGTCTTTTAGCATAAACGGAACAGATATGAACATGTCAATGAAACCGTACACCTTTTAATACAAGAGCCGACCGTCCACTCGACGTAGGCAAGAGACAACTAAACTGCCTTCGACGTATTATGTTTCCCTAACAATTCGGAATTACAAATGACATCGACGGCACCCATACAAGAAATACATGACGCCACTCTGTGAGGTAATAGAGGAACGACTTTTCATCACGCTTCAACGAGTTTATCACGGAGATGATCCGCCAGCCTATGAAATCGAAAACGTCTCTTAACTCTTGGTGACAGTTTTGTGTAAAAATTATTCGAGGATTGTGTTTTATAGAGCAAGTATCCTGTTTCTTATGTTACCTACGAGAAGATAATATTTGAGAAAAAACTATGGGAAAAAATAACATTCAAGGTAGCGTATATATCAACTTATAGCTTAAAGGAACTGCTATTTATTAGCTGGTTGCTTATTAAAAAGCACTTAGTTCCTACTAGAAAAAATTGTTTAATATCATAGATTTTCGGCAATAAAAATGTAGCTCATTAAAATAATAAACATCGTAAAGTGCAACACATACAAAGAAAACTATGTGGCAAACAAACATCGCCTTTCATGCTACATGTAAATTACCATGTTCGTAAAAATGGTATCAGATAAAGCTAATCATTCGTCGTCGTAATATAGAAATGGGCGCACGCAAAGGCCAATCTCGGGTATGGACGAAGTTTTAAAAGGTAGTATACAGTTACTAAATATTGGTGGGTAGACACGGTGGCCGGGGGCGCGGCACGCCAAAAACACATTACGAGCCGGCAACGCGCTATTACGGGCAACCGCACGCGTCCACGTCAGCCGATACCCGCCACCCGTACATGCTATCCGGCGACTAATTGGTCAGTTTCATGCATAAAAACCCCTAACAATACCAACGGCACAGAGGGAAGCCCATGTTACGGCCTAAAACGTAAACGATCGGTGGCGACTAGCGTTACAATTGGGAGGACAAAATATTTTTGGCGATGCATGCATTTAGAATTCCAATCGTTAGGTAAGTTTGGTATAGAGGGCGTGTTACCTACGGACCAGGGCGGCGCATGTCACGTGACAAACGAAGCGTGAACTCACCACCGGTTCCCTGTCAACGCCATCTTTTTTTTTGTTTTAAGGGGTGTCTTTGGTAAAGTTTTATGTTCTTTATATATTTAACACATCATTACCCGTTTCCAATTCAATGGCATCTAAAATCTTAATTATGTTCACAATTAAAGTACCTGGATGGTTTGTTTAAAAGTAAATATATACACAATTAAAAAAACAAATGTAATATTATTTAGACACTAACTGTGCCCGCGATTTCATACGCGCAAACATGTATTCTACGCATACTATTAATATATACAAATGAAACTTATATAAAATGAACATATACAAATGAAAAGTTTTGTATTAGGTACAAAAAGACATAAACACTAGGACAGCGCGGCGGCTAAATTCCATCATGGGATATAATCTGAGAAATGAGAGTAACCACCACCATCTTTAAAGAGGCTAACAATATATCAAGTGACACATCACGACTAAACTGGCAGACAGAAAATGTCAACGAGCTTGGCTCTAAGAGGCTGGTATTGGAGTGCGAATCCAGCGAAAATGTGTTGCCCAAAATCAACATGCTACCGTTTATAAGGTGAGATTTTGATTAGAGGCACAGGCCCAGTTAACTTAAATATAATACTAAAATCATCTTCGCCGTGTAGTAGCGGCGTTAGAGAATCACTGGCCATACTGATATACATTGAGCCTGCGCTGTAACATCCCGTGGGTGTTGAAGGCGACAGAGAGAAACAGAAACAGGAGATGAGCAGCAGAATCTTCTTAGTGAGAAAGTAAAAGAACAAAAAGTGCGGTTGCCAATTCGCCCGCCAAGCGTGCCAACTATGGCAAATATCCCCTCTATGAGACAATCTAAGGGGGCGGGTTTTATACAGCAGTAGATATTTTATAGGTTGTAATGAAAGAAACAATGAATAATAAAAGCATCTTAAATAAATAAATAAATATGTACCTACCTGAGCGACCGAGCTTTGCTCGCCGTTAGAAAAAAAAATTATTTCAGAGACGATACGATACTAATTATATAAACTTGGAAAGTAAACCATCATCTGATAATAAAATTTTATCTTAATCGTTAAAGCTGTTTTCAAGAAACCATAACACATAATATCCTCTATGTATTTAATAAATTCTTACGTAATGTGTGGGCTAATTTATCTGGTATTCAATACAATACGGATTAAAAGTACAGGATTGGATTAGTGCAGGCAGATAGAGTTCCTAAGTTGCTAACACGCGGTGCAGCTACTTAGATTGGCCGTGTAGAGCAGATTGTTGATGGCCAATAGCGTTATATAAGCTGGTTGGAAACGGTACTATTTAAAAATCGGCAATCCTACACAACCAATACCTACGAAAAAAAACAATAAAAAGCTTAAAGTACTGACTGACAGGCAATGACGACTATCTATGTTCTTCAATTTTAATAAGGATCAATATAAATTCATTATAATCAAATTTTTACAATGGTCGCCCGGCGATAAAGCAGCCAAACTGTGTTTTTTCTTCCGACTTTCGCTCGCAGGTTGCAATTCGAAGTTGAAATATCTTTTTTATTTTTAAACCCACCTAATATGAAATAAAATCTACATGTTGCCCCAGTTTATCTTGATATATCTATCACCAAAACCATAACCAAATCTGTTGAGCCATTGTAGAGAGATTGGCGAGAAGAAACGCACAGATATACAGACGTATAGATTATCAATGTTGTGTTTTGCTCTTAAGATCTCTATTATTTTTAAACTTGGTTAATACATGTGAAAATTCTTAAGCATTCAATGTTATTATTACTTAAAGATATGACGAAGGTTAGAATAATATGCTATGTACCTACTAACATAGTTCTTAAGCTTAATTATTAAACTAACATTTGCTAACATACTATGAATCTTGATCTGAAATAAAGTGATTACGATTATTATTATATGAGGGATTTAAATATAAAATTACAAAAAACGTCAAAAGCTTTTATTAAGATTTATTTTTAAATTTCATTATCCATGATATTGTCTTACCCGTGAGATGAAAGTTCTTAAAAGTAAAAAATTTACTCTACTACCGTTTCAAATTGAGCTTCTTCTGAGCTGAGAAGAAACGGCGAATGAAACTCTACAAGTATTCTTCTTTTGTATTTTTTTAAAAGTGAAATCTATAGATATCTATACAAATAAATAAAATTTAAGTGTATGTTTATAATGTCAAAACAACAGCATTTTAATAAATGCATATTAAGGTATACGGTACTTATACCTAATAAAAAATAATTCTTAAAATTTTTGTCTGTCGGTCTGTTTGTCTGTCTGTCTGTTTGTTCAGGCTAATCTACGAAACGGCTGGACCGATTTTGATGTTATAAGGAGTAACTTAGGCTACTTTTATTTTAGAAAAAGAATTAGGGTTCCGCGCAAAATAATTAAATCCCATGAAATTCAATCGTAACAAATTCCACATGGGTTAAGTCGCGGGTAACAGCTAGTACAATAATAAGTGCGAGAAAATATTGACTCATTGGCAGGTAAAAAATACCAGCACGTAAAAGGTTTTCTCCCAATGTTCCTATTATTTGTCACAAAGTTTATCGTTTTAATTTCGATTTGTCGCAAATGCTGATATACTAGTGTTTTGATAAAGATTGACTTTTTTATAACATTTTAAGTGACAAACGAACTTACAATCTACCTGATGGTAAGTGGTTACTGCAGCCCATGGACAACTTCAGATAAGAGAGACTACGGATACCTTGTTACTATGAGTATTAAGATGGAATACTGACCTTTTAAGATCGAAAAGCAGTAGTGCACGTACTATTAGTTGGCGGTAGACATAGGGTGGTATTTCGACTATTTATCTAATTAAGTTACTAGTTTAGTTTTTTTTTATTATAATTTTTAATATTGTATATAATAAAATATTGTATATTATGTATAATAAGTATTATGTAATAAATATAAATACTATTTATTACACTTGTACTATTTCATGGCATGTAACCACTATCGGCGTAATAGCCATTAATATTTTCAGTCAAACTGAACATTAAAAACCAATCAAAATCATAAATAAACATCTATTATTATTAATCGCATTTAATAGCCATTACTGATTCACATTAAGTGAATGATTAATTTGGGAAAGAGGACACCCTTAAAGTGGCAATCACTACATTACTCCATTGGTCTTGAAAACATGACATCAATTATTATTGTACCGTTTATCACGGGCAAATTATTTTTCTGTTTTACTTGTAGCCTGACCTCTTGCTTTGTCGCTGATAACACTGGGTGGTATTACATACAAATGTGTGCGTGTAAATATTTAAATTAATTTAATATACAATTTATTTAACCTAAATTAAATCATACCTGATAGCAAACTAAATGTCAGAATTATTTTGTTTTATACTACTCCTATTTTTCAATATATTTAATTATAGATCAATGTGTGAAAATGTTCATGTGTTGTGATCAAATTGAGTAATTTTTTGTGTTACTAAGAGTATAAAAATCCTAAACATATTAAAATATATGGTACAATTACATTATTTCAAAATTAATTGTATATATACGTACCTACGTAAGGTAAAATATAAATTTGTTTATTAAAAAAAGCACTGTTTCAGTAGAACGCGTCGAGGTTTTATCGCGAATTTAGAGTGGTAAACTAGAAAAAAAAATTCTGAGTAAAAAATGCATAAATATATGTAATTGGGGATCCGCCCCGGATTCGCACGGGTAATTTCTGGATCTCGACAAAAGCGCCACCTATCGGTCTTTATTGTGAACCTAAACCATCCATGAACCCACTCAAACACACACAAAAATATCATCAAAATCGGTCCAGCCGTTTATGAGTTTTAGCGAGACTAACAGACAGCAATTGTTTTTTATATACAGGGTTATTTTGCACAATAACCCGCCAAATTTGCAGAGAAGGTTCAGAATAAGTAATATAGGCAAATGGTGAAGAAAAATTAATAAAAACATCTCAATAATTCTGTACTTTTTATCTTTTAAATCCAAAATACGTGGTAATGCATTATTTTAACTGATTTTACTGAGCACACATTCGTAAGGGTCGATCGGTAGGCAAAAACGTTGTTGCCCATTAATCACATTCAATTTGGGATAATTTAAAATTAAAATAAAAGCCTTATCTACTCGTATTTTCAAAAACTGCAATATACTAAATAATATTTATATATTTGAACTTAAGTTTAAAATTTAGATACTCTGTGAGAACTAACCCTGTATAGAGTTAAATCTCTGAAAACATAGTCTGTATAAGTCTGACATAAAATAAAAAAAATATAAAGGGAATTCTGACCTGAAGAGACCTATTATAAAATAGATCAAAATAATGAAGACAATAATTTGTGGAAGTAACTCTACTAAACTCTACTAAAATACTTAAAAACAAATATAGAGATATTTGTTTTTAAGTATTTTACATACATTTATACTTAGAAACAAATATAGAGATATTTGTTTTTAAGTATAAATGTATGTACAGAAAAGTTGCAATGAAGACGAATTCGAATATGTCTCTTTTTATTTGCTTTTATTTTAATTTATTAAAATTATTTAGGTATTTGTAAAATTTATGTACTAGAAGAAAACTAATCGTACCTATTAATTTTGTTCCATAGCATGATTTTCATATTTTTTATCGTTAGGTACAATATGTACACCATTCAATGTAACAAATTTAATGTACAAACTTGATATCTAATGGCTTTTCTGTCACTCCGTTTGTTTGATTTTATATTTTTTAATGATATTGCTTGCAAACTGCAAGAATTATGACGTTTAAATGTCGATAACTTTTGATCTATTGGAAGCTATCCAGAATGCTGGAAATCTTAAAGTGACGTACAATTGTGTACGTCAACGTAGGGGCTGATGATTGGCTGTGATGGTTGCGACGCAAGACCTGGAAGATATTATTATGTTTTTGCATAAATGTTGGCTTTGGCTAGGATTCGGAGCCCGGATCCGTGGCGGAAAAACCGGGACGACAACTATTGGTAGAACACTTTGCCACCAAGCCATGTACGCAAACGACTAAACCCTGTTGTTGTTGCAATATTATAATATATTGATTAAAACAGAGTCAAAAGTATAAACAATTTTGTGAAATAAAATGTTTGTGGTTCTGAGAAGGATATTTGATTTAAAGGCTAAAATTATCAACACGGTTGATAAATCCAATCAATCAAGATTTATTAATTATAAAGCGATAATTAATGATATTGTTCGCGCAGTCTTACTTAATATTATATTATTTTTCACTTCACCATACCTACTCCTACCTTTATTCGATAAATGCATTTCCACTATGTAAAACGCAGTTACAATAAAACTTTTTAGATAAGAGAATTTCATTACGAGTCGTCATATCAGGTTATACTCCGTAAGATATAAATTGTTATTGATGTAAATGACTTGAACATTTTATTACAATTCTTTAATAAGAGCATTAGGTTTAGTACTCTTTATCTTTAATATGTGTCTGCATTAATTCGCAAATTGAATTGATATTAAATTATACGATCAGGATTAATTTTTGTTCATTTTGGGTTCTTTTAATGATTAATGGTTGTATAATGCGATCGTATGCAATTTCAATAAACTTTTATTTACATTTTGTCTTAAGACGGTTATTATAAACGTGGTATCGTGATATTATATTTACCTTAAAATCGAATGGTGAGACGCAATAACTTATAATTAGTTGTGTAAATATGCAAGCTATTGCTTGTACTGAATGAGACTTAATCATCACTGTCATGTCTCAAGAAGTCGAATTTGTTCACGGCCTCGTGTGGCTTATCGAAGTTCAACTCTTACAAGGAAGATGTCGACAGATGCTATTTATCAAACGTCAGTCAACAGTTGTGAACATTGAGGCGCAATATGTTGGTCGTTTGTCGCTGCGTCGGGTGCGGTGGCGCCAGCGTGGATCTGATACGTTGTCATGGACCTCACAAGAAGTCTTATGTAGAGCGTATAAACTAGTGAAAATTAAGTGTCATGACCACGGATCACTTGTTATCGTGGGTCATGTCTCATTTTATTACTGACATATTATTAATATAGATGAGAACATTGAATTTTATACAGCCGGGAGGCATTGTTTCGCAATTGTTTTATAACTGCGGCTGGATTGTGCAAGTGTTCGATATTTTCACGTTCGCTATTGACGCGTTATTGAAGCTGGCTTATATCCGTAGCGATGACAAAGTTGTTCAACTTACACGTGACGTGAAAGTGATGATTATCATCAGAAATGTACGCATAGCTCCATTAGACGTGCGAATTTTTATAAATGTCAAAAACCATTTTTGTGATGTGTTTGTTTTTCAATTCGTATATTCAAAATGTTTCAAAGGTTAAGCATGAAGTTTGAGGATATTCCGATGAAATTAATTTGTGAAATATTCTTTGAGGAATCTCTACATCTTTTTAAAAAGTCGTAATGTTTTAGGTACATATATTTTATATATAGGGTTTATATATTTTTATAATTGCATTTTTTTAATTTACCATATCTAGTTCTTACTGTTAACTTAATTATTTCTAAAACTTTTGTACTTTGTATCCTATTTATATTTTTGACCGACTGGCCAGGACTGGACAGGCCAGCCTACCTCGAAGAAAATGCCCTGTGACATGAAGTCCGCCTTTTTGTACGAGTCTGTGTGCAAACAAAGCCTAAACAAAATAAATAAATAGTCTATGAACTTGTCATTATCATATTTCCATTATATCTCTGAAATTATTGCTATATTAAAAAGATCTAAAGTCTAGTAGAGAGCGTCCGGCGGGGCGAGCAGTGTAGCATAACTGCGTAACACACGGTAATACAAAAGTGTGTGTTTATCATGTACTTACGCCTAACGCCTCGTCCCGTTGCACGATTGTCAATATGTTTCTACATTTATTCTTTTATTTTTTAAATTAAATAAAAAAGTCTTATTTTGGAGTTTTTTTTATTTATTAAGTGACAGATAGAAAGCGACATTTTTAACTTACAAGTTAGAGAGTACTTGTAACATTAATATTCAATAGCATTAGAAACAACCAACAAATCTATCAAAGAAAGAAGTGTTCAACCGGGTCCCCTTTAATAACCCAACTAAGAATAATCTTAAGGAAACATTATTGAAATACATTAGTATTAGCCCTACTTAGATATTTAAACACCTGTCGTCTTTTAGCTGTTTTATCTTTTTTATGTGGGCCTAAAACTATGTTAAAAGTGACTCAAAGAAATTTGATTCGTAATACATAGAGCAAAGGCATGTGTTAAGTAACTATTATGTAAGCTTGTATCTATTTGCATAAATAATATTTGTATGCTCAAGTTAATGTAGTACGCACATGTTACGTTCAAAGCAACATAATTCAATATTACTATTTAAATATGCAAACTGGTGCAGGATTCCAAGTACAAATTTTATTGTAAGTGATGTCTCTCAGAGGCGGTATTATGTACACATGCTAGGATCTTTAAAATTACTATGTGTTTTATCATGTAAATAAATCATTACTTATTTAACATACCTTTGAGCTCTATGTTTTCAACATTATTAAAATTTAAAATTCCCGTTTATTAGTAGGTAATGAAGTAACATGTTTTCAAGTACATCATTTGAAACTGTGAATTGATTATTAATTTGGGGATACAAATTTTATAGTTGTCTATGAACCAAAGTTTGAGGTTTAAAATCAAGCGTGAAGTTGAAGTCACTCGTTTCGACCGTAGCTCGCCTCGTGGCTGCTACTGACCGATAGGAAAAAGGAAAGAGGAAGCGTCCAATGCGCCTAGAATGAAATTAGCCCGTCGGTCAATTACTCCGAACCGAGAGTGGCTTACTAATGGCACATGCGGCGTTCCCTGCATACGGCACCGCTCATTTATATGCCACCGCGCGTACTCTTTATTGTTCCATAGATTGGTAATACACGGGAGGACTGGCACTTTGTGCTGTAAATCGTTGTCTGTACACGTATCCTCGATTAACTGTGTGCTATAGCCATAGGTGGAGCGGGAACCGTGTCAGTACAAGCCGCCTGCGCAAGTGTGGACGGATGACATCATGTCCGGACCGGGTCGGCCACACAGGGAACGTGAAGGTACGTGTTGTTCGTCTCTTATCATCGACGCACGTTCCATGATGTACCAGATGACGCATAGCCCTTCAGGCCAGCCTGTCACCGATGTCCGCACAAATTAATATACTCCTTGAACACTTGTGTGAGCCCTAAACAGATTTCATTTGAAAGTTTAAAATATATTCTCATCGTTGGTAAATTATAATTCCTTTTATTTATTCCTTATTTTTTTATTATAAAATATACTTAATTTACGTAGAAATATAAAGAATTGAAAGAAAACATTCCTCATTAATTTATTTTATGACATTGTTCAAATAAATTAATTAAAATACCAAGCAGAAAGAGACCAAAATCAAAAGAGTCTGATTTATTGCCAATTAATTAAGTACGGATAATGGGAAGCTTGTTTTTTGAATTATGTATACAGTTTTTGAAGAAGTATATTGATTGTATTCGAAAACATTTGTGCAAAGTACATAATATAAGAATATGCAGCATCCTTCAGCGGTGGCAAAATATAGGTTAACGAAAGAATCGATAGTGAATGATTCCAGAAAATTAATGGGCATGTTGTGGGCTAGACATTTATTGAAAAAAAAAACTTATAGTAGCTGTACGTATGGTGGAATATTTTAATGTCACTAATTTTATATGATTTTATTGGCGATCGAGTTAGACATTTCGCATTGTCGCGTGAATTGCTAATGATATAAAAGAGCTTTTTAACATAGCCATAAATGAGAAACGATGGGCTAATTACTATTTGGTCAAACAAAAGCCGACAGGCGCCATCTTATTGGGAAGTTATAACCATTAAGAGGATACAATCGCAATTTCTTCCTGTCGTATCGTAAATAAACTTGGGCGAGCATGAGTAATCGTTACTTTGTGTGCACAATATCGAATCGGGTGGGGGCCAAATAGATTGCTACGTGCGTCGCATCCTGACAGTCTCTGCCTCTTGTAAAGCATTCCAAGAGTGTCGTTTATCGTCAAAAATTGACCGACTTTCGCTCTTAATCCGACGCCTTTCGGTGTACATTGGTGCATTGTTTGCGCTGCTTATTTTGTGGTCGCCGCTTCGTCGAATTTCGTCTTGGATGTTATGTATGGTGTACTTGAATTTTCCGTTTGTAATTATGTCGGCAGAGAGCGGAAGTGTCGGCAATGGTTAGGACACAAGTCACGCGGCAGTTGACGACTGCGTCTAACGGAACCCGCCCGCTTATGGCTCGTGGCGCGACCATCTCTCAGGGGACTCTATTTTTCGAAGCGTTACCGCTTTATTAGAGACTTATCATTGCACAGAGTACTCTGGTATTCTTTCTGTGAATACATTCTTTTTAAAAGTGATCAATGTCTGCATTTTAGTGCTAAAAATATAGTGGTATTATCTCAATTTAATATACAAAAAAAAAAGAAGAAGAAAATGAGATCGATGATGAACATTAATATGAATTAGGATTTTATGGTAGTAGAACCAGAGTAACCGACATAGCCCAACGCCGGCCATACTAAAAACGACAACCGATTCGTTCTCGAGAGGAAGCCTCGTACCGGTAAGCGAAGTGTGGGGCGGGGTAGCCCTTCATGAGATGTAATGACGATCTGGTAAGAGATGTATGAAGTCGATGGATGCAGGAGGATCTGAACCGCACTGTCTGATATGTATTAATTGGGGAAGGCCTATGTTGAGCAGTGGACTTGTAAAGGGCTAAGTTAATGATGATGATGATGAAGGCCAATCCATTCCTCAGCTCGCTGTAACAACAATTTACACCTCCCGCAGAAGCATCTTATCTCGCTCTGTTAGCCTAAGGCGTTAGTGGAGAGCGTTTGTAGTGAATGAGCGGCGATTGCCCTCAGGACACTGTATATCACGGCTCCATGGCGCAGTGGCTTAGCATTAGAGTTGTAGGGTCGCGTGTTCGAATCCCACACGGATAGGTATTTGTATGATCTATAAATAATTATCTCAGTCTGGATATGGAATAAAAATAATTTTATCGTTAAATTTATAAAAGTTAAAAATTAACGCGATTTTTGTTAAAATTAAACGCGAAAAAATTCTTAAAGTTAGTTTTCTCCAAGTGTAGTATTTGCGTAAATACATATAAGAAATCATTATGTAAACAGGTCTAAATGTTTGTCTTTGTCCAATTTATTGATATATGTAAACTGCCTGCGCGATACAGGAGAAAATCCTAATTTAGGGGTCACGTTTTAAAAAAGGTTATGCATATATTATTAGCTTTGTCATAGATTATTTTTATTTGTTCAAAATATAAAACTCATATACAAAAAAGAAATTTTTTAGCCCTCCAGCAGAAACCACACACGGTTTAATAGATAGCTACAGTGATGCTGTAATTCATCGCTATGAACTATTTTACATAGATGTATGTAAAATAGCTAGCTGGACCGGCAGACATTATTCTGCCCTTACCAGTTGGTGGCGCGATGAGTTTCATTTTCACACACTTTTCTATAGATTTATTATACGTACAGCTTAATCCTCTTTAGGACTAATAGAAATATCAGCAGCTATAATAACAATAAATTGAAAAAAAGAAGAAGAAAAAAATACTGCCTTCATACAAAATTTCATGGAAATTTGTTCGGTAGTTTTTTTTTGCGTAAATCGTGAACACACAATTTAGAACAAAAGCTTAGTCATAATAGACATTTGTAAATACTTATCCATTTTAAAATATAATTGTATCATATAATTTTAAATTGGTAATAGATGACTAATACTAACGGAAAACATATAATTAATATTCTATAAATAACCTGAACATGTCGGCAGAGTTAGTTATGATCGACGATTAAGTACTTTCAAAAGCGTCACTTCTCATCGATAAAGTTAGAAACACTCGTGGGGATGTGATGAGCGTACATAATATAATCTTTGTGTTAGAAATTTTTGCAATAGTCGCTTTAGTAATTAAAGATAATAGTGTTCCTAAATAAAGACAATTATATATTTTTAATTAAGAAACAAATTGACAAAAGCTCAAATTTAAAACAGATAACGATTTTTTTAATAATATTAGCGTAGCAAACGCGCAAACTGTAGTGTGTAAATGACATCTGCAATCAAAGTCAAACAAAGAAGGCCAGACATACTGTTACATTTGAGGACTAAGATGAAATACTTTACAGTCTGTAGCTGACTAGCTCTTTCACATTAAAAACCGGAACACAACAATAGGTAAGGACGGTACGGGACGGTATCAAAAAAAGACGGACTCCTCCTCTCATCACTTTTTCATAGAATAATGCAAAGAAACGATCACACAGTCCACCTGATGGTAAGTGGATGCTGTGGCCCATGGACATCTACATCTATCCTTGATTAAGAATCAAAATGCAGATGCGTTGTCACCCGTGAGGAATAAAATGGAATGCCTCGTTTCCAGTAAAAAGGGTCTCCGGTTCTCTATACTCACCATACGAAACAGAGCATTAAGCTGCTATTTCATGCTGGTATTCTGTGAGAATATATCTGCAGCTCTGGCTCTGCTACGCATAAAAAACTTTATTTAAGAATTGACAAAAAATGAAGGTATATGAAAATATAACACATTAAGCATCGACATGTATATTTTTATTTTAGGCATGAAAGTTAATTAGCATGAGTTAGCCTTTGGACTAGGTCAACTTAATTCACTAATCTATACGTGGTAAAGCCATGCTGAACTATATTAGTGGTATAGTTGTAGCACGAATGGGTCGGCCCGACCGGGGAAGGACCACGCTCTCACAGAATACCAGCGTAAAATAGCAGCGTAACGCTGCTGTGTTTGGTATGATGAGTGTAGAGAACCGGAGACCCTTTTACTGGAACCGAGGCATTCCATCTTAGTCCTCACGGGTGACGACGCATCTGCATTTTGATTCGTAATCGAGGATAGATGTAGATGTCTATGGGCCACAGCAACAACTTACCATCAGGTGGACTGTGTGCTCGTTTGTCACCCTTATCCTATAATAAAAGTGGGTGACCGATCCGCTGAAAGGTAGAGGAACGGCGACGGGAGAGAGCAAAGAGGATTTGTTTGTTCGAGTCATTTTATGGATAACCCTTTGTCACTCTCCAAGTCTCGACAGGCTGTCCTGAGGCTAATTGTCGGTGAGAACTTTGCGACAAGCGTTTTGATATTTTGTGCGGACAAGGTATAATAAAATCTAAATTGTTCTGATATTATGGACAAAATTGTTCTAAATTTAAACTTAAGAATTTTCGTGGACTTTATTTATTATTGGATATAAAATAATACTTAAATATTATATATATATATATATACATAAAACTTTTCTTGTAAATAATAAGGTCATATTATTTTAATAGATATGCATAATACGCAAGGAGTCAATGGGTCTAAGTGACTCACGACCGTGTTTTGTGGCATTGTTTGGTAGTTCTGTAGGCATTTTGCAACAGTCTTCATGTTCTGAGGTACACTTGTGCCGTGCTGCCGTGCCGTGATGATAGATTTATCATTAGTTGTTGTTCACGGAAATATATATTTATCTGTGTCATACATCAATTCTGTCAAAAATTCAAACAGATAAAATTTAAGATAAGGAAAGAGGTCCGCCCTAAATCATTGCATAAACATTATTTTTATCTAATATTATTATAATATGACATTAAAACCAATTTCCCACAATAGAATATTTCTCAATAAAAATATTTAAATTGCTTATTTTGCATTGCATTATTATAATCTACATGTGCCTCCACATAGTAACGCTGAATGTAGACAAAAATATAAAATGTGGTGTCATCAATATATCACGGACTTTGAACCACTGTACTTAAATTTTTCGTAATTAAAGCATCATGTATTAAATGTTGATACATCAACAATAATGTAATTTGTATCAAATTACAGACAAGTATTACTTTGCGAAGTCACCGATTTGTTCTTAATATTACAGAACACCGTTTATATTAAATACTTTGCGTTTTATTTAAGGAATTTATAACAGAATAGTGTAAGACATAGTGCATTCAATATTATCATCACAAAAGCTAGTGAACATAGTACAAAGAATAGGTACTAAAAACCACTGTATTGAGCAACTTGCAACCAATTTTCAGTAACTTTATACGTTATCAGCATTTTAGAGGCAGGGAGAACCACAAGCACGGTCCCGAGTCACCTGCATCCATCGACTTCTTGCATCTCTTACCAGATGAGATTGAGATGTTTGACTTCCTGACGTCAGTTAAAGAGGGCTACCTTCAACGTTTAAATATTCATTTTTGGTCCGGCCTATGCAAAACGAGCTTACAGGATCTCATATAACAATATAATAATAGCTTATAATAATAGCTATAAAGACCTAAATAACATTATATTAGTAATGTTATTTAGGTCTTTATTAAACATAATTATTCAGAAAAAAACTTACTTATAAATATATAATATAACATAAATGTCTCTTTGGATATCTTCTAGATGCAGTGTGCGCGTGATATAAACTAACTTGATAAATGACTAAATGCCTTATTATACGTTAGCCAAAGATTTAAAGTTATTGTCATTTTTTCTAAATACTACTAAACAGTATAAAATACGATGTTGTTTTTGTAAAGGTGAATTGCAACGGTCCATATCAGACATATATAAGATAGCTTTCTGAACAACTTTCAAGATAACGTCAACGCTGTTTGGTGCATCGCCTTACATTTTTATTTTATAGCTGCAGTCTGTAATTATGTATATTTTGTAGCTAAACCAAATGCAAGGGACAAAATAAACATACATTTTCACGAATCCTTAAGGTTTATCACTTGTGAGGTTACTAATAGCGTCCTGTAAGGTTGAAGATGGATGATAAACAATAATATATGGTGTCCTTCTGATCGAAGTCAACACATTTTTTTAAAATTCAATCTATAGTGGAGATATTCAGCAGTGGACTTTTGATAGGCTGTTGGAGCTGATCTGATGATTGATCCGGATGCTGGCCCTAGCTATGCCTATAAAAGCCTGTAAATTTGTAAATTTTATTTTATTTTATTATATCTCATTTTGGTTTACAAAATATTATAATAATGAAAAAATAACACAGTTATGGAGTGATTCTCACCGGTAAACGATTCTCATTAGAGTTACATAATCGCACTGCTGTTTCGAAATTCAAAAATTTGTGTTTTTGCACATTGATTGCAGTAGTCAGGTATTTCGACCACTAAGCCATGCGATTGGTCAGATCTATAAATCTAAGGTTAGCTACACATCGTAACGCACAGCGAAGTCGTTGAGTAAGCACTTACAATATCAGGCCATTACTATGAAATGTGGATAAGCGATACGTAAACGTCTCGATCTGTAAATGACAATGTCCAGAATCGCCCTGTGCAATAAAAGCATCGGACATACACGATAATTAATTGTCTATTTTATTATATTAGTTGCAAATAATTTTATAACACGGACTAGCTGCATGCCGAAATGAATATTAAAAAGTATTCTATTCGACTATTAACATTAATCACCGCCATCTTTGCCAAACGTCATGTGGTGTTGAAAAATGATTAGGGATGCCCAATGTTGCATATTTTTTAATCTGTATCGCATTTTGAATTTATTTCGAATAAAGTACAAATAGAAGCTTGAATGAAAACATTCAATTACAATTCCTTTATTATTATTCCCTTAAAGTATGATTTAAAAACCTTCTATACCTAATGAATGAGATCATACTCGATTTTAAATTATAGGTAGATAAAATAATGCTGAAGTGAACAAAACCGACATATTTCATCATGATCATTATTATTCAGCGTTTCCTACTGACTGTTTAGAAAAGTGTGTGGTTTACTTCTAAATAAACGATCATTTACGAATTTACGACAGTTAATTAAAAAAAAATGCTTATTGTTTCTTTATGAATTATAAATATTTTCTTTATAATAAGCAATATTGCAGACTAGATACAGGTGTTATTATTAATATTGTTACAATTATAGAAGAAGTAGAGAAGTATCGTGTCATTATAAGTAAAGTAGGACATTGTCATACTTGTTATGGTATTAATATTATCATATGACAAAAGTTGATGTTATACTGTTTGTAACATATTATGGCCATAGTAAATCTTATTAAATATCAATAAATCGTATCGTATTTAGCACCCCTATTTTCGTCTTCACTAAATGGTCACTTGTCACTTGTCAGTCTCTCACTTAGACTTAGAATACGCCAGTATATTCTAAGTCTATGGTCTCTCACCTGTGCTCTCACTCTGTCAATTACATTGGCGTCGCTGTCGCTTGCTCTTCGTAATTATATCGGTGTGTTTTGGTGACTTTCGGGACTATCTATTGAATATTCCGACTTGGCTATTTTAACGGACTCTGATTGCTTTCAAAAACTATTTACCTGGCTGTGATTTTCGTAACTGTGTACCGCTCAAATGATAACCTGGCACTAATAAACGGACTTACGCATACGCAATGGAAAGTGTATTTTGTGTAAATTGTGGCACTGCTGTTGGTTCTATGTTCTTTGAAGATGAACAGATTCCTCACTGTACACATTTTTACATTTACATTACATTTCTACTTTGTCTGCATATTCCGAGTCTCGTGATGTATTTAGAAGATGAACAATAAACATGAAATTGATACTGTGTTTTATTTTTAATTCAAAAATAATATGTAGGTTTAAAAACAACTTACTACCTAACTGGTAAGGCTGGTTTCATAGGCATGCGTTTTACAGCGTCGTAAGGACGCACAGGCTTGCAAATGCACTAGATAGTAGCGACTATATTCTATGCATTTATACGTTGCACTTACTTACATTTAGGCTTTAGAACAAAAAGTACATACCCAATTATTTAGGTAGGAACTAAAAATAGCTAAATGTTTTGGATATTGTTTTTCAGTTTCTTAAAAATCACTCGGATCTATGAAAATCCATAATGTTCGTGGTTCGATTATAACCTCAAAATGTGATACTTTTTTTGAAATATATCTATTCTGCAGTTAGTCCGCTATAAAAATAAGATCATATAGGAATTTACTAATTATTGAAAATACATCACATAATTTTCCGATGCTCTTGGTTCCAGGGCGAACAATGTTCTTTTCGGTCAGAATAAATTGTAATCTATACATATAATATATCTGTAGAAAACTTGTGTATTCACGATTTACGTAAAAACTACCGTACAGGTTTCCATGAAATTTTGTATGTAAATAGTAAATGACCGTGTATAACATATAGGCGACTTTTTATTCGCTTACGGAAGACTAAAAAAAGGGTTATGTTTTTTTTTAAGTTTATTGTAATTACGGCTGCTGATAGTTCTATTAGTTCTAGAGGATTTAGCTTTACGTATAATACATCTATAGAAACGTGTGTGTGTGCGTGAAAATAAAACTCATCGTGCCACCAACAGGAAAGGGCAGAATAACGTCTGCCTATTTTTCCAAAAATATTTCATGGCTATCGATAAACGGCGGGACAACCATCTGGTTTACACCAGACATAGAATATCCAGACTGACGAGCTGGGAGAAGGGAGAAGCTGCAGTCGTACGAGACTTTTGCCAACTACTGCGATCGTAGACTGTGCGCAGCAGTGGGACTTATATAGGCTGTAACTTTTTAATATTAGCTGTAAGTTTTCCAAAAAAATTTAAAAAGTATGCCATTTTCAACCGTCTCAGACTACAAAAATAACCCGTGACTGTGAACCACGAAAAGCGATGGAAAATTCGTTAACGCCGGTTCGAATAAGTCGACTTCTAAATAAAACATGTATTTTCAAAAATAGAGACGTCGGGATTTAGGCTGCCGACGTAGGCATTTCTGTTTGTTCGTCTAATAATGTTAATGACAACCTTTCACTTTTATAAAATTAGTAGGGGACATTACGGATGGTTGCCGACATGAGTGATTAAAGTGTAAGATACATCGGATAAGCGCACCGGCCGTCTCGGATCGCACCTGCGTCTTCACTTCGAAGCCGTCTATTACACCGTTATTAGCGCAAAGACGCTCCACGTTTTACAACGTATTAATTGTGCTATTTAACGCTCGTTATGTTTTTACCAGTGATTTATGCAACGGCTGTGTGTGTTTGTAAAATTTTGCATCATAAATGTTGATAAATTGGAACGTTTTGCTTCGACTAAATCGAAGAAGATTTTTCTTTTAATGTTTGTGAGTAGGTTCCAATACTTTTGTTTTTATTTATTTAAGACATAACGACTACCGTTAAAATTTGGTACATATTTTGGTGTCAAATATGTTTTCTTACTCACGTCTCACTGTCCTATGAAGAATCACAATACATTGTATTTCTTGATCCCTTACAAACGATGGCATTATGTTTAATTCTAACAGGCCCTTATCAATTATGAATTAGCCATTTACTGGATTGGATAATATTGAATAATAGCTGTTTCCCGCGACTTCGCCCGCGTATAATTTAGGGTTTTAATTATTTTGCGCGGAATTCTAATCCTTTTTCTAAAATAAAAGTAGCCTAAGTTACTCCTTACAACATCAGCTATCTGCCAGTGAAAGTCCCGTCAAAATTGGTCCGGTCATTTCGAAGATTAGCCGGAACAAACAGACAGACAGACAGACAAAATTATGCATGTAGTAAAAATCTGTTATTTTAACATTACAAACAGACACTTAATTTTTAAATATTTGTGTAGATTAATTTAAAATACGTAAGACCAAATAGTTAACAAATGATGTTATTTACGGCTATAAATCGATTTTTAGCTGGGTAATTGATTAAAATAGGTACTATGATAAAGCAGTTATCGGATTAGTATCTAAAGAAAACATACAAATTGTCAAGATTAAATTCTTACATAATGTATCACTAATACCTGATTCCTTCAATCACAAAAACGTTTTCCGTTATGATACGTTTGATTGTAAACGTGCTTATAAGATGTGCTTCTGTTTAAAGTAAACTATTCCTGTGGTAACAAAGACTTCAAATTTTGTTATTCTAACGACTCAAAAACTCACTTGCACAATTATTGTTCCGTATTTTACCACGTTTTTATTAAATCACTTTCTTGTTTGTCTGTTTGTCTGTCGTTCCGGGTTGAACCTTGCATCTTAAATTTCGAGCACTTCCCGATGATCTAGAGACTTGAAATTTTGAACACAGCTTAGAATCGGATGACAATGTAGGAATATGAACATTTGCTGATGAATTTTTTTTAGTACAAAATTTAAAAAAAAAATCACTTATGTTCATCCTCCGTCACATTGAAATTACTAAATTGTATAATATGTTAGAATTTCATACTGGTAACATTAACTCAATTTGCATCCTATTTAAGTTCATGATTTCTTTAGATTTATTCCGTATAAGAGTGAAGGGTCGGTATTTGTTATCCTGTTATTTAAAAAATACAAAATTGAATTATACATTTTCATTGACGAATTTCAATAAGAATTGCGCTCTATATGAACCCTAAATGTTAGCTCATTAAATAAAATTCCGGTTTTAAATTATCTTAATTGAAATAGTCCCGAGAAAACCTTTGTGGTAGACATAAGACCTAAGTGGTTCAATAAGTTTTACATTCTTTGATTACGGAACGCTAAAAAAACTCTCACAACTCATAATTGTTGTATTATCTTTACCACTCAACCTATTGCCATATATGCCATTGACTAACAATGTAAGGTTGAAAGAGCAAATAAAGAAAATATTATTTAAAACAATGGTAATAAAAAACATTTCGTGAGTATAATAACCGTCCATTATGTTAGGAAGCACTACCTACTGATAGTGATGTTTGAGCTTCCGAATGTTATTGGAAATTAAATGCGCAGTATATACCTACGGAACTAGTATGTGTGGACACGGAAGTCGCTCACACATCCAAACCCACCAATATCAAATGTAACTCTTAGGCTATGAAATACGAGTACGTCTTTAATACAATGATGTAGAAACGTAGCAATAACAAAATAAGCCGTCTCGAAACTAATTATTTATGTTTATTTACAACCATTTTGGGATTCTCGTGAATTTATAGCGAAGGACTAGTCCGTCCGTAGAGGATCGTCTAATCAGGGATACGAGGTCATCAGCCTGAGGAGTTCCCGAGATATTGCAACTATTTTTTATATTTTTTAAGTACAATATTAATTTAATATTTTTATTATAAAAAGATTTATTTTAAAAATATTTTTTTAATTGCACTTTTTTATAAAATTGTATAACATACAATATATGATTATATAATATACAATTGTACAGTAGTAACAGATGAAATTACAGTCCACCTAATAGCTACTGCATGTGGACACCTGCAGACAAATTTAAACAAGGCTACAGATGTTTTGTCACCTCTGCGGACTAAAATGGAATGCCTTACATCATGTAATAAAGGCCCTAAATACCCTACAGACCGGAACATAGTAGTGCGATCACTATTATTTGGAGCTGTTGTTTTTAGTTTATTTATTGTATATTATTATGTATAATGCAACTTATTTTTTCATTCCATTTTAATTGATATTCATACCGATAATGTAAATTATTACTCATGTGTAATATAATATATAAGCGTT
This sequence comes from Parnassius orleans, assembly GCA_029286625.1. NCBI lineage: Eukaryota > Metazoa > Arthropoda > Insecta > Lepidoptera > Papilionidae > Parnassius > Parnassius orleans. Next base: position 5,442,228 of record JAGSMP010000065.1, on the reverse strand, counting down.
TCTTATCTTTTTAACAACTGCCTTACATAAGAAATTCACTAAAAACTGGTTTTGTTTGTATTCTTAACATCTATATTCATTTAGCGAAGTCAGCGCGGCGTCTACGGCGCAACGGAGCTGTAATTAAAAGCACATAAATCATGCCCGTTCTCACTTATAGAACTCGCAACGAATGCAATGATCTATTAACCTTTTACAGTTGATAATAAAATTGTTTGTTGGAAAACACTAGAATGCGAACACACTTTCTTAGTTGATTTTTAACGCGCGACCGGTTCCGCCACAATCGCGTATTAATTCACGTCCCTTCTTTAATTGATTTTTTAGTGATCCATCAGCGAGTGTTATAAACGGCCGCCGGTGGAATTTCAAAAGCGATGTTTGTGGCATTATTTGCTGCCATAATATTATATCTTGTTCTCGTTTGAATATCATGAAAATTCATGCCGCGGAATAAATTAACAAGTTCTATAAAAGACGTTGTACTGATATAATTAGGCTTAGACGTTTAAGAAATATGAGAATTTAAGCAGAAATAAGCTGTTCAAATGTATGTTTTTTTTTTATAGAATAAGGATGACAAACGAGCACACAGTCCATCTGATGGTAAGTGGATACTATGGTCTATAAACATCTACATTAATACTCAATTAAGAATCAAAATGCAGATGTGTTGTCACCTCTGAGGACCAATATGGAATGGCTCGTCTCCAGCAAAAAGGCAATGTGAAGCACTTATTTTGATGCGTCAAATGTTTTTTTGAACTATAAATATTTAGTTTGTTTATGTCAATAAACTTGTTGATCAACGTTTGAATATCATTTTTAATCCTCAATAGTCTACTAAAATGGCATTTCTATAAAAATGTGCTCGAAACTACTAATGCGTGAACATTGGTGTTAACAATTATAACGTGCAGACTAAATAAACGTGGCTACAAACAGATAAATCGTGTAGGGTGTAGGCCAACATAAATCTACACATGGATATCATTTTAATTATAACACAGTTTCGGCGCGTCAGAAAAACAATAAAAACACGCTATGAAAACTTGGCTTTACCGTGATAGATTTTCCATTCATGTTAGTTCATCGATAGCGCATGCCGACATTTCCCCATAATTAGCGCTTTAGCAAAAAGCGCCTCCGCTCAGCACAAGGCGTGAACTAATGACGGGCATCAATAACAAATAGCTAGAAAAACACGTTACTGTTTAGCTGGCTTGCATGTTGTTCTGTGCTTAGCCATGATACCGTACGTCCTAGACCATTTTTTATATTCAATGCTATAATTTTAAAGTAACAAAATTACGTTGTTGTAATGCGGTTGTAAATACGTTGTAACATTTATGTCTAGACTTTCACAATCGCATTTTGCTGACATTTAGTTAAACATTTTAGCAAGTGTCGTTAAATATTATAACGTGGGTTTTAAATTGCTTAAGAATTTATCTTGTTTCTTCTTAATTATTGGCGAACGTGAACGTCAGAGTTAAAAAGTTTTTCGTTACGTTTTTTTTACGTAGGGTAGGGCGGGGCTAGTTGAGCAATTTTTCACTTGAGCGGTCATAGCTTGTCAACGATAAGTCTTAATGGCTTTTATGCATACTGATGGGTAAGTAATTTATCCCTTTCCAAAAGTGTCCATAGCAATTTACTTCTAACAAATCACATTTAAGAGCTGCAGCCGTTTAACTGAAGAAAGTCAAGGATGCTCAACGTACCCCATAGGTGAGGTAAGTTGAGCAAGGGTATGGGGTAAATTGAGCAGTTAGAAATTGTAGCCAAACTATGGGTTCATTGTTTACTAGACATGAAATAAAATTTCTGTTTTACAATCAACTTTTTATTTATAGTATTTTAGTGACATAACAGTGAAACTAAAAGTAATTTTCTTTTAATATTAAACAAACATTAGATTTAACAAAAACTCAACATATGTACAGCTTAACTTTTGGATTAGAACTCAGTCTTTCTACTTAAAATCAGACTTTAACTTTTATATAATTATCAATAAAGCTTACATTAAAAAACAAAATATTAATGAGATCTTGGAAACTTAATCATCATTGCCGCTGTTGCAGCTGGCGCACGTTTTGTATATGCCCACTCCCTGCAAAGTTGGCACTGGATCCATGTTTCCCCTTATAAACTTTCAGAATAGTCGCAACAAACCAGGCAGGAATAGTCATCATCATCATCGTTGCAACACTCTTCTTTCTTATATTATCAATGTTCTTCTTTGGCTTCTTAAGTTTTTTAGTGGTTTTATTTTCAATCTCTTGCAATGCGTTCTTTTAGTTCTGATAGTTTTAGCTGCTTTTCTAGGACCTGCCTTTGGGTATAGCCGAACAATTTCTTAGTAAAATGCATGAAATTATGAAAACTGCATATTGAGCAACTATTGCTCAACTAACCTAAAAATTTGAAACAAAAGTGAAGATATAAAAAAACTGTTAGAATTATATCCAAAACCTTTATACATACCAAAATATACTAAATTTATGAATGTTTAAAACTTACCTGATTGAAAACGGATAGTATTTGACTCGTACAGAAGAAATATTCCCACTCACAATTTTTTAACTTTTTGGTCGCTAAATAAACAAAGCGTGCTTACACTTCACACGATCGACAAGTCGTCACTTGCGGTCGCGAGATGAGTTACTCCCCCACGACCGCTTCTTTCCGCAATTTGATGCGTTAGCGTGCGGTATATAGTTTCTGAGATATTTCGACTGCCCAACTTACCCCTATGCTCAACTAGCCCCCCCCCCTCCCTTACCCTATTGATCTAGTAATGTTTGATGTGTCGCATAAGTTAAATTTTAGTGCAGAGTAAACCGTGAAATTTATTTTTAAAACTTATTTATAATATACGTTTTGCCTTTAATATCCGTGCCTAGAATTTAAAATAATTTCCAAAATGTAATTTGCAATTAAAGTAATTTAAAAATTATTTCATTGGCGTAGGTAATCAGTTTTTTCGAAGAATAGACTACATATTTATACATTTATATCTGTACTAGCTTCCACCCGCGGCTTCGCCCACGTAGTAGTCGGAAATAATATTTTCGTCGCTACAACCATCCATGATTGACAATCGTTGTTTAAAGAAGAGTGGAGTCAAAATTGCTAATGTCTTGACACTTATTCATTAACAACTAAGGAAGGTTACTTATTTATCACTAACTCATCAACGAAGCGCTTTAAATTTAGAAGAGTAAATTAACAAACAGATTGGCAGATATAAGGACGCACTTTAAAGTTGCCCACAACGCTGTAAATGGAAGAATTTAAAGTAAAATTGATTTGTAAACCACATTGTACGATTTATTATTTTCCGCTAGAATGTGCAAGACTTATAAGCTTGTTACTCTCGAACAGCCAATATACCGCTGACCAAGCGAAAAGCACGGAGTGCCCAAATGAATAGCCGTCATTTTTAAAGTCCGAACCTGAAACTTATTAATGGTCATAATAAATACTAAATGTAGCGGAATTGAGCCTTTTCAATAGAAATGGTAAATTATTTTGAATATTCGGAATGCGGAAATTCGAAAACATATATATCTACTCCAGTCAGAATAGTACCATGGCACTGTTGTACAAATTAGGTGCATCAAGGTTCCGCATCAGCAGAACATGGATGTCAACTTCCTTCCATCTCCAATTTATGCGAAGGAGCGCCAGTTTACTACAAGTAGTCGAGAAACTCGTCTGGGTAGGCAGTGCTGTCGTCATTGGCCTTTACAGTATCTATGATACATCTATCTTACATATTTTATCTTCATTATTAATTGAATTGTGCAATACGTGAGCAACTACTTCCGCTTTCGTCGCGAATGGATGGCTAAATTCGTTCGAAAATTAAACTTCATCAAAATCCATTCAGTGGGTGTTAGTTTTGTTAAAAGATAATATCAGAATCACGCCCCAGGTTCATCCCACAGAAACCGTGCATTTATTGAAATGAAATTTATACTTTGTGTCAATAAATCTAAAGAGCCCTTTACTACTAAATTTTATCAAAATCGGTTTAGCTATTTCCGCATGAAGAGGTAATTTCAAAATTAAACTCCAGATCTATCTCACAGGAACCGTGCATTTTTTCCTAATAGAAAGTATTCTATACCACTCTCCAGCTCATAAATTATCTAATTGCAACAAAATTATGTCAATCCGTTGCTACGGTACTGTGTGAAAGAAAGACAAATCAACAAACCAACAAAGTAATTATATTAAAGTATGGATAGAAAAAAAGTCAGGTTAAAATGTAAGAAAGTGATGTTATAAGGGAATAGTATACAAATTTTATAAGTAAAAATACTTATCAAGAAAAGTTACAAATTGACTTAATTACATTTATATATGATTTACAATATTTAAATTGCGCCAGTACAATTTAAATATTCTCACGTCCTTAGAAATGATCAAAACCTCTTGTGACACCCACGAGACGAAAAAGGTAGTTTCTGTTACGCGCCATCACACAACCTATTTACCCAAAAAGCCTCCTGAGACAGTTATAAGTTAATGTTATATATGTTAATTATTAATATATACACATATATATACATTATTTGGGAAAATTAAAGTCGGTGTAAAAATACAGAACAGACAATTTAAGAATAAAGACTTGAAAACTTTTGAGTTAACATTCCTCCATAACTCTATGATACTCTGCAGTGATATGGTCAAAGTCGACCATTTATAATACATAACTACTGAAATTTAATACATACTTAATTTTTTTTAAACACAGATATTTTTTACTAAACTTTTGCACTAAATATACAATGTTAAACTTATTGTCCTATAGGTAGCATTTTCTGCCGGATTGTTTTCTCATAAGCTATGTATTCACAAGCACGTTATAAAAATTTGATATAGGTACCTAATCGATAAAACATTATTTTAAAATTGCATTACTTAATGTTGTATATTTCAAACTATAAACGAAAAATCAAAGCTATATTCCCGCCACATTACTTTAAAAACAATAACAGTGTTTCTTTTGAGATTTCCTTACTAGTTTTGCAAAGAAGAATAATTATTATTTTTGATTAAAGTTTTACAATACCGCAACCTAAATATCGCGCCTTTTTAAATTTTTAAAGAATAAATCAGTTGCTCGAAGAACAGAGATAATGTTATGAAAATTTTGATCGATAGTGATTGCGCATTAGGCCTCGACGCCATGTTCCCTACATGTTCGTTTTGCCGACAAACACCGATACAGTATCGATAATCTGATACAATATTCATATCTAATAAACTCATGTTCTATAACCTTTACAATTTGCCGCTATCAACTTACATAAGAGTGTTGTCTATATCAAATCTATATGTGTCTATGCTGATAGTGTTTCCTTCACTTTTAGGACACCTTTATGCAACACTGAATTCATTGTTTTCATTTATTCATTCGTTCATAAAAAGCCCATCGCCTATGTTGTGTCCCTCATAGATTGCCTCATAGTTGCCACACTTGGCATGTGGGTTAGTGACCGGAGTTTTTTGAATTGTTATCAAGAAGTTGCTGCTGCCCATTTTCTGTTTTGGTTGTCCTCTGTCGCCTCTTACGACACCCACGGTTAGACATAGGGCCACTACCCTTCTGTTACGCTACCACAAGAATTTACCGTTTTAAATATTATTGATTACAAATTACTATGAAATCCGCAGAAGAAACAGTACCTATTCAACCGATCAGTAAGAAAAGGGACAATGGGCCAGTCATATAGCTCGAAGAGCCGACAATCGATAAGAAAGAAAAGTCCTTAAGTGGCAGCCTCGTTCCGCTAAGTGAAATGTGCGGCAGCCCCGGCCAGATAGGAGTGGCGACTAGTAAGAAAAGCGATGGATGCTGATGGCCCAGGACCGTGTTTTGTTTCCTTATGGAGACCTAAGTTCAGCAGTGTGAAGGGATGTAGTGGTGATTGTAATGAATTATATTAACAAGCAGGATTTTGTTGATATAAATTTTACGCTAACCTCAAACGATTGTCTTCACGTGTGCGATAGTTGGCCCTGTTGATGAGCACTCTACTTCAACCCTAGTAAACCTTTATTCTCTGTTTCTAGATTTGCATATCTAAAAATCTATAGGTACGTCGAGTTATTGAGACTTATCCGCGAAATGCTGAGGGTTCAATACCGCTCAGCGCTATCTCTCTAGTGTCTCACTCGAAAATTAATTACGTCTGACTCTAAAGTCTGTAGTGCTGAAAGTGAGACGTAGTAAGGAACGTTAATATTAAATAATACGAACAGCCTTCCAAAACCGTTGTTTTGTGGAAGGATTACTATTAACAAAACCAACTTAGTGTTTGTGGACGATGGATAATTATATACCATACCTTTCGTAAAATACTATAACTTATTCATACAAATTCCAAAGTCAAAAAATCTCTTGTTTTAAATCCATATTATTTAAAATGATTCTATGTTAAACAATTCAGTTAAAACAAGCCAACCTACATATAATGTTATTTTTTTGTCCTCGAATGAAACATTTTTGATTGACGTCATTTTGTCTCGAATGTTTTATACATCGTTGGTGAAGTTAAGAACATTAAAAACAGACTTTTAAAGAAATTGATAATAAAAACTTACCCATTGAAAGGGTATCCAGCAAACGCCGCATCGTAGGGGTGATAAACTGTGGGATAAGGCCAGCTGGCTGCACTCGCCGCTAAATTCTCTTTCAGCTCGATTCCTGCAGCCTGTTGAAGAAATAATCTGTTAGAATATTGGAAGATTTTGTATGCTGTATTTATTAAGTACACACATCAAAAAAAGTTTGCGATCAGTTAAAAAAATCGATATCTTTTTTGTTACGGTAGACTATATTATAATATCTTCTTATTTTTAGATTATTTACTTAAAATATAGAATTAGAATATAAAACAATAAAAAAAATCAATTGTTTTTTCCATATAAAAAGAAATTCAATCCAAGCTTATTTAAAATATTATTTCGCCTTTGATCCCGTATCGAGGCTCCACGACGGCAGATAGGTACAAAACAGTCGATGGAATTGTCAGACCATTTCGAGTAAACCATGGGCACCAATTCGTACTGGTCGATGATAATGCGCCCATACATCGGGCTCAACTAGTCAATGCTGCTCTCCGAGAATACGACATCACAAGGTTAGACTGGCCTTCCAGCTTGCCTTTTTTATAAAATAACGGTGGCAAACAAGGACACAGTCCACCTGATGGTAAGTGGATGCTGCGGCCCATAGACATCTACATCTATCCTCGATTAAGAATCAAAATGCAGATGCATTGTCACACCTGAGGACCAAGAGGGAATGCCTCGTTTCCAGTAAAAAGGGTCTCCTGTTCTCTACACTCACCATACGAAACACAGCAGCATTAAGCTGCTATTTTACGCTGGTATTCTGTGAGAGCGTGGTCCTACCCCGGTCGAGCCGACCCATTCGTGCTACAACCATAATTAAACCCAATAGAGTACGCGTGGGATGCTCTTAAGCGAGCTGTTTGGAACCGTCAGCCACTTCCCCAGACAGTGCCAGTGATCAGGAAAGCTGCTATTCAAGAATGGAACAGGTAGCAAGCCAAGAAAAATAACACATTTAAACTTGAAAATGGTTAAGTCATGCATAACCAATTTATAATGACACGCTAAGTGCGAACCCCTAATACAACGTACACAAGTGGTAAAATAAAAAATTTTGTACAACCGACTTCAATATAAATAAAATTAGAAAGTCATCAATGTAGTCGAAGTCAATTAAATACGCATTATTAAGGATAACTCAAAAACTACTGATCAGATCTTGATGAAATTTATATGGGATCACATGAGTAGCACCAGTTTTCAAATAAAAAAAGAATCATCAAAATCGGTTCCCCTAGAAAAAAGTTCTAAGCTAACACTCATAAAAACCGTCGAATTTAGAACCTCCTCCTTTTTTTGAAGTCATGAAATGCTGGATAACTTGATCCTCAGCATGCCCAGGAGGATCTTCGCATGTGTTCGAGCCAGGGGAGGAGTTATATTGTATTAAATTAAAAAACTTCTATTAATAAATTGTTGTATAAGTCTGGTTAAACAAACTTTTTCTTTCCATCAAATTTCTGTTACAATTACATTAGGATTGAATTACTCAACTTTTGTTATTAAAAAATAAAAAAAGAGTTTTATTTTTTAATTGAAATAAAACTCTTTTTATTAATAATAAAAAAGAGTAGTAGTAATAATTAAAAATTAAGAAGATTTTTATTTTTTAATTTCAAACAGTGTATTTCTATTTAAAAAAATATATAACTTAAACACTTTTTCATGATAAAGTTAAATTTTTAAAATATATCAGATTTTGCTAGTGATCATAAACTTTTTTTGATGTATCTATGTTAAGAAAAAACACTTCGTAACTACAACCGCAGGGAAATCCGTGTGTTAATTACTAATTGAAAAAATACAATTTGAATGCTATAATATTTGCGTTTCAATTCAAACCTTTCTCCTCTTTATGAACTTTTCTATTAGACGCTCAGTTGACGGCGAATAATAAAACAATCTCCGTTAATTATTCTATTAAGTCTGCTTTCAAATTTCCAGTAGCTTTAAAATAATCCATTATGAGAACGCTCTAGTCAAATTGATTTCTTGATCGATCATTTCGATCCTTTCGTCTTAACTATTATTATTTAATGGCTGTAGATAGCTGACTCATGCATCAATCATCTTCCTGAGGACAAATGCCTGAGTTTTTTAGTTTCTTGTTATTGATACGTCTCGACATAATTGTATTAATGCCGACAGGTATAAAGCTTTAACGACCGTTTTTTTTAGAATTGGACTCTGTTGTATTGTTTTATATATATAAAGATATATTATGTTCATGCGCTGCTTAATAAAATAATCACACAAGTAAGAACTTTGATAAGATTCTTATCTTAATGTCGTCATTCTTTGTTCTATATAGAAAATAATACTGTACACGCTATAATATAGCGTGTACAGTAGGTAAAACTTCGATCGTTATATTTACTTCCAGTGTACGAGTAGATAACGCGAAAAGTGATTTATATACATGTATAGCTAGTTATTATTGGCTATACTTATGTAAAAAGGGCAAATTGTGTATAAGATTGAATAGCAGTACAGGGACCAAAAATTTATAGCGACTTATTAAAAATAACTCAGGGGCGACTCTTAATGCGGTCAACCAGGATAAATCTATCAAAAGATTTTGTTGTCCAACAACTTCATTGGTGGCCGAATCGAAAATCCGATAATAAATTTTACTCAAGTACGACAGCGTAATCCAGTCGCGCTGTCGCTCTTTGTTGCTGCGACCTTTCTGATATAATTCCAGTTTTCTGTTACTTCAAATAATCATACTAAGCTGTGACGCGAATCTGTTATTCGAATATACTGTGAGGTAAAAGGTATAGACCATTTGTCGGGACGTGGACGCCTGATGATAGATTTACAGATTGCATTCCTACAAGCTCTTCATTCAATTTTTGTTGATATTGTTTCAAAAAAATATATTTACTAATTGAAAAATTTGTTTCAAGCCGTGTACCTGTAACCATGGCGAGGGTAATATTTTACATAAAAATGCATCACTAAGTTTTAAATAGTATTAATGTTCGCCATTATCCCACATGCGTAACATACATGCGTAAGCTATAGAGAAAGAGAGATCTGCTTCGAAGAAAACATAATATATGAAATAAAAAATTGCTTATAATCTTTATTGGTATTAACTTCATTGGTTTAATGGAACTGAACTATAATTCCATAAACATTAATTATATTATTCCGTAGTGGGTAAGTTCATGTATTTTTTTGGATGAAAAATTTTATAATCCGTCGAGCGTTGGGTGGATCACGCGTTGGTTGATGATCGCAGACTCGACAGTTTCAAAGTTTAGTTATCAACAGCTCCATACCAAAAAATAAGCGTTGAATGTGTCAACTTGTAATGTAATGAAACTTGTAATGATATATAGTATGGTAATCAAATCTTGTCAATTTGTTAATCCCCTAATTATCACCCTAAAAAGTTTATGCCCGCTCTAATTTAAAACTGTATGATTCACTTATATCAACAAATTAATTTTGTGTTATGAAATTTGAATACTTATTGAAAAGGAAATGGTATTTAAAAATAGTCTCGAAATACTGCAAAGAGTAGTACCTACTAACAACAAAGATTTGAGTTTATCAAGAATAAATAAAAATAATAAAACATAAATAAAAAATCTGAAAAATGGTTGACCCTGCAGACCATCCCTGGAACTTCCAATACAATAAAAATAATAAAAAAAATTTTTTTGAATTTTATTTTTTGATAATCTACGAAACGGCTCGACCGATTAACTTGAAAATCTAATCAGCTCGAGGTCTCAATGAACACTTTCGAAGGCCGTGTCGCCCATCTCGATCGGTTGATTAGTTCTAAAGATATAATGACTGTGAAAATGAATTATAGTAATAAAATCATTTATTTCCAATCACAGTGATACTTATGCTTAAAATATAGTAGCAATAATAGTTATTAATAGTCGATCATATAATTTTGAAATCCTAATGACCAAGACTATAACAAGTTGATCTAAGTTGCTACACCAATTTTACAAAAGCAAAACTATAATTTTCGAATTAATCAAATAAAAAGCTGCATCGGTTTTACTTTTGTAAAGAAATCATTATTTAACTTCATGAATTTGTCAAAACGTCGCGAGATCATAACGCCTTTATAATATACGACCGCCTCTTACCACAAATCTATTAAGAGCCGTTAGACAGAGGCGGAGATTTATTTTCGGGCCTCTTCATTAGAACTATAAATTATTATTTTTTTAATACGCTACAGTCCGTTTCCTGTGACGATGATACCACATGTGCGAATGGTGCAGACAGATCAGTATCAAAACGCCATAACAAATATTTTAAAGTTTTTTTTTCCCATGATAAATTGTATACTCCCCTACTATAGACTGTAAAAGTGTACACGAGTAAAACAAAAAAAATGATGTAACAAACGCTCGAAAGAAACAACACGGATGTTTCAATAAAAATAATTTCGCCTGGAATGAAAGATTTAAAGGATATTAGTTGTAGGCCAAATAAAAGACGATGAAAAACACGGTAAAGGATTCCATTGAAGGCAATGGATCGGTTTAACACTTTCGCCACCGATGATATATGATCATATCTACATGAATGATTGAATCATCTGCCGGGACACGTTCACGGCCCCACCTTTTAACACCTTCCTCCAAAGTTTTACTACACGTCATATATTACGTGCCCTGGCTACTTTTATGTTGTTACGATCATTATCATTCAAAGTCACCTACACGCGGACGTCGGTGAGCCTCAAGCTAATACCGCGCTCTGTTTTATGACTCCGCGCGTGCATTCATGAAATATTTCTTTTTTTTTCTGAAAGTGTATGTTGTTGGCCCTGCAGCCTTTACAACTTCACCAGAAAAGATTCGCAAGTGAGGATATGTGCGGCTACATATTAGTTTTAATTATATTTTTAAAAAAAACTTTGTTTTGTTGTGCGCCACTTTAATGTATTTATAAACTGGCAATCATAACAAAAATGAAGCTCGTAAATTAAAAATGAAAAACAGCTCCTGTTTGTACTTTGTTAAATGTCAGCGATATAAAAATGTTAATCTCTAAGAAAGAAATTGTTAAACGTATTAAGTTATTAAACCGAAGCGAGGTAGGAAACAACCTTTTTTGGAATGATATACAGAAGAACATACGTCATCGGATTACGATTCTAATTTATACGTATTCTTTGTGTCGTAAAGCTTATTGTTGCGTCTACTTAGCGCTGTGAATGATTCTTATAGCTGCCCCTGTAACGTACTATTTTGACATCGAATCCTAATTATTTTAAGGTAATACTTTTTGTGATGGGCCAGTTGAGATGAAAAAGAACAAAATAATAAACAGTAAGCTTCTTTGCTGTAGATTGATAATCCTTTCCACTTAGACGATGACTCGTCTTGAGGCCGTGGTGTGGTATTAACTAACTAACTCACTATAATAGATCCAATTAAATCTTGTCATTTGTTAGATCAAGATGTGTGTGTTATTGAATAAGGTTCTAAGGATTAATAATATTATATATAACAACACTTGATCATCATTATTTCTTTTGTTTGATTTTCATAAGGAGTAATACCAATTCAAATACGGTTTTCTGGATTTACGATAAACGAATAGAAATATTAAAACGAGTAATTTTCTAGTAGGTAATAAAATTCTTTCTCGACAAAAGATATAAAAAAATTCATATATATAAAAAATATATATGAATTTTAAGACAAACTTTTATTAACAGTGTTCTGTGTTTTCGTGGCAGTGGAAGAATATCCACTAGGTACCCCGTATCGTCTTGTGCAGGCGACATAGGGAAACAAACCAGGAGATGGCTAGCAGCGTCTTCCTAATAACAACTAAAGATTTAAAAAAACTGCGGTTGCCTACCTTTATACTATTCATTTTATATTTTTGAAACTTATAACCAAATTTAGAATTAACATAAGCGATTTAGCGAACTGGAAAAATACAGTGGAAAAAATATGTGGTAATTATAAAATCAGACAGAATTAAAAATGTTTTCATAGCTTCTTAGTCTTGATTTAGTCTGCTCTATAGTCAATATTGTAACAACCTTATACAAAAATTTTATATTTTGTGATCTAGATATTTTCGGAAATCATTGTCCTTATGCATGCCAGTACGCAACATTTCAACTTCTATAATCAACCTCGATAATTAAAAAATAAAACAACTTATTTAATGAACATGCCTTAAATAGGATATTGTACTTACTGCATTTGTATAGAAAGGTGGCTGATCAGCGGCGAGGGCTGGGAAGTACGCGGCCATGCCAGCAGCGGTTGCGGCGGCGGCGTCCGAGTAGGGCGCACTGTACATCGACAGCGGCACGCCGGTCGCCAGCCGCTGGTAGTTGAGGAATTCGTACTGGCACGAACAGACTGTCTGCCCTGTGATTGGGTCTTGGAAAATAGGACGGCCGGTATCACAGCATCGCGGCGCGGAGGCGGCCGGCGAGGTCGGACGCGCCGGTCCACTCGCACCGCCCGCTCCTCCGCTCATCCCCGCCTGCGCCGGCGGCGGACTGTTGGAGGCTGTCGATATGGTGCTCTGTAAGTTGTAAATTTTGAAATGCCTTTATGGCGCGTTTAACCATTCGCAGTTGCAGATAGCTTACATTACATTGGAGGCCTCCGTACGCACAGCGAACATAATCGCAAAGCAGGTGAGTGGTACGTTCATGTGGTTGACGAGTTAAGCGAAGGAATATTACGCGATAAATCAATAGAAAATAAATGATTATTTAACGAGTATAGGGGAGTGTTATGGGCGTATTTGTCACTTCGTCAGCGCTGATGATCGGCACGCAAATCGGACACGCTTGGGAAACCCCTTTTGTGCATTGTATAAAGAAATTAGATTATGCACCGTCGCAACGCTAATGCGACGAGACCGAAAAAATTCGATTATGGGGACAATAGGGTCCGAAGCTGGCATATTGTTATAATAGATTTATTTGCCGGACTACCTGAATGGGTGTCGCGGTCGCAGAATAAACATCCGTCTGATATCTGAACATAAAGAGGGAGAAGAGCCCTGAGCTCGTATGCCCTTTTTAATTGAGCTCTACAAGAATTCATACGTATATAAATAACTTTCTAAATATTTGTCATTGGAATGAAAAATGGTCTTTGGGCATCTAACAATCGTTGTGTTCTCAATGGGATTAGAAACCGAGAAATGCCACCCGACCGCTTATGATACAACTGTCTGACAGGCAGTTGAAAGAAAATAAGAATTAAAACTTTTGTGTCCTTTCGATGTTATTATAGGATATTTCCGTAAAGAATTGTAATGTTCGATTATATTTTTCGACCTTATAATACTATTAGGTTCCTATGTCAACAATGGTAAATCATTCCGCTAAAAATTTGTTGGAAGTAGCTTTAGAAAGCTATTTACCTATACCTAAACAATCTTCAAATGTGCGTTTTAACCTATTATAGCGTGAAGAGAACGTTGTATACGATTATGTACATATGTACGTAATCCTAGTGAAGTCACGACGCGGTTGACTGTGGACTAAGTTCGAGCTGCGACCTGCCCGTTAGAGATATGGCTTCGGTGTCAACCTTAACAAGCACCGAGCGCCATGTTACCGCTACTTGAAAATTTCGATCTACACGTCGCTATGTGCCGCGGCACGTCTGACTAAAAACATTTATTGTGCCGAGGGAATTATTGAGGTAATCCCGAAGCCGTTAAATGTCGAATCCCTGCATTACCTACATTACATACCCTGCATAGTTATTTAATCCTTGCTCGCAACACTGTATACATTCACCGCGGATACCCGAGCTATATATGATGATAGGCTTTTAAATAGTCGCCCATTCGACCTAACGACGTTGGTAACAGGGATTATATCGATCACACCGAGGGATGTGGCTGAAATTGACGCCGGTGCTTAAAAGGGATTCAATCTGTTCAAACGATGCGGGCATCTGCTGGATTGTACGTCATCATTTTTCTACTGCAATATGTTTTTATTTATCAACCTTGTCCGTCTTTGCTGAAACATGTTCTTTAGTGTCTTTGCTGAGAAATGTCGATGATATCCGATTTTAACTCACAACCTACAAAATTCAACAAATGTTGAAACTGTTACGAAACACGGTACCTATTTGATGATTTGCAAACTTTTTAATAAAGTGCAGGCATGTATTGCGTACTGTCAGTACCTATAATAAAGCGATCAATTAAAGAACAAGAATATCGAAACATTGAATAAAATGAGGAGATGCTTAAGTTTCATTGCCTATTTTAATAACCGCTGGGAAATGCAGTTTCGAGTTTAATGTAAATTGGTGTTTCGTGTTCAGAGCAATACAAAGTTTATAACAAGTGGCAGTCAGTGCATAATATAGACATTTACATAGCACAAAATGAATTTAAAATAGTCAGCGAAACAGGAGAGCTCGCTGTAATCATTACGTCGGTACTAAAGTTCGCGCACTTGGCGAAACATCCGAGCCGTAGATTTTAGTTTTTGTTAGTCCTACCTCTGCAATTTATTTCTCTATTAGTACCTTACGTATATATTATAATATTTGTAAATAATGTTGAAATTGTCACGTGTTATGTTAAAATATTAATTAAATTTTATGTGTCAAATGGTGACGGAGTAAGAGACGCAGCAATGATATATGGCAGGAAAATTTTATAGGTTCCGTTAGAATGGTAATGTTCCACAACAATTGTCTTTGGCACGCAGGGTTGACTGGCAGAGAATGCCACATGGCATTAAGTCCGTCCTATTTACCCTTTACTTTAAGATGTTACACTTAAGTTTTTTAATAAATAAATAAATAAAAATTTATATGATATACGCCAGTTTTAAAATATCCAGATCCGCGACGGATAGCAGCGTTAAATATGCGAGATCTGGTACTATGATCCTTAATCCGGCTACCAAGCGTGAAGATTAAGGCAAATCCTCCCTACAACAGTGTCAGGATGCCAGCAGTGGACTTTTACAGAGTGATGATGAAGAGGTAGACGAATTAGAGTAATAACACAACACAATATAAGAGTTTAAAAAACTTAAACAACACGCATTGATCATGGCTGTAATGATTATGATAATCATTTTATTTTATCCTGGTGATCCCGTTCAGGATACTGATACAAAGTAATAATAGTAATACTGGGAAAAATGCAAATTTTCAAGTCAATCGGTCGTATACAAGTTGGTGAAAATTACATTAACAGATTCCGTTACATAAATATAGATAGATACACGCGAAGCTAATAAATGCATGTTAAAAATATTTATAACCAAGGTCTTCGTTATTTTGTTTTAACTGCCTTTGGCGATCTTTTTGTTGTTTAATTCAAATATTAATTGAGGATTAAATTAGCTATCGCTAGAAAGTATAGCAAAAATAGTAAAGTGATGTTTTGTCTATAATTATTATACAGCCATATGTATGCAATAAAATTAACACATTTTGGGTATATAATAAAAAAATATATGTTACTGTCCATCCGCTTATGTCACAAACATTTGACACGAAACGTGACAGATGTTGGTCGGCGCTTAATAGGCGCAAAGTTTTATGGGTTTTAACAACATTTAAGCCAGATATGAGTGTTTTTTGATGACTACATAAGTTTGATAGATTTTATTTCTTGATATCAAATCATCAGTAGTTGCAACAGTGATTATTGCATCGGAAATTATTTTGAATAGCTGATATCAATATTAAAGATTAAAATTATATTTAATGTAATAACTTTGTAATAATGGTCAATCAACGAACTTTTAATCTAGTCTTGCGACGGCATCGTGAAAGTAGAAAAGAATTGGATAATAGAGGCGAAGGGCAGAGAAAGATGGAAAAAGCTAGAGGAGGCCTTTACCCTAGAGGGGTCCAAAACATGGATGTAATTTTAAATGGTTTAACGCTCAGAGCTATGAAAATAATTAGTTTAGTTTTTAGATTAATATAAATGTTTTTCTTTTTACTATTGTATGGATTGTGGAATTAAAAGGTTTATTATTATATTAATGAACTTTTATTGCTAGGAAGTTAAAGTGATATTTACGTGGTGGAATTAAGTTGCAGCTGTATTATATCAGAGCATTTGATCTTACTGGCTGATGAAAAAGACGAAGCGAATGGTCATAATATAATAATAACATAAAAACAACTTTGTTCACACTTCACAGTTCCTAGCACCGCTGTGCAAAAAGCGATTTGATATCACATACACAATAGCTTCTATTCAAGTATCTAAACTTATCAACTTATTATTATCTAGCACTTATTCCTATTTAAAATCTACCTCTTTATAATTATTAATTATTACTGCTTTGGTTATACCGCACTCAAGAACTTCTTCAATACAAACATATAATTCAGGCATTTCTCATTACAAACCCGGAATTGAGATTAAAAAATTGTAACGTACAAAGATTGTATAATATTTAGCTTGTATAACTAACCTATTCCAACTCGATCTCGGAGATGTGTAAACAATTCGCGCGCAATGATTGATATCTCATCAAATACGTAAAACTGTAATAGATTATTGAACGTGCTTCTAGTTTATCAAATAGTACAACATACATAATAGTCGAAGCTACGCGTTCCAGATAGCGACGACAGTTTGTTATTAGGTGCGTGTGTCACACGTTTATCAACGCAACTATGGTAACAAGCGTAGGTACATCGCAAGCACTGGTTACGCACTTACGTAAATATATTATGTGCTTATTAGATAAAATGAACAAAAAAGTCGTCATATCCTTTTCAAATATCGGACGGCTCAGGATTAAAGTGCCGCTGCACCTTATCTCGTGCAGACATCTTTTAAAAAACAAACACGAGAAGTATTCTCTTTTTGTCCTCTTTTTTTATCGTAACCCGCAGGATGTGTTAGAGTCGTTAAGCCCTTTTAAGTGTTAAACCATGTAACTGAATATTCGAGCGTATAAGGACCCGATCTATTTGTTAAATAATGTAAAAAAGTTAATCTTAGAGAAACCCAATGACATGAATTTCGTTAAAGACATCAGGCGGGCAAAAAAATATCGATGACATGCAGCCCGTTCGACTAACCGTGGGTGAAGCCGGCCGGCTCGAGCCAGGTACCGCGAGGCTTTTTTATCAAAGTCGGGCCTTTAGCAGACATCATTAAAGTATTAAATTTACGATAAGGTTACCCCCATACCGAAATAATTCGGTATTCCTTGCTAATGTGGATAAAGCTAAGATAACCGAACGCGACACCGGGGATGTGATGTCCGAATTTATACCATCCAGTAGAACCTACAAAGTGATGATTGTACGCTGTGAGATGCAAACACTGTTTACAGAACTGGATATTCTGCTCTACATATATATGATATAGGTCTACTTAGACTAAAACAAGACAATCCTGTCAGCAGATACAATTATTGCATAGTAGTATGCGGCGTGCTAAGCCTCTAGACAGATTCAAGGCATTATGCTTGCTCTCAGAATTGCTGGAGTGTCTCTGTTCCCGTCTAATCCCTTTAGCCTTCGGTCGGCTAAAGAAAGAGGATAACAATTTAATAGATGTACTGATAAGGTGCAGAAGGCGTCTCTCCGCGCCACCCTTACACATTCCTAACCCCGAAAAGAAAGTATGCGAATAATTTCGATCTGGTACATTTTTTCACCGGTTTAACACCGGCTTAATTGCGTTGATTAAAATCTATAATAAAATAATTTGTTTAACAGTCAAACTTGCGGCACGTTGGATTCTCGAAGTTTAGCTAGATTGATCCGATAGGCTGTGATTCATGCGCCGGTGCTGATTTATTTATTCGACTATTTGTTAAAAATGCCTGTTACTGTGCGTTCCGATTCATTTTGTACATCTTTATTTTTCTTAAGATAAAAATACTTTAAGCTTACTTAGTTTTTTCTTTCTTTTCAAAATGTTGTGTTTTTGAGAAATTGTTAAATCTATAAAAATGTGTTGATTAATGTTGATTACATCAAGACTGAAGAATTAATATTTTTATTATAATTGCCATTATTAAATAGAATGACGGTAAGTAGATTTATTTTATATCATATCTTAAAGTATGAACTAGAGCATAAGTGTGAATCCTAACTGAGGCTTTAGCCTAAAGGTGACATGAAATGCGTGTACGACAAACACATGCTTTTGTATTACAGTGTTCTGAGAGGTGCCGCTTAAAATATATGCCGACCACGCCGCGAGGCCTCACGTCCCGCCCAACCTACACAGGCCTAAGGCTTAGACCAGGGTTTCTCAGCCCACTCTGAGAAGCTCGTAATATAAATACGCGAACCCGTAGAAGTTTGCCAGATAATCGTAGGGGGTTCGCGACAAGATTTACGTTATAGTGGCTGACTTGATGGCACACGCATGCTACACGCGTGATGGTGCACGCCAGTTGTATGACTATACTCTATGGTACACGGGCGACTAACTATTACAGCATTTGCTTGCGGCTGCAAGGCACTAGTTATTTTGTGACCATCAAATTAATTAAAACATATTACTGTTATGACCGTATATTTTTAAATTAAAAAACCTTATATTCATCTTTAGGCAGTTTTTAGGGGTTTGTTATCTGGGAAAGGTTATAGAGGCTAGTGCCTATAAGTTTGAGAAAGTCTGCCTTTGACCACAGTAGCGGGAGTTGCGTGTTCTCCACATAACTCGAGCAGCCGTCATCCAACTCGGAATACTGCAATACATCAACGTGTTTTTGTCATGACACCATGCAGCTCGCTCTGCCAAACGTACTGAGGCCTTGCTATTACCAGCAGATAATTCGAGTGGCCGCCATTGGAGACACTGCATATAAGCTAACGCTCCGTTGCACGCTTGAATAAGTTGGGAAATCAGGCCATACCCTGATCACGATTTGTTGTTTTTTTTTCACCAAATTGTAATATAAAATTACGTCGCATCCCAAAGTGACATCTTATAGCTTAACCTATACGAAACAATAGTTAACGGAATGTCTTGAAATACGAAGTGGTTTATCCAAATTGAGAAAAGTGTCACATATCAGAGACCAAATCACGATGTGAATAGACAGACACTTAAAGATAAAATTATCTACGAAATTTTACTTGTTTTTGTTTCATAGTTGTCGAAGCAAGTTACATGTACACATTTTAAATGTTTATTTGTGTTATTTGAAAACAGTCATATGTATGTGATGCAGATATTTAACAAATATGCGATAATACTTATAGTTTAGTGTTGAGCTATACTGGGTATCGTTGGTCGTCGCCGAGGCTTGCCGATAATGTCATAAAGGCTTAATAAATCCTGTGCTTAATACTCAGACGAACGGAATACCGAAGATTTCCCAGTTTTACCTGGAAACGTTTTGAGTTTTGAATAATGCATATAAATATACCAACTGAACAAACTATGAAGATAGTGTTGAAATCTGTTTTTACATTAAGTTTTAACATTTGTTAAATCAATAATATCTCTATAAAAATTATTTATTTTAGGTTTAGGTTCCCAATTCAAATGTATGTTTTTTTTGTATGTCACGCGATATCTTCGCAGATTGTGAACCAATTTTGATGATTCTTTTTTATTAAATAATTTATACTTCATGAGTGGTGCCATATATGGGTCGCAAATAAATAATTTCTTTTTAGCAATTTGAAGTCGGTTTTTACTTTTTGTTACAAGTTATAATTATATTTGAAACTAGCCGGCCTGGTAGACTTTTTTCTACACTTTCCAGTAGGTGGCGCTATGAGCTTCATTCCAAATTCTTTAATAACTTGACCACAGCTCCACCTATCATAATAAATGTAGAATTTGTATGTTATAATTAATTAACTACAGCACCACCTAATAAATTCTACCCGTCGTCTCAACAAAAAAAATGTGTATGATATGACCTCAATCCATCAAGTCGTTCATAAGTTACACGATAACTATAAAGACGCAGCAATAATTATACATATTATAAAGATAAAATCCCAAATACTCATCATTGGAATGTTTTATGTTTCCAACCAATTGATTATTAGTTATGAATGATTTATAAGTCTTAGACTTTGAGGAGGAGGGAAAGAATCCTATTGTTTCTTTACGGTAAGTACTTCTAATAAAACAAATGGATGTAAGATAAACGGAAGTGAAGCTAAATAAGCGTTTAATCCATTCGAATAGTTTACGTATTATAAGAAAATGTCTTTTGAAATCTATTAATTACATAGAACGTTCTGAATTGAATAGTGCGATTATGCTCATGCCCTAATGCCTAACGTGCTTCAGCTCGCGTGAATGGGAAATAGTTAATTAAATTAACTGCTTATTCTCTAATGCCTTCATTGTCTTTAGAATCAAGTATTTTGAGCTAGGAAAAATTAATATATATATTTTTAGCTATTATTTATGTATACGGGAAACAATTTAAAAATATATAAAAATTGTAATTAATAAAAAATTATTAATAATATTTAAAGTTAATGATGTTTACAAGATTGATGATGAAATTATTGTGTTAGCTATCTAATATCTAGTAGACATATACAATAGTGAATTCAAAACTTTTAATCATTGTATCCTTAATTATTTCAGATATACTCTTTATATATGGTTTTTTTAAATACGTCTAAAACATACAGTTACAGCGCGAATAATATTTCAAAACGATGATACCAATTTTATAATGTTTCTGACTACACTTATTCTCTTAAAGAATGAGAGATGATGAGATGATGAACATATCCATGTTTAATTTGTTGATAAAATTCAATTATAAAGTATCAAGTAGTCAATCGATACATAGTCTTGGTCTATGCAGTGGACTTGTGAAGGGCTGTAATGACGATGATGCTGAGACATAAAGGCACTTACTCATTATAATTTAGCTGTTGTACTCAATGTAACTCTTATCATTTAACTAGAAGCAAATAAAGAAATATTATATTATATCTTATCCTATTTGTAATATCAAAGTGTGTCTAACAGCATTTAAAAGGGACTCGATGTGTCCTCCTAAAAATCCACAATATATGTTTTAAAACCGAAGTAGACCCTGGCTGGGATTCGAACTTAGAACTCGTGGCAAATTAGCTAGTTTCTCTAACCATAAGGTCATACTATACAGCAAAAAAGTAGAAAATAAAACAAAAAGTATTTATAAGAGATGAAGTAAGTAACCGTGTCGAATTTGCTATTTGAAGCATAATGGTTTGTAACTTCTTTTCCAAAAATGTTTTCTACATTTTTTTTCAGCTATATTTTATATGATATTGTCTTAGAAAGAGTGAATACTATATAAAAGTATCAAAAAGCTCTCGCGTTGATTTTATATCCCCACTCATAAAGTCAACGACCTTCGACCGTTACGCCTGTGCGTGATGGGTAAACACCTTTCCACGAGGTTCGAAGTGTAGCCGTGTATCCTTTCATAAGCTTATTTACATAAAATTGTGACTTTAATTGGACAATTACATGTTGGATCGGGTCGATGTTTGTGTCTATTCCGGCCGCATCTTGCGCCGAGATATCCGTGAAGATAAGGCGCCGCGTCGGCCCACCCTCGAAATGCATAATGCCCTTAAAGAAATTCACACCTTCCTTAATTAAGGTGGAATTAGGGAAGAATAAATATTAGAGGGGACCCGGCGGTTTATTCTAATATCCCGCGAAGTAATGTAAAGATAAATACGTAATAATGGAGTATGATGCTAATGAATTTCTATTTATAATATCATTATATTAACCTTTTTACAACTTCCAACATGTTTGAAGAAGACATGAAAAAATGGCCAGTAATTATATCAAAATATTAATTATCTAATAACAAATTCACAATAGAATTACTAATTGCGCCTAATAAAATAACTAAGTTAACAAAAGAAAAGTTTTTTATACTTTTCAAGGTCGCTGGAGACGTTTTGCAGTTGAGTTTACACCTTAATTATAATAATGCTAAGCAGGTGTTCTAAGGTGAGCGCGTTAGTCCAAGCATCGGATTTTCAACACGGAAATCATGTCTTATAATCGGGAGAATTGTTTATTTTTCTATATGTGTATCTAGCTGGTGGGACTAATTAAAGCTTATGATCGCAGGCTTGCGAAACGTACATCTTCGTGTTTTTGTAACATGTTTCGGACACGGTCGGTGAGGAGAAAAAAAATTAAAAACAATGTTGGCAATTTATAATAGCGCCTTATCGGATCTCGATCAGTAAACGAGTGGGCAACACTGGTGCTGTATCTTTTTTTCTATGTTCGGAATATAATTTTAGTTATATGACTGCTTAATGCCCGTTGCATTGGTAAGATGAACGAGACGCATTTTTGTTTGCAATGGTGACATTGCAAAAAATGCAGTAATGTTAAAGACGAATAATATCCTAAACTAAATTGTTGGTAAACAAAATTCAAATTCGCGTGGATCCTCTATCAAGTACGAGTGAGCACATTGACAATATCTGCTGCGGGGGTATGAAAGCTCCCGAGCACAGCTATTGGTTAACCACTTAATAATGAGTGTTTCGCACGATTCTCTCGATACATTAACTTATTAATTAAATCAGGACGATGAGGGTTGCTATGTATCTTTTCTTAGTCAAAGATTAACACAAGTAGTCATTTCAAATTAACTAGCACCTTTATTAAGCTTCTTGTAAAATGATCTTGCATTATCACAATTTTAATATCTTTCTAAAATTGCCTTTGTTTAGATCTTGCGAACAACCTTTTAAATCATAGGGCATAAAACACAACAAGGGAACAACAAATAACAAAAAAAATAGAAATATAAAACAGAGCCATACACGTAATTGGATTGTTAAAAAGATGTCGGATGTACACTCAACAGTCAGCGATACACGTTCCGTAAAGAATTCATTACGATGCGGTCGAGTTTAAAATAGAAAAATTCAAAATGATCAAAATTTAGGCGGTTAATCGACTTTATATGGAACAGTTATATGCTTAGTCCAAAGACAGAAACCCCAGTGAGACTGATGTTCCAATCACATAAGTTGTCAAATAGTGTGTAAACTTCCACGATGATTCTCTCAGACAAAAGTTACTGGTAGCGTCACAAGTTATACTTATTTGCTACTTAAACGAACAAACTATCGTTATTGTTACAACTTTGAATAAATAAATGCAATTAACGTGTTATTTTCAAATAACAAGGTGTTCCCACTTTCGTATACCACTGAAATATAGTGCGTCGAGAAGGTGAGGTGGAAACGATATGTATTAATTCGTGTTTTATGAAGAGGTGAAATCTTAACGTCAGGCCAAATAGCTATTATGAATTTTTAAAAGCCAATTCAGACACGTACACTTTCCGACTCGGCTCTCAACCGAGACCGTGTTATTATTGTGTTTCATTCAAACAACTCATTCATAAAATTGCAACTCCACGAAACGGTCTGCCCCATTGTCGACACACTTCACTGGACCAAAAATTGTAGCCGAAATATCTTAGCCTTTTTATTTGTTTGCAAAATCAATTCTAAAATTTTATTCAAAATGTTTCAAACATAAGCACATTTTACTCGTTAACTAAGTTCTTATTTGCTACCTACCGTTTATTTTGATGCAGTCAATGACTTCAAATAAATAAGGCTTGAGATGCGTTGTCACCTCTGAGAACCATATATAGGTATACCTATATAGTGGTGACAAACGAGCACACAGTTGATAGAAAGTGGATGCTGTGGCCCATTGATATCTACATCTATCCTCAATTAAAAATCAAAATGCAGAATGCGTTGTCAACCCTGTGGTCTAACATGGAATGCCTCGTTTCGAGTAAAAAGGATCTCCGGTTCTCTACACTCAAGATACGAAACACAGCAGCCTTAAGCTGCTATTTTACGCTATTTTATTAAGCTTGTTAAAATATTGTTGAGATATCCTCGAAATTATAGCACCAAATAACAAGAAGAAATTTCAACATAACCAATAGCTTTAAAAAAGGTTGCATGGGTTTGAAAGACGTCAATGAGTCTATAATATGTTGTAAGTGATAATGTTGCTCAAACTATAAGTCCGAAAAAATTTTATGTATAGGTTGTTAAAATAATGCAAAATCACTTAACTTTGATAGGCATAATAATACAATTTTTTTTACAAATTATAAAGTTATTAAAAATTGTATGACATTATAATATGTCTATATATCTATTTGCACCGTCAACTTTTTTGCGTAAATTTCAAAACTAGAACTATTATTATAAAATATTAAGTTATATAGCAACACTTACATTATTTTTAGTCCAGGTATCATTATTACCATCATTAGAACCCTTCACAAGTCCACAGCTGAACGTAGGCCGCCCCGAGGAATTCCACAAAAGTATTTGTAAATTTAGTTGGTCCAGGTATACTAGGTATTTGCAAGTTTAGCAAAAACAATTAAAATTAGATGATGATATTACAGATACGAGATTTTATGATTTAAAATGTCCATAAAAGGCATTGACGTAAACAACATAATTTTGATAACCACATAAAAATTAACAACAATGCGAACAAACCCTAACTCCGAACTCCTAACTTTATTTGTTAAAGAAGCCAGTTGTCTTCTGCTAATCTTAAATAACACATCCTGCAGACATCTTTACGTTTATCACCAAAAGTTTAGTGATAGTTTGGTACATATTGCACCAGTCATCGGTTCGATTCAGCTTTTAGTAATTTTTATAAATACATATGAAAATTTACTCAGTTAGGCATTTCTTTTACTTCAAATGAATAAAAATCATTTATATTTCTTTATCTTTATGGTTTTAAGCGAATGAGCTTATAGGTCTTAAGTTCTTCTTCTGCCGGAAGACCGTCTGGGTTAGTAGCAGAGTGCGCCCACGGCTACGGTCTAGTACTATGTTTGTGGTTAAAAATTCACCGTATTTCTGATATTGAGGTATTTCTTTTTCGTCCTCAAAGGAGACTTTTTTTGTTGTTTGAAATTGTTTGCAGATGTCCATGGTCTACAGCAGTACTGTTTGGTGGACTGTTAGCTCAGTAGTCATCCAATATTTAAAATAGGATTCACATCTCTTACGGCAAAGAATTTCACTCTAAACCAGGATTTTTATTCCATTATTGAATCCCTAACTGGTGCAGAAATTATTATATTCTCTATTATGACTGCGCTTTCGGTCTAGTGACCTAAGACGCGACTGTTGATCATGTGGGCCCGGGTTCGAATCACAGGTTGGGCAAATTCATTTATTCACCACAAAAATCTCAGTGTTACCCCGGAGTCAAGAAGTTGTCGGTGTTTCAACTCCACGCCTCGGAAACCACGTAAAGCTTTCTGTTCGTTTCCGATTGCCGTCTTATCGAACTATCCCATTGAAGGAATAAAGAGTCAGTACCTACACTGTACTGCGCAGATAGCTCGTTGAGACTGATCACCGTGACCGAAATTTTGTCTAGGTGACATTATTATTTTCTAACAACTACAGCGAAACAAAATTGTGATTTCAACAAATCCAAAAATAAGTCCTCAATCATAGGAAGCTACGCAAACAGTGCGTGTATATCGCTAATGAAGTTGTTTCGGAATGTTCACTGCGATTTATGGGGCTCCCTTAACGTATAAACATGTGCTAGTGCTTTGGGTAGCGGCCTAATAATAACTGGACTATTATACTGCTTAATACCCCTGTGACGCGGCCGCAAACATTTCTACATCCACTAACACAAAATTAGGTTGACATTAATGCACTCTTGAAAGAACAAACGCGCGCGACAATTTAAGACACCTCTGTACGGTTATTATAGGCAATTGAAGAAGATTAAATAAAAATTATTCATATCAAATCCAAAAAATGTAATATAAAGAAGAGTCCTGTTATGGTTAAGTGATATTGATTATTTACCAGACAGTGTCTTGATAACGATTTCTAATATTTACGCGGACATTACACATATAATAAAACTACTTTTAAATACTTTTTCATCAAAATTTATTATAAAGAATTTGGTGTAGGTACTGTACGGAAAAATTGTAAATTTGTCTATAAGAGGCTTATGCCTTCCTCGTAGCGTCATATGCCGTGTAACTAATCAGTACAGTAAGATATAATTCGAGAAATCAAATTCATGCCCTATCAAGCAAAATCTTTATCTATATATCTATATTGTGTGCTAGATATATGTATATGAGACTCAGGCTTAAAATAATATTAATTGATCGCGAAAAAATAGACTGGTGAGATTCAAGCAACGGTAATGGTGTTCATGAGCGTCGAAATCACCAAGAAGTTAAATGCAACTTGTGTATTTTATATTACCCAGTTAGAATAAATATGGTGTCCTAATTCACTAGTAATTATTTCTTATAAGATAAAGCGACGGTTAAACTATTATACCAAATAAAACTTGTATTTCTTACACGAAGGGCTACAAAGGATGTTAACAAAGGGAAATTGCTCAAAATTTCAACGCGTAGCTCTATGAGTGCACTATTGGAATTTGATTTGTCGGTTAATGGAGTCGCTATTAAAGCAGTGGCGATTCAAAACATCCCGTGCAGCTCTCGATCGAACCTTTATTACTCGCTCACCGACTTGCTAATCGACTAAAGGCATACCAAAATAACTTCATATCTCTGCAGTTACTGTTTTGCATTATTTTATAGAGTTCTTCTCTTAATAAATGTAAGTTTCATTTTGAATGAACAAATAATAAAACTAGGGTGATATTTTAATTTCGACCGTGTCGAATTTACACTCATCGGAGCCTGAGAACAATTGTGTAACGGCGAACATGTGGAAGTTTCACTTTGTATATGTATTATGTGAAACAGCGACGCAGACAATTCTGTGTCGACGAGGTGTCAACTAATGGTATGTGAACACCTCATCCATCTCCCAATCCGTGGGCGCGAGTTACCCACTAATTGTCAGACATGTGTATTTCGAGTTCACATAATAATATCTTGCCGACTTTCTACGGCTCGTCTGATTAGGAGCAGTAACGAAAGATCTGTAGCCGCGACGGATTTTATTCGTGTGGTCCTGGTGTTGATTACGTTACGATGTCTTTTATTTCGCATCTTAAATTCTGTCGTATAGTTGTCTCGTCTTCAGACAGCCGATAAACTGAATACGCGATAAAGCGGGTCAAATTAATTCATGAATATTCGGTGCAGCGTACGGTGCTGTGACGTCGAATCTCGCCAGTGGCACGTCTGCTAATAAAACGCTAATGTAATTATATTATAGATAAATGTGCTTAATATTGAGCTTAAGTAAGTGTAGCTTTAATATCTTTTTTAATAAGTAGGTGTTAATATGTTAAATAAGGCTTTATGCGTATACTTAAAGGATACAAATTGAAGTGGACTGTCAAGGTTGCATCCTTTGAACGTATAGAGTTCGTTTCTCTCATCTCACAGGACATACGGCACACACTCGGACAAATCCGGTTGTGTCGTACGAAAGGCTACCAAAACCCAATGCCACCGTAACAAGAGACAACAAGATACGTTCAGCGAGCGAACACATTCCTTTATTTCGGAGAAATTAATTGAACTTTCCGAGAATTAAGTTCACCTATCTGATTAGGGAGAGCCGGGCTTATGCCTTGTGGTTCCCTTGATAGTGATTATCGTTCTGTGATATGCGATATGAGGTATCGGTATCACGATATCAGAAGAGTTTTATACAAGAACTTGATTTAAGATATAACTTGTAAATTATTTGGCGCTGCGGTGCGAATGCACTGTGTCTACATGATGTTACTAAGTTCGTTTAGGTTATCAATATTTTGTGTGAACTCTCAACATTGTAT
This sequence comes from Parnassius orleans, assembly GCA_029286625.1. NCBI lineage: Eukaryota > Metazoa > Arthropoda > Insecta > Lepidoptera > Papilionidae > Parnassius > Parnassius orleans. The sequence goes on along the minus strand of JAGSMP010000065.1, from coordinate 5,413,833 downwards.
TTAATTGAATAGGGTCTTAATGTAAAAATATTTAAAATTATGGAAATATTTGTAAAATACAGTTAACTTTACAGCCTATCAAAAGTCCACTGCCGAATATAGACCTCCACCATGCCTAATAGTGGAGATATTTGCCAAAGTTGCCACGCTTGGCAGGCGGGTTGGCAACTGCAGATTTTTTAATTTTTTAGTTGTTATTAGGAAGACGCTACTGTCCATCCCCTGGTTTGTTTCACTCTGTCGCCTCTTACGACACCCACAGTACGGTAGGTGGTACTGGATATTCTTACACCACTACTACAAGGATTTAAATATATCTACTAAATTTGTTATTTTGTCTTAAATATAAAAATATAATGCAGATTTTAATCGTAAATGAATGAAATTGAATAAGGGTGATGTTAGATTGATTTTCTTTAATTGAGGACGATGACGATCATAGAAATATATTTCTTATATATCTATGATGACGATGTATAAAAAATTCTATTCGTAATATTTTACCAGGCTTTATGAATCCCTGGGAAAAAATCAAGTGGGGCAACGTATTAAAACTTCCAACCGTAACAATTGGGAGTGGAATTTTTAAATGAAATATTTTTCCACAATGACTCCTCGGGCTAGTTTTAAGAATATCATTTTACGTTAATTTAAACATACACGGCCTGCTTGTCATCAAGAACAATAGGCAGCCGAACGCACGTTTACTTAATTACGACGCTTTAACAGCAGTTCATTTTAAGAAGAAAAAAATAAGTACCAAATGTTAAATTACGAGAAAGAACAAAAAGGGGTCAGTCGTGAGGCGATGGTCGAATGCAGAAATGGCGAATATTGTTCATGGCTCATTATGAAGTTAAATGAATGGCGTCGGGTTTGTTTCCTTTACGCGTCCCCGAGGTTGGGGATTGTGGTGGCTTTTGGGGACAGAAGTAAATACCCGTACCAGAGTTCTAACCCGACTTGAAAAATGCTTATAAAATAGACCCACCAAAACAAATATTTACATTTACGTATTTGGAACAGACCCATAGTTTTAAACAGAATATATGTATATGTGCCCAGCTACAATAAATGAAAGGCATTTTGAAAGTTTATCATTGTTTAATAATTAATAAACATAACATGCAAAGGTGTTACGGATAGACTAATAATTAGTAACTAAGCATAACTTCTCGATATATTTATTATTGAATATTTCAGTAGTATTGTAAAATTAAAAACATAATGGTTCAATGAATATTAATTAAAGAAAGAGAAAAGAACAAATCAATTCGAATGAACTACGATATTAATACTACTAAAATATTAGTGTAGCAGGTATATCAAATTTACTAATAATTAGTAGTTGAATGAAAGAATATTAAAAATAATATAATTTGTTAATAGCAGTGGATTAAATATGATTTAAATCTCTATCATTATAAATAAGACTTAAAGAGAAAGGAAAGGAAAATTCAAACGTCGTATAGTCACAGCGTAACAGAATACACTAACCCCATATCGAGAAATGAAAGAGGGAGAAGCATTTTCCAGATAACAAATAAAAAATAACAAAAGAAACTACGATCGTCAGCCTGCATGCCAAGTGTGGCAACTATGGCAAATATGGCTCCTATGAGGCAAGGATTCATGATAGACTGTAATGAATGAAGAAACAAATATGATAAGCAAACAATTATTAGTGCGGCTGGTGTATAACATAATATTAATTCTATAACAAAGCTATTTCTTAGGACAACAAGTAAATAAGAAAATAATTAAATCTTACATATTATATACTTTATATTATAAATGTCCGTTATATTCGACAGGTATATAATGTACAAATATATTTGAACTTTTAGTGACACTGCCTACGCACATATTTGCCAGGATTAGGTGGTATGATTTAACGTGACATAGAAAGCAAATACTTCTTAGCTTATTGGATTACATACTTAGCATTTACTAATTCCTACTGCACGAGGTCTTCACCGATCGTTTGAAGTCAGCTTGCCCTGCTCAAATAACTGTCAAGCCATTATTGTACCGTAAGGAATATCAGGTCACAATACCTTAAAAACTGCCATCCTGGCTAAACGCATACATTTTAAATTGGAAGTATAATGTGTGTAAATCTAAAAGAATCATTGACCACATAAATTGATCAGAATTTCACAATAATAATATTTTTTGTACTGTAGGTACCTAAGTAAATAAAATTTGTTTGTTATAATTTTATCATCTGTATTAATGTTAATATTTATATTTGAAACAGAAGAGATCGAGTAAATGTTTAATTGAGGACAAATGAATAACGCCAATGACAATGAAGTCCTTAAAGCATTTAGATGTCTATCAGACGACTCACGATCAGTGACTTGAAAAATATTATTCTGGAATACAACATTCGGAACGCGGTTTCGACAATATTCATATGACCTAAAATAAAGCAACGTTGTCGCTCTTTGTTTCACATCGTTTAGCATAATGAAAATACTTAAAGAGGATCGGCAACACGAAACCATAATGCAAATTAATAAGTTCGGAACTCTCAGCACTTAGCTCTTTTAGCAGCTCATTTCTTTAAGAGATGATTAATCGATTTTCTTTATATCGTAGTTATTTATTAAGTAATAAAATCGTCGTCGTAAATAGTAATTTTGTTGAATATTAACTTCATGGTCTGAAAGCAAATGGAATATTTTTTATTAGTCAATACATTATACGAGTTTGAAAGTAGAGGTCTCTACTCGGTAGACTTATGATGTGGGGTGTCTCGTACTAGATGTCGCCACTGTCTACGCAAACTGGATAGAAGAATTCTAATCCGTAAGATCCAAAACCCGTTGTTTCCCATTAAAATAAAAAATGGTTTAGACCAGAATAATGAAAAGATCGGTGATGATAAATGTGAACATAAAAAATAACAACGATATGCCATTGTTAACTCTATTTTTATGTTCTTTTTAGTGATTATTGAAATATTTAATGTATTAATTGTAATATTTTTCGTACGTTAATTAATTACTAAGCTAAATAATTAATATTTTATCATCATCAAGAGTTAAAGTAAATTATAATATAATTATTTAATATGCTTAGTCGATTTCAATAACGTAGGTAATATTTTAAATTATTTTATTTGGGAAAACCATGTTTACGATATATAACTTAGCCCAAAATTACTTGTCTCCAATACAATACAATTCTATGCGAAAGTTTGAAGCTGAATTCCTTTTTAATTCATTTAGATTACGCATAATTGACCTTAGATGCTCACGATCATTCAAATTATAATAAGAGTCACAATTATCAAAATCTATTAACTTTCTATTCCCATATGCACTACTTTTTAACATTAAGTTTACCATTTATGGTAATGAAGTAGGTACGAGTAACAGACAAGTATCTACACAGTCAATCTGACGAAATCTATCCTCGATTGGGCATCAAAATGCAGATGCGTTACTCGTTACTCTTTACCAGTAGAATTGGATCTAAAGGAAGATTATACAAGAGGTAATAAAAGGTATAAAATTAAGTGCAGTTTGATCAGTAACTCTCATACATAAGGAACTATGAAAACAAGCATGTAACTCTAAGTATTTACGGTAACAAAAACATATCCCATGTAAATCTCTATAGTAATGTAGTCATGGTTATAAAAGATCAAAAATATCTATAATCTAAATCTAATCTAAATCTATAATATAATCTAAATCTATACAAATTAATAAAATTGGAGTGTCTGTTTGTAATGTCAAAATAACAACTTTTAACTAAATGCATATGAAAGTTTATACGGTACTTATAACAAAAATACATTTTTTAATTTTTTGTCTGTCTGTCTGTTTGCTCCGGCTAATCTCCGAAATAGCTGAACCGATTTTGACGGGACTTTCATTGGCAGGCAGCTGATGTTATAAGGAATAACTTAAGCTACTTTTATTTTAGGAAAACAATTAGTGTTCCGCGCAAAAAAAACCGATGAAATCCAACCGTAATAAATTCCACAACGAAATCGCGCGGACGAAGTCGCGGGGAACAGCTAGTCTAAAATATAAATAATTTAAAGAGGAGGAGGTTCTTAATCGACTGTATGTATATTTTTTGGATGTAGGTTACATGATATATTTGTGGTATAGATATCAAACAAGAACCGACTTCAACAATTCTTTTTTATTAAACACTTTACACTTCAGGAGTGATCTGATATATTCTTACACCACCACTACACAGTTCAGCATATCCACTACCCCATATCATCCCGTGGGTGTCGTAAGAGGCGATAGAGGGTAGGTACTACTTAACAAATCAGGAGATGGGCAGCAGCGTCTTCCTAAAATTAAAAAAATGGTTGCCAACCCGCTTGCCAAGCGTGACAACTATGGGAAATATCACCACTATGAGGCAATCTGTGGGGAGGCCTATGTTCAGCAGTGGACTTTAATAGGCTGTAACGGTCTGATATAAAGTAAAAGAAAAATTTCCACTCTTAATTTGGAAAAATAGGGAATGAAGTAGGTATTTATTGTAACTATTTGAACCACATTCGAGCTTGTGATTTTTCTTAGTCCACTCAAAAGTGTAAAAAAAAATGACTTTAAAGCTACCCCTCGTTGGTCTTTATATTTTATATCTAGAATAATATAATAAATGGTATTACTTCATTACATTATATTATCTATTCCATAGTCATAGGGCGATGAATACTCTTACGCCACAATCACTATATCATTAATTCTTCATTTTATCACTGACGGCTACAAATTCTTTTTTGAGCTTTTGCTGTATAAATATTACTGGCCGAGAAGAAACTGCGCGCTAAAGTAAATATGTAAAAAAGAAGAAAAACAAAAAAGGAACGAGGACGCTATCGGTTGTGTGCATACCTACTCAATATTTTAATATCGTTTTTAAATAACACAAGCTCAACACTAAACATATTTTTTTGTAAATGACGCTGTTTTTGGTAATTATATCACCATCCATCCATCAAGTTTGAAATTTTATTGAAGTCCTGGTTTTACTGAACTGCTGGAGCTGTGACGGTGATGATATTTTATCAAAATAATAGTAAAGATGACGTGCACTAAAAATTATTTAATTAAGTTTAATTTTATATATTTTTATTGCATATCTCTAAAAATCTAAGAATTATATTTTTTAAATATAGAACTAATTACAATAACTGTAAGCAGTCAAATCTGGCAGAAATAAAATATTACCAGGCCAGTTTATTTGGCAAGTAAAATGATGCCACTAGGGGCTTAGTGACCGCAGGCTCTTAAAGCGTACGCGATATAAACGTTTACAACCCATTCTTGTACTTAATTGCTATTTAAATAAAAACACCATGAACGCAATGGTAGTTGAATGGTGTCGATGAAAAAACCTTCGCATTCCGATTAAGCGGTCGTATTAAGCATTGAACTTTATGCCTTTTTCAATTGTTTTATTAAGTTAGCATTCACCTGGTTAATCTGTGATGTTATAAACTTATGAGTTATATATTGTTTTATTGGTAGGCACGCGAATTTTATGTTTACCACAGTGACAACATTTAGTAAGAAATGTTAAAAAAAATCATGCTAATAACCTACCTGTACCTACCAATGTTATGATTATTGTAGTCTAGCAAATAGCAAATTTATGTATTATTGCAAAAGATCTATCACAATATAATGTAAAAAAATAAAGATTTTTATTCTAAATCCAAACTCTTTCTTGCAAAACAGATCTTCGGTAATTTTAAAATTATATTTTTTCAAGCAAGTAAAGGCAAAACGATCGTATATTTCGCAACGGTGGAAAAAAAAAGTAATTAACCGTTAGGTATACTTTATTAAGCTAATATGCACACGACGTTAGTATAAATTTCGACTAACGTCAGCGAAAAGTTGTTGCAAGCTAGATTTAAATTGCAAATTTGATGACACAATTTGCGATAAGCACAAATTCTGTTATAAAACGTAGATTAAAATATTTAAATAAAATTATAATCCATTATGGCGGTAAGTATATATTGTAATAAAAAATAACTTAAAGTATGATGTGTCATTAATTTACGGTAAAGCTGAAATTCACATTAGAAGAGATAATATGTAGCGTCACTTGGAAAGTTGGTAATAATAAATTCATATTCATGTTTGCTTAATTCAATTTTTAAACGACCGGAATAAAGCTAAGCTTCCGACATTAATCCTAAATGTATCAAAAGGCAATAAACAGCAAAAGTCCACACGTAGCGAAACAAAGTAAAGAAGCAGTTGGTCGGCAGCAGAGCTCGGAAATAAGAAATAATGAGGGTAATCCCCTCCGGGCGAGGGAGTGCAGCCCTTCTCTACTCCACATGGTGGCATCTTATCAACAAGATAGCAAAAGTAGATCGGGAACGGCACGCACGCGGCCCCTGACCGAATCATTCCATAATATTATCTTTATTAAAGTCCAACTACTCACTCAGGATTTACTATTTTAATATGGTACGTAGAACTAAATGGACAGATAAGTCTGACGAGCACCAATATTAACGACAGCCATGAAATTTAATAAACTGTTATCATACAACAAATAAGGTTGTCAGCGAATCTAATAATTTATTAACTAATACGCACTCAGAGATAATTGTGTGATCCTTAAATAATGAACTGAAATATAATTTGTCGGTTTTGCAATAAGTATGTGTTCCGAGAATGTACTGACGACAAATAACTTGAATAAACGTTGCAAAACCCGAGGATCAGTACGAGACATTAAATTAAGTGTAGTATAATATCTATAGTTGTATAGGTAGACATAGTCAATGAGCAGCCTTCGAGACCGCGGCTTCTTTAATATATAAAGCTCCGTATCATACCTCAAATAGCCTCTGTTTATTCAGAGCCTAATTATGTCTAGGCTATTAATTACAGTGCGGTATTACGAACTCTTGTCGCTGTGTAATTGTGTAGGCTTTCGTATTGGCGACTTTAATAAGTGCAATAAAATTATATGGTCTTGAAAAAAATTTTGTTCATTCACATAAGACTATTGTTGATTGTTTTAATTGACTGTTTTATTCATTACTTTATATTATAACTCAAAAATATTATTTATATTAAAATATTGTCCTCTTACCTATATAAATTGACATTTAGTGGATATTTACTTTATTTTTTAATCAATCTTTGTACCTAATTTATGTTTGTATATATGAAATAGTTTAACTCAAAATCTATTTGATCGATCACCATGAAAATTGGTATATATATATATAATTTTTTTTTCAATGGAGAAGGTTTTTATATTTATAAATAAAAAAAATATTTAGAAACAAACAAAATTTTTTTTTTTGATTTTAACTGCTTTTATTCAATCAAGCGCGGCAATCAATAAACTAAATTGCATGCGCTAAAATAAAAATAAAAACGTTGCTGAACACAACCTATGATATTAACTGGCAGGACATACGTTATTAAATCATACATAATATTATTATACTACTCATAAATATCAATGGGTAAATAGGCGAATATTACAATATTTTTTTAGCGTAGTATGCTATTTAATTTGTTAAAGTGGTGGTTAATTAACTAAAAGTATACCGAATTAGTAAAGTGCTTAATTAATATCACAATAAGTTAAAGATTGCAAAAAAATATAAGTAATAAGCATGAAACAGAATTTAGACAAGCGTGACTGTGGCGAATCTTACGTTATCACTATAATAAAGACCGCGCGTAATAATCTATGATCTATATTACTTTTTAAATTCCGTGGGTGTGTAAGAATCGATTATGGGAAATGAAAGAAAGAAAGAAACACTTTATTTTGGCACAGACCATTGACGTAAACAACAATTTACTTATTTATAACAAAAATAAATTTGGCTTTGTACGTCGAAGGCATGCCAAAAACGGTCATTACTCAGCATGAGATGTGGCGAAACCACAACGCTCATTTTCATTAATGACCAAAAATCTTACGGTTTCCAAATACATGATAAAATAAACATCACACTTGTTACTCCAGGTGTAAAGTAAGTACTCAGACTGACGACGGACAGCAGCATCAAAGGTGGGAGATATACTAGATCAGTGGTTCCTAAGCTTTTAATGATGATGGTCCATTTGACCAATTTTTGGCTTACCATACCATACACTTCTTTTAGACATAAGTGACACATTGCGTGCCACTAATTTTAATGTAAAGTCAATACCTCGTTTAGTACATCGTACCGGTTGTATTCGCTCTTTTATATTTGAGAGGATTGTACGATGCTTTCGCGGACCACTTTGGGTGCCGTTGTCCACCAGTGGTCCACAGACCACCGGTGAAGAACCACTGTACTAGATACTGCGAATATGATCCATCCGCTTGCCAAGCGTAACGATAAGGGCAAATCCTCCCTACAATGGGAGAGAACCCATACCCAGCAGTGGACTTTTCTCCCTTTTCTTCATTCTTTACCAGTGAGTAAAGAAGAAAAGGGAGAAAAGAATAAAAAGTAATAGAATTATTGTGACTTTTAAAGCACATTGTGACTCTTGAATTTAAAAAACGATAATACTTGGGTCCCAGCCAACCAGTATTGTGTCGAAATCACAATTCAACAGGTATCAGGATACGTTCCAAAAATATCTGCGGAGATTAAAAACTCTGCATATAGAGATATATAAATATGTTATAATAATGCAATTTCTCAATCACTAAAACTTTTTTTAAATAAAGTACGAGATGAAAATCTATTTATGTAATTTACTGGATATTCGACAGTTGACAGTTGATAACAAAAGTAGAGTCTGTGTTTCGAGTTTTAAGGGTACTTATACCTTAATGTCATCATTCTATTAAAATTTAATTAGAGCTGATTTCATTATTACTCAAATAGTAACTTAATTTTATTTCAAACTTTAATTAAATTATTTAAATTATCTAACAGGTAGATTCTAGCAGTGGTGTTTGACACACATGTCAAACAACAAAAAGTCATAAATTGCCTATAAAGTAAAATGTAGCGAAGTTACAGTTTAGGTACGTCCCACGGTTGGACACAGACCTTTTATTTTTGAGAGGGTTATAAATTGTATCATCATCATTATCATCATCATCGTTACATCCCTTGTATATAAGTACATAAATATATTAAAATGGAATTCACTACATTATTTTACTTGTGTTACGTTTAGAGTTATTATATTTCGTGACGTTATTGTTGTCGGCCTTCATAATTTATATTTCTATAATCTCAGAATTCGCAGGTCTTGGCCCGTTCGTTTATAATTCTATCTATGTATTATTTTATGTTTTGGTAGATTTATTGATAATCCTTAAAGAACGATATTTAATTACATATTATCATTTTAAATTAGAATAAACGATGACTAAGTAACATTGAGTAGTATTTTTCCATGAAACGTATATGTAGGTAATGTCTCAGGTTACAGCTAAGCTTCATATATTCGATACAAGATCATAAATATGTTTTTAATAATTCACAAAGTAGGCCAATTTTCAGGCGTTACTTTGAGGAAATATTAAAGATATTGTATGTTAATTAGCTAAGATCCGCAAAATAAAATAAAATTATGTGTCTTACCTAGAGAACGTAGAGGGAAGTGCTCTCCAAACTAGGTAAGACACATCATTTTATTATATTTTGCAGATCTTAAGTAATTCATTTTTAATATTTTAAACCAACTTTGATTATGCCATATCTAAATACTATTTCAACTATTTGTAGTATTTTAATTCTTAGTACGTAACATGCCTTAATTTATGAGTATGTATTATTGTCATTAAAGAGTAAACGATATATTTTATATTACCTAATCGAACAGCTCAGCTCATTGCAACATGGAAGTGCAGTGTTAAATTGCATCTTTTGTTTACACTACCACGTCTCATATTTCGAAATCGTATAATGAGGGATAAATTGATTAATAGTATTACCTATCTTGTTATTAAGAAATACATTTTTGTTAATTATTAATAAAAACAATCGAATATAGCTGTTCTTATTTTAAATCTTTTGATATTTATCGTGATATTATATTATGTTTGATAATTTTAAATTATTCTATTAGTATGTTAACTTTAAACTACATTAACTTTCGGTTATTCGTTATTCGATAACGTTCATATATTTATTTAGACCCTTATTACCGTCGGAAAACATAATTTTATAGACGAGCAAATAAACGAAGACAAAGTGCTGTCAAATAGGATTGTAACGTGTAACATGTTTGATTAATGCTAGCAGTGAGCACGATACGATTACTTTAACATTAGGAGTCTGTATGCACTAAATAAAATATGTTTTCCTCTTTGTATGCACTCTCAACAATGAGTGATAACTGTAGGTAATAATTAGAAAGTAATTTGTGCAACTATAGAAGAACGTCTACTACGACCTAAAATGTAAAAATTATATTTTTCTACTTGTAAAATCTTTAATTCTCAAATCTTTAATATCATTCAAAATTAATCTCATTCATATTAATGCAATTCTGATTTTTGCTGAATGAAATATTATTTTTATAGGTATCAACTCGAAATAGCAACGTAGAAAGTTTTAAAATGTAGGAATTCGATTTTACGTTGTTATAACTTTGATCTTCAAAATTTACTTTTGTGAAAACTAAACAAGCACGTTACAAACTTTGAAATAACTTTGACTAACTCCACTAAATTCGTAACCACATAACCATACCACAGACGCATGGAAATTTCAAAAAATAAAAATAGTAAAGTTTGTTAAAATACATCGCAGTGCTACAGTATCAGCAACAAATTAAATTGACATATAAGTTGTTAGGTACACAATTTTACCTGGTTCGGGGGCGATCCTCGGAAGGCGAATTGGGACGTCATTTTTCACAATTGAAAAATTTGCCGGTGAATTTGTATCACGAGTTCGTAACACTGTCCGCACACACTTCACAGTTTCATGTTGCCCGGGAACGGCCGAGTTGAGTAGCGAGCGGCGAGCGGTGAGCGGCGAACGGCTAGCGGGCAGCGGCGAGCGTGGAGCGTCAAGCGGCGCTGCACTCGGCCGCGATCGATCGCGGAGTCCGGTTGCCGGCGGAGCGTACGGGAGCGGCCGCGTGGAGCAGCGGGCGCGTCGTCGCGCGCGCGGCGGCAGTGGGTAATGCGGTAGCTGCCCGCCAGGTGATAGTAATTGGCGCCGCCGTCCCGCTCGCGCTTCGCCCGTCCCTCTCGGCGCGCACACGCACGCCCGCGTCTGTGTGCGTTCTCACACCGCTTCTTTTCACGTCGCCGTTTGACCCCGCGCCGCTGCCGACGCTCTCGATTTTTGCGGTACGGTGGGTGGTGCCCGCGAGGGGCCGCCCGCTCGGTGGGGGGAGCCACGGTGGGGGTAGATGCACTCCTTTCTTTTTCAAAAGCTTCTCTTTCTTTTCTCGTATTTTTTATGCCGCCGCCGCTATGGAGCGGTCTCTTTTACTTCGCTTTATAAGTATATATTGTGATAATTAACAGTGACAACGCTCACGACAAGCGAGTCCGCCGTAGTCGACTTAATGATAGCTTTGCATGTGATTAAAGGTAACCACGACATTTGTAATTTTTATTTTTCTACAATGCCGCACCGTGTTCGGTATAAGTAGGTGTGTTTGAGGCTGTCGCGATGATGTGTACACTTAGGTCGCTCTAAACGCGAACATGTACCGGTTGCTATGACAATATCAAACGCACTTTTGAATGTTCTAGGTAGGTTGTGCCTGCGTACTGTTGAATAGATTGATACATGGCTAAATTCCTATGTCTGTCCAACAGTAAATATATTTCAACTATCGTGGGTTGGGACAGTAAAGAAACGAACTGTGCCTATTCATCGATCTAATTGGTCTATGATATCTTTAAAAGGTGCGAGTTTGTGCCAATATCTATATATCAAATGAAACATTTTATCGAACCGATTATTTAATAAAGGAAGACAGCTTTTATCAAATCGAGTATCAAATATTAACAAGCATTTACTGATTAAAATAAAGTAGATAAAAAAATAATATCTACAATTAGTAAGATCTATCTATGTATATTTAGAATTTCTTAACTGTAATTTTAGCAGATATAATTGCATGACACATATGGCTATAATGCATGCAATATTGTTCATAATCTCAAGAACATTCTCTAGTGCATATTATAATGCATCATTTTATTATTTTTCCTTATTTTTGTTTAACTTTAGTAAAATTGTTGTTATTTCTAAACCAAAACATTTTAATAAATTGCCATCATTAAAACAAAATTGTAGTAAGTTTTCGTATTAGGTTCACAGGATATAATAGTTTTAACTTAGGTCCTACGTTGTGTTACTTGTGTTACTTAGATACCTACTTAAGCTGGTGAATAAGAACCTATTTGAAGGACTAAGTTTAAGGTGTTTTAGAGTAAATTATTTTTATTTTATTTTGTGGAATAGCTAGATAGAAGTAGCCATATATAATATATAATAGTTGTTACTATTTTTTTCTTATTTCATTAATTATAAATCTAATACCTAATACCTGTAATTATTCTCTAATAATAATGATTTACCGTGTAGTGGCATACTTACCCGATATCATCGCGTGTAGGTATATCGTAAAAGACGACAGAAGGAAATGAAAGAAGAGATGGGCAGCAGCATCTTCCTTATGACAGCTCAAAATGCAAAAAAAATGACATAGAAAACTCTTTTGCCAAGCGTTTATCTATTTGAGGAGGGATATTTGCCGTGAATGATAGGTACTATGAATGGGGAGGCCTGTGTTCCGCTGTGATCTTTTGATACCCTGTACCTAATGATGATGAATCATCAAAAACATAGGTTGCTTTAATTGCAGGCGTTGCCTCGTGGGCGGATATGATAACATTAACAATTTTCAAGTAACAATTTTCAATTCATAACATATAAGCGACAACATACTACTGCTAGATACTATAATACTGAATAGTTAGGTACTTGCTAGCTGCTTTATATTGTTTTTGCTAGAGTCTAAATATTTTGTTATAGAAGCAAGGGTATTACGAGCAGAAATCCCATCTGTTGGTAGGTAAGTAAATAATGTGTCCCATATAAGTACATCTTTTTCTCTATTAATAATCAGAGTGCAGATTCGTTGAAATAGGCATCCCGTCTTAGTCCTCTGCTCACCGCCAATAGGCATCCCGTCACCGACTAAGACGGGATGCCTATTTACCAGTCAAAATGGTCTTCGTTTTATGTCACTCACGATACGTAACAGCTGTTATGACATCCTAGTATTCTGTTCGAGTGCGGTCCTTCACCTGTAGACGAACCATTCCTGCTGCAGTCATAATATAGCTGCAGCATGACTCTAACAGATGTAAAGGTAGGATTGGCACTATTATCTCAGATCCTGCCAAACGTGGTGGCCATGGCAAATGTATACCTACAACGATCGATAATACGGCTCATATTATCCAGCAGTGGGCTTCTATCGACAGATGAAGAAGAAGACATATTATGCCCATCTCCTATTTCGGTTTCCCTCTGTCGCCTCTTACGACACCCACATGATGACTTGGGGTAGATACCTAATAGGTTCTCTCACGCCGCCACTACCTACATATTCGATATAAGTATAGGTACTTATATTTACAGTGGATAAATATAACGACCGTGTAGTTGACCGTGTAGCGGCGGTATACGAATATCTACCACCCCATATCGTCACAAGGGTGTCGTGAGAGGCGACAGAGGCAAAATGAAACAGTGATGGGCAGCAGCATCTTCCTGATAACAACCCAAAATAATAAAAAAACTGCGGTGGCCAACCCGCTTGCCAAGCGTGGCAACTATGGCAAGATGAGACAATTTTTTACGTGGTAGAGCCATGCTGCAGCTATGTTAATAGTATAGTTGTAGCACGAATGGGTCGGCTCGACCGGGGAAGGACCACGCTCTCACAGAATACCAGCGTAAAATAGCAGCTTAATGCTGCTGTGTTTCGTATGGTGAGTGTAGAGAACCGGAGACCCTTTTTACTGGAAAAGAGGTATTCTATCTTAGTCCTCACGGCTGACAACGCATTTGCATTTAAATTCGCAAACGAAGACAGATGTAGATGTCTATGGGCCACAGCAACCACTTACCATATACACGTTATATATAACACTTATAAAAAAATCTATGAGAGAGGCCTATGTTCAGCAGTGGAGTTTTATAGGTTGTAATGGATTGGTGGATGAAATATAACGACACAATATGGGTACCTAAGTCTATTATTTAGGTATTATCACTGCAAGCAGAAACTGTAAAGGCTAATTTAAAAATATAGTAGGAAATGTTTTTGAAATTATACACAGTAATTTTCTTACATTAATTTGATACAATTGAATAATTAAAAGGGTTCATTTTTAAACTGGAACTCTTCCGTGTTCCAGTTTAACACCCCTTCCTCCCTTCCGCTTCCTCCGTTCCGCTTTTGTCTCTAGTACCTAGGTACTTAGTCTCTCTACTCTATTAGTCCCTAGTACTCAGGTGTAACTTAATTAATAATTGTAAGGCTAGAATTCCTCATAAACGTACCTTATTTTTTTAGGGTTCTTATAAAGTTTATATGTTCGATATTTCACTTTGTACCGGTGCGACGCTTTAAGTTTTCAACTCTTTCATCATAATTTTTTTAAAAGTCCAATAAATACGTCACATAGGTCACACCTACTAATTAAGGTCTTTCTACATTTAAATAAATTTCGATTTTCAAAATCTTCGGATAGCGTTCAAGTACCGTTAATGAATGCAAGTACTTAACTTGCATCCTTACTTTATGACTAACTGTTCCCCGCGACTTCGCCCGCGTGGAATTTACTACGATTGGATTTCATGGGTTTTCATTTTCTTGCTCGGAACCCTAATTATTTTTCTAAAATAAAAGTAGCCTAAGTTACTCCTTATAACATCAGCATCTGCCAGTGAAAGTTATGTCAAAATCAGTTCAGCCGTTTCGGAGATTACCCGGAACAAACAGACAGACAGTCAGACAAGAATTTTAAAAATTGTAATTTGGTTATAAGTACCGTATATACTTTCATATGCATTTACTAAAAAGCTGTTATTTTGAAATTACAAACAGACACTTCGATTTCATTTATTTGTATAAATATAATGTAGATATTCTTTATTCGACTTATTATAATTTGTTGTGTAAATGGTACGAATCTCAATAGGTAAACACTGATAGCGGCTTAAATTGATTGTTTGGCTACTAATAATTGCAAAAACATAAAAGCGCGTTCAAGATTAGTGAAAACTACACTGCCTAATATGATAATCAGTTTGGTAGCTTATTTGCTTAGTGATAGTACAGCAACAAAGGCGCATGGATAATTTCCGTACAAGTGTTAAGTAACAGAGCGCAGAGCCGCAGAGCGGCGTCTCCGAGGTCCCAGTAAAGAACCCCGCTGCGCCACGGGAGCGCCGACGGTCCGCAATTAAACAACGACAGCAGCAGAAACCGAACGCCGGAATAAAAGCGCAACGCTCCCCGATCGATCTGTTCCCCTCTTCTTTCTTATCGCGCGAATATTTCACACTGAACGCAAAAAACTCACACAGATATAAAATATTCAAACGGTATAACATAAAATAAATTATCTTAGGTGTGGTGCGTGTGTGTGCGGCGCCCCCTCCTCTGGGCGGGCTCGGCGTGCCGACCAATTGGGTCGGGCGGCGCGCGGCTGCTGTCACTAGCCGCGCCGCGCCCGCCGTCGCTGCACGCTCCGCTTCGCCGCGGCTTCCGCGCCGGCCATTACTATAACCTAGCCACAGGGCTGCCAATACATGCCATTCAATTAAATACTGTATTCATTATTCTCACAACATACATGACTTTCAATGTTAATCAATACGTCCTTAACCTATTATTTTCATAATTTTACATGATTTAAAATTTACAACTTACGTAGTTGAATTTTAAATAGTTGTATAGAATTACGTCGGTAACTTTTTTCCCGTTTTGTACTGTATTAATAATACAATCGAATAAAGCGTTAAATTTGTTACTACATTTTAAAGCCATATCATTACTTTTTGTTATTTAGTATTATTAGGTATATATGTAATAGAATATGTTATCAAACTTCAGTTTTTTAATTAAAAATTATACCAATTAACATTTCATATTCGTTAAATGGCTAGTTTCGATCTGTAAAGTATATGCTTTTAGAAAAGAAGCAGCATAGCATAGCCTTTAGACTACTAGTGGCTGATTTACAATCGTCAGATAAAAGTTGTCGATCAAATAAATTTAAATCTGACTAAATATAAAAGTGATACGGTTTAAATATTTATTAATACTATATCTGGCGTAATTTTTAATTTGCTTGTGTTGTGTTTTATTATAATATGAATAATTTTTATGTTAACATTAATAAATCGGTTCTAAATGACCTAGACTTAAATAAAATATTATGACCGATTCAAATAATTCTACTATAAAAAGCACAGAAAGTTTAACTTTTATAATAAAAATTTTATGTAAATTTTTTTCGTAGGTTATTTAAGTTAGTGTTTTAAGTTTATTTACAGTTTAATAAGTGACACGGTAACTACGAAACATTTGTTTTTTCGGGAGTAGGTCCTCAACTCTGTAAGGCTTACATTGTTCCTGGCTAGAGATTTTCTTTTCTTTTTTGTTTAAAAAACATTCCCCCACACTAGGATTTTCTCCTGTATCGTGGAGGCAGTTTATAAAAAGGGATTGTTCAAAGACAAACATCCTGACCCGGAACAATTATTTGTAGTCCATATAAATACTTATTCAGTGCGGGATTCGAACCCGCGGCTCCCAGCACTGCAACTCATTGCTAAACCATTGCTCCACGGAGCCGTTAAATGATTGACTTAACAATGTTCTTAAAATGGAACATTAACGTTTTTCTTTTATTTAGATATATCTACCTATAAGTACATGTATCTACTACTAAGTAATTTTAAGTGTCCAATCTTTGTATGTCACGATAAGTATGATTAATTGAAAATTAATAATTATTAGGTCATTAGATATGAAATTAGCGTTTTGTCGTACTGACCACTTTGATCTGAAATATCTCCTCTTTGGTTAAGAATTCCAAATTCAAATTTATAAATTCATTTAGCTGGTATATTTGAGTTTTGAAAACAGTAATTCATTTGTTTTTTTCCTCATTATTTTATTCTTTGGCGTCACTTATTACCGCACAATGGAAAACATGAAATATCGGTATATTTACGAGTACGAGTTCTACCGTGGCACCAGTGCTGCAGAAACAGCTCGAAGGATTAATGATGTGTACGGCGCTGGTGTCGCAAAAGAATGCACGGTACGTTTTTGGTTTCAACGTTTTCGTTTTGGAAATTTCGACCTTCAGAACCAACCCCGTGGACGGCCGGAGACCAAAGTGGAAAATGAAGAATGAAAGGCTATTGTAAAAGCGGATCCATCACAAATATAATCCACTTGAAGCAAATCGGGAAAGCAAAATACTTGAACGATGGGTACCGCATGAATTGAGTGAATCGAACTTGCAAACACGCGTCGACTGCTGTGTTACTTTGCTCAACCGACACAATAGTGAAGGGATTTTAAATCGAATCATTACTTGTGATGAAAAGTGGATACTGTACGATAATCGGAAGCGCTCGTCGCAATTGCTGAACCCTGGAGACCCATCTAAATCCTGCCCTAAACGAAAATTGACTCAGAAAAAGTTACTTGTGAGTGTTTGGTGAACTAGCGCCGGCGTCGTTCACTACAGCTTTCTAAAATCTGGCCAAAAGATTACGGCAGATATCTATTGTCAGCAACTGCAAACCGTGAAGGAAGAACTAGCTGCTAAACAACCGAGATTGGTCAATCGCTCTAGGCCACTGCTGCTTCACGACAACGCAAGACCACACACTGCATAACAAACAACCACTAAGTTAGATGAGCTACAATTGGAATGTCTGCGACATCCACCGTACTCCCCGGACCTTGCTCCAAAAGATTACCATTTTTTTCCGGAATTTGGACAACTTCTTAGAAGGAAAAAAATTCAACTCCTATGCGGCAGTCCAAACCGCCTTAAAAGAGTTTATTGATTCTCGCCCCCATGGTTTTTTTAGTAAAGGGATCAATGAACTACCTATGAGATGGCAAAAGTGCATAGATAACAACGGTGCATACTTTGATTAATCAAATAAATTTTACAAAAAAAATGACTTTATATTCCTCCCGTACAAAACGCCAATTTCATATGTAAGGACCTAATATTACCAATAATTATTAATTATTACCAAGATTGAAGGTAAAAGTAATTAATTATTTACTTTTACCGGTCAATATTTAAATAATTGCACCTCACTTTTGGTAAATGTAATAGATTTCCAAAACTAACGTACGACAAGCGTCTGTTTCGAGCTCTCCAACATTTTACACCAATATTTAGGTTAGGTTAGGTCAGGTTAGGTTCCCCCCCGAACGGGTTCCCGCCTTGTCGTGGCGGGGGGGCTTAGTAGCCGTGGCTTGGTCACCCACGGTGAACAAAGAGGAACCCTTGGCTGGCCCGTGGTGTATGGCCGGCCCGAGGTGGCCACTCCGAGTGGGCTTGGCGAGCTCACTTCGGATGTGTGTCGGTGGGCTGCGGCGAGAAGGGTGCCCTCTCCCCCTACCACTGCAGCCGAAGTGGAGTCACGAAGTGGAGCGAGTGTCGATATTGCGAGGAGCCGCTCTCCCTACCCTCCACGGCCTAAACTCGGTTGGCGGCGGAGCCAAAGACCAGATCCGTCGCTGGGATGGGGAAAGCGGGTGCTACCGAGCGGTCTAGCCGGATTTTCCTGGCCTCATGGCCACCGCGTATCGGACTCGGGGGCCTGTTACGCAGGTGTAGTTGAAGGCCGTGGAGAAAGGCGTGCCTTGTGTTCCTGGTGCGCTTTCCCTGAAAGGAGAATGGGGAGGAGAAGTCCTCCCACAAGAAGGGGCTGCCATAGGGCGGCCAGCGCTGGTGGGGCCGTGGATTTGTGCGAAAGCGTTAAAAAGGGTAGGATAGGCAATTCCACTGCGATGGTGCTGGGGGCAGTATGTACTGCCCCCGAGACGTGCTTCCAATAAAGCAAAGCGAGAGAGGGGTCCCGGTTGCGTTCCAAACGGAGATCCCGGTACCCCTCGTACACGCTGATGGAGACCACCGTGAGGTTTTAGCCGGTAGGAGTCCGGCATAACCTTCCGGGTGCCCCCGCTGCTAAAGGTACCGATGAGGATTTCCCCACGAAAAACGGGTTTTCGTCTTGTCGTGGTGGGGGGCTTGGTAACCGTGGCTTGGTCACCCACTGCAGCTGAGGTGGAGTCACGGAGGAAGAGGAGTGTTGGTATGACGATACGCCACTCGCCCTATCCTCCGCGACTTTAACGGGGCCGCACCGTTGATAAGGTGGTAGTGGGGCTGCCCGTGGAAAGGAGTGTCGGTATTGCGGGCCGCCGGTTTCCCTACCCTCCGCAGCCGAATCTTGGTTGACGGGGGAGCCATAGACCAGATCCGCCGCTGGGGTCAGGAAGGCTAGTGCTTCTGAGTGCTCGTTTTTCCTGGCCCCATGTCCTTCGTGCATCGGACGTAGTTGTAGTTGGAGGCCGTGGAGGAGGGCGCACCAAATGTTCTGGTGTGCCTTAGCTGAGAAGGAGATGGTGAGGAGTAGTCCTCTCCCGAGGAGGAGCCGCCATGGGGCGGCTGGCGCTTGTGCTCGTCGTACTCGCACCGACTAAAACTTGGTTGGCGGTGGAGCCAGAGACCAGATCTGCCGCTGGGGTCAGGAAAGCGGGTGCTATTGAGCGCACGATTTTCCTGGCCCCATGGCCTCCGCGTATCGGACGCGGGGGGGGGGGTTACGCAGGTAGAGTTAGAGGCCGTGGCGGGGGGCGTGCCTTGTGTTCCTGGTGCGCCTTGCCTGAGAAGAAGAATGGGGAGGAGAGGTCCTCTCCCGAGAAGGGGCTGCCATGGGGCGGCCGGCGCTGGTGGGGCTGCGGATGTGTGCGAAAGCGTTCCCGTGGCCCTGCCAGTATGCGGCAAAGGTGGAACACCAGGGGTTTTAGTCGGTGCGAGTCCGACATAATCCGTCCTTGCCCCCGCGAGGCGGGTATGCGTAGGCATTTCCCCATGTAAAAAAAAATAAGTTACCCCACTTTTCAAAAAAGCTCTATTTTAAAAAAAATATTTACTTGCTGAAATTTATGCAATATGTATCTCAAAACATAGGTATTTTTTCTTCTATAATAGCCTATTTTTGTAAACAAAAGTAACAATGGTTTTGAATAAATCCTGTTTTACTTGACCTCTTAAAAAACGGTTAGTTGCCTATGGTGGCGGATAGTAGCCTAGCGTAGAAAATGCTTCGGGGGATACATGCCTCGTGCGGGGATAGTCATATCGATATTTTTTTTGGATAGAAACAAATTTAAGTAATCTTTATTATTTATTTATCAGTCTTTATAATTTACTGAGATCTTTTAATAAGTACAACTTAAAATATTAATTAACATTATTAAATATTTTTCAGTTTCAATGTTTTAAAATATAAAAATATTATTCAAACTTTCTGTTATGTAAGTTATTAGTAAAATATTAGCATTTATCTTAAAGTGCTAAGCTCTCTTCTGTCCAGCTGATGTGGCGTGGAACCACGCCTGCTTTTCGCTTATACTTGCGAGTCACATGCTCACCTAGAATGAATATATAAACCAGTTAAGAATTTATTTTGTTTAAACCAAGTTATAGTCACAGTAATTTGGAAAAAAACAAGAAAAGAAAAAAAATCTGCCCTTGCTCGTTAAAGAATTCATAGTCACTTTAAGGGCAAATCCACGAAAGTAAGTAGGCGACTATCCTTTTTGATGCTGATACTTGCCCTTTTTATTTACAAAATAAATAAAAGCAATTCAGCAATAAAACAGAATAAACAATCTAATTTAAACTCTAATGCATGCCAAGAAACAAAAAGTTGACTGAAAACACGATCAGTAATAAAACTATTCAATAAAAATTACTTACCAAATAATTTCAACGCCTGTCAAAGTTTCGCCGCGGAAGATTTTTGCTCATACGAACAAAACACTTGAGCCTACTCCGATGGCTTACACGGCACTGAGGCCTGCGGGAGGTCACTTCTTATTGTAGTCAAGAGCCAACACAAGTTATATTCCTAACATAGTGTATTCAAAACCGGGGCATGTATCCGTGTGAGACAACTATACGGCTTTTACCGCACCACAAAAGGCCCTTACTTGATCGTTTTGTTACTTGCACCGAAGACAGTAGTGAATTATTAATAACAACCAGTAAAAATTATTAATTTCACAGTTTTCATCACATTTTCCAATTATAAGGTAACTATGAATAATTACCTATACCGTAACATATATGCACATCGGACTACTACATAATATTATTTTTCCTTAAATTGTTGAATGCTTTCTTGTATATTGTAATTATATATACATTGGTATACAAATATCTTTTAGTAGTATAAAATAAAATATCAAAATTTATTTGACCACTTCAGGCTTGAATCTACATTTAAATAAAGAGCCTAATGTGAGCGTAGGTAGCCCTGACGACCTTAATCTTTTGACTCATTATACCCAGTCCTACGATGTAATATAATATGTGTTTCTTAACAAGCAACCATTGGGTTCACTTATACTCGTAGAACATTAATATCTACTATTGTTACATTAATTAAGCATACCACTAATTTTAACAATACAAATTACAGATTATATGATTTAAAAATGCTAATATTTATATAGTTTATATGATTTAATAATATTATGTATATTATCACCTTTTCAGTTATCGAATAGAAAAATATTCGAAAGGCTTTATTTGATTTCAAATAAAAAAAAAAAAATGAAGAACATGTCACTTATGAAAAAAATTTTAATCATAAAAAGTCTGTTACGCTATGTGATAGAGCTATGGAAATTAGTTGACTCAAGCCGGGAAAAACCGCGCTCTTACATGCCGCTAGCATAAAAACAGCAGCAAATAAGCTCTATTGTTTGACACCGTCAGTTTTCCCGAGCTTTTGTTACAAGTCAACAGTAAGTAAGCCGCCCATTTACGTTATTAACAGGGTTAAAATCAATTACGTGCTGTTAAAATAAAACTTCTTATATCCAATGACGTGAACTTAAGACCTAGCTATCTTTAAAAGACGTTGCTCGAGTACTGATAGTTGCTTGAGTAAGTATAGTTTTGTTCATTAGAAACGGACGAAATTTTTGGGGCAGTGTGACTCTCAGAAATGAGAGCCACACACAGTGTGGTGTGTATGGTCTAAACTTTCTAGAAATGCATCAGCTGGCTGGTTCTTGGGTGACAGACCTAGGTTTAATTGTAAATTTAAAAATTCTGATAATAAAATAAAAATTCTAGTAATGTGGTGTGAAGATTACGTGTTATTAGTGCTGTGATATTTAATCACCGTGTGTAAGAGAATTCGGCTCCCCATTTTCTACTGCGGATTTCGTAAGAGGCGGTTATGAGAATTACCAGAAAAATCTAATGGCTCCTGATATATCAGCATCTAATATGAATTACCAACTGAATAAACCTGTGACGAGAAGGAGCGTCAAAGTTGCGAGACGTCTGGTCTACGTCTATATGCCTGCCAATCTGCGGGAGTGATTTCGTGAAAAAGGACGGAAGTGTGTTACAGGAAGCCGGGAAAGAGCGCGCTATTTGATTTGACCAAGAGCGCGCGCGGTGGTAGTAAAGTGTGCTGTTATATAAACTAATTTATATGTCTTATGTGTAAACTATATTAATAATTGTATTTACTGTTGATAATAAGTGTCTGAAATAAGTGCAGATCATAAAAAAAGCAAGTGAGTAATAATGAATAATTATTCGATTAAATAATTCAGTATTTAGCTTTTTTAAATTTTGAGTTTAATTCCTGTCGCTGCTCATATATCATAATATTAATTTTGATTAAAAAAAAACAAATAGCTTTTTTCAGGATATAATGTTAATGTTGCTTATTACCAAGGTGAGATGTCAGATGTTGACAGAGAAAGTGAGATGCGACTACTGTAAGGCTCTCTCGTTTTTTATAACACTAGCCAACTTTTATTTCTCTATTTGCCATGGTTGACTGGTAGAAAATGCCATAAGACATTAAGTCTGCCCATGTAACCCTTAGTTTAAAGTATCTTAAAGGTTAAATAGATAAATAATGGCAAAAAACTCCCCACAAAGGGAGACGCCCATGTAGTATTGAAGTTTTAAGCTGATGGAGAAGAAGAAATGTATCAGCAAGAATTTTACAATATAAACTAATCATGTTGAAACGTAATATAGATAACACCCGAATTATTTACGCTATGGAGTAACTGATAAATGATAAAATTTATCAGTGTCATTACAAAGCACATAACCTACATCTGTACATATATTAACATTGAGATTTTTATTACTTCGCATTTTGGAAGATCATGTTGTTTTAAGTAGGTAAATAGTTTTTTGCGTCAGCAAGTGTTTTACATATAATCTGTAATCATGTTCCCGCGTAATATAACTGATATAACAGCCGAGGTGGTTACGCTATGAAGTGATTGATAAATGATAAAATTTATCAGCGCCATTGCTATATTATATAATAATACACGAACTTATATTAAAATTGAGAATTTTATTACTTCGTTCTAAGAAGAAGATTTTGTTGTTTTAATTATTTTTTTTGATATGAAGACCATTTTTGTTAATTTTAAGTAATATTATTAATTTATCCCTTTGAAGATTCAACGTAATAACTACAAAACCTCTTAATACAATGGTTTTTTCCTAATCTTTTAACTTAACCATGCTAAAATAAGTTTGAAAAACACAGTTAACTGATGATAGTTAAGAATTAAGAGTACCGGAACTTAGAAGTTGTGAGTTCAAATCCGCCCTTCAATTTTTGCCGCGTTCCTAACAAAAATATTTTAAACTTACTTAGCGTACTTAATATTCCCGACGTTAGTAATGTTAGTAATTTTCTAGTTTGTAAAGGGAAACTGTTTATTCGATGCATGCTGTTAGTTAGTGCTACTTAAAAATATACTATGGTATTAAAAAAATATATTTAAAAGCATTTATTTGGCTGCAAGGTTGCAAGTTATCATGTTCTCGATAACTTTTTCTAAAATTGATAGGTAAATTCGCAAAATGCACCACGTCAGTGCATCTTGCGAATTTACGATTGGATCTCTGGCAACTGATAAAAGGGGATATAATCATTTAAAAATACCTAGATCAAATTCAGAAGTAAATGTAGTACCCCGGCCATGGGGGCAGCATTGTGAGAATAAGAAAGTTAGGGCACACATTTAAGAAAACTGATATTTAGTGGTCTTATAAAATTCTTGTAAGGGAGGTGATTTCAAATGGCTAAAAGAAAAGGATTAAATAATTTTGTTACAAATTTATGGCTATGCCGTAACCATTCAGCAAGCACTTAAATTACCATAATCATTAGTGAATTAAAGTCTTTGAACTCTACTACATTCTTGTAATTTCGATTTTCTTGTTGCGGTTTGTCATTCGCATAAGATCACCCAAGTTTAGAGATGACCTGTGGTGTGATATAATATATTTCATTAACTGGGTACAATTCTATCATATTTTTAAATAATTCGTAAATAGGAAATAAAATGTAATCCCTTTACAATATATACGTTGTCAAAAGGTACATTAATTTTCATGTTGCACTTACCATAGTATAAAAATAATTCAGTACCTATTAACAGGTTTTCATATGTGTTCTCAGCTCAAGTTTACCTTATTTTATAATAATTTAATAATAATAATTAAAAACAGTAATAATGTCCTCCCGACCGAATTTTGGTCATAGCGACCAGTTCCAACTGAGTCTAGCTGCACAAGACAGGATTATAGAGCAACAGTGTTTGCGCAAGCACAGGTGGTGCACTCTCAATTACCTCACTCTCATATTCCGATAGAACGGAAATTCGACACGGCCAGGGGGAAATCAGGCGCAGGACCGACAGCTTTATATATTTTCCAAGGCACGGGAGTGAAAAATCCCCCAACTTCCTGACTCGGACTGCTACTAAACATCTTTTGACACGGAAAACCCGTAACTGATTTTTTTTGAACCGAACGGGGAATTAAATCCGCTCAAAACTGTTCGAAATTCGATTACAGCGGCTAGTCTGGAGGCGGCCAGCCTGTCTGGTGGCGGTTTTAATATTTTATGTAAATGTCAACCTCGCCTACGCGCATTGTACCTACTGATTGACTATTTAAGATCTAATGAATAATGGCTCGGGACTGTTTTTTGTGGCATTCGTTGGGGTAGGCTTATGTTCAGTAGTGGACTTATGAACGGCTGTAATGATGATGATGATGATGATAATAAATGGCTGAAGGAAAGTCTGAAACATTCCGATCCAAAACGCTGAAATGATGATGATCTTTAAAATATATTTTCTATATAACTTTTGTGGGTTTTATAGATATATGTATATATCTACTAGCCTTTATATATATATATATTTTAAGACTAGTAAAGGCCTAATGGTCGAAATTCAACCGCCATTCATTAAATTTTTAGGTTTGTAGCTATATAAAGCAAGCTATATTTATTTCACTTTCAACTGCAAATTAATATATAAAACACTGACATCTATTATACAAAATATAATAACGCTGTTTTGCCTTGACGAACACTCTATTGGAATAACACAAAATGCAGCCTATTCAGTCAATCTATCAGTAATTATATGTTGGCAACATTTTAAAATTCCTTGACGACAATCCCTACTCTGCACTACTACTATTAAGTGTTTGACATTAGCAGTATGAACGTCAACAGTAGCAAATTAATTGGTAACACATTTTTTATATAAATATTAGCTCTCTGCAAAGATGTGTTTAACTCTTTGGCTCTCTGCACTACTTCTCCACATAAACTTTAACTATGCCAAATCTCACACTCCTTCGTGAGCGTAATATGCTAAAAATGGTAAAAAAATTCTCTTCACTTATTAAAATATAATCTTCTAACTGATTTACTTTCCGAAGTTATCAAATGTTTAGGACATATGTATTGTAAAGTGATATATAAGTACGCAAATCTTTCTTAACTTCTTTTGTAGAAGAGGGGGAAAATGAGCGTGAAGCTCACCTGATGGTAAGTGACTTCCATCGCCCATGAACATCTGCAACGTCAGGGGAATTGCAAGTGCGTCGCCGTCCTTTTAGCTTAATATAACGCTTATTACGATATATCGAGGATGGTAAGTATGCAAATTCAAAGAGAAGATAGTATATACGGCTTTGATTATGCCTCCACAAAGAGGAACTGAAATAGCAACTTCCAGATAATAACTCAATACAATAAACAACCGTGGCTGCCAACCCGCCTGCCGAGCGTGACAACTATTTCAAATATCCCTCCTGTGAGGCAATCTACATATATTCAGCAAGTGGACTTTGATAAACTGTACTGAATAATGAACCAAATTATCTGCTAACCTGTAATACGAATATATCACATGTACGTTTATTGAAGTTCAGTGTTTTACCTATATCTGGTCGTGGAAGGCCATAAGATCTTTCCGGCGTTTCTCACAGTTGGCTTCATGCGACACACACCTTGAACGATCTAAAATGTAAAATTAAATTAAATTTATTTCAATTCGTTACAGCCTTTCAAGGTCTACTGCTGAAAATACGAGGAGATCTTCCCATACATTCATAAGAGGTATATCTGGAAAGATGCCAAGCTTAGCTAGCAGGTTGGCAACAATAGTTCTTATTTTCTAGTTGTTACCGACAAACGTCTACTCCGTCGCCTCTTACGATACCCACGAGACATGCCTGTACAATTTTAAAATTGGATTATTGTAAAACAATTATTGGATGTTAAAAAGTATGGCCATAAAATTTGCATAAACATATAATTATATCATCATCATCATCATTACAACACATAACAAGTGCACTGCTGAACACGGGCCTCCGCAAAGGACGCCACAAAGCACGATTCGAAGCCACCGCATCGACTTCCTGCATCTCTTACAAGGTCACTCCATCTAGTGGAGGGCCGCCTGCACTTCGCTTACCGGTACGAGGCTGTAATTATATATTGTTATCATAATTTGTTTATTATTTCGCTTTTAAGAAAGGCTATCTGTAAGGTCATTTTTCTTTTCGAGTAAGTTTTACATTTGTGAAGGATTTAAGTAGTAATTAAAATATTATTTGCAATGTTCCACGACGTTGAACGAAAACACTTTATAAGATAAAGAAAAACTTCCTCGAGCTTGTTAAAGATTTAATTATGATATTCCAGATAAAAACAAGGTTATTAACAATTTTATATATTTAAATTTATAGTTTGTATTATAAAAATGTACTTAGCGATCCAAATGTTTGAATTATCTGTGAGTGGGATCGTTTTGATGGGCTTTTTATTTAATCAAATTAATTTCAGGTAGGTAACGTGATGTAATTTATAAGATGATTTATGATAGCTAGAGACGTAGCAGTTTAAGTGCTTCTTGCTATTAAAGATCATAATATGCTTGCCACCTTTTCATTTT
The DNA here is from genome assembly GCA_029286625.1 of Parnassius orleans. Lineage (NCBI taxonomy): Eukaryota > Metazoa > Arthropoda > Insecta > Lepidoptera > Papilionidae > Parnassius > Parnassius orleans. Next base: position 5,386,270 of record JAGSMP010000065.1, on the reverse strand, counting down.
ACTTTTGCGATGAGCCAGTGTGAATCTTTGCGCCTTGATGAATCAATGTGATGCAATCATTCCTGCTTTAATGCAAATCTTCGTAAGGCAAAATCCAGCCCAGCCGTGGATTATACAAGTATTTTTAGTAATGCGCTATAAAATAAAAAACCTACCAAATTTCTTTGACTAAAGACAAAGATAAATCAAAACGTTTCGGCGCCTTGAAAGGCTCTATTAAGAAGATAGAAAGAAAGCTGACAATATTTGTTCGAATCAAATGAGTTTCTGAGATCGTCCTCGCACCCACGGCGGCTTTATTAGCGGTTCTGCATATGGAAACACATTACATTTAAATATCGCGCTAAAAGCTTCAATCTACATACATTCTATCGTGCAAACCCTAAAAGTGATTTATACCGAGACCCTATTCGATTGAAGTAGATTACAAATAATGAATAAAATTGCATACGGAATGAGTAGACCGAGACCGTCCGTAAGCATGGGTGTTTGCCAGGAGCGCGGGGTGTGTGCGCACCAGCTTATTGACGGTAAATAGCTGGTATAACTGATCTCTCCGGTCGTGTCGGATTACCGTCCCATCGGACTATGAGAGTGAGAGAATAGAGAGTGCACGTGTGCTTGCGCGTACATTCGTGCACTATAATCTTGTCTTGCGCGAATGGCTAGTCTCAGTTGAGACTGTGGCCGCCGTGACTGTGATTCGGTCTAGAGAACATTATTATCCAGACCGTTGGCGTAAAAAAGTGCACGATTCCTAGTACTGCGATCTTCAAATCTCATGCCAAACGTGGAGATTAAGGTATTTAGTCTAAGTAGACACTTCTTAATCTATTCTGTTTTCCGTTTTTTTTTTAAATAGAATAACGGTGACAAAAGAGCACACATTCCACCTGATGGTAAGTGGAAGCTGTGGCCCATAGATACTCGTGTTTACATCTATCCTCGATTAAGAAACAGAATACAGAGGTGTTGTCATCCCTGAGGACTAAGATCAAATGCCTCGTTTCTCGAGGTTAAAGGTACTCCGGCTCTCTACAATCACCGTATGAAAGCAGCAGCATTAAGCCGACGAGATATAGATAAAGCATGTCTCTATCAACTTATAGAGACGATCTGAACAGTACAGAGAGACAGAATAATTACAGGCTGTGAGGCGTTCCGTCTTCGCCCCCGTATATATATTTTTTAAAACAATGTGACCTCTACCAAAGGATTTTCTCTAGGGTCGTAAAGGCAGTTTACATACATAAATTGCATTAGAACAAACAATTACTTGGAGGTCATACAAATACTTGTTCCGTGCGGGATTCGGACCTGCAGCGTCGTAACTCATTGCAAAAGCTACTGCGCTACAGAGCCGTATATATATATAAGCACTGTGATTACATACAAATTGAATTATGATAGCTAAGATTTCATTTATTCAATTATAACATTGTTCGTAGAAATAATTGCATCATGAAATAAATACTGGTTTTTATATATTTAAGTCATTAAGTGTATACAAGGCACTCAGCATTAATAACTATTATCTCTTTTAATAATTATATGGTTAATATATTTTAAAAAACAAAGAATTTTATGAATCTAATGTGTAATTAAAGACTATTACAGAAACCCTCATAATATGACGTCATAACTCGGTTAATAATAAAATACTAAGTTTTATGATGTATTTTTATCATAGAATTATTATTAAGGTAGTTTTAGTAACGCTTATCAAGATTTTACTGCAAAACTCAACTCGGCAGTGCAGTAGCTAATAAGATTTTAGATGAGTTGCGGCTCACGTGCTGATTTGGCTCGGTTTTATACAATACTAGCTGATACCCGCTCGCTTCGCTGGGCGTACGATAATATTTTATTGCGGAATCTATTTTTTTGTTGGGACTATCGTAAAATCCGTTCATGTTAAATTCGCAATTGGAAAAGAAATTTGCCGGGTCTGGTAGAACCTTAGTTACGATTATTTGCTTCGCTCACCGAGTGTACTGTTTGTGGATACGGTGGCACGGGTTAACAGAATAGAGAGATGGTCATTTAGCGGAAGGTAGACTCCTCCCGTGTCTGCAGCGTAGACTGATTAAACGATCCGCTGTCTGTCTCCAACTTGTTTTGCTCTCACTATGCTGCTGCACTTTTAAAAGTATTTAATTGTTTCTTTGGTAAACTTTTGCTGGCGGTATCTTTTTAACTTTCGATAGACGGTTCGTACTACGAAATAGATATGAAATTATTATTTATTTCGAACATTTAAAAAGTTTATTACTACGTCTTTTGTTTAAGGCCAGGGTTGAATTGGTTGAATTGGTTGAATATGGTCGTTGAGACCCTTTTTATTTTAACGTGGTAGAGCCATGCTGCAGCTATATTATTTGTATAGTTGCAGCACGAATGGGGAAGGACCCCGCTCTCACAGAATACTAACGTAAAATAGCAGCTTAATGCTGCTGTGTTTCGTAAGGTGAGTGTAGAGAACCGGATACCCTTTTTACTGGAAAGGAGACATTCCTTCTTAGTCCTCACGGCTGACAACGCATCTGCATTTTTATTCGCAAACGCGGTTAGATGTAGATGGCTATGGGCTAAAGCAGCCACTTACCATCAGGTGGACTGTGTGTTCGCTTGTCACCCTTAGTCTATAAAAAAATGCACCAAAAACGTAAAGACGGCGTGTATTAGATACTATGCATTTTGATTTCCTAATGTTATTGAATTCGTAAAGTAAATCGATTCAATATAACAATCGGTCCCACTTTTGGTTAGTATTAATTTTTGCAACCGTCGTTTTTGAGAATACAACATACCTAATTATGTTAACGGCATTATGTAATTAAAAGACAAATTAAGTTTAAAACATTAAACGAACTAACAGATAACTTAATGGTACGAGTAAGTAGCTAAAAGAACTCTGCAATCGACTTCAAAAATATATGCGTTGCCACAGATTTATTAATGCTACTACGCGTTGCCTTCTCTGAGATACAAGATTTAGCCGTCTTCGTGGCGGTACAAGTTTTTGCACGATCTACAAATAATTGTTCCGGATCTGGATGTTCGTCCTTGTGAAATTTATGTTTGTAAACTGCCCCGAAGATACAGGAGAAAATCCCAGTGTACGGGTAACATTAAAAAAAAGAAGATAAAATGCCTGTAGCCCTACATAGCCTCTAGCCTACAGCCTTTAGCCATAATGGCTCTCCATTACATTCAAACTAAAACACGGCAGTGATACTTTGCTGCTAGGTGTTAATAATAGGTACCTATTAAGATTTCTATGCAGATATGTGTGTGGTCTGACTATTCAATAAAACAACTATTAAAACAGGTATTATATAATACCAATATTTAATAATAACAACATTTTTATAAAAATTATATAAATTGTGGGTACTAAGAATCTCACGTGTAGGTTCGGTTGCCACCTAAGACGATTCGACCTGGCAACATATAACGCACGCACCCTGAGGACTGACGAGAAGATCCTGGAGCTGAAAGAAGAGATAGACAAGTTGAGCTGGAATATTATAGGATTATCCGAGGTCCGAAGAGAGTGGAAGGACACGGTAAATCTCGAATCCGGCAACTTGTTCTATCACCGGGAGGGTGACCATCTGTCCCATGTCGGATTTATCCTCCACAAGTCTCTTGTTAACAACGTTGTAAAGGTTGGGAGTGTGTCGACGAGGGTTGCGTACCTTATACACAGAATCACCAAACGGTATTTGCTGATGGTCATACAGGTTTACGCACCCACCTCAGCACATCCCGATGAGGAGGTGGAGCAAATGTATGAGGATATATCTAGAGCCATGTATTCCTCCAAAACCCACTATACGGTGTTAATTGAAGACTTAACGCAAAATTAGGCACAAGAGAGAACGGTGAGATGAAGGTAGGGAAATTTAGAATAGGGCAGCGAAGCCCAAGGGGCCAGCAGCTGGCCGAATTCATGGAGAAAGGGGAACTCATTATGATGAACTCTTTCTTCCAGAAGCGGCCCCACAGGAAGTGGGCCTGGTCGAGCCCCAACGGTTCGAGGAAAAATGAGATTGACTTCATTATGATGACTTGACGGCAACTGGTCAGTGCCGCGATCGCGATGGTGAAAACCGGCAGCGATCACCAAATGGTGAGAGGCACACTGAACCTAAACGTTAAGTTGGAGAGGTCACGTCTAATGAAGTCAACGCTCCGTCCCCCTCGTGCTCTAATCCAAAGTCCCGAAAACTTTCAGCTCGAGTTACAAAATCGCTTTCAGTGCCTAGAAGATTGCAATGCAGTGGACGATATGAATGACAAGCTCGTGGAAACTGTCCATGCGGTCGGAGCTAAGTTTTGCAAGACCCGCCGCAGAAGAACACAAAAACTCTCCGATCTCACTCTTAATCTCATGGCTGTTAGACGGGAAATGAAGCTGGCAATTGAATAGACAGATCTCCAAATGCATGCGGCGGGACTTACGCAACTTCAATACAGCTCTTATTGAAGAAGCGATCGAGCGGAACCATGGCTCCAAAGTCTTTGCCAGAGATCTGTCTGCCAGAAAGAGCCAACTGTCGAAGCTTAAGGCCGAGTGTGGCAGCATCGTTTCCGGGACACCTGAGATTTTGAGTGATATTGAGAGGTTCTATGGGCAGCTGTACACATCATCGTTGGAGCCACACGCAAGTGTGAGCAACGATCCAAGAGCAAGTCTTATCCGACACTATTCCGAAGATATTCCGAACGTCAGTCTGAGTGAGATTAGAATGGCTCTCCAGAACCTTAAAAACGGCAAGGCCCCAGGCGAGGATGGAATTACAGCGGAGCTTCTGAAAGCGAGTCGAAAACCGGTCATTGAAGTCCTTCAGAAGCTCTTTAATTCCGTCCACCATTGTGGCACTACACCGGAGGCGTGGAGCAGAAGTGTGGTGGTCTTGTTCTTCAAGAAAGGCGACAACGCTCTCTTGAAAAAGTACAGACTGACTTCCCTTCTGAGCGGCGTCTACGTGCAGTTTTCGAGAGTCATTACGAATTGTCTCGCACGCAGACAAGACGACTTCCAGCCTATCGAACAAGCCGGTTTCCAAAAAGGCTTTAGCACCATAGACCACATACATACCCTTCGTCAAATTGTACAGAAGACCGAGAAGTACAATTTGCCACTATATCTTGCGTATGTGGACTATGAAAAAGCCTTTGATTCCGTGGAAATTTGGGCGGTGCTGCAGTCCCTTCAGCGGTGCCCAGTAGACTGTCGGTATATAGAAGTGCTGAAGTGTTTGTACAGTAAGGCTACGATAGCTAGTACAGAACCAGAGTACGAAATCTATCCAACTGCAGAGAGGTGTTTTCTTTTTTTATAGGAGAGGGGGCAAACGAGCATACGGCTCACCTGGTGGTAAGTGACTACCGCCGCCCATGAACAACTGCAACACCAAGGGAATTGCAGGTGCGTTGCCGGCCTTTTAAAAAGGAGTAAGGTCTTTTCTTGAAGGTCTCTAAGTCGTATCGGTCCGGAAAAATCACCGGTGGTAAACTATTCCACAGAGAGGTCGTACGCGGAAGAAAACTCCTAGTGAAACGTACAGTGGTGTACCGCCAAGCATCCAGATGGTGTTGATGGTATCGGGAGTTTTGCCGCGATGTGCGTTCGTGAAATTTGGCGGCTGGGATTATTCCGAACAATTCCTCAGAGCACTCCCCGTGGTAAATGCGAAAGGAAATGCAAAGGGATGCAACATCTCTTCGCCAGTTAGTCGTCCTCCCTGTGCAGAGATGGAAGAGAAGGCTGACAGAACTTCCCTTGGGCAACCTTGGCGAGAGACCAGAATGAACGGGTTCCCGAAAGAAGGAGAACTAGTTTCTCGCCAATTCTGCCTATGTGCTCAAACTTTGCCTTGGCAATGACTCTTTTGAAGAACCTGGAGGCGGAATTATAATACTTATTTTTGAGGGCTCGTGTCGTCGTGTTTACGTGTTTACATCCCGGGACGTTGATGCGTCAGCCCAGGTCCGGTAGCACTCCTGCTTGTAGCGTGATGCTATTTTGCAGGAGCGAATAAATCAAGGCTGAGATCTGCCTCCGATGGGCACCACAGAGGAAGGAATAAAAAGTTCCATACCCCAGTACCACATCAGCAACAGAATTAGCAACAACGTTGGGATCGTCCAGCGAGAAGCAAACCCGCCCCCAAGGGTAGGATGCAAAGAAAGTCCGCATCCTATCTCAATCGGCCGACCTATAGTGCCAAACACGGCGGCAGCCTGCAGAAAGCAAGTGCGATTTCAGGTGTAAGACAGGGTGACGTTATATCCCCGAAACTATTCACCGCTGCATTGGAAAACGATTTTCAAGCTACTGGACTAGAAAGGATACGGTATTAACATCAATGGCGAGTACATCATTCACCTTCGATTCGCCGACGATATAGTCCTTATGGCAGAATCGCTGGAGGACCTAAGCACTATGCTCAATGATCTCAATAGTGCCTCCCAATGGATAAAGGTCTTAAGATGAACATGGACAAAACAAAAATCATGTATAACGTCCATGTGACACCTATGCCGGTAGTTGTTGGGAGCACTAAGCTCGACGTTTTTGAAGAGTATTTCTGGAAAAAATATTCCCACCAGGAAAGTCCAACTTCGACAAACAGGTCAATCGACCGATTCAACTCGGCTGGGCAGCGTTCGGGAAATTACGACACATCTCGTCAGGTATACCTCAAAACTTGATAACGAGATTGTACAACCAGTGCGTGTTTCCAGTGATGACTTATGGATCTGAGTTCTGAAGCTCATGGTCGTTCAGCGAGCCATGGAGAGAGCTATGCTCGGGGTTTTTCTGCGTGATAAACTTAGAAATGAGGATATCCGCAGTAGAACCAGAGTGACCGACATAGCCCAACAAATTAGCAAGCTAAAGTGGCAATGAGTCGGCCATATAGCTCGAAGAACCGACAACCGATGGGAATAAAAGGTTCTCGAGTAGCAGCCTCCAATCGGTAGGCGAAGTATAGGGCGACCCCCACTAGATGGAGTGACGACGTGGTAAGACATGCAGGAAGTCGATGGATGCAGGTGGCTCAGGACCGTGCTTTGTGGGATGATTGTGGATTCCTTGGGGGAGGCCTATGTTCAGCATATGTGGCTGTAATGATGATGATGACGATGAATATAAATTGTATGCCACCAATTTATTAAATAATAAATCAATCTTAAACAATATGTAAACTAGTTAATAATGTGAATATTCATAGTTTCCATAGTTAGCAATTTAAATGAGCATTTTGTTAGTTTTAGGTCGCCGGGCCGACCTCGAATTCAACATGACAGGTTCATATTGCACAGGACAGCCATCAAAGCTAAACGGCACAATTGCTTCGTTGCTTTGTGAAACATTCATTATTAATGAGTTTTAAACGTGGGTTGCATGCATTAAACAACAGTTTGTATTTTATCTTCGATTGTAATGACTAATTATCGACTACTTAGTCGCGCCTCCTGCTCACAGTAGTTAGTTTTTTATATAAGAAGATAAGGGTGAAAAACGATCACTTAGATCAACTGAATGCAAGTAAATATGGCAATATACACATATAATGGCGAACTTCCGATGATAATTATCTTTAGGGTCTTAAGGGGTCAATCTTCACACTATACATTTTTTATTTATGGTACTAATAGCTACAGCTATTTCACTAGGAGAAACATGAGTATATAATATTTTAAGATCATCTGAAGCAATCATAGTGAATATAGAATTAATAAAAATTGAAATAAGTAAGAGAGATAATACGTCACCCTGCGGGACACCAGCAATAGAATCATACTAAGAAGAAAATTTGTCATCAATATGAATACAATGCCGGCGCGCAGACAGGTAACTTCGAAACCAATTAATTACTGTTGGAGATATGTTAAGAGAGCTAACTATACCCAGTAAAATTTCAAAATCAACTGAATTAAAGGCATTGTTAAAATCTAACAGAGAAAGAATAGTTAATTTGCCATTTTCCATTGTAGATCTGATATCATTCGTAATATTGACAAAGACAAGTCAGTACTATGCCCAGGACGAAAACCAGATTGTAGAGGATTTAGAAGGGAATTATTGCGAAAGAAAGCACTGAGCTAATTATATACCAGCCACTCAAGAACTTTGGACAGGAATGGCAATATAGATATAGGACGACATTCTGAAACAGACGTAGGTTTGGCTTTTTAGGCAAGGGTATGAATCGAAGAGTTGAGGACATGACAGAGGATTGGGATGATTATGTCAAGAATCTGAAGGATCATATTACGGTTGATACTGTAGCTGCAAATTGCATTCGAAGTAATGGATAATTTTCTTTACATCACAAGCAGAGAATTGATTTGTGACAAAAGGGAATCGATCTGGACAAAGGGGGAAAGATCAAGATTTGGAAGCGATGAAAGAAAATTTAATGAGTTCAATTTTGTAGTTCCATTAAATTTGACCGAGTATAAGAAGTGATTATTTCTATAGAGATTTATCTCTATAGAATAAATTATTACGGGTCTTTCCAACCCCCATTGATCTAAGAAAACTCCAGACTTTAGCTTGATCTCCAATTTGTACCGATTTATGGATAAAATGGCGTTGAGCATCCCTACATGCATGCCTTATTGCAGTGATTTCGAATAGCGAAATATTTGTCCCAGTTTATAAATGTAGGCTTAAATTTATATTTTGTCTTAGCTGCAGCTTTTTTGTTAGAGATGGTTTTTATTTCATCAGTCAGCCATGGTGGAGTGAGATGTCTTATCTTAATGAAGCGCATTAGTGTATGTTTATCACAGAGACGAGGTAAGTTAGTCGTAAATATTGCAACTTTATCGCCAATTGAGTCTGCGTTTAAAACGGACGACCAATCAACGTTGGACACATTTTTTCAAAAATTTTCAACATTCATACCACCGAAATTGCGCTGCAGCAGAAATTTCGACTTAATTTTAGGAGGGCGGACATTTTAAGAGAGAAATATAAGATCATCCTAAAGAGAAGGCATCAGCTGCACACTGACCACGCTTAACAGCGAGTTCAGAAGAGGACACAAAAATAAGATCAAGCAGTGACGGAGTAGCATTAGGAAAGTAATTATTAGAATTTATAGGTGAAATAGAGAGATTAGTAGCATTTACAACGGATCGAAGAGAAGATGAACGCGAAAGTCTTGTTTAAGCAGACAAGCATTAAAGTCGCCCATAATAGTCGTGTGCGAGTAAGAAGATAAATTTTCTAAAATATTTTCAAGGGAAGTGAAGAAGCCAATACGAGATGAAGGACAGTAATATACACAAAGCAAAATTTTAGTACTCCACCTTAACAAAAAGATGTTCACCTGCTATAGGTGTAGTTGGTTGTGGTGATATATCAACAACCGGAAAAGGAATATACACTCGGATATATAATACTACAGCACCACCGCCCACAGTACGATCATTTCTTATGAGGTGAAAGCCAGGTAAAGAATAATTAGTCGAAGGGAGACAAGATTTAAGCCATGACTCAGAAACGAGAATAGCATGAATATCCTTAGTTAAAGGTAGCCAGTATATCTGAAAAGTGTGCCGGAATGCTTCGGAAATTTATGTCAAAGACGTTGAAAGGTTTGTGAGTACGTTAATTGTGACTTATATTGTACGTTTTCAATATTACAAGGGTTAATATGCCTTAAAACTAATCGCATTTAATGGCTGTTTAATTTTAAATTGTACATTTAATAATACACTTCTTGAATCTAAATTTTGACAGTTCTCAAAATATTTTTTTTCATTATACTTTTATTTTTGTCGTGAATTTTAACAATATAAGCGTAAGAAATCGTATTATAGGAAACATTTAGGATGTCAAGGAGTCTCGTTAACATGTACGATTTTGGACTTATACTGTATTTATAAGTAAAATTTCCCTACGAACACAACATCAATGAATGCTTTTAATATCAGTGAATTGCTCACCGTGTAGTGGCGGTTTTAGAATATCCACTACACCATGTCGAACCGTGGGTGTCGTAAAAGGCGACAGAGGGAAACGGCAATAGAAGATAGGCAGTATCTTCTTGATAACTACTCAAAGTCATAAAAAACTGCGCTTGGAAACCCGTCTGCCAAGCTTCGTAACTATGGCAAAATCCCTATATTAAGCATTCTATGCGGAGGCCTATTTTAAGCAGACATTTATAGGCTGTAATGGATGGCTAAGTGAAAATTTATTAATCATCATCATCATCATTACAGCCCTTCACAAGTCCACTGCTGACCATAGGCCTCCCCCAAGGAATGCCACAAAGCACGGTCCTGAGCCACCTGCATCCATCGACTTCCTGCATGTTTTACCAGGTCGTCACTCCATCTAGTGGGGGGACGCCCTACACTTCGTCCGCCGGTACGAGGCCGCCACTCGAGAACCTTTTCTCTCCATCGGTTGTCGGTTCTTCGAGCTATATGGCCGGCCCATTGCCACTTCAGCTTACTAATCCGTTGGGCTATGTCGTTCACTCTAGTTCTACTGCGGATATCCTCATTTCTAAGTTTATCAGGCAAATTTATTAATAACTGGACCAAAACTCCGGCTATGGGGTCCAAACTTGAGATTTTTTACCTTGACTACAGCGCCACCTATCGGATTTCAGAATAATTATGTCACATGTGTAGTAGGTACCCAATGTCTAGACAAAACTAAAAATATAATATTGTGTAAATATAATCTAAATTGGTTAAGTCGTTCAGAACACACACACACATACACAGGCTTTCATTCTTTTTAAACCGACATCAGAAGCTATAATAGGTGGAAATTATTTTAATCTTTTAGTGCATTGAAGTCGGCTTTACATTTTTTACGGTGCGTTTGTCAATGAATTAACATTACATACCTATTTATATATAATATAAAGATATAAGAATCTTCATCAGTAGGAATAATAATAAAACGATTAGGACTTTTTATTTTCGTGTAAAGCCTGATAGATTTGAGATCTCTAGCGAGCAATGTTCATTGCAAAAAAAAACTCTTTTAATGTTTTTTTTTTTTTTTCATGTCACTCGTTGCTCTAAATCCATCTTATCTTTATGATGCTGAATGAAGAATCGTAAATAAAGATTTAAATAAAAGGCGTCTTGTAAACAACGAACCTTTTGCTAAAAGCGGCAATAAATTGTCAGAAAATGTTTTGTGTCTGTTTTTTTTGTTATCGTTTTATCACATTCTGTTCGTCTATTATTTAAGAACATTTTAGACGTGACGTTTTAGTGATTTTCGTTTAACATGCGAGGTAATAGATAAAAAGTCAACTTAGTTTTTATATATATCTGCTACTGTAGGACTTAGTGCCCAGTCCAAGTGATAACATTATTAGTTATATTTTTTCTTTTTATTGATTCATATTCAATAAATTATTAATTTGTTTAACATTATCAGAATTAATGGAAACTACGTAAATTTTATCATTTATTTTGCATAAAGGTCAATGATTTGTAAATGTACAAATTTTACCAAAAAGCTTTTGTAACAAAATTTTAAAGACTCCTAAATATTAGAAGATTATTATTTTTAGAAGATCTTTTTATGTTAGCGTTATATTTGGTTTATTTTATATATTATAATGTTTAATTTTTTAAACTGAAGTGACAAATGAATGACAATCCACCTGCTGCAACCCACTACAATGTATGTACATAGGCACTTGCAGTCTGCTACAAACAAAAAAGGCTACAGTTGCGTTGTCACCTCTGAGGACTCGGTTGGAATGACTCACAGCCAATAATTATACTGTCTCTCTATACAGATCGCAATACAGCAGTGCAACCACTGTTATTTGGCGGCAAAATAGGTAAAAGGGTGGTATCTGCGCAAACTCCTATACAGAAAAGTTCTACAACCTAGTGAAAAATGTGCCGCCTAGTTTAAAATACAGAAAATTTAAAAAACAAATACAAATAAATGCTTCAGTTCCGCTGCTAGTTGTCGAACTGTTACTTCACAAGTTTTAATTAGCACTCTTTAACAATCCTTTTAACACTACATTGTTCGTAACGATTCAGCAGTTGTTTACAATGTCTTAAGAATTTAATTTGTTTCGACTTTGTGTTTTTAAATCACTTCTACGTTTAAGGTCATTTCTACGTTATTATTCAGTGCTTATTAGAATTACTAATTAACGTTAACAATTGAACGCTATAAATACAGTGGCTTCCTGTTTTGTGGTCAATTGTCATTCGTTGTTTTAAAGATTGGTACAATCGTATTACTAGAAGTTTTCACTAATGCATGAATTTTGTACTAAATGCGTTATTTAGTATAACTTAGGGTTGCTTTTCTAGAGTTCATTCGGTATTAATTTAAAAGGTACAATTTTATTCAGTTGTTGCAAACATAAACAGTAGAACTGATTATATTATGAAAGTAATAAATTTAATTATTAAGATTTTTGATTCGTTTAAAGTAATTTTTTTTTACTAGAATGTAACTTGAAGCAGCAGCGTAGTATCGGTTAACGAAAAGGCGTTAGATAAGGCAAAGACCACAAATATGTATAGACCATAGACACACCGCTGGCATTGTAATGCGTTCTGCGATTTCATAGTTTCTAATGTTCGGAAGTTGTAGAACTATATTATTATCAGTTTTTTTTAAGTACACTTTTGTATAATAAAGTAGCTAGACTGCTATAATGTAACTAAGATATACTTACAAAATATAATTTGGGGACGTCAGCCCCATGGTTTCTGAAACTGCACAGTTCATATATGTGTATGTTAGTAACAGATATTTGTGAGTATTGTGTTTATTTTCTATTTAATAAAAAAAACACATTTTGGCCTACACATACGTGCCTCGCGGGGGCTAGAACGGGTTCTGTCGGATTCGCACCGACTAAAACCCCATAGTGATCTATCTTTGCTGTATATTGGCAGGGCCACGGTAATGCTTTCGCAGACATCTGCAGCCTTATCATCGCCAGCCACTACTTGTCAGTACCTCCTGGGGCTCCCCTTTTCTTGGCAAATCGAAACGCAAGACTTTCAGGCCAAATACCTTTCTACACAATATCCATCACCTATTGCGTAAGGTTACGGGGAGTCCATCAGGCCAGGAAAAGCGAGCACTGGGAAGTCAGAAGCACCAAACTTCCCGACCCCAGCAGCGGATTTCTGATCTAGGGATCCGTCGCCGACCAAGTTTCGGCCATGGGGGGTAGAGAGCAATAATGGTGTTAAGTCCACTAACTCCAGCGTGGCAGATTCGGTGGATTATTATAGGCTATTACTTTAAATTGACTCCCTAGTATGTGACATACTCATGCTTAATGATAGACTGCGTGCTGGTGAAAAGAAGCGGGAGTTATGGTTAAATGTAATATCAGAGATTAAATAATGTTCCTAGTAATACCCTGGAGGGTAATTAAGTGTAGCGCAAGTGTAGCGCGTAAATATGTCGAGTTTTGCCTACGTACCATTGCTAGCCACAGGCTCCTTTTCCTTCCTTCTTATCTGCTATCTCCTAAAAAGGATTTGAAACAAAGTAGTGTTAACCGCACTGCTGTAATGCGTGTTGTGTATTTGATATTTCTTTTTGTAATGTCTCTGATATGCAGTTTTTCTCACGATGTTTTCCTTTATCGTTGAGAACCTGGTAAATCACCACATAACTTTAATTATAATTTATAATTTTATCAATACTAGCAGAGATCAAATTCAGTTTCCGTGAACTATAATATTTTATAGCAAGCGCTCATCTGCTGAACTACCACAGATCTATCGGTGTATTATTATCAGTGTAAAATAATAAAATATTCTGGTAACACTAGGTACTTTAAACGGGAAGCGGGGTCAAAGTATTGGTTGAATTTTGTAATTTTATTGTAATATTTATACTATCTGTCTTTTTATTAACATAAAATAAAGACAAACGGAAAACCTTCATTATTTATAAATAACTAGCGTTCCGCCCCGGCTTCGCACGGGTGATTTCTAGGTCTCGACAACACCGCCACCTACCGGGTCCAATTATAAATCTAAACCATCCAACTCAAACACACAAAAAATTTTACCAAAATCGTTACAGCCATTTTATAGTTTTTGGCGAGACTAACGGACAGTAATTAATTTTTATATATAGAAATAATATACATGACTATTAAAGAAAATATCGTCTATGTCACACCTATGCCGGTAGTAGTTCGGAGAACTACGCTCAAAGTTGTTGACGAGTAAGTTTGACTAGGACAAATTGTCCGGCTAGGTAAAGTCAATTTCGACTGAAAGGTCAATCGACGGATTCAACTCGACTGCGTTCGGGAAATTACGATACAACGACACATCCTCTCGTTACGTATACCTTAAAACTTGGAAACAAGAGTTTACAACACGAGACTACTATGTGATGCCAGTGATGACATATGGTTGTGAGATGTGGTCACTGCTGGCTGTATGAGGAAGCTCAAGGTCGCTCAATGAGCTATGAAGAAGAGGGCAGCAAAGGAGAAGCAAAGTAACCGACATAGTCCAACGTATCAGTATGCTGTAGTGGCAATGGCCAGGCCATATAGCTCGAAGAACCGACAACCGATCGGGAAAAACGGTACTCGAGTGGCAGCCTCGTACCGGTAAGTTAAGTGTAGGGCAGCTCCTAACTAGATGGAGCGAGGACTTGTTAAAAAGCTGCAGGAAGTCGATGGATGTAGGTGGCTATTACTGTGCTTGGTGGCATTCCTTGGCCTATGTTCAGCAGTGGTTTGTGAAGGGCTGTAATGTAGATGATGACGAAGATGATGAAAGAAAGTACCAGGTCTAGAATCAGTGTATCGTCATTATGACAAGATATAACATAAATATTTCCATAGCATAATGTCGTATGGTATTTTGCTATGGGGACACGCGACTGACACTCAAATTATATTTGTTTTACAGAAGTGGGCCATAAGAGCAATCTATGATTTAAAACCTAAACAGTCGATCCGACAAAAATTTAAGGAAATTCATGTATTAACCTTGACCTCTCAATACATTTATGAAAATGTTATGTATGTACACAAAAGTAAAAGTAGTTTTACAAAAATAAGTGATATTCATTCTGTAAATACTAGGAACAGACACAAGCTAGTAGTACCCGTTACTCAACTCCACCGAATCAGTACTACATTCTTGGAGCGATATATACGCTTCAAAATCCCAAAAAATATACAAAATTTGACCTGCTCAAAGTTCAAAAACTTTATTAAACAAAGTTTGTATAAAAAGGGTTATTATAATATTAAGGAATTTATGGATGATAATAACCCCTGGGAATGAGGTGATTGCTACCAAGCTGTTTCTAATTTGTTTAGTGTGGTTAATTGTGTAACATACATGATTGTAAGCTGTTATTTAAAAAAGTCCCGCTGGGTTTCTTGCTGGTTTTTCCCAGCACAGATTTTCGAACCAGTGATAATTAAACAAAAGAGTGACTTTCAATAAGTATTATTTATAATCTATATTGAATAAAAAAGTTTCTGTTTCTGTTTCTGTTTCAAATATAAATTTCTCTGTGGTCTCACAAAAAGTAATTCGAGACCCCCCTTTTAATATATCAATGTTCGAGACTTTCAAATTATGCAGTGACTATGTTCGAATCTGTCTGACCCTCGCTGCGTACTGTCCAGGCAAAGCGAATCAGACCTTCATAGGTTTCCCTATGATTAAGTGATTGTACGTCCTGTACCGATGTGCGCTCTACGGACTTTAGTGCTTATTACATACTTTGTTAAATAATTTTATATTTATCCTTAACTTATTTATTTAAATTCTTATCTTTGAAATTAAATTCCTGCTTGTAGTCTACGCTACGTGACATAGTGAAGTTATTTTATTTCAAATAAACAGTTTCAGGTCGTCGATTCTAAATATGGGTGGGATAAATTTTGCTAAACAGGTGGTTTGGTGAGATCAGCGTGGACATCCTCATCCTCACATTGATTATGTTACTCCCCGTTATCAGTCTGTGGGAAGCGTTTTCCGCCTTCTTTTATCCCTCCGTATTAACTGTCAGTCGCATACAGGTGGGGTTGGTTTTTGAAGAAATAGTTAACTTATTATTTATTATTTATAACTAGCGTACCATAAGGTAAAGCTCTATTTATACCCCAAGATGTTTTAGATAATCAAAGACCATTTATTTTATAAATTTTTCGATTTTTTTTAAATAAAATCTTCAAACTTTTCGGATAAAATATAGCCTGTATCCCTCCTGGTATTGTTTCTTTCTGTTCGTAAAGTTTCATCACAATCTATTCAGCCATTCCGAAAATTTGCCTGAACCATTGAGTTCTATGTACTACGTACTAGAGAAGCTATTCCAAACAAAAAATGTGCACTACTCTGTTTTCGCGCATGCGCGGGAGATAGTAGATTTTAGTCTATGATTTTAGATAGCGTGACATATAAATGAAGAAATTTATTTTTTCTATTGTAATATTATTACCTATTTATTCACTTGAACAACAAATAATTTTACTTATTTGACTACTGAATTATTAATTACGTTCAGGTTTAAACTTTAATTTGAAATCTCGTATTATTAGCGCAGCTCCACACTCTATGAATATTGAAGCCACACTAAATGACACTAAAGGTGTACGGATTGCAGTACAGTTCATTTGAACATAGTGAATGTTCGGAATGCCAAATCTAGTACGTAGTACATATATATCGATGGCCTGAACAGACAGACAGTAAACGTGGTAGAGTGGGTCGGCTCGACCGTGGAAGGACCACGCTCTCACAGAATACCAGCGTAAAATAGCAGCTTAATGCTGCTGTGTTTCGTGTGGTGAGTATAGAGAACCGGAGACCATTTTTACTGGAAAAGAGGCATTCCATCCACCTCAGTCCTCACGGCTGACAATGCATCTGCATTTTAATTCGCAAGGGCAGGGAGAGCGTCGTCTCGCAATACAGACACTCTTCTCCCCCCGCGACCCCACCACCACCGCATGAACGGTGAAGCCCCGTCAGAGTCGCGGAGGATAGGGTGAGTGGCGCATCGCCATACCAACACTCCTCTTCCTCCGCTACTCCAACTCGGCTGCAGTGGTAGGTGGAGAGGGCATCCCTCTCGCAGCAGCCCATCAATACACATCCGAAGTAGGCTCGCCATGCCCACTCGGAGTGGCCAACTCGGGCTGGCCCTACACCTCGGGCGAGCCTAGTGGGTTCCTCTTAGTTCACCGCGGGTGACCCATCCACGGCTACTAAGCCCCCCACAAGGCGACAAGTGCCACGACAAGGCGAGAACCCGTTCGGGGGGGGCGGGGGGGGGGTCCTTACATAGGACCAACAAATGATCAATAAAAATCTTAAAAGAATATATCTGAGGTGAAGCGCTGACGATTTGTGAAATCTGCAGTATGTGAACATGTTCAAGTTCATCGTCATCATTACATCTGATTTGATAAATCTAAAATTCTTCTTTAAATTCGTGAGACTCTTAAAATAAAAAATAAAAACTTTTTTTTATAGGGTAGGGTGACAAACGCTTTCGCACACAGTCCACCTGATGGTAAGTGGTTGCTGTGATAGGACATCAGATGCAGTTGCGTTGTCAGCCGTGAGGACTAAGATGGCATGCCTCTTTTCCAGTAAAAAGGGTCTCCGGTTCTCTACACTCACCATACGAAACACAGCAGTGTTAAGCTGCTATTTTACGCTGGTTTCTGTGAGAGCGTGGTCCTTCCCCGGTCAAGCCGACCCATTCGTGCTATAACTATACTACTAATATAGCTGCAGCACGTATAAATACAGAAGACCCCTGGTTGCGTCCATATGGTTGGGATCCCATATTAATAAAATTCAATCTAAACCCAAGCATACCATTTTTTCATACAATTTTTTTTATTAAAAGCTGAAGGTAGCTCAGATTAACTATGACTTCAGGTCGTCAAATACCTCAGCCTCCCTGTGGCCATGGGTGCTGTAAAGCACACGAAAAGTCGGGCATTAACTATAAGTAAAACTAACAGCTATTAATTTTTTTAAAATTCAATATGATTTTATGTGCCTATCAAATAATATTGTATAACGTTACAGCAATGCTAGACACACTATTACAACAAATTCCATAATATTTTAATCGCACTAAATGTAATTAAGGGTTGAGACCGCTTAGAAGATTGAACTTGCGTACTTTTTTCTGCCGCTGAGCAGATTTACTCGCTGTCTCGTTTTGATTAAAATGATAATGGCCAGTATAATTATTATAGGCTATAGAAATTAAATATAAGTCAGAGGTGACAATGCATCTGTAGCCATTTTTGTAGGAGTTCGCTAAAAGCGTTAAGGGTTGCAATGGTCTCGATACCGAATTTCAGTCCAGTCTTAATGGAAACTAGCGCAGGACGGGTTATAGTGCGCGAGTGCACAAGCATAGATGTACTTTCTATTCTCTCACTGTAATAATCCGATGGGATGGCAATCCGAAACAACCGGAGAGAGATGAGGCGCAGGAACAATCTCTGTAGCAGGCACATGGTGACCCACCGCCAACTGCTTCTAAGAATTTCTTGACAGAAAAACCCAAAACCTGTTTTTTTTGGCCCGTCCCGGGATTTGAACCCAGGACCTCACGATCAGCAGTCACGTTAACGACCACTAGAGCAGGCGACAAACAACTCACGAGGCAGTTGGGCACTTTTTTTTTATAGGATAAGTTGACAAACGAGCACACAGTCCACCTGATGGTAAGTGGTTGCTGTGACCCATAGACATCTACATCTATCCTCGTTTACGAATCAAAATGCAGATGCGTTATCACCCGTGAGGACTAAGATGGAATGCCTCTATTCCAGTAAAAAGGGTCTCCGGTTCTCTACACTCACCATACGAAACACAGCAGTGTTAAGCTGCTATTATGTGCTTAAATAAATAACTGGTTGCGTCCATATGGTTGGGATCCCATATTAATAAAATTCAATCTAAACCCAAGCATACCATGCAAGATTTCAGTATACTAAAAGCTTGTTCTGCGTAGATCGGACCAATTTTTTTTATTAAAAGCTGAAGGTAGCTCAGATTAACTATGACTTCAGGTCGTCAAATACCTCAGCCTCCAGCACACGAAAAGTCGGGCATTAACTATAAGTAAAACTAACAGCTATTAATTTTTTTTTAATTCTATAACTATATATATAATATTGTATAACGTTACAGCAATGCTAGACACACTATTACAACAAATTCCATAATATTTTAATCGCACTAAATGTAATTAAGGGTTGAGTCCGCTTAGAAGATTGAACTTGCGTACTTTTTTCTGCCGCTGAGCAGATTTACTCGCTGTCTCGTTTTGATTAAAATGATAATGGCCAGTATAATTATTATAGGCTATAGAAATTAAATATAAGTCAGAGGTGACAATGCATCTGTAGCCATTTTTGTAGGAGTTCGCTAAAAGCGTTAAGGGTTGCAATGGTCTCGATACCGAATTTCAGTCCAGTCTTAATGGAAACTAGCGCAGGACGGGTTATAGTGCGCGAGTGCACAAGCATAGATGTACTTTCTATTCTCTCACTGTAATAATCCGATGGGATGGCAATCCGAAACAACCGGAGAGAGATGAGGCGCAGGAACAATCTCTGTAGCAGGCACATGGTGACCCACCGCCAACTGCTTCTAAGAATTTCTTGACAGAAAAACCCAAAACCTGTTTTTCTCGGCCCGTCCCGGGATTTGAACCCAGGACCTCACGATCAGCAGTCACGTTAACGACCACTAGAGCAGGCGACAAACAACTCACGAGGCAGTTGGGCACTTTTTTTTTATAGGATAGGTTGACAAACGAGCACACAGTCCACCTGATGGTAAGTGGTTGCTGTGACCCATAGACATCTACATCTATCCTCGTTTACGAATCAAAATGCAGATGCGTTATCACCCGTGAGGACTAAGATGGAATGCCTCTATTCCAGTAAAAAGGGTCTCCGGTTCTCTACACTCACCATACGAAACACAGCAGTGTTAAGCTGCTATTATGTGCTTAAATAAATAACTAATTGTGTACATAAATGAAACTATGTTAGGATTTTCCACAATTTATAAAACAAAATTCGTATAAAAATATTTGTATTCAACGATTGTCCATTTGTCAAACACGAATAATACATATCACGTGTTGTTCACGAAAATTTCCACAACTTCTTGACTTGACCCAGTCACCTTAACCAATACATGGTGCATCGTAATTAGTGAATTACAATGTCGTGAATTTACACTTTTAGTTCATTTATTTAAATAAAACTTACATATTTATTGATTTACAATGAAGCATTCATTGTTTTTTTATAAATAAGTATATGACATCTATATACCATGTATTTTATTAACTGTTCGAAGCACAGACTCTCACTGAAGAAACTGCTACTATAATTTGGAGATTTTCGTGTTATGAATTACATAAAATATTCAAAAATGGCACAAACTATTGATTTTGAAGCTGAGTTTAATCTTACAAATGGACCATTTTATTAAATAAAAGTCACATTTTATATATACTACGGCTTCAGTTTCTCAGGAGAAATAATATGAGTTTAATGAGGTTGTAATTTTGTTTATAGTAAAGGAGCGAAACACAGCCCACCTGATGGTAAGTGGATACGCTTGCCCATAGACATCTACATCTCTCCTCGATTAAGAATCCAAATGCAGATGCGTTGTCACTCCTGAGGACTAAGATGCAATGCCTCGTTTCCGGTAAACGGTCTGCAGTTCTCTACATTCACCATACAAAACACAGCAGCATTGAGCTGCTATTTTACGCTGGTATTCTGTCAGAGCGTGGTCCTACCCCGGTCGAGCCGTCGATAATATGGCTGCAGCATGGCTATACCACGTAAAATTAAAATTAGTATTAATCGTTCTGATCCCGAATACTAACTGAAATGATCCCCAATTTAAATCATGCTTTTGTATACAGAATTTACATTGAAATTTCTGACTTTCATGATAGGATAGGATTCGTAAAAATTACGATGATATTTTGTAGGTGGTGTCAATGTCCACCCACAGATGTAAATATATTATCATTTTTGCTAAATTAAATAAAGTAAACAAAACCATTTTTAACTTTATAACAGAAGTCTTTTGATTCTTATAAAAAGATCGTTTATGAAATTTTATTTATATCACAGTCTTAAATCTGTAATAAGTAAAAGGTAAATTTTATACTAATATTTATACAAATATCGATTTACCATCGCTATATTAGAATATAGCAATATTTGTATATAAAAAAATCGATAATGATATATTGATAATGTATTATAATAGCTATACATATCTTCTTAATATATAAAAATTAATTTTTGTTTGTTCGTATTTTATGCGCTGCCGTTTATCGGATTGCACTAAAACTTTGACAACTTATTGCTTGCACTTTCGCAAATGTTATAGGCATGTTACAATTAACTTACAAAAGGTGGCGCGCGTATCGTACCGACAAATTTATTTGAAAGCTATATTATATCATTCATTTTGATCATAAATGTATTATCATTCATTCCTAATCAAACAATATAACTCTTTCAAATTTAAAACGATATTTCCACAATTATTTCTTCTGCGGCAGCAACGCGCCGGGACCAGCTAGTACGTAATAAAAATGTAAATTGTTATAAATAAATTTATTTAGTCGTAAATTTACTTTTAATATTTATAACATCATAATTTATATTTAATAATTATCCGTTTCGGTTCAAACGAATACAACTACTGGTGGATGACTATTAAGGAGCTATTGAGATTAATACTGAGCTATTGCTTGGAGTTTCCTTACGTGATAGGCTTCGCATTGAAAATATACGCAGCTGAACCAGAGTAACCGACATAGCCCAACGGATCAGTAAGCTAAAGTGGTAATGGGCTGACCTTATAGTTCGACGAATGGGCAACAGATGAGGAAGAAAGGTTCTCGAGTGCCAGCCTCGTACTGATAAGCGATGTGTATGGAGGCTTTCACTAGATGGTAAGACGACCTTGTACGACGTGCAGGAAGTCAAATGAATGCAGATGACTTGGGACCGTGTATGTAGCATTCCTTGGGGAAGGCCTCGGTAGCGAAGCCTCCATAGAAGTCGAGAAGCCGGGCTTTCCCTATCAAACTGCTCAATCAATAATATCAACTAATAAAATAACTCGTAAACTGTTTCAAACTATTTCAAATTTCCCGCGCGCTCACAGGTCATGACCTCGTAGCCTTATTATGTAACGTCAACTCGCGGCAAAAGTGCGCGATACAGCTGTCATAAAAAAAGAGTTAAGTTGAGCGATTAGTCGTCTCTCTCGCACGTGTGGGCTTTCTAATCTGTGGCAAAATGTTCTATAATGAAATATAACTACGATTGTTTATATAGCAATCAGTATGGAGCGTTAAGCCAGGCTTTCAGTGTGAAGTTGTCGAGCGCGGGGGCGCGCGGGAGATACGTTTGCAACTTCACTTCACATTTCAATGTTTACTCTGTGTGTTTACTTGAGCGAATGAATATTGCGAGTTGAAAATTTATGCTTTTTTAAAGATTTGTAGTGAAAATGGAGGATAATAGTGTTCCTTGTGATGAATTGAAGTGTGTTAAAGTGCTAATCAGCGAGGAAAAGGTAAAATCTTTAAACTTTGTAGAGAAAAAACAGCTCATATCCACGCGGAAACCATCGCCTGATCTGTGTATTTCTCAGACGAGAAAAACCCACAAATGGCAATTTAATATTTTTTGGATTGTCGGCTGCTCACATACCAATAAGTTGTACTGTTGGTGCTGTATATTCTTTTCTAACGAAAAAATAGCTTGGAATACTACTGCATATGTATTCTCAAAAACACATGAATGCGGTAATTTCGTTTAGTAATTTTGGAAAAAATCGGATTGAAACATCTTTGTCGCGTCAGTTATCCGATGAAATTACAAAACACAACATGCGTGTTGATCACAACCGTAGTTTTTCTCAAAGATTAGTCGATATTATTTGCCATTTAGCACAACAAGAACTTCACAGAGTTTTAGTCATAGTCTTAATTAGTCACAGAGAGCAATTGTGTCTGATTCTCCGATAATATTATGGAAACGATATTCATGACCGCTTTTTGGGGTATGTAGATGTGTCTGAAAGTCGCACAGCAGACACACTTTGTAATATCATATTGGAATTATTAAACAAACATGACTGCACCACAAAACTAGTTGCGCAAAGCTATGACGGTGCAAGTGTCATGTCCTGTGTCAGAAATGGAGTGCAACAAAAAGTTAAAGATGTTTGTCCCCAAGCCATGTCTATTTGGTGTAATGCACACATTTTGGCACTAGTTTTATCTAAATCTTGTAACAGGATTGGGGAAATCAGCACTTTTTTTTCAGCCCTTCAGGCTTTAATTAATTTTTAATAACAGCACAAAACGGTGGTCTTTTTATGATGCACATTGCAGCAAAAAATTGCCTAATGAACCCGCAACTCGTTGGACGTATACGTCACGAATTATGAATACAGTATTCGAACAAGAAGATAATTTGATTAATTTGTTTTCGGATATGTGCAGACCGCAGAACTGGGACGGCGATACGCCGAGAATTTTGAAAACACATTGAGTTCATTTAATTTCAATTTTATTCTTTCAATTTTCCACCGGGTATTTGAAAAACCGAATGCTTGTACAAATATTTTACGAAAATCACAAGTTGATGTCGGTTATTGCAGTAATAAAATAAAGGAGTTTCAGACATGGTTACGTACTGTATTTCAGTCAGATTTTGATCACATTTATGAAAACACATTGCAAAATAACTCTGCTCCTCGTTTGAGCAATGTGCGCTGTGCTCAGACAGAATACAAACGAGTTTTTGTTGAAATAATTGATAACATATCTTCAGAAAGTAATGGCCGATATTCTGAAATTTTCAAATTAAAATAATTTTTCCAATTGTTCAACAACAAACTATTCGAAAAATATCGTTCAGATTTTCCTTTAAAGGCATTAGATTCGTTATTTGAAAATTACGCAAACCATTTTGATAAACATACATTGAAAAACCAATTGATTTCATTGTATTCCTCCCCTGAATTAAAAGACCGCAATGTTTTCGAACTCATTGACTTTATAAACGAAAATAGTCTTGAAGAGGCCTTTCCCCAGCTTTTAAAGTTAGCTTATCTTGTCGTAACTATTCCAGCAACAAGTTCCTCCGCGGAACGTGCTTTTTCATCTCTGAAGCGCATCCATACTTATTTGAGAAGTACACAAGGTCTAGAGCGTCTTTCAGACTTATCAATTATCGCAATTGAAAAACAGTTATTGTTACAATTAAAACGTTCACCAACATTTTACGCGGACGTAATCAAATCTTTCCTTAAGAAAGAGGGACGATTCGATTTAGAATATAATTTTTTTTTTTTAATTTTGTACATAGTTTGTTTGTACTTTGTTCATGCTTTTTTTTTGTTCGTGTATTGTATTGTATGTAAATAACTTTTTCTTTCGCTCAAGCACACCCAATCGGCTTTTTTCAAAGCCACCGAAAGTATGCAATTGCTGATATATCATACAATCTATCTAGCAGTAGTATGGCTTCTGTGTGCTTTGTTAAACACGTTCTCGACAGCACTAAATATGAAACTGAAGAGTGGAGACAGATCAAGATTGGTGGGTGTATTTTTATAAAACTGCTAAAAACAACAAAACCATATCTTGGGCTTGCCCTAGCTTGGAGCCCTAGCTTCGCTACTGGAAGACCTATGTTCATCAGTGGACATGTGAAGGGTTGTAATGATGATGAATGACGAAGTGCTGGTAAGTATTTACGTGGGTGCCAGCGATACTGCGATTTATTTTTTTGCCCCACACACAACATCATCCAATATGTGTCATGGTCTTTTTTCTCAGTGGTTAGTGACTGTTGCTGTTTACTTGAAATTTGGCATAACTATTGTAGAATTTTTGCGAGGTGCTTAGATATTTTTGGTGAAAAATTTCCGGATGTGTTAACTATGGGAAAATCCTATTGGCAGAAGACTGCAGGATATTTACCTTTTATTTCTATTTTGTGAGTATCTGGAGTTGAACTTCGGTGCACGTCCGGAGAGGCAAACTGCGGAGTGCCTGTATCGTGTATTGGATGGTCTGCAAGACGACCCTTTTAGCAGCAGATGATTGGATGTTTGCCATATACGTATGTGTGTTTTGCAAACTGCAGGATGCCTGTATCATTTATAGGACGGTCTGCAGAACGATCATATTGGCAGCAGACTGTGTATTTTGCGAGTGTTTCTCGAGTCAGCTCGCTGGTGTGAGTGCCGCGCGAGTAAGTTTGATTATGTTGTAATGTGTCAGAGGAAAAGACCCATGTAAATACTTTTGCTCATTGTTTTGGAGTGATTACGACACGTTCTGACGATGCTGCTCTTGTAAGAGCACAGCGGGAGGTATCCGTTCAAAACCTGCCCTTGTATTTTAATGCACATTTAGCGTGTAAGGTGTTTTACGACTGCGATTGTGATGTTCGGTACATGATTAATGTTGCTTTGCTAATAGTATATCGTCCTAGCTGTGTAGCCGTAAGAACATCCATTACCACATAACAACCCGTGGGTATCGTAGGAAGCGACAGATAGAAGCTAAACCAGGAGATGGGCAACAGCATCTTCCTGATAACAGCAAAAAGACTGTAGTTGCTGACCTGCTTGCCAAGCTTGGCATCTATGTCAAATATCACTACTATGATATTTTTTAGTAACCAATTTTTTGTTACTTACACAATTTATAAAATAAATATATACTAGGATAATGAACCTAAAACTAAAAACCTTAAAAAAATATATATTGTAATAACTAAAATATATTATTAAAAATAGTCCCTTTAGGCAAGGTTCCGAAGATACTGGCAGCGTTACCCCTTTGAATAGCTATACTAATTCTTTGTCCGAGATAGCTGCCAGCTCTTCGGTCACCTGTGACGTCGACTAACCTTTTTTCTATTTCCTTAAAAAGCCTTATAGCGCTAGGACCCCACGGACCAAGGGTCTCGACACCGAATGGGACAAAAACATATTCGGAGCCTAGACCCCTGTATTTGCATGCTTTAGCTTTTTCAGCCGCTTCACAAGCCGCACCAGCCTGTTGTTGGTTCCATGTAGATGGAAGCAAGTGTGTCTGAACAGGTTGCATCCCATACCAGCACCCGGCCCATCTTCCATGGAATCAAACTCATACCGTCCGGTCTTGCCATTGTCTCTGCAATACCAGACGGCTCAAGTAGACTTGGCACGTTGACGGTGGCAAGAGACCGGCGTATGATATCGTTAAGTGCTGCATGTCTCGAGAAGCGGCCTGCACTTTTTGGCATGACAGTCCATGATGTCCTAGCTTGTCGACGTCACTGCCACACGGACATTTATGAGGAACGCAGACCGGAACCCCAAGCCGTAGACAGGTTGCGATTCGAGCGTGTCAGGCTCAAGAAATGTTCCTGTATTTGACGAAGGGTACGCGTGAAGCCAGTAGCCAGCCTCATGCGTACCACGGCCAAAAGCCCAGCACGCGCCGAACTTGTACTACAGCTCAAAAGATTGTCATAAGTCAATTTGCAGTTTATGTCGTCCCAGCTCCTTTGTGAATTTGGAGAAACTGGAAAATTTTGACCTGGGCATGCAATTAAGAAAGGTTTCTAGTTTCCAGGCCAGCAATCTCAAAGTTTGAAGGGATGCCTTAAATTTTACTTATGAGATTTGCTGAACTATGGACAGAAGATAGGAAGGCTGGTAAAGACACTGAAATTTTATGAATCCCTAAACCACCATAACGGATGGGTAGGGATGCTTGGGTCCAAGATTGCTCGTTCAGGTGCATATTAAGAATCGATTCTAAACGAATTTTGATTAAGTTGTCTACTTGTGTCAAGAGATCTGGGTGATTCCAAAAGGAGCAGCAACGGAGTACATACGTAAATTTTGGGACGAAAAGACAGAATTTTAAGACGCAAAGTGCATAATGTGGACTAATTTCAAGGAGACGGTCAGCGGAATTTTGAAATTTAGTAATTGAATTATTAATATATTCGGAAATAGATTCATTAAAATTGAGAACCTAAAAGGTAAAGGAATTACTGTTAACTATTTTAATATTTGGAGCCAAAATATTAAATTTTTGTTTTACGTCATTTAAATTTAAGTTGCAGTTATTTATAAAAAGTTCGCATTTGCTAAATTTGCTTTTTAGTTATATTTTTACCAGTAAAGTCAAATATGTTTACTTTCAGGTGATGATATTGAAGTACATGATGAAAATTTCAAGCGTTTTAAACGTTAGTTGTGCAAAGGTGTTGTTAAGTCCAGCTTTGGCGGAATATCATAATACAATAACTAAATCACAGAAATGATGATGACATTGTACGCACCTGCAGGTGGTGTTGCAGTTGTTCATGGGCGGCGGTCGACACTTACTATCAGGTGAGCCGCATGTTCGCTTGCCTCTCTACTAAAAAAAGTTCAGAAGTGACAACAATTGGAAGTCATAATTACATATGTTTCTAATTTTTGTTTGTGTGAATTTCATTTCACAAAAATATCCATGAAAGCAGAGCGGAGCTTTACCAGTTTATAGTTAGCGTAACTAAAACTATACTTACTCGTACACTTTCTTTATATGCTTTCGAAGACCTATTATAACGTCGTAACGTGTATAGTAAATCGGTTAGGCACATTCAAAATGGGTAGACTTGTGTCTGATAGAGGATGTTACTGTGACGAAGACCTGTGTCAGAACTAGGGAAAAATAGATAAAAATGTGTCATTGCGCAAATATTACGCAAGAAAAGCGACAACGCTCTATTGAACAAGACAGATTTTCCTTCAGAGCTGCGTTTCGTGAATCATTATGAACCGTCTTAACGACTTCCAGCTTGCCGATCAAGCCGGTTTCCGTAAGGGCATTAGTACAGTGGTAGTACATTAGTAGACCACATATACCTGTAAAAATAAGAAAAGGAAATAAGCATCTTTCGTTTTATCAGTTGTGAATGAATTATGAGGAGATATATTGTTATTTTAAACATAAACATAAACACTCACGCCTGTCACCCAGAGGGGTAGGCAGAGACTACGGACTTCCATTTGGCACGATCCTGATACACTTCTCTCGCCTCCTTTACATCTATATATCTACGCATACACGCTCGTTGGTTAAGGGTACTCCTAATCTAGCCCATTTTCAATATATCGCCAATTTGGTCGATAAACCTTCGTCTAGGGCGTCCCTTCCCGACTCTTCCGTTCACTTCTGCAGCATAAATTTGATTTGTCACTCTTTCCTCGTTCATTCTTTTTACATGACGAAACCACCGAAGCATTCCTTTCTTAATCCTGGTCACAACATCATCTTGTAAACCACACTTTTCTCTTATCACACTATTTCTCACCCTGTCATTCAGATTCAGCCCTAGCATACTCCTTAATGACCGCATTTCTACAGCATTTATTCTACTCTCATGTTTCTTCTGCCAGACCCAACTTGTTATTTTATTTATGAAAATATAAGTGAAATATCTGACTCCACAGCTAGATGCAACAATTTCTACCTTGCACACTATCAGCTGCAGAATGTATCATGTTACTATTAAACGTCATTCAACATCACAATCTTATCTGGAATAACAGTCAGTTGTTCCCAAGCTCTGGTTTATTGGTCGTCGTTTGTTATCAAGATAAGTTATCTTTTAGGGACCAATTAAATTTGAAAACAAAGGTAACATAATAAGGCGCCAAGGCATACGGCGGCTGAGGTGCGATGCGCGGTGAGGAGCGGATTGAAAGAGCAAGGGGGAGGGTAGCAAGGCATTATTGCGTAGGCGCTGCCTCTGTCGCTCAAAGGATTTAAAAGCTTATTTGTGAAGAAGCGGCTACTTATTATTTACACAATACGCCCTTTTATTATTTTAGTTATTTTAGAAGGATACTATGACTTAAGATAACTAATAGAGATTAGAGATTCAAGTCATTAGTATGTAGTATACGAATTAATGGTAATAATAACATTGTTGGCTAATAATGTATCTTTCTGTTATGTTTCATTACATTCCTATTCTTTGTATTGCAATAAAACAGATTAATTTAACGAACTATATTATGTTAAAGATCTTAAAATATTATTTTCCGATATCATTTTTAAAACCATATTTAAAAGTGACACAACTCAAAAAACATTACATAATAATGAAATATTATGTGTAAGTATTTCTTGAATTTCATACATCATAAAAAAACTGTACGATAGAATAGTAAATTTTATACATTATAATCGTAGCGCAATGTCTGTGTAAGAATCAAATAATTACAATAGAACATTTTGAAAGGCACTCACACACTTAAACACAGAAACCCACTCCACACTTTTTCGATATCCGCTCTGCGCTTCAATCTTCCCACTTTATTGGCCTTATTTCTTCCAGTGGTAGACACAAAGAAGTGTGTTTATAGCTAATGATACTTAGGTGTGTATTTTAACACAAAACCCAAACCTACAAAAGGTGCCCGTAAAAAATACGCTACACGATAATATAAGCATCCGACTGCCGACTGTGCTGAAACCAGCCGATCGTATCTGTTCGTGGACCTTATTGCAACGCAATAAACTTCTTTTTATTGCAGCTGAAAATACCCAAAAGTTGTACCCGAGCTACGCCGTCGAAGTCCTTCTTGGTGGCGCCTATTTTTTCTAAAGATTTTTTCGTCACATATTAAAACGAGTTGGCAGTAATAAAATGGCAACAGTAAGAAATTTAACAGCCACTTTCGGCGAGAATCTTTGACATTATAATGGCTGTGTACGTGGGAATATTCGTGCAGATTCCTTGATTAAAGTTTTAGATCTGTTTGTTCCATTTGGAAGGTAGATTGTACAAAAAACTATATTTCTCTTATTATGTTTCTTTCAATTTACATTTAAAATCATTAACAACACTTAAAAAATATTATTCATTTTATTATAGTAACTACTTCCTACCTAGTTAAAATAGATCTAATTAAAAAAACAACTGTACAAATTCCATATACCTTATGTAAATGTTATTTAATTTAGAAATGCCGCATCTTAATTTCTGTTTTACTATGACGGCATAGCTAACAATGAAATATCACTATATTTTTAAAGGCAAACTAACATAAAAAAACGTAGTTAATTATTATTGGGTTAAATTTTAATATTCCTTTTGTATTAAAAAAAAATTATCAGACAATAATTCCTCAGCTTGTATTATATGTTTAGTTTATGTAAAAATAATTTTTACTTCGTATTTTAGGAAGAACGTTTGTCATAACGCTATTAGCAGTTTTTATTCTTATAAAAAAATGTTAAATTTGTGTACAAGTTTCAAGTAACCACACGTATAGTATGTAATATGTATAGAACTCACGACCATAAAAATATGATACAATAGTTTTACTCGTACTTGTTGTTTGAATCAAGAAGAGGGAGCCTAAAGTTATTGCTTCGTGACGAATAATCAGTTCGCGTTTAAATGCACAAACGTTGTTTCATTATTTTAATTCTTGAAAGTTTTGTGCTCTACGGTTTATGTAAATTTGATGTTTCTCCGCTGTACATCTAAATTGTACCGCTGAACTCACTTACAGAGCATTGAGTTTTTTGTACAGATAAGGAAGATTCGGATTCATGATTAGATTTGTTTCATTCCAAAAATTTCATATAATATATCTCGACTGTTATCTACTTAATTAGACGTGACGTATATATATATATATAATTACATTAAACACAATTTGACTCAAGCACTTTTAATTTACTTTTAGCCTACCGTTTCTTATCTGTATTTATTTAAATTTTAACTTTTTAATTATACAAAAACGCACGGTTTGGTTGATAATATCATCGTTAACATAGTGCAGTTAAAAAAATAGTAGAACTAAATAAAGAATCTCGATAGTAAATCAATGGGACGATTCACATGAAAACTAAGGCAAAATATAGTACAATGAAATTAGGAAAACAAGTCAACTTTTGGCGTTGAAATATTTTTTCTTATCACGCGATAGACATGACGCTCAAAAATAATGACACTGGAAAATAGGGCCGTTATAAACAAAAACTGAAGTTATTACATTTTGCCTGCGGAACGAATGATTGTATACTTCAAAACTATAGTCAATTAGACTTTATCTTCATATCACAGATTTTATTACCGCCGTTAATAATTTATATCGGAGTTGTTAGAAAATCTGTTCACTTTATATCGTTCTATGAATTTGAAGAGAGTCTTGATAGCTCA
Organism: Parnassius orleans; assembly: GCA_029286625.1. Taxonomy (NCBI): domain Eukaryota; kingdom Metazoa; phylum Arthropoda; class Insecta; order Lepidoptera; family Papilionidae; genus Parnassius; species Parnassius orleans. The sequence goes on along the minus strand of JAGSMP010000065.1, from coordinate 5,354,963 downwards.
GGGGCTAAGCGCACGCCGTAAATTTTACAGTATGCGAGCAATCCGGGTTTGATCTCCGCCGGCACGAATGAAATTGTTAATTACAATTTTAAGCAGTTACCACATTTCCCATCATCCACCAATTCCATCATCCAATTTACCACATGCTCGGCGGTGAAGGAAATCATCCTGAGGTCACTTGCATGTGTGAGGAATAAAATGTTCCGAAGACGTATGAAGGCCGCCAACACGCACAGGGACAGCGAGATAAATAGATAGATAAAGATGGATAAAGCATTTATTTAGCGTGGCAATCTATCTGCTCGATATACCTATCAGAAATGAGAGAAATATACCCAACAGTAGGACATATATTTAACGCTGTAACTTTACGTTTGTGGAGTAACTAGCTACAAACTTTAAATTTTTTAACGGCTTGGAATAAAATGACCATTTGCATCAATAAAATTAATTTACAAAAAATTTGCTGTAGTTACGTAGTAGTAAGTACAAATTGATAATATTTTTACGCTTATTCATCGCGTCAAGTTTAATTAAAATAAGAAATCCTTATTTTTAAAAAGCAGTCTTATTAATGAACTTATTTTGTACAAGTATTTTACACAATGCAACCAAATAAAACCAAAAATATCTCCGAACAGTAAGGCCAAAAACAGATACAATAAATCAAACATTGAATTAGATACCCAAATTGTTTCTTAAAGGATGTTGACTATAGGTCACTATCTTTACTCTTATTTCCATTATTTCAAAGTGGTCACACAGTCCCACACGCGGGACTCGGGACATGATTTTATCTTAAATTGACTGAGTAAATCTTAAACCGCTGCTAAGTCGTTTGTCACTGGATACCTTTGTTAGAGGCAATCAGTAGTTCATACGAAAGGATGTTACTTGCATTCTAGTGCCAATATAAACGAGTTTGTCATCAAATTTTCTTACTGACTAAATTTTTAACTGACTATTTTCACATATATTGTGAAATTTATAGCGGGCACTTAGCCTCCAGTTACCATTACACAGTTACCCCGTAGCTCTTTAAAAAATTAGAGTTCAATATTGAAAGGACTACTAAGATCTGTAATAAATAACAATCATAGATTATCCGAGTAATGTTTAGCGGTAGAAAAAAATTTTCTTTAGCATGATAAGAAGGGATGATGTTAAGACTCTAGATAAACTTGGAAAATTAAACATTATTTAAATACAAAGGTTAATTCAAATAGTTATGCGGTTTCTGAGAAACCAATTACATAATACATATATAAGTACAAGAATTGATTTAAGTTTAGGATATAGTAAAATCTGTTTATGTATTTGTGTGGACATTTAATTAAAAATAATAAATTATCTAAAAATGAATAATCAATTATTTAAATCAAAATTGCATTAAGCCATTAATTAAGGACGTTATTAATAACAAAAGTTAATGTTCAAAAATTTTCTATGAAAATGTACAGTGCAGTACCTACACCTACATAGATAGTATCGGAATATAAGAGAAAATTCCCTTATCTTCCGATACTAAAATCCTTTGAAAAAATACCAAACTAACCTGCTCTGCATTAGCATACCATTTATTGATTTTAGTTTTGCTGTTTTCTAAAAAGTATTATTACGTGGTCAATCTCTCGTCGTTTGGTTTGCTCATTTTCTGGCAAGAATCTCCATCTGGGTCCATACCGTCCTACCTCCAAGCAATAGAATACAGCAATGCAGGCAGCATTGCTGTATTCTGGCCTCTCAGGTATAGAGTATAAAGTATAATTACAGACTGTGAGGCATCCTATCTTAGTCCTCAGAGGAGACTTCGCAACTGTAGCGTTCTTTGTTTAAAGTAGGCCATAGGTGTTCATGGACTGCACTAACCACTTACCATCAGGTGGACAGTAAATTTGTTTGTAACTTCAATTTTAAAAAACAAATTAGGTAATGTACTTCTTCGTGTGTTAATAAAAACTAATTATAATAAATCTTTCTCTCAACATCTTTTAGTAACTACATACTTGATTTTTGGGGATTCTCTTAGCATGGAGTTATTACTACTTAAATATATATTTAACTAGCTAATACCCGCGACTTCGTTCGCGTTGCTTGATATATAAACAGTTTTCGTATGTGCGAAGGAAAAATCATCAAAAAGATCGCAAGCAAAAATATACTTTGCTTACAAAATCGTTGTTTCTTAAAAGTTAATATTAAATGAAGATATCGCAATATTTTTTTTAGATAAGGGCCAAGTGTCTAAGAAATAAAACTTAGAAAACCTAATTAAATCTATCCAGTAGTTTCTCCGTGATGCGCGCACAACTGCAAACCTCTGTCATTTTATTTATATAGATTACATTTTAATTTTTAAACAAAATATTGTTATTTTTTATTTGACACAATTCTTGTTAAAGTAGGCTGGTTACGTTAAATCATATTTTTTAATTACTTTAACTTATTTTGTAACAACTTTAATCAGTAAGTGAATTCAATAGTATATTTGCTACAAGTGGCATAGAGAGAATAAATACTTGAGACTCGCTTCCAGTTAAACAAACTTTTAACAGGCAATGTTGTCGGTCCGTTCCATCTCGAAATTAGTTTTGAACTCTAAGAAGCGTTCAGTCAATACATTTACGCCGTCTACTCGAACGTTACCCAGAGGAGGTAAAGGGGTGACTTCCATAAATGAGATATGTTCGCGCATGTGACCAGCAAAAAGGTGGAAACGACGATGATCCTGATTAAAGTGAGCAATACAAACATAGCGTCGCCGCTCCATTAGTGAAAGAGTAGGTGTCACGACTCTCGAGTTCGCTCTGCCTTTATTATTTATTCCGACTTTAGACACCACACCGCCATCGCTGAGTACAAACAAATGAACGTTTATGCATTCAGAATAAATAGTCAAGCGAGAGTTTGTGACCGCGACACCTATTTGATTTGATGTTGATACTCGCAACTTACGTAGGGTTGATTTTCACTTTCATATAATTATTATAATATCTGCTTCCTCTTTTTTATCAGGCCGTAAAATTCCACAGCTGGACATGAGTCTCTACTGTGGTGGCGTAAATTAGCTTTAATCATCACGCCTTTGCAATTGACGATGGCAGTACCAAACGTCTCGCACCTTTGACGCTGCTTCTCGTCACCAGTATACGTATTTTACGTCTGGTGTGAACGAGATGGTTATATGGTCATCTATCGGAATCCACAGTATTTTTCTGGAATTTCATATAGTTGTATCATACGAGACCCATGGGACAAAATGAGGTGATGGATTCTCGACATTCGACATTGTGTATTGGCGGGTGGTTAAATATTACGTTGCGTAATTTTTTACATCATCTCATGATATTAAATCTATTTCTTCCTTCAGTATATATATTAACATAAAATATGACATAATATTATGAATACATGACAAGCATGTATGCGTAGGTATATGGATATGACGGAGGCGAGACAGGTATGTCAGGATCGTGCCAAATAAAAGTCCGTAGGCTCACCTCGTCCTAACAAAATATTTTAATCCCATAGTTATTAGTTTTCACCAGTGTCTATAAATCTACTGCTGGTATAGACCTATTCAAGCAGAATTGCAAAGGGCAAGCTTAGCATAAAGTTGATGCTTTCGTACTGGTGATGGTATTCCCTACTGTCAGATTATGGGATTAAAGTTAAGCATATCTAGCATTATTACTTGCGTATGTGAGCATTGAGAAAGCCTTTGATGCCGTCTAACTTAGGTGGGCGCTACATTCCCTTCAGCGGTACCAGTGTCGGTATATCGAAGTGTTGAAGTGTTTGTACAGTAGAGCTACGATGGCAATACAGTACAGAATCTGAGTAAGAAATGTCTCCAACTGCAACGAGTTGTAAATCAGGATGGCATTATATCTCTAACTTTACTGCTGCATTGGAAGATGTTTTCAAACAACTGGACTGGAAAGGATACGGTATTAAAATAAATAGTACTTGAAAGTTTTTGAAAAAGTAATTTAACATCGGCTATTATCTCATTTCTCGCTTAAAATATTTCAAAATAGTCATTACGGTTATCTCAAAGGTAAATGTACCACTGACGCAGGCATTTCACTTCTCAAACACATATTTGAAGCTTGCTCTAAGTGATTTTTGTGACCTATCAAAGGCTATTTGATTATGTAAGTCATTGTACACTTTTTAATAAGTTAAGGCATAAAGGCATAATGGTGGCTCAAAAAATTAGTTTTGTTTAGTAGTTAAAAATCAGTCTGACCTCAAGAAAAAAGGAAACTGAGTTTATTGGAGCACCTAATTATAGGTGTTTCCCAAGGATCAATAATGGGACCACGCTAAAAATTTGTTTGCTGATGAAAAACTCATTGGATGATGTAAAAGATATCTCAAGTATTACACTAGTAAACAACAAATAACTTGCTTCTATATATCAACTAAAATTGTCTTAAATTTTTTAAATTGCTTAATATGAATAGTAAGGCAAAGTACTACACATGTCAGTAAATCGTCGATGGAGCTTCCTTAAATACTTTTAACTTACGTTTATATATTTTATAATGTTAAATTGTAACCATTTGAAGAAAAATACTTGTGAGGTTGTAAGTTTCTTGACGCTTCCTCTAACTAGGTCTCCAACTGTAGGGGCTAATTGAAGCAATGTCGTAGCTTGCTTGACTTTTAAAAAGTACGTTGTGAAGGCAAATTTTGAATAAAACATTTTGAGTTTGACTTTGATTTACATTAACAACTTAGTTTATTTATATTAACTATTTAAAACTGAAGTTGAAATCGTTTTTTGCTGTTTATTAAAAGGTAAATTTTATTTAAATAAGGTGATGACGTGACGACATGGTAAGATATGCAGGAAGTCGACGGACGCAGGTGGCTCAGGACTGTGCTATGTGGCATTCTTTGGGGGAGAGGAAAAAAGTTCAACGGAACAATCACAGCTTCGAGGTGGCCATTTGACATCAGCATTTCGGCTGATTATTAGATTTTCGAAAACAGTGCGCAAAAGATCGATTGTTATGTTGGCTGTGTGGCACGTTGCACCATCCAGTTGATACCAAATGTCGTCTATGTCATCCTCTTCAATTTCGGAAAACAAAAAATCACTTAGCATGGCGCGGTAGCGATCGCCATTCACTGTAACGGCGTTTTCTTGCTCATTTTCGAAGAAAAATGACCCAATAATGCTCCAGACCAAAATCCACACCAGACAGTCACTGCTTGTGGACGCGTTGGTTTCTCCACGATACGTGTGGATTTTTTGAGCCCCAGATATGACAATTTTGCTTATTGACGTATCCTCCGAGGTGGAAATGAGCTTCATCTGAAAAGATGATTTTTCGGTAAAAATTCTCATTTTCGATCAAGCGGTCTTCGGCCCATTGAGCAAACCGAAAACGCATCGGATGATCATGCGGCTTCAGCTCTTGCACTAATTGAACTTTGTACGCATTCATACCGAGATTTTTATGCAAAATTATTCTCAAAGAAGAGCGTGAAATGTTCAATTCTTGAGAACGATGACGAGTTGATGTTGATGGTTGTTGGTTCACGCACACTCTGAGCAACAGCAGCGATGTTTTCGGTTGAGCGCACTGGACAAGTACGTACACGGGTTGTTTTATCCAACGACGATCCAGTTTCACGAACTCGCTTCACAAATTGATCCACAAACTGCGTTTTTGCACATCCTTTTTGTAAACTTTTTTTCGTAAATTTCTTACAGTTTGAGTAGAAGACTCACCACTTTGGAAATAAATTTTTAATATTTTCCAATTTTGTTAAAGCTAAAAGCGACCCATTTCATAAATGTCATACATAAAACTAACTTTCTGTAATATCGGAAAATAACCTATAGTTCCAATTCCAAACGTTAGATGGTCCACCATTTATAAAACTATTTAATAAAGAGACCCTATTAGATAACTGGTAGTGGGGCATCCATCTTACTCCTCAAGGTTGACAACGCATGTTATTCCACAGTACCCACATGTGTATGCAGATAAGAATAATTTAAATCGGTTCTGTAGAAATCGGTGAACACACATAAAAAATGCCTCAAACATAGAACCTTTTCCTTTTTGAACTCGGTTAAAATATACATATCACTAATTTATATACATTATCATTTAGACTAAAGTGAATTATCACACAAAATGGAATTATAGTATAGGTATATAAAGTCCTCAAGACTAATGAAAAATTTACTTATGAAAGTTTGCTTGAGCCGCAACCCTACGTAATTTACTTATTGGTTTTTTATTTTGCAACTATTCGACTCCGCTTTTCAGTTATGAGGCAAAATATGCAAGAAAATGCAAGCAGAAACAGAAACAGAAACTTTTTTTATTCAATATAGATTATAAATAATACTTATTGAAAGTCACTCTTTTATTAAATTACCACTGGTTCGAAAAAAAAAACCTCTGTCCTGGGAAGAACCAGCAAGAAACCCAGCGGGAATTTTTTTAAATAACAGCTTACAATCATGTATGTTACACAATTAACCACACAAAGCAAATTAGAAATATGTAGCTTTGTAGCGATCACCTCATTCCCAGGGGTTGTTATCATCCATAAATGCCTTAATATTATAATAACCCTTTTTATACAAACTTTGTTTAATAAAGTTTTTGAACTTTGTCACTCGTACGTCACATCACACATACGTCTGCTTAAACTAAACTTGACGCTTAATAAACTTTTTTACTTACATAAATGAAAGCCCTTTGTTACTAAATTATTATCTTCTAATTAATTATATAATATTTAAGAGACCGTTCGTATATTTCTAAAATGATATAAAATATGTCGACAGTCCTTTGAACGAATTTAGAAACAATTACGTACTTAATGAAAAATTGGAATAACTAGTCCACGGGTTTTAATTAAATAAACACAGTTATCTAAGAAAAATAACTTTGAGATATTAGACCTTCCCGTAGTTGCCTCTCTCTCGACTCATAGGACAAAATATGATGATGTATGCGATACAGAGTAGCATCAAAGGTGCAAAACATCTGGTAATGGCAAATTCTCTATTTATCCTATACCATAACCGTCATAGCCTAACAAAAGCCCCTGCTGAAGATAGGCCTCCCCCATAGATCGTTTCATAGGGAAGATATTTGCCATAGTTGGCATGTTTTGCTGGCGGGTTGCATATCGTAGTTTTTTTTAAATTTTTTAGTTGTTATTAGAAAGATGCTGCTTCCCATCTCCTGGTTTGTTCCCTTCTGTCGCCTCTTACGATACCCACGGAACGATATGGGGTAGTGAATATTCTTACACCGCCACTATACATCATCATATAGTTTTCATCACCTCAACCAAATTTTGGGCTTCATGACACCTATGACTAATTTTTAGATAGATTATGGATCTCCATTATGGATCTATCTACTTAAAAATGATAATGAATAAAGGAAAAACATATTTTAAAATTTATAACAAGACTCCATGTTATATTGCTGAATAACAAAGCAGAAACTACCCTTGCATAAATGGCAAAGCATATGAAAAAAAATCTTTTGAAGAAAGGGTAAATTATATATTATCAGCAGATTATTTTAAATTTATAATGCTTGGGTTTTGAGTTATCGTGCAACTTATTAGATTTCATTTGTTCATTTATACATTTTCTACTCGTGCGTTTCGTTTCAATTCTTTTCACAACTTTTCCTTCAGTAGAGACTTTTCGAGGCGATGCGATGGCGCAAGCCCTTATACTTTCAAACACTGCTTTGTAAAGATAATTTAAAACAGTTAAAAACACACCCAGACCAGAAATCTAATAGTATATATTTTAAAGGAAAATTTTTCTAAAGTAATTTTAAAAAACAGTTAAACAGTTTTACAAACAAAAACAATGAAGTAGTCGCGCACTAAGTAGCACTGTAGAGCATCGTAATATTTATTCCAGGTGACGTACTGAGAATTATGTGTAACTAAGTATTCTATCCACTTAAAAAGTATTAAGTTCTGAAAAGTTATGGGTAATAGATTATTTTCGTAGTAGTTCACGTAACGTTGACTAAAAGTGCTTAGAACGCCGTTTTAAAAGTTTTTTTTTTGTTGTCGTCATTTAAAGATGTGAGGATTAGAGTGGAAACTAAAACGATATTAAACAAAAATAAGAAAGAGGATAATGAAAATTTTCCCTTTTGACAATGCCGCGCCGTGAAACAATGCCGCCTAAACTGTTTAATTTACATCCGAAACAGTTGAAGAAAAAGGTCAAAGTAGTGACATGCGCGGAGACACCAAAAGCCTAGAGTGGAGCGAGGGACCGCGCGCCGACGCAAAAACGACGAATCATTAGGAGGCGCCACACGAGATCCCATTTAAAAGTATGAGAATATTTTCACAAAAAGCCTCACATTCAATTCCCGGCACATTCATTTTATGAGAACAATGAGTGATTTTTGTATTTCTCTTTAATTCTATGTCGATTTTATCCGACGCAGCGTGGAGGCGAGCCTCTGTGGTTGTCGCTTCGTTCCGTCTTCGACTTTTTGCTATTGGAGAAGCGCGGGCGTTAGCAAAGTGCAGTGGTTTTATTCCAGCGGAGGCGCTGCTCCCTCCCCCGCTAGATCTCGCCCGTCTTGTCGCCGGCGCCTCGTTTTACGCTCGCACCTTCACGCAAACTGGCCCGGCAACCTTGATGCATCCGTTGTCAGCAATAACGAGCCTCGCACGCTTCTAGTATTAGGTTCAAAACCTAAATAAACGACCCACTCAAACGCTTAGTTAAAATTGATACGAAAACGCACCTTACCTCGCTATCAAACGTTCGTCATAGTTGGTTAGGAGCAACGTAAGCAACGTCTTAGAGAGCTTTCGTCATAAATATATTCATTGAGAAAATAATAGTATGGCTTACAGAAGCAGCGGGAGTAATAGGTCGCAATCGAGAGACCCGTTTTTTGTCGTTTATTTCTAACAGATCTATGACGGGTATTCAACATGTCGATGTGTCGGTATTATGGTGCGGAGACAATGGACATCAAGACTTGTTTATTAAGTCGATGGAGTTGTTTTGAAGTAGACTGCGTGCAGCAGCGGAGGCGGCGTCGGATTGGAGGGAGCCAATAGTAGCACCGGACACGGTGGGAGGATCGAGTAATCATACATTAAGAGCCCGTGAGATGTTGTGAAGATTCCACTCGATGCTGCCACACGATTCATTTTAAATATAACTTGTCTCTTTATTTTTAACTCGTATTAAAACTGTAAGCAGAGCTAACTTGGCAGTCAACGGAATCCGTGTTAAAATCGATAGATTAATATTTGCGTTTTATGTAGGTGTCTTATGACATTCTTATAAAATACATATCCCATTATAGTGCCATTCATTATAAGCTAATTTAAACTCTCAAATATGCTTATATTTTAATTTTAAATGTGGTAAGTATCATAACATAGGTATAGTTTAATATAATTCCAAGACCTAGGCCCCTTATTAATAAACGTTGCTCAGCTCAAGTAAAAGCACAAAAGCACTTAGGAACAATCTTGAGGTTATGTTCTTATTAATAAACTTACCTCAAGTCGCGACTTCGGTTTACGTTATCATGAGTGATGCGCTGTTTAATAAACGATACTCGACTCTCAAGCACATAATAGGTTAATATCTGAGTGTAGTCGGTCCGTGACTTGATATCGATTTGGAAATATTTTGAGCGAAATTAATTATTACGATGAAATGGAGTACTATTACGTTATTTTCGGACTTTACGAAATCGTTTACTAAAAATTTATAAAATAAATGCCTCGAATCCTTTTGAGTTACCATCATTTTGAGACACGCCATCGGTCGACCTTATAACGTGAAATGTAATGAATTATATTCTAAACTTCTGCGAATGTTACGTAATTGTTCACGAGATCAAGCTCTCAAGCCACAGAACGCTATCCTTAAGTACATCGTCTTGAGGAACTGATCTTGGTAACTGAGACACTGTTTTTATGTGCTATTAATTAGCAACGATCTTAGAATGCTGATATCGTAATGAGTGCGTATCAAATGATTACCTACTTGAGTTCGCCGTTGAGGAATGTTTTTTTTAATACGGGCCCTAGTGTCCTACTTTAACGTTCCACTTTGTCAAGTAATATCTGATATTAGATATGCTGCAATTCTTCTACATAAATTGCAATCTTTAGTTTATAACTTTATAAGTTTATATAAGAGACATATTTTATATCCGCAATAGGTTTTGAAAGCCAGAACCTGTTTACCCAGGTGATGTTTTGAGCAATTCAATTTAGCGAAGTAAAGTAACTAGAATAAAACCAAGGCGAGTAAATATCATAACATTATTATTAATAAATATTAATTATAAGTAAGAGGCCGAAAGGCAACCGAAGCACTGACAACAACTGGTCAAAGGAGTGAAGTGTAGTTGTCGTTAGCTAGCGTGACTAACTGGTAAGACATAATATGATGCATATTATGCAAGAAGTCGATGTATGCTTGTATGCAGTTGGCTCAAGGAAGTGTTATGTAGTAGCCCTTTCGAGAGGCCTATGTTCATCAATGAACTTGTGCGAGGCTTTAATGATAATCTAATTTTAATAAAATGGTTTTTAGTGTACATACATAATATACACTCACGCCCGTCATCCAGATAGATAGGCAGACTACGGACTTCCATTTGGCACGATCCTGACACATCTTTCTCGCTTCCTTTACGTCCATATACTTACGCATATATGCCCGTCAGTTAAGGGTACCCTTAATCTGGCCCATTTTCCATATATCGCCAATTTGGTCGATAAACTTTCGCCTAGGGCGTCCCTTCCCGACTCTTCTGTTCACTTCTGCAGCATAGGTTTGCTTTATCATTCTTTGCTCGTTCATTATTTCTACATAACCAAACCACCTAAGCATTTCTTTCTTAATCCTTGTCACAACATCATCTTGCAAACTACACTTTTCTCTTATCACACAATTTCTCACCCTGTCATTCAGATTCAGCCCTAAGATACTCCTCATTGAGCGCATTTTTACAGCATTTATTCTACTCAGTGCTTCTTCTATCACACCCAACTTTCACTACCATACATTAAAGTATTTTGAATTGTGAATTTTCATACGTGCCTTTTTTGACACATTCAGACTTTTCAGAATAGAGTGTAGAGCCCCATTTACTCTATTTCCTGCGTTCACTCGTCGTTCTATATCCTTATCATATCTACCATCCCTGCTAAATACACTTCCAAATACACACACTCATCAACTTGCTCAACCAACTCCCCTTCTATTCTTATTTCACATATCGTTTCAGATTTTAAAAACCATCACCTTCGTCTTACTTGCGTTCACTTTCAACGTAACGTTTTTAAAGTAAAGCTTATTTTTTTTGTACGGAAGTTACGTTCAGTAAAATCTTTAATCTGTTTACCTAGTTTCCGCATTTATAATGGCAGCGGCTGACTATTGTATTTTATGAGTAAAACATCTGTTATTTTTCAAATAGTAGCCAAATTTTAAACTTAAGCTCAAATATATAATTAATCATATACTGTTATGCAGTTTTTGAAAATACGAGTAAATAAGGCTTCTACTTTTATTTGAAATTGTCCCAAATTGAATGTGATTTATGGGCATCAGAGTTTTTGCCTACCGATCGATTAAAATAATGCATTACCACGCATTTTGAATGTAAAAGATAAAAAGGACAGAATGTTTAAGATTTTTTTAAATTATTTTTTCTTTTCTTTCATCATTAATGTAGGGTTTCAGTGATATCAAACAATTAATAAAATTCCAAATAAAGAAGGAAGTTATACATTTATTTTGTTAGTCCTGAAAATTACTTATTGTTCGCCAGGTTAAGTTAGGTGTGATCTATAGACGTCTACATTTTTCCTCGATTAAGAATCCAAATGCAGATGCGTTGTCACTCCTGAGGACTAAGATGGAATGCCTCATTTCCAGTAAAAAGGGTTCTCTACACTCACCATACCAGCGTTAAACTGCTATTTTCGGTAGGACTAAGTTAGGTTACGATATAAGATATACGTAAGAGACCACCAGAGCGGCGGGAGTGAACCAGCGTTCGAGGGGGTTAAGCGGTAGGAACTACTTAATGCATTCGAAACGTGACATACTCGTCTCTGTGAGGAGAGTTTTGCGCGCAAACGCGTTTTGGAAGCAATCTTGCCGCACATCAAAGCCTGGATGCACATACGGGCAGGAAGACTCACCTACAGACTTACACAGATAATTACCGGGCACGGGTGCTTCGATGATTATTTGTGTAAGGTCGGACGCGAAGCGACGGCGAACTGTTTCCACTGCGGTGGGCGCGACCAGAACTCTGCGTCGCATATGCTCGCGGTATGTCCAGCGTGGAACTGGGAGCAGACGATCCTGGCTGCTCAGCTGCGTCGGTAGGAGAAGAGGACAATCCTGTCACTGCAGTCCACAAACGTATATTTAAATATTTTTATTTTTTTAAATTCCTTGTAAAATCTCATAGCCTTGCACCTAATTTTTATACTTTTGAAGCGAAACTAACGCACGTTTCGAATGAGCAACTTACTCAGAAAAAGTAAAAAGTCATGATGAAAGTACGAATGGAAAATAAAAGCGCAATATGTGTGAGCAAGACAGGGTACTAGTGAAGGGTAGAGTACCTAGAAGCATGCCACATAACAATTATTTCATCCAGCAGCGTTAAACTCAGTGGAAAGGCGTGTTAAAAGGCTTATTGGTGACCCCGATTTAGTTCAAACCAATCATGCCATAATCCAGCTCACGCACAAAGTAGTATGGCGCATAATTTACCTACAAGATTCATAATGATTTCTTATATTTACGCGAACACTACACATTTAATGAAACTGATTTTAAGGATTTTATCGCGTTTAATTTAAACTTTTTAATTTCCGATGTTTCAGGTGCTTTACATCATCCATGGTCACAGTGGGGATGCATCTACAAGATTCAATTCCTCCATCCCCTTTATACTATGGAAGAACTAAGTGGTCCAGTAGGCACCGCTTTATTGTTGATGTTCTTCACTTTCGACTCAAACGGCTTGCTTGATCTTTTGAAACGCTTACAGCTACTACTCTACACTCACCATACGACTACAATCTGGTTATCATTAAAGTAAGACTAAAAAGGCTTTTGTTACGTTAAGACAGTGGCATTTTTTAATAGTATAAGGGTGACAAATTAGCATACAGTCCACCTGATGCTAAATGGATGCTGTGGTCTATAGACATCTACATTTATCATCGATTAAGAATCAAAACCAAAACTTAGTAACAGATGGGATTGTAATCAAGCACTTGCTTATAATAAGTAAAAAAATACTGAAAAGTAAAAACTGACTTCCATTAAGTTATAGTAAAAATTAAAGGTACAGCCTATTTCGCTATGGCTAAGTCTAAGAACCATACAATTCATAACGAAAATCGCAAAGCTCATCGAAATGGTATCAAAAAACTCAAGAAGTTCAGGCATGAATCTACCCTTGGGATGGATACCAAATTCTTGAGAAAGCAACGGTTTTGCAAAACGTGCTAAACGTGGTAGAGCCACGCTGCAGCTATATTACGATTGTAGCACGAATGGGTCGGCCCAACCGGGGAAGAAACAAACTCTCACAGAATGCCAGCGTAAAATAGCAGCTTAACGCTGCTGTGTTTCGTATGGTGAGTGTAGAGAACCGGAGACCCTTTTTACTGGAAATGTGGCATTCCATCTTAGTCCATACGGGTGACAACGCATCTGCATTTTGATTCTTAATCGAGGAAAAATGTAGATGTCTATAGATAACAGCATCCACTTACCATCAGGTGTAGTGTGTGCTCGTTTGTTACCTTTATTCTATAAAAAAATAGGGACAGTCATAAGGACTGCCGACAGAAGTGAAAATTCAATGATATAATATGCGTATGCAGACTAGCGACGCGTAGTAGCGCTTGCGCGCAGTTTGTCACGAATGTCAAGGTCATCGGTGACGCGAACCTATGAATTTTTCTCTACGCGGCTAAAGAAGTTTTCAATTTAAAAAATGGGCACCTGAAACCTGCCAAACAGCTTGAACGTGCTGCTGTGGAAAAAGCAGTTCGAGAAGCTAAGGTTAATAAATGAACCATTAGATTATAAGGACAACTAGCTGCCTCTCGCGACTTCGCCTGCGTGGAATTTACTACGATTTCATAGGTTTAAATTTTTTTTTGCGCGGAACCCTAATTCTTTTTCTTAAATAAAACTTACTCCTTATAACATCAGCTATATGCCAGTGAAAGTCCCGTCAAAATCGGTCCAGCCGTTTTGGAGATTAGCCGGAACAAACAGACAGACAGCCACAAAAATTTTAAACATTGTTTTTTGTTATTAGTACTTTATACTTTCATATGCGTTTCGTAAAAAGCTGTTATTTTAATATTACAAACAGACACTTTTTTAACATGGAAAAGTAGTTATTGTGACATAACTGTAATAGTTAGACATACGGTAGCGCGGACTTTTTTGTAGATATTGATGTCCTCTATAAAACTGTGGCACATCACTTTGCTCTATTGTCAATAGATTCCGCAGCGTACGCGATATAAGGATTTTTTTTTGGTATTTTTTTTACACCTTGGGTTACATTAACGAAGTTTTCATACGGATCCCTAACTTTTTGAAAATATTATATCGCCTATGTTCATCAAGGATAATGTAGGATTCTAATAGTGAAAGAATTTTTCAAATCGGTTCAGTAGTTTCGGAGCCTATTCAATTCAAACAAATAAACAAATCTTATTGATGATTTAGGGCAAGATAATGTACACTGCGCTGCGCCAATGAGTGTTGGCTTCACATGTTTTGGAAATGTGCTTGTATTTCCGCCGCCAAGCAAAGGACAAACAACACTTAAAACTACAATTAGCAATTTCATTGGTGCCGGCCGAAATTGAACTAGCTCTTAGCCCCTGAGCTACCACGGTTCAATTTCGAAAAAGTAAAAACAATAAAGTCCACATCATAGCTTCAAACTTCACTACTGTCGAATGTCCTATGACTACTCACTTTTGTTCTTTGCAGAATGCAATACAAGCTTTAAAAAAAAAACGATTTCAAGCAGAGCTAACTAGCTTTACCTTTTTGCTTGGAAGGATGTAATAAAGTGCAGCCAAATAAATTGCTAACAAGTGTACTATATCACAGAGAGGCGTATTTATCTGACCGAATACAAACGGAATGTTGTATGAGTTATAACGGGGCCCGTTTGCGGTAAAAATTGTCATGTGATATCGGCAACGCATAAATAAATGTTGTCGGGTAGCGCTCAGGTACATTGTCGATGGCTGATTAGCCGGCTTCGCGTGACAAACCTCTATTTGTTCGATCATTGTCTTACCTTACATCCTCGCACTATCGAAATAAACAAGAACACACACAAACATCCGAACAAATTTTTCGCGTTAACATCTGTAGTGACCTTAATTTTTTCGTGTTCGATAACTTCATTTATAAACTAGTAAAACTAATCCTACTCATCGGTATAGATAAATTTTGTATTATTATTGAACAAGTGACTTAAGAGTAAATATTAAACAGTTACTTAATATTAAATGATTGAAAACAAAAAGTAACCCACTTCCAGTTCCAGTTAAAAAATACAATGTTAAATTCTAATAATGGAATTTGAAACTGTAATTTTTTTGTAAATATTATTGAAAGTATATGCACTTCAGTTTTAATTGTTGATTTTGATATGACGCTGTTAGTTGCTGGCCACAGCATCTAAATGTATGTAAAATAAAAAGCAACATTGTTTTACGTTGCTAATCTTGATATGGCTGAACATTTCCTATGCTGTAAATACTGGCTACATCATATAACTGAATGGCATTTCAACATATGAAAGTGAATATTGTTACGTTGTTAATTTTGATATAGCCGAAAAATTCATATGCTCTAGGTACTGGCTACATCATATAACTGAATGGCATTTCAACACATGAAAGTGAATATTGTTACGTTGTTAATTTTGATATAGCCGAAAAATTCATATGCTGTAGGTACTGGCTACATCATATAACTGAATGGCATTTCAACATATGAAAGTGAATATTGTCACGTTGTTAATTTAGATATAGCCGAAAAATTAATATGCTGTAGGTACTGGCTACATCATAATTATAACTGAATGGCATTTCAACATATGAAAGTGAATATTGTCACGTTGTTAATTTTGATATAGCCGAAAAATTCATATGCTGTAGGTACTGGCTACATCATATAACTGAATGGCATTTCAACATATGAAAGTGAATATTGTCACGTTGTTAATTTTGATATAGCCGAAAAATTAATATGCTGTAGGTACTGGCTACATCATAATTATAACTGAATGGCATTTCAACATATGAAAGTGAATATTGTCACGTTGTTTATTTTGATATAGCCGAAAAATTCATATGCTGTAGGTACTGGCTACATCACATAACTGAATGGCATTTCAACATATGAAAGTGAATATTGTTACTTTGTTAATTTTGATATAGTCGAAAAATTCATATGCTGTATGTACTGGCTACATCATATAACTGAATGGCATTTCAACATATGAAAGTGAATATAGTCACGTTGTTAATTTTATATAGCCGAAAATTAATATGCTGTAGGTACTGGCTACATCATAATTATAACTGAATGGCATTTCAACATATGAAAGTGAATATTGTCACGTTGTTTATTTTGATATAGCCGAAAAATTCATATGCTGTAGGTACTGGCTACATCACATAACTGAATGGCATTTCAACATATGAAAGTGAATATTGTTACTTTGTTAATTTTGATATAGCCGAAAAATTCATATGCTGTATGTACTGGCTACATCATATAACTGAATGGAATTTCACCATATACAAGGCAATAAATACTAATATGGTGAAATCCCATTAAATTCGATGCTGTAGCCAGTAAATTACAGCGTATGATTGTTTGGTCATATCAAAATTAACAACTGAACAGTTTTGCCTTTCACATGAGGAAACTTCACTACTCAAGATGTCTTAGACTAGACACATAACCCAGGGTGGACTAGACATATAAAACGCGAGATGCCCTAGAAGTAAACTGATTTTGTACAAGAAATAATAGAAGGGAATTTCACCCCTACTTAAAACGTATGAATTGTTCGGCCATATCAAAATTAACAACATATCGATATGGTGAAATTCTACTACTTAGAAATGTCTTAGACTACAAACTCAACTCAACTTATAAGCTGTCTAGTACAGCTTAAATGCAGGACAACATAAAAATAAATAAGTAGATGGACAAGTTGTCATCGTATTAGTCCACAGTTAGAAACGGCCCTTCTCAAGTGCGGTACAATTGAAAGAAGGTCCAACGTGTGAAACAGTTTTTATTTGTCTAAGTACAAAATATTAGATCGGTCTGGGTACTAAAGATTTTGTATTAGGTTATTTATTTCACTATAATATTGATATGGCCTCTCCTTTATTTGGTAAAAATGGGATGAATTTTATATTATTCATCCCATTTAACATTGTCATGATTCTCTCCCGCTGTGGAGAAAATTTGCCTTAATCGTCGCAGCTGGCAGGCGTATAGACGATCTTAGTACCAGGCGTCTTGCACCTTTGACACTGCTCCCGTCACCGATAAAGGGGTGGTCATATCGCCATCGGCGGAAGTCATAAGATCTTTTGACTTATCCCATTTCCTACAACACTAAAGGTAACTATGGCACTGGGGAGGATCCCTATGAGGAAATCTATGAGAGAGGCCTATATTCAGCTGTTACGGTAACGAATTTATTGGAACGAAGTTTTGGAACGATGTTCCTTATCGGACAGTACGATAAGGAACGATGTTCCTTATCGGACAGTACGAATTTGGCGAATGGGGGCTAGGCGAGAAAAAGTGTAAGATTTTTCCGTCAAGAAGAGTAAAAAATTATAAAAAAGCATAGCAATAACGTGTTTTCATATTTCTAAATGTATTTAATTTCTCAATAGGCAAAATATTATAACGTTGTTCTTAAATTAATAACAATAAATAAAAAATATACAGATTTATTCGCTGTTAGCGAGTGACGAACACAATGTCGCAACAAACAAATAAGCTTAGCGGCATTTTACATTTAAATTAAACTGTACTGTATTTTATTTAATAAAAGAAAACTAATTTACCGCGCTTTATTTTATCCTAAGCTCTGTTTACAACGCCAAGCCAATAGGATAAGCAGTCGTAGAAGTTCCTTATTTCTTTTAATTAAACGCAGCTGCGGTTTCATGACTAAACTTGAACGCTTAAACCTGATAATTTAATGTGATTCCATGTAGGCAACATCGCAGTAACAATAATTAGGAATTGCGTGCGTAATTATCTTGATGGAGCGGTTTAAGGTATTGAACGACAAAGGCTCGTCCTATCTTTGAGAGGTTCCGCATAAGTTCGAACTTAATGAGGCAGGACAGAGCTCAGGCGTCGATGTAACAATGTCTAATTTATTTTATATTCGGTTTTTATTTAATTTATTCAGCGTGAGAGAAGTGGGCAGGTTTCCGATTCTTGTTACGATACGATAATCTCAGCTTACAGGATGTTTGTGGCGATTTAATTGGCACTCGAGATGCTCCGACGTTTTTGAGCCTGCCTTTTATTAGTGGTCACAGAAGAGCATACATACATTATTGTCCCTGTAGAGTGTCGTGCTATAGTTTTTGCAGAGATCAAGCGATTAGAGAAATTGTTCCGTTTTCTATGCAGTCATTTATCGGCAAATGGTAGAAATTCTCTCATTAGATCTCTCATTCGATAGTTCTAGTTCATATCAAATTAGTTTCAGACCTGTCAATCGACAATTCGTTACTATAGGTAATAAAACAGATTAGCTCTGGTAATGATTACTTGATTACTTTAAGCTTTACTATATAGAGCAAGCAGAAGGAATTTGTAATGTAGCGCTATTAGAATAGAACGGAATGTTATTTCAAATTGAATATTTTTATTCCTTCGATGTTTGCCTCCTATAAATTCTACTTTGGATTCAAAAACAAATTATAAAGAATACTTACAATTAGCTATTTTTTATAATTGAAATAACTCGTATGTACTCTGTACTGGTAAGGTCGAGCAAAAATTTGCGGGTTAAATACAGAGATTTCGCATTATCCCGTTTTTCAATACCGTTGAACAAGTTAGGATATAGAAGAAATACTGTTTCCATTTATTTATGTTTTTATGCCTATATAAATAAAAAAGCCATTTATTCCGCATTAGTTTTTTTTTATTTCTTTATATGAGGGGGCAAACGAGCATACGGTTCACCTGATGGTAAGTGACTACCGCCGGCCATGAACAACTGCAATACCAGGGGAGTTGCAGATGCATTGCCGGCCTTTTAAAAAAGAGTAGGCCCTTTTCTTGAAGGTCCCTAAGTCGTAGCGGTCTGGAAAAATCACTGGTCGTATAGTCGATTCCACAAGGAAGTTGTGCGAGGAAGAAAACTTCTTGTAATACGCACAGTGGTAGACCGCCAATCATCCAGATAGTATGGATGGTATCACGAGTTTAGTCGCGATGTGCAATGGTGAAATTGAGCGCTTGGAATCATTCCGAACAATTCCTCTCAGCGTTCCTCGTTATGAAAGTTATGAAAGGCAACATTTTATTCCTAATTAATTACGTCTAAATACATTGCTTTAAATATTTCTTACTGGCCGAATTAAAAAGACGAGGTTCTCAATTCGACTGCATGTCACGCGAAATTTTCGTCAATTAGAACTGATTTTAATGATTTTTACTTTTATAAATATTGAACATGTATTTCAGGGGAGGAGCCATATAAATTTAGACACAAATTCCATGCCTAAAGGTAGCAAAATACGGGATTTTTTTAATGTTATTATTTCGACGACATTTTAGTTGTCACCTTGAGCTTGTGATATTCCTTAGAACGCTCAAAAGTTTTCAAGAAACTAAAAATACTTACATAATTAACGATATGGAGACCGGTGAGGTTTGTGCGTTAAGTGCAACTTAAATGAATCGTTACAGTTATGTATTTTCTGTTCGTTTTATTACATATTCTGTTTCTGCTGTTGTTTGTTTGTTTTACATATTTATACCAGTATTAAATTTAGAGAACATGACCTACGATCAGCTAGTCAGTTTGATCGAGAGCATAAATGACGTCCAAGCCGATAATTCAGATATTGGAGGAGACTCAGGTCCTGAGGATGGTTTACCTTTGAACGTTATGACATTAGCGGCTGTAGGACTGAATATGCTGTTACAGGTTCCTAAAACTAAGACTGTTAGTTACCAAGATTGTAGATTTGAGAGATACTTATTCCTAAGGCTAATAGATATATAAGACTTTTCATTCCTGAAAATTATGATTCCCAAGACTAGAGTCCTAAGGCTGTTGATTTCCTTAGGTTGTTGGTAAGAAATATAAATTATAATAATAGATATTCTATGAAAAGTTACTTACAAATAGTTGCAGTTTTTCATAGAAGATCTTTAGAAGAGTTTTTTATTCTATATGATTTAGAAGATTTTTTTGTTAGTTTTATGACATAAAGGAGTCATTTTTGTAATAATAGTACACTTAGTCACTTTGATTAATAATTTAAGATTTTTTAAGATAAAAAATACCAAAAATATTGTTATTTCAAATGAAAATCATTTAATTATGATTTGGTTTTATTTACAATATTTTTCCCTAAACGGACACAGTTTCAAACAAAACCACCAATTTTTTCCCTAAGTGGTCTTGGTTTCATATCAAACACCCCCTACAGTCAAACCCTAATAAATCAGCTAGAGAATATCACACTAATTCCAGTGCCTATGCACCACTTAACCTATCCCGATACCAAAAATTTAAATTCAACAAAATAAAATAAACCAATGAAATTTTAAGAAAATATCAAATTCGTGGTCTAATGACTGAAGTATAAGAACTCAATTAAAAAGAACATTAACTTTACACAATAAAAACACATTATTTCAACACATCTTCTAAAAGATTAAGTTCATTTCTATTCTGTTAAATGGATTTTTTTTAGGGTTATTAGCAAGTATATTTCGAATTATGTCAATCAATTCTCACCTACTGTATAACCTCATGGGGAGGAGCAGTTAAAACTACACTGCTACTACTGGAACGCGCTTAAAGAGCTGTATTAAAAGTCGCAACATTCCGCCCTATCCTATTCCTGTCCCATCTCTTATATAAATCCTATAATGTCCTCTCAGTGCGCCAGTTATTCGTTATGAGTACGTTACTAAAACAGCACTTAATATTGCCCTACAGAAGAGAGGTCACTGATAAAAGACGCAAAGATAAAGTAATTGAAACTAACAATAGAATAAGGCATTCTTTCATGCATAGATTTTTGAAGTTATACTTCTTTTGGGGCGTTTGGGAAAAATTATAAGAGTGATTTTTTTACGATGCGCGCGCACACCGACACCTAAAAACGACACCATAAAGTTGTTACGATGCGCGCAAACACTGACACCTAAAAGCGACAACTTCAGTGGGTAATTGTCTCTCAAGATTTTTTGTTTTGTTACGCTAAAGAAGTATAACTTCCTACGTGCGTACATAAGTACACACACACTTTTTGTTTACATTCCTTGGCCCTTTTCTGTATAATCAAGTCAATGCAATTTTGTACATGCAATGTTTTACGTGGTAGAGCCATGATGCAGCTATATTAGTGGTATAGTTGTAGTATGAATGGGTCGGCTCGACCGGGGAAGGACCCCGCTCTCACAGAATACCAGCGTAAAATAGCAGCGTAACGCTGCTGTGTTTCGTATGGTGAGTGTGGAGAACCGAAGAACCTTTTTACTGGAAACCAGGCATTCCATCTTAGTCCTCACGGGTGACGTAGATGTCTATGAACCACAACAACCACTTACCATCAGGTGGACTGTATGCTCGTTTGTCACCCTTATGCTATAAAAAAAACATTTATCAATTAAAAATGGCCGATTGTAAAAATGTAATTTGAACATGGTTACAAAATTTGTCATACAATGATACTGAAAAGTTGCTGATTGTTTTAAGTTAATTAATATCATTAGTAAATTAATGATAACATTTTTTACCGAAATTAACCCTAATTAGTTGGCATGTTATTCATATTATATATGAAACAGAAAATATTTTTTAATAGCCCCTATAGAGAGCAGCCCTTGTTACCCTTTTTGATCTGAAACCTAATGTTCGTCCCGCTAGAGCAGTGATAAATTACTTAAATTTAACAGAACAAATTAGAGGAAACATAAAAAATATTTATTTCATTTAAGAAACCTTGAGGGGTATCAGTAAGTACAATCAGCAGATGGATAAAAGACATTTTAAAAGAAAGTGGTATAGATGTAAACATTTTTTCCGCTCGTAGCACCAGGCGTGCTTCTACTTCAGCAGCATTCCATAAGGGTGTATCAAAGAGGTGCAACTAGAGGATGCGTTCAGAAATTTTTAAGTTACTTTTAACTTATGTGACGCCATCGAGCATAAGAAGCGATACTGACATATAGTATTATTTCCATCGTCTTTGGAGTGACAACAAGGTATAATCTCAATCGAACTTCGCTTACAGGTAAGCTTGTTTGATTGTTCAATTATTATTATTATTTCTTAAATACCAATTGAAGACGAATATTATGTACTATCATTTTACCCGCAGCTTCGCTCGCGTGAACTTGAATTTAGAAACATCATTAAATGCTATTCCGTGCAAATTTAGCAAAATTCGATTACTTTTAGAGTCACTTCGGTTCCTGTGTCTCTATGTCTGTCAAAGATTTTTTTTGAATTCTAAAAGACTATTAGACGTAGATGATTTGTATTTGGCACAGATATAATAGCTACAGGAACACGTGCATATATGTATATGTCTAGAAACACCTACTATTTTTTATATCGGGCGTGTCTTCCGATGTATCCACAAGAAAGGTAAATTGTCTTGGAATCAAAATGTATTATTATTATTTACATTTTACTCTTTACGTTCATTCATAATTAAAGTCAAATTAGTTTTAACAATATAATGATGAATTTCATGGTCTTCTATCAATTTACGTTATAATGTTTATTTGAAATATTTAATTCATATCATTGGTCCTATTTAACATAGATTAGTACCATACAATAGACGTAGATATTTTTTTTACGTTCGAGTAGACTTCAAAATTTCATAAATGCAGATCAATAATAATGTATATACTACACATGGAATAAAACTAATGTCACGGATTTTATCACGTTTAATTTTAATTTTTTGTACAAGGGGGTTTTCACGCATCTTTGGATGAAAGTTCCATAAAAACCGCGTAAAGGAACATATCGTTAATGTAAAGCACCGACGCTCAGGGAAGTCTAAAGTATGTCATGTCATACGTCAGTGATATGTTTAGTATCGTCCCAACCATTATATCGGATCTGATAGACAACAAATTTTTGCATTACGGCCCTCGTATTTGTTTAAATACAATTCATAAAAACTGAAACTAAGCTTTTGCATGATTGTTAACCACATCTACCTACCTAGTAATTACACATCCAACGATGCCACGAACGAATTTTCAATTATTTACATCGTATATTCAGTAGCATTCTATTATTTAATTTTATCATGACTAACCATTTTAGTTTATTTAGAAGTAAGTAGATGGCGCTATTGTTAGATAAAATAATGAAAGCCAAAACTATACTATCTTGTAATATCAGCGATAGAAGCGAACAATATAAAAATCTCTTAGAGTGTTGAATAAGCAAGCTATTATAAATACTCTAAGAAAAACCTTATCAATTTTAAAATAAAATAACAAAAATACTAAAAAACTAAACGTTAGAATTTTTAAATAATTTTAATAATCCAATTATTTAAATTTTTGTAAGTTATTTATATTATTTACTTTATAACTATGTAACTGAAGGCAAAATTTACTACTTTTTCCATTTGATG
This sequence comes from Parnassius orleans, assembly GCA_029286625.1. Classification (NCBI taxonomy): domain Eukaryota; kingdom Metazoa; phylum Arthropoda; class Insecta; order Lepidoptera; family Papilionidae; genus Parnassius; species Parnassius orleans. The sequence continues at coordinate 5,330,984 of JAGSMP010000065.1, read as the reverse complement.
ACAGATGGCGCTGTTTTGATAATAAATCATTGTAGTTTCAAATGATTTTACCAAGGCTATAACTATATTTTAATCTTTATTTATAAATATGGTATTTATTTGAAAAACACCAGTCATACCGCCTATAACTAAGATATAATAAAAAATTAACATCTAATGTAAGGAAAATACTTAACCTTCTTTTTTCGAAGTTCCGTAATCTTACCCTTACCTTATTACAAAATTTCATGTAAATCGGTCTAGTAGTTTTTGCGTGAATCCGTAATACACAGACAGACAGACAGACAAACAGACAGACAGAAAGACAGACAGACAGACAGACAGACAGACAGACAGACAGACAAAAATTCTAAAAACCACTAATTTGGCTTCAGAACCCTTTAATTAGTCCCGTGGACTTGTTTTTTCAAGAATATATTAGAATTACAGACACGACATTTCTACAGATTTATTATATGTATAGATTTTGCCTATAATAGGTACTGCTATCGAATTTGAACGATGATTAATTGTCGTGGTTTGTTATATTATTTTGTGTGTATGTATTTATAAGAAACTAATAGTCGCCTAGTGGTCAAAATTTAAGGCCGAATTGTTCAGTTTTTTTTTGCTGAAAAAAGAAATCTGCCATGTCAAATTTAAAAAAGATGGCGTTACCTTTCTTAAATAAGTAAGTTTTAATCACATTATTAATATTTACTTTTTTAAACTTGAAAATTACAATTATAACGGTCGTGTTATTTCGGATTTGTGTACCAACACAGGCCGCTCGCCCTCATACAATATGTAGATCGGTTGAGCGACTGATCCGAGTTGTCGCTGTCACCGAGCGATACTGTTATAATGGATCTATGTGTGTGTGAAATTGTTTTAATTGTTATATGTGAGCTTCGTAGTGACAGGTGATTGTCCTTGTGTGCGCATATTTCCCCCGCAAAATTGACTTACAGTTGTTATCGGGTAAAAACGCTATGGCTACTCCCCTCCGGTCCGCCGTGTTGCTCTATGCGTTAGAGACATAACATAAATATTATATGCTTGTACATTGAAACATTGGCAGTATGAACCTTAACAAATGACATAATTTGTTATATTTGTTAACAAATGACATAATTTGTCATTGTCATCAGTATTGTACAAAAATAATAATGTTAGAGAACTGGACAGTATTAAACATATGCTAATCAGCTGCATAGGTCTCTGGATTCGATTCTGGGACATATACCCTTCACTTATTGTACTAGCAGTGTTTCTATATGCCGGTGATCAACTTCAAATGTCCCCTGTTGTCCGTGCTCCGATTTGGTCCTTGCATAACTGTGATAAGCCAGAAATCCACTTGTTACTACACAAGGAGGCTTTAAATCAGTGTTAATCTCTCAGTCACGCTATTCTCGGTTGTGAGCTAGTTAGTTAGCCACCCTCTCTCTGGTATATTTCAATAGAGATTCCCAGTTATTTTGGTTCGAGGTTGTGATCCTTCATAGCTCGTCAGTCCATTCATTTCTGATATGGTTGGTTTCTAAACTTATATGGCAATCATGCCATAAGCCGCTATATAAATTTATTGCACTTAAATCACACATCATGTCAAGCATTAAGCTATGTTTTATAACAAATACCCTTAAACGCGGCACCGAAAAATATCTTCGCATAATGATCATCTTTAATCACTATCTATATTACTGATTACTACGAAAAACTTGATCAAAACTTAATCGAAATTCTTTTAATACGAAACAAAGCGATTTTGTCTCTAATCTATTTGCATGTATCGGTAAGGGCATCGTTATGTTAAGTTCAACGAGTGGAGTTTAGTTTAGCTCGTTTCTAACAAAGGAACTAACTATCAAATTTCGTCATCAACCTGGGCTGAGCGTGGGCTGATTGAAACGTGAGCTGGTGATCTTATTTATTATATTAGCTGGGTTGGGATCAAATTGTCAACATGGTTGTGAGGAACTTCTTTCCGATCAATACTGAGATGGAATGCCTCGTTATCAGTAAAAAGAGCCTTCGCAAATTTAAATGTCATTTGTCATAATTTATTTTTCTTCGGTATTGCCTTGCCTTTAGTTCATTATAAGTAACAATTATAAATACTAGATCTATCAAGTAATGGCCGAACTATTTGAGAAAATTACATCGCTAGGGTTTCAAGCTATTCCTTGTCATCGTCCCATTCATTGCTCCGCAGTAATGGCACGTATCAATTCGCACGCAATTATCCTAAACAAGAATACATAATTTATGGTCATTATTACTACAGCAATGATAGTCAGCAGTACCCTGAATGCAAGTTTTTTTTTTAAATTTTATATAAACCAGCCAGTTTTTGTCTTGTCCCAGTTTTAATGTTTTTCATTATATGTCATGCCTTCTACTTAATATGCAGAAAAAACAAAAAACTCTATTTGTAACTGCTATAAAACGTTGGTATTTAAAGGTTGCTTTAAATAAAAGCCATGAAATAGAAGTAGAACTATGTAAGGCACTTACATTTTGTACGGACTTACATTTTGTATTAAATATTTATAGGATAATGAAATGAAATGAAATATGTTTATGTGTTTAACGTAAGGAAATAAATTTTCGTTTGCCAAATGTATTTTTTTTTTCTCAAATCCACCTTATTCGATAAAGATAATGTTTATGTGTACCACTCAGCCTTACAGCCTATCCAAATTAAGATTGACATTTCTCCTTCTTGCATCATACCTCATCTTATAAGGTCACTATACAATATACAGAACGTTTTGTAATATGAGGCAAATACTCGAAACTTATTCCTCACCATCGTCTGTCTGTTTCGTGAGCTATGTATATGACAAGCCCATTTCTTTTTTTTTATGTTAATTATGATATATTTTCGACAGTACCTACGGTACCACAGTGGCTAAGCGTTTGGTTGCAACCTCAACCGTTACCGTTACAGCCTAATAAAGTCCACTGCTGAATATAGGTCTCCCCCATAGATTGCTTATAGGGGTGGGGGTGGGGATATTTGGCATAGTTGCCACACTTGGCAAGCGGGTTTACAACTGCAGTTTTTTATTTTTAGTCGTTATTAGAAATATGCTGTCATTTGTTTCCCTCTGTCGCTATTAAGACACCCACGGGATGATATGGGGTAGTGGATATTCTTACACCGCCACAACACGGTAATCGGCCCATGTTTTTGCAACCCCAAGAAATATTTTTATATCCTACAAATAATTATCTTAGGTCTGGATGATTGCCCCACGTGTAATTTAGAATGTGTTATCAAGTCAATATTCTTTAAAGCCTAGGATAATGATAATGATTTTGATTATGGCGGCAATATCTGAAAAATTTCTATGTTAAGCTCTACAGGATTTATAGTGGTTGTAAATCGGTCAATATCAACAACATTTTCATAAATATGGTCCTTTGCTTTTATAGGTGCTACCACCACGTGGCGTTGACGTATGGGTCAGCGCGACCGAGGAAGCACTGCACACATAATACCTGCATAAAAAAGCAACTTAATGCTGCTGTGTTTCATAGGATGAGCAACGGGAACTGGAAACCTTTTCACTGGTAACGAGGCATTCCATCTTAGTCCTCTGAGGTCACAACGTATCTGCATTTTGATGCTTAATCGAGTATCGATGGAGATGTCTTTGGGTCGGGATATCCGTTTACTATCATATTTACCGTATGCACCTTACTTGTATAATATACAAAAAAAAAATTGTCGCCACGTGAGTAAGTCATTTGTTTTCTCGGTCAATATTATCGGTGTTGATATAACGATACATTCAATTTCGCTCACCAGGAAGAAAAGTCCGAATTGGTCTCTTAAAAGCTCAGCGTGACAGCATTTTATCCCAGTCCACCGCTTGCAATTTTATAAAGCACAAATTCGGAATCACATTGGGCAACCTTGTATCAGGTTCTTCTATTTAACTTTAAGGAAAAGCGGTTCGTATAGTCAACGATCGGATTAATTCTGATCAGCTAGATTTACTGATCTTCCAAACATTGCGTCCCTTTGAAATTTTATTAATACGTTGAGTGCTCCGAGGAATTGTTCGAAATAATTCTAGTCGCCAAACTTTACCATCGTAAGATTGAATACGAATCTAAATTTTATCAACAGCATCTTAATGGTTAGGAATTTATTATCATTCGATTTGAACCGACTTCAAAAAAAGGAGGGTGTTTTCGACTGCATGCTTTTTATATGTATGTTACGCGATATCGTTGCCAATTGTGAACCAATTTTAATGATTTTTTTTATTAATTAGGTTATATTTTGGTCATATTTCCATATGTATAATGATAAATTTTTATTCGAATATTTTTTGGATTTTAATTCTTCTATACGCTATCTCTTAGCACTGACAGGGGCATCGACATGCAATGTTCATTTCGATCAGGACAGCCGCATTCTTGTTTCACTCCTCTTTCTTTGACTTCGTCATATAATGTATTCGCCGTAGATATTGTATCGTTTCCGGAAACTTGGTAACCTCTTAAATCAGACGTTAAGTTTCAGGATTATTACTTCACACAGATCCTTTTACATTAAATCGAATTTTTTTAGAACCTTCCCCCCACACTAGGAATTTCTCCCTTAACAGTGCTTTACGTACATGCTTATCCATGTATTATGATGACTGCCTCGTTGGTCTTGTGGTCCTAAGTTCTACTGCAGATCATAAGGTCAGGGTTTGAATTTCGTATCTTGCCAATATCAGTTAATGACTTTTACTGTAAGTAACTGAAATTCTCAGTAGCAACCCTGATTCATAAAGTTGACGGTGTTTCACCCCCGTGCCTGGTAAAGCTTAAAATAACTTACTCCTTTCTAAAAGGCCCGCAACGCATCAGCATATCCCCTGGTGTTGCAGTTGTTCATGGGTGGCGGTAGTTACCGCATGCTCGTTTGACCCCTCTTCTATAAAAAAAATCTTATAAAGCTGTTGGTCCTGCGCCTGGTTTCTGTTTGGTGGTGTCAGATACCGTCTCATCGGACTATGAGAGCGGCCACCCGCTGACGTACCTCGTGTAGAGTCTCCGTCTCCGGGAGAGTATGGTGTCGTGCCTATTTTACTGCCGAAGGACAGTATTATTCATGTACACTATATACATGGACAAACACACAAGCCCGGAACAATTAGTAGAGCATACATTGTAGCATACACTTGTTACGCAGACAAACGGTGAACAACTGCGCCACCGTTAATTTATGTACATATTCGCAGAAAGCCGATTATAAAACATATTGTAGCGAAAGCAATAGAATTGTGTGAAACAGCAAAGCGTTAGTTATAACACGTTAAACGAATAGCAAGCGGAAAACGTGTCTACGTATCTAAACGTATAGTCAAATTCACATGTTACATTGTGTTCGTATTATAACAGATAACATCGCAAGACTTATAAAAAGCGAGTGCTGCAAGCATGGACCGTATTTTTATTTAATTTTGCAATCAATAACGTATACGGACTAATCCTTTACTTCCTCAATTATATGCAGTAATAGTTTTTGCCGCAGCGTCGCCCGTGTGAAACAAGTGTATCTTTGAAGAGCTTATAAATTAATTCAGTTTAACTCGCAGTTTTATAATTTTCAAAAGAATGATTCTAATTAGCAGGAAGGAAAATATTTATATTTTTATTCGAGATGTAAGTGTTCATAACAGATTTATAGAGAGATAAATTATCACGTTAAGGGTGTGTTGTATATTATAATAAGTGAGTAAAGTTTATATTTAATCGTTTATTAGTTTCCTACCATGAACTATTCATTCGTAGACATTCGTAGACATAATATCCCTGACCTAACCTACATTAATGGATGCAATATTTTAAGATCGGACAATATGATCAACAGGGTGTCTAAAGTATTCAAAGAATACAGAAAAATTACATATTTTTATTATAAAATAAATAAATTATTTAAAAATAAAATTATAAATTAATTAATTAATTACACGCCAAATATTAAAAGAAAATATTATTGTGACTAAGTCACAGCTAACAACTAAAAGTCAAAGGTGCAGAACATCTGGTACTCGATTGCTAATCTGCCTGCCAGGAGTGCCAATATATTATACCAGGAACATAATTAAATGGTTAAACGAACTTATCTTAAGTGAAGTTCAACCATAATTATACGAAGCTCCTTGTCCGAGACGTTCTTTACAACTTGTATTTATTCTTAACTTCATGCCAGTATATCACAAATATCCAAGCTCCTGAAAAATTTTTGGAACGGCAAAACGTATGCACAACACTATATCTACCCGTCCGTCAAATGCAATGTCATTATGTTTAAATTTAAAGCAAGGAATTAGATGAGCAACCCTAACTTCTCGGACAAGGAGCTTCGTATAATTATGTTTGAACTTCACTTAAGGTAAGTTCGTTTAACCATTTGATTATACTCTCTCCTTGTCCGAGACGTTCCTTACAACTTGTAGATGTTTGAAGACAGGGTTGCAAATTATAATACCAATGAATGGAAAATTTTGCAATTTTCCTTATTTTATAAAAAAAAATTGAAGGTATAATTGATTTTATAACATAAAATAAATTATCTTTATTTTATAACATTTCCTTATACACGTAAGGTCAGCTTGATTGCAGCAGAAGTGGGCCGTAGAAGAACTATGATTGAAAAAAAAAAACAATAATCTGGAATATCTATTCCAGTTTAATTTAAGTAAATTTGAAATTAACATCCTATAACTTGAGAAATGCTTTTCTAAATGGGTTCTTGTGAGTTAGTGTTAAATTTATCAATATCTTGTGTTATGCTTTCTATTAAATATTCACAGGAAAGACTTAAGCTTCTCTCATTTATTTTTTCCCATGCAATCGTTATTGAAGTGAAATTCTACCTTATATCTTAACTATACATCTGAACTTCACTTGGAATAAATGTAATATTTATGAAGAACAATATTTAATAAATTTTATGACCTATGACTCATCACAGCTAAGTGTTACTAGTTTTTGTAAATTTTTGTAATCTCAATCTTTATTGCAACATTTTGATGTTAAATAATCTAAAACTAACTTATTATTAAGTCTATGTTTATAACTCAAACCTAAGTAAAAAATCACAAAAGCCAAGTATGGAATTACATTACTACAAAATTGGTACTATAGAGAAATAATAATTTTATTATTTTATAACTTATAGTATTTGACAAAGGAGAGTTCAATATATTATTTAAGTATAAATTTTGAAGTGCCATACTTTTACAAAATGCTTCACTAATAGTAGGTACCTATGATATGTGTGAGATGCATATGAGGTGATAGTAACATGTGAAATAGTGGTGTATGATTCTCTGTAAAGTGGTGTTAATAATTTGTTATTTTATTCAAAATGAATAATTCGAATCTTTAATTTAACATGCCTTTGCACTTGATTCACATTTACCGCGCATGTGGACAAACAAAAAACCTATGGTTCTATAAACTTAATTTTTTGACAGGATATTAACAGCATAGCAATTAGAGGAAATGCGTAGAAGAATCACCCCCAATCTAATATAACTGCCATGGTTTCTGGGTCATACTTACAGAAAACGATTGCTTTGTTTAATAGTATTATTATTTCAGAAAATTGATGCTAATTGATCAATTTTTAGTTTTTGACACCGCCTTATGATCTTATTGAATACACTTGAAAGACTTCCTATGAGTATTCTTTGTTTACTTGGCTCAATTTCAGATCGGATATATAATTTCCAATATTTTTCGTTTAATTGTTAAAAAGCACACAAAAAAACACAACATTATTAACCTTATATTACTGATAGCAACCTAAACGGCTTATGCACAAATATAGAGTAGCTATTCATATCACAATTATGTGTATAATAGTTCTTAAGTATTTTCCATAAGTTTCTTTTACCACAGCAAATTAATTTTGTTGCTAACATCTTTTGGTAATCTATTTTATGCATTTGTCAGCCATAACTCTATTGTATATCTACCATAGTTATTTTACTATATGAAGGATAATAACCTGGTAGGTATGAAACCCTACATAAATTAACTGATCAAAACCATTTTTTTAAGATTACCATTTTCACTATGTCCTTAACATATTACTTATATTTTAACTTGTCATAATCTTTTAATACCTTATAATAGTAAAATTGTTTACTATAATCATTTTGAAATTTCTTTTTAATTGTTTAATGTACAATTGTTTTAAGTAGTGAATTTACAAAATTTATATTTTCCCTAATAGATATTTTATGTACCGCTGTAAGCCATTGATGCATTTTGCACCTCATTATTATATTTAAAACCTAATGATGCTAAACACTGCTTTCTTTCTTGTAACTTAGGTTATACTAAGCTACATAATACAGCTCGGATGCAACAATGTGTCTTTGTTTAAATTTAATTAATTAATCATGGTATAGCTAGAATCTGCCTAAGTTAAAAATAAGATTATTGTAACTAAGTCACAGCTACCAACTAAAAGTCAAAGGTGCAGAACATCCGGTACTCAATTGCTAATCTGGCTACCAGGAGTGCCAATATATTATACCAGGTAATATAATACCAACTATAATCCCTTCAATGGGTGAGATGAAAAAAACAAAACAGAAATACTAGAAACTCTTAGTAGGTAAAATTTAAGAAATGACCATATATACGATGTATGAATAGTCCAAGCCAAGAATTGAGTTTAATTCATAATATTTTGTGTAGTAAAAAATCAAAGTTTTTTTACTACACAAAATATCAAACAATCGAAAAACGGTTTTCCCGCACAAGAAAGTTTTAAAGTGCTGTTAAGGCATTTTGTATATATGCATTGCACAAGGACAAACAACAGGATACTAAGCAACTATTTGTAGATCGTACAAATACTACACCCATACGGGGATCGAAGCATCAAGCTTACAACTCGTTGAAATTGTTAAATGCCTACCAAAAAGTTTTAAACTTGAACGTTTTTAAAAAGAAGTACATTATAAAACAATTCAAATGTTTGAATCGCAGTTAGAGTACGAGACAGCCACAATGAAATCATTTGAACACTTGTTATTTCTGACACAATATCGCATACCGCGCCTAATGGGTGATATTTACCGAAATTTGTTCGACGACGTAGTGACGATGGCGATGACAAGTTAAGGGCGTGAGAATGGGAAGAAGGCGTTTGCTGCTCGTAATACTTGAAAACCATCATGTGTTGAATACAACTAAAATTATGTGTAGTTAGTTTTTTTTTTAATATTTTGTTAGTTTGTTTTTATAAAACTGTGACAAATGAACTTACACTACACTTGATGGTAGTAGTGGATGCAGTTCATTGAACACCTGTAGCCAAATTCGAACAAAGAATGTTACAGATGCATTATCACCTCCGAGGACTGAAATGGAATGCCTCACTCTCCTAGTAACAGTACTAGGTATACTGGCATTCAATATACCCTTCAGACAGAACAGGGCAATGTAAGCACTGCTATTTGGGGCAAAAATAGGTGAGAGGGTGATACCTACTACCCACACTTCTGGGCAGTAAAGGAGTATCACCTAGTGTCGTGTAGTAGTTTTTTAGAAACTTTATTTTGTACTAATTGATTACGTATTGATTATTTATATATTCTTACTGATTGTCATTTTTACCATATAAATTTTTTTAATTAACTTTGGGGCAATGTAAAGAGTCTGATATTATTAAATTAAAGCAAAGATGAGATTAAAGCAATGCACATGCAACAGCATTGACAGAACTATGCAGTCTTTGATGATCACACTGTGGAATTTTTTATGTTTCATTTATTAATAACCTCCACAGATGTGGAGATAAAGTCTCTGCCTGAGGAGTCAAATTTTGCAGTCCCATTCCATCCATCCATCACAGCTTGAACACAGCCTATAAAAGTCCACAGCTGAACATGGGCCTCCTCTGGGATTGCCTCATAAGGGCTATATTTGCCATCGTTGCCACTCTTGACAGTCGGGTTGGCAAACCCAGTTTTTTATATTCTGATTGTTATTAGGAAGTCAGCATCTCCTGGTTTGTTTCTCTCAGTCACCTTTACGACATCCACGCGATGGGTTAATTGATATCCTTACACTGCCAGTAACAACTGAAAAAAAAAAAAACTTGATACACAATTGATCTCAAGAAGCTATATGTATAAGTGAAGCTATTTGTAAATATTACTTAAAATGAATAAGAAAAGTTAAAAAAATCATTTTGTCCTCCCGGTCGACCACGGCCATGACGCGGCACTACAAAGAAACTACTTATTTCCGAATTCTTTCCAAGGCTATTAACTGCCCGGGAGGTGATATATTGTTACAATTAGTGCTCGCGCTAACATAGAGGCACTGACATCATGTCACTCTTACCGGATGTAACATTTTTATCAAAGGTAGGCTGGGACCTAGGATGCAGATCCGAAAACTAAAAATATGTATTTATATTGAAATCAAGTTTTATTTCATCGGGGATTTCTACCTGCATCCACGAAGGCTGTGTACACTGTTAGATATGGTAAAGTATAATAAAAGGTAAGTTTAATTTTCATGTTTTTATTTTATAAGAAGAGCAGAAATAAAGATTTTTATATGTCGATAAAAATGTTTCATAAAAACTTATTGAAATGATTATCCCGGCACCGGCAGTGGTTATATCTTTTAAAATCCCCCTCCCATCTATACTCTATACATATAAATAAAATAGAAGTGTCTGTTTGTAATGTTAAAATAACAGCTTTTTAGTAAAAAAATAAGTAAAATAAATGTATATACGGTACTAGTAATAAAAAAAACAATTTTTAAATTTTTGTCTATCTGTCTGTCTGTTTGTTCTGGCTAATCTCCGAAACGGCTAGACCGATTTTGACTGACTTTCACTGACAGATAGCTGATGTTATAAGGAGTAACTTAAGATACTTTTATTTTAGAAAAAGAATTAGGGTTCCGCGCAAAAAATTAAAACCCATGAAATCGTAGTAAATTCCACACGGGCGAAGTCGCGAGAATTATCAGACGTATATACGAGAACCTGGACCTCCCAAATTTCAACCCTATTATAACTATTGAGTTATTAAGGTTCAAAAAGTGTCATTTTTAACCCTCACTGACTCACTGACTTACTGACTCATCTAAAGCCTCCACTTATAGAGCTTTTAGTTGAGTTAGAAGCGTCGGGAATTAAAAAAGTTAAAATTAAACGCGATAAAATCGATAAATTTGTTTTATTCCATGTTTAGTATTCGCGTAAATATAAGAAATCACATTTGAAATTTGAGATTTAGGTAGCTCATTAGGCAAACAAACAATCTAAAAACTAAAAATCATCTATATTCAGTTCGGTCACAAAGTGGAAACAATCTGAAAACTAGAAATAATTGATATAAAGTGTCAGTCTACTTGAAACCAACTGCACCAATAACTTTATCGACTTTATTTTACATAGTTGAAATTAAAATAAGAAAACACAAATTCCAGCCCCATCGGTTACACTGAATGTTTTTAGTTTGTTGATTATAAAACAGTTTTAAATAAAATTATTTCATATTTGTACTATGTAGTGCGTAATAAAATAAAAATAATTAAGCGTGACAAAAATCTATACGTCCCGTGGGTATAATAAGAGGCAACTACGGGATAAGCCACAAAGAAACTTATAACTTCGATAAATGACAGTATAGCCGTATCCTTTCGTCGTGAGTAAAATAAAATACATAGACCTGTGATCGTAAGCAGCAGCGTCAAAAGTGCGGGATGTCCGGTATTGCAATCATCAATTTACCTGCCAAGCGTAACAATAAGACAAATCGTCTCTAAGGTCCATGCTCAACGTTGGACTTTCAATTTATGATGATTATACCTAATACAACCAAGTGGTCCATTTGTATATATTAGTAGGATTCGTAGATAATACAGCACATATGAACACACATATACGCCTTTCTTGCACATCAGTTGTCAGTTTTTCGAGTTATATGGCCGGGCACATATGCTTACTGATCCGTTGGACTTGTCCGTTATTCTAGTTGTACTGCGGATATTCTCATTTCTAAGTCTATGACGCAGAGAAATTCTGAGTGTAGCCCTCTCCATAGCTCGCTCGAGCGACCTCGAACTTGTTCATATGGCCCGCAGTGAAGGAACCACGTCTCAGATCCATGTGTCATCACTGGCAGCTCGCACGATAGATAAATAGAAGATAAAATAAAATAATAAAATTAATGTTAATTTTTAAAACCAATGTAAGGGAAATGGAAATCATGAGATCAAAATAATTTTCTTTCCCATAAATTAACCTTGAAAAACAGCACATCTAGTGAATAAAAAAGCTTTTGGATTTGACACTGAATGTAACAATTTAAAGAAAAACGCACACTAGTAAATATAAAACTAGTAGAAGCAATAAATTATGAATTACAGATATCAAAGTCGAATCCAACGAAAAATCTGTTCCGCTACAAAGCATCGCGTCAACCCCAAGCATTAAGACGCGAAATCAAAAATTATAGCCGAGTCCCCCGGCCATAACTCAAGAGTGATCCACCTCGTCTATCGACGATACTCGGACAATGGGTCGGACAACACACAGTAAACGCCGCAAATGCCGTAAGCGGTCGTAAATCATTGGCATAGCGGAAGTGCGTGGCCGGCCTGGTGAGGTCGCAATAACGGTTGCGTCTCCGGCATTTTCAGCGTGATAGATAAATTAAATGCCAACACACCCCGGCGAGACAAGCGCGGCCGCCGCGCTCGGAATGTCCAAATAAATTTTTTGATAAACGTACCGGAAGCTAGACCTATTACGTGACATTGTCCCGTCTTACGCCTCGGTTATTGTTTTCCCCGGACGGTATTTCTGGAATGCCGGGACGCTAACTAAACCAGCATACGGGAGGCGGTACTTTCAATCGATTAGATCGCATGATAAGACTAATCTAATAGGTCAGTTTTGTGCCGGAATTAATCAAGCGTCAAAGGGCTGCCTGCAATCGAGAGCTCAGTCGTCTGCGGGCTAGTCGTATATCTCCCTAATTAATGGATTCGCTAGACACGTTTCGATCACAAAGGAAGCCGCTAAAGAATTCTTCGCCTCTTCACATTCGGTAGTCGAAATCGGCTTTCAGTGCAATGCAAAGAGCAGTTTTCGTGTTTAGCGACGCAATTGGTGCGTGCAAGTTTAGTATAAAGCAATATTAATATTCCATCGGCAATAAACAAGCAGTTGACGATGATAATTTAAACGCATAAAACAAAGCTTTATCTACGATCGGAAGGCAGCCCCCGGAGAGTTTTAGTGTGAAATGTGTTCTCAGAGACACCGTTTAGTAGCGTAATGCGCGTGACTGTCTTACAAATTATGCATTTGGGAGACAAGTCGATTTTATTGCTGCGGAAGTGATGTCAATAAACCACTGTGTACCGAAGTTTATTGTTCGACTCGTATAATTTCCGATCGGATCCTTCCACGACATGCATAGCGTTGCACGGAATGTAGTACACGGAGACTTTTGTAAGACTAGCACATTTGGCAAGCTGACGTTCTCACTAAACTCCAAGGTAGCTCAATATTTTACGGTTATTTTTACGACATATTTAATGGTATTTGAGTACTTTTATATTAAAGCTCAGTCTTATAAATGTTGTGTATCTGAGTATGTGCATGCCTTTGTATGAGTTTCAAACACTGACAAAATGTAACGTGAAGTATTTAAAATTTAAATTAAAGTAATTAAACGAATCTATCTTGATATATATCTTGATTCTTTATCTATTAGATAAAGGCTATTGACTACGGTGACCGCTTACCATCGGGTGGTTTTTGTGCTCATTTATGTTAACTTAAATTTTAAAAAAACGCCTAATAGTTTTTTTTATAAAATTTTACTATATTAAAAACTATAATAAAAAAATATTAAAAAAATTATTAAATGTAAAATATTGAAACAGGTATACGTGATGGTTTTACTTGGTTTTACTGTAGGATACTATTTGATCTAATCTCTTTTTTTAATTGTTAAATTTGAAATAAAATACAAGAATGTTACAGTTTCGTTTAAGTGACAGTACAAGCAGACAACGTGATAGTAAACGGATTTGTCGCCCATGGACAGCTGGAATCGACTTCAAAGAAATAGGCTTCTGATGCGATTTCGCGTCTAAGAACTAAAATTGAAAGCTTCACATCATGCAACTGTACATGCTCCTTAGCCTTCAAATAGGAACCCAACACTTGATGGTGATTTACGGGAGACATTGGTAAGAAGATGGGTCTTGCTCAAATGTACTTCTAGGCGGAAACAAACCTCTAGTACTTAGCTGCCTAAAAGGCAACCTATAGGCAACCGATGCCTAAAGGTCATCTGCAAATTGCAGCCAATATAACCTTCTCAGCTAGGAAGAGTTTTTATTGGACTGTTTCCCCTCTAATAATATTTATTAGGGTAAATAATGCAAAATTACATATCTATATACTTGTTAAAAATCTTGATGAATTATACTTAATGTTAATAGATAGATGTTTTGGAAAATACCTCTGCCCTAGGAAGAAATAGTTAGAAACCAAAAGTTTCTTCTCTCAATAGAGACATTATCTATCATGAAGTACAACGTTAAATATAATTATTAAATATATTATATCATCGAATATTCATTAATAGAATATCTCTGCTGTTATATGTAAAATCTATTGGCGACGCTTATGTTCGATCCCTGTTATCCGTGTTAGAGGGAAATCGGATTATACTCCGGGTTAACTGTGAAATTGAAACTCAACCATACAGATTGAAATTACACATCTAATAGTAGCTTCTAACTAGTGCTGTAATTTTAAAACACTTACTATATTCACTACACTATACACTATTATATACTATTACACTATATTCTATATTATGCATCGTGAATATCGAAGAATACTTTAAAATATTATGAATCTTAAACTTATAAGAATCAAAATCAACAATTCAAAATCTAAATCAAACAAAACAACTCTGTGAAGGGACTAAAAGAACTTACAATTTTAAAGACATGACGATATAATCTTTTCGATATCTTCTTCTTTCCCATCTTTAGCTTGTAAATATTCCACCTAAATTATATTGGCCTCTAATATGTATATCATATGTCAAGATTAAAAGTCGAAGATCACCGTATATCTTCCCGTGGGTGTCGTAAGAGGTAACAGGAGGAACAAACCAGGAGATGGGCAGCAGCGTCATTCTAATAACAAGTAGAAAATAACAATGAAAATGCCAACCCGCCTGCCAAACATTGCTGTGGACCTTGATAGTAGCCCTTCACAAGTCCACTGCTGAACATAAGCCTCCCCCAAAGAATGCCACAAAGCACGGTCCTGAGCCACCTGCATCCATCACCTTCCATGCTTGCCAGGTCGTCACTCCATCTAGTGGGGGGTCGCCTTACACTTCGCCTACCGGTACGAGGCTGCCACTTGAGAACCTTTTTTCCCCATCGGTTGTCGGTTCTTCGAGCTATATGGCCGGCCCATTGCCACTTCAACTTACTAATCCGTTGGGCTATGTCGGTTACTCTGGTTCTACTGCGGATGCCGCGCCGTGGCGGCTCCGTGGCGTAGTAGCTTAGCAATTGAGTTGCTGCGCTAAGGGCCGCGGGTTCGAATCCCGCACGGAACAAGTATTTGTATGGCCTACAAATAATTGTTCCGGGTCTGGATGTTTGTCTTGTGCAATTTATGTATGTAAACTGCCCCCACGATACAGGAGAAAATCCTAGTGTGGAGGTAAAGTTTTTTTAAAAGAATTAAGTATAAAGAATAAAGGATATCCTCATTTCCTTTATTCTTTAAGAAAAGACGAAGGGCGGCTGCATTTCACTGTAGCCAGTTAAACCTAGGTGTTACCGTACCTAGGCATTTAGGTGTAACATAATACATGTATACCATTACCGTTACCGTTACCGTTACAGCCTATTAAAGTCCACTGCTGAACATAGGCCTTCCCCATAGATTGCCTCATAGGGTGAATATTTGCCATAGTTGCCACGCTTGGTTGGAAACCGCAGTTTTTTATTTTTAGTTGTTGTTAGGAAGAGGCTGCTGCCTATCTCCTGATTTGTTTCCCTCTGTCGACTCTTAAGACACCCACGGGATGATATGGGGTAGTGGATATTCTTACACCGCCACTACACGGTAATACACGTACTACACGGTAATACACGGTAATGCACGCTGCAAAATTGTGAATATCGAACTCAGCTTAAATGATGGGTGACGTCCACTACTGCGATCGCTAATCTCTAACTGCAATTACAAAGCCTAATGGGAAGGCTTTACCGTAGAATTAAATAAGGGTGGTACTAACCCCTTAGTCAGATCAGCAGCACGATTGTGTAACTCTGTTGGGAATCGTAGTTTGCTTCATTTTAAAGTTATCTTGTGTAAAGCAGCAGAGTCGATTATAAGCCCATGTCTTTGATATTAAATATAATATTAATAATACGGACCCCCGGCTTCGCCTGGGTGAGATTTATTAATGTGGCGTCATTTAATTTTTTTAACATCTAATCTTTAATGACTTTTATCAATTTTTCGATTTCACAAGAAATACTCCAAGTTTTCGAATAAAATATAGCCTAGATCGCGCCTGGTATTGCTCTCTATTCATCACCCTCGGTTCAGGCATTCCAAAGATTAGCCCGGAAAGACCGACAGACGAGAGACAGACAAAAATTTTACAAATGGTTTGATAAATAACCCTCTGAGCTCAATAAAAGGCAGTTATTTCGATATTACAGACAGACACTTCAATTTTATTTATATGGTGTATAGATATAGAATATATTATGCGAACGTCATCTGCCTGTCAAGTTTGACTATTTAGGCAAACGTTTTATCTATATAAATAATTAGCTGATACCCGCTCGCTTCGCTGTGCGCACGATAATATTTTATTGCGGAACCTAGATGTAAAATATCAAGAAATATGTTTAATGGGACTATCTTAAAATCCATTCTCAGTGAGCGTCTACACTGCAAAATGAGTAACTATACTAAATTTTAATTCAATCGGGTGTAAAGTTTTAGAGATATCGTGATGAGTCATCAGTCAGTGGTATTTCGCTTATATATATATAAATAATATTCTGTCGATAAATTGATTTAGTTTTATATCAAAAAGTTACATGTGATAAATTCTTATAATATAAGTTATATTTCTATAATAAAAAGCGTTCACAGAGTTCTCCCCAAACACAAATGGCCTGTGACGCCCAAACGCTCAAAAGCCCTAAGAGATTTCGTATAGACTCAAAAAATGATATACTTCACGCCTTATATTGAACGGAAAATAAATCGTATACTTCCTTTAAGTGCCAATAAAAGTTGGAGTAAATCATAAAAGTATCACTTCACGAGAAACGTCTATAACAAGTGTGTTATTGCGGAATAATTCAGTAGCGAAGGAGGGTGGCGTGAAGTACGGCTCCCTCAAGGATCGGTCGAGGTTCCACCTGGCATTCCCGGCGCTCTATCGAAACCTTCAATTATTTATCGGACCCGTGTCTACTTTTCATTTTACTCCTTTCCCAGGTATGCTTTCAGGGCTAAGGAGGTAAAGTTGTCGGCCCACTGGGAGTTAACGCTACGAAAACTATAGTTTGTGGCTGTGAACAGTTTATTTACGACTCTGACACTGACAAATGATCTCATGTTTATTGCAACTAATTGTAACTTTACATAATAACATACATTATTTATTTTATGCTAATAAAATAAACTAAAACTAAAATATAATCATCATAAAGTCCTACTCCCGTAATTATCAATAGGTAATGTAACGTATTGATGTCATGGGAGACTATATTAAAAAATAAAAAATATTTCATAACTTTATCTTTTTTTAACATAGGTACCCATACCGAGAATAGATTTAACACACCTCGTATTAATACTTTTCAATATTTTCGAGTTGTTCCTAACTTAACCGGTTAAAATTTTACCTAATAGAAATAACTTTTGTTCAACATTTTTTCGGAGCTCTATCGTAATTTGCCTTTATTTTTTACTTGAGCACCTTTGCCGATTGTCTATTTTACAACTATGGTAACTATGGCAAATAACCCTTTATGAGGCAATCTATGGGGAGGCCTATGTTCTGCAGTGGACTTTGATGGACTTTAATGATGATGATGATTATGATATAAGAGAGCAGATTATATCGACATCGATCAGAAGCTTTTTTGGCCAAATGACATATGAAATATAATTAATTACCTAAAAACTTTAAATTGTATAGAGATATAAATCGTTTTAGCCGTTTAACTAAACTCATATTTCACTAAATACATCATATTTTCAGTTCTAAAGCTTTAAAGTAATAAATTACAGCATAAATTATAGTTACTGTTCACAATAAAAATACTAGCAAGGTACGAGTATAGGAAGCATAAAAATTATATTATCTTTTCACGTGTAAGCCGGGTTCTTTGTTTAGTGCCCAGTTAAAATTGTCATATTTGTGACTTGGAATAGGAAGTGAAATAAATATTAAGTAACGTCCAGGCATATTTCTGTTCTGTAAGTATCCAGACTTTATTAATCGTTGAAGATTTCACATCCATATGACCGACACGTGCGTAATATTAAAATTTCGTTGTGTAAATGCTTGAGTTGAAGACACAGAATTTAAATGTTCTTAATTATTTATTTTCTTCCTTTATGTTTAAATGATAGCAATAAGTAAAATCCTCGAATAATATATAAAACATTAGGCTGAAATATCTAAGAGGTAATAATTATTATAGGAGTAGGTAATTATTATTCTGGAGACGTTTCTTGCAAAATGTTAAAGCGCTAACAATTTGAAAACTATCGAATATATAAGCAGTCCTTAAATAAAAGAACAAAGACACATCCTTTTTTCTATCTTCTCCAACAACCATCCGTTGGGCTTGGACTTCTTCAAGTGTAGGAAGAGTTTGATAATTGCCATGCCTGCCAAGTGGATTGGTGAACGCAATACAACATATCTCGTACCATTAACGCGATATTGCCATTCGCTTTACGAGCTTTACAAAACATTAACATCACATTAAACATAAATAAAATATTCAACAAAATATCACAGTTTTACACGGTATTTTCTAGAGTCACAATTCTTAAAAACGCTTATATTGACAATGCTTATAAATTTTCACAAATAAATATGAACATCTTTCCACATAACAGTTTTAATCACAAATTAATACAACTAAGCACTTTAATATCTTTAAATTTCTTAACACTTATTTTCAGCTATAACTTATAAATTTTCCATTACATTACAGTTTTTCACATAATCTTTGTTTTATTACCTTATAAAACCAATCTAAAGGTTTACTACCTGTTAGGTGCACTCAGTCCACCTGATGGTAAGTGGAGGCTGTGGCTCATAGATATCTACATTTATCTTCAAATAAGAATAAAAATGCAGATGCGTTATCACCCCTGAGGACTAAGATGGGATGCGTCGTTTCCAGTAAAAAGGGTCTCCGGTTTTCTACACTCACCATACGAAACACAGCAGCAATTAAGCTGCTATTTTACGCTGGTATTATGTGAGGGCGTGGTCCTTCCCCGGTCGGGCCGACCCATTCGCGCTAAATAATATAGTAGCAGCGTGGCTCTACCATGTAAGTTATATTATGGATTCTCTTACACTAGAATTCTTTTCAACTCTAGGTTTGCTTCGACTTTTGTAATGCGTACAGCAAGGAGTGGAATAATTTGTCGGAATAATCTTTCCGTCGAATACAATCTGGGCGTCTTCAAGGCAAGAGTGAATAGGCTTTTGTTACGCTAAGACAGTGTGATTTACCATCTAGGGCTGCATCACCACTTACCACCAGGTGGGATTGTGGTCAAGCCCAGTGCTTATAATAAGTAAAAAAAAATTTGACAGGGAGTGTTTGATGATTTTTGAAGTGAAAAGTTCTTTAGGCCCGATGGGCGCTTTTGGGATGGAGAAAAGGAAAATATACACATCTGTGTATGTGAAGGGAACTTGCGTGACCGTCACATACACAGATGTGTATATATATTTGTGAAGCTGAGAGCTTTCGACTTCTGACATACAGTTGTACGACTGACAGTTTTTTTTATTATTTCCATTCAAACAACTTCACGGTGGGTTAGCGTTACGCACGCGGCAATGTAGACGGGCCCTCGTACGGTCGTATAGTTCATGTACATTGTGTTATTTAAAAGTGATGCAACCGAATGCCTCTTGAATATTAATTGTAGGTTAAGACAGGACACTCTTACCTATGAACACCTTGTATTTTCAGGTGTAAAATCCTAGGTTAATGATTTTTCATCCATTTTATCCTTATAAATATTCATTTATTTATAGTATAAGCATAAAACGCTAGGCTAGCTTCCAAATATTTATTACGTACCTCAATTATTATTTATCTCTCAATACCCAATAATAACCTCAAAACTGTTATTAATTTAGTTCATTATAGAATGAAGGTTCTCTTTAACTTAAAACAAAGCACCCTTAGCACAACGTTCAAACGTTCAAACACAAAGCAAACATCATAAAGTGGGATTCCGCAATTCCGTGAAACCATTTCTCATTGGCGTTTGTAATGTTCGTTGTCTGTGGTAGCTATACAGCAGGCGATGCGGCGATATCGTGTGGTTGTGTCCGGTTATATGCGGCAAAAAGCGATGATAATGACAAAGACCATCGGCGCAAAGGGCGCGGGAAGCGGCCTCGCCAACGAACGCGTGTCGAATAACGAAGCCACTGTTTACAGACTTACAAATTTACAGACAGAACAATTTCCGAATTTTAAGTGCAAGTATCATATAGAATTTTGTACTGCAGATATGTATAACTTTATAGACGCATAGGCTTAATACTGGCCAATACAAATATTTATATAGGTCATGTCTTACAAACTGTTTGAAAGTACATACTTTTGATTAAAAACCTTAGTAACCAAATCACTTTAGAGTACTTAAATCAAATCACTTAAGGTTGTGTTTTCAAATTTTTAAATTTTCAAAATGGCTACCAAAAAAAAGGATGATTTTATTCTGTTCAATAATCTCGTTTTATTTCCATAGTGCATTTTTAGTTAAATTAATTTTTAATTTAATTTATGAAAAAAGTATCGGCTTAATAAGTTTAATAGTAAGTTTTAGTATTAATGATAAATTTTATTGAAAATAGTACTTCAAGTAGAAGTAAATCTACACTTTTATATTTTATTGAATACGATAATTTTGTTACTTAGAGAGTCGTTTTTATTAATTGACTTGTGCCTGGTTTTTATATATAGGGGACGGGCGGGCAATAAGAATAGGTTAAGTTTGACATTTAAAAAAAGGCATAGAATATCAACTTCTTTAATCAGTCATTTGGTATTATGAAAAACTTGTTATTAAAGATTTAAACTCAAACAAAAACTCAACTAAAATATTTAACATTCTGTAAATAACACTCATTTTTTTAAATCATGCTATTATCCGTTTTGCCTAACCTGGGCGGGCAAAACGAATTTCTTCGGCGGGCACAATTTTGGTCAAAGCAATCGTCACAAAAATATAATTCCAGACCCATGTAAGAGGAACATACTTCGTGGATCCACTCTCGGCATGTATCGCACTGGATCCAGTCTTCCAGTGGAGGTGAAATATATTTTTCTTTACATATATAGTGCAGAAGTAGTCCTGTTCTGGTTCTTTCTGGACCCTTTTCTTAGTTAGGTTTTTCTCTTAATCTTAGTTAGTTCAAGCGTGGTGTTTTGTTCAAAAGCCACTTTTCTGCTTAAGTTGGGCCACATCGTACTAATTAATGATTCGTCCTGGTTCGTTTGAGGCCGTAGAAAATTGAATCCATCCGCTGTACATTTTGCAATAAATCATTTTCTTCGTTAGGAATAAAGTAAGATACAAATCATCCTAGCTTATAAAGTTGCACAAGGAATGCCATATATTTTGCTAGCATCTGATATTTAAGGCGATTGCGCTGCAAGCAAAGCTTTTCGCAGACTTTCTTCAGACCAGTTCGCACGATCACTCTCTTATAGTTAGTTATACATCATCTGAAATTAAAAAAAAAGTCATTTAGTTGCAACAAACAAATTAATACTATCCGTTTTGCCCGAATCCATCTTGCCCGCCCATACTTTGAAAATCAAATTACTCATTTTTCTTTCATTTTTATTTTACTATATTCACATAGTAAAATAATGTGTAACTACGGAATAGAACATCAAATAATATGCAATAACTGGAAAAACTATCAACGCAAGTAAATTAGTAACAGTTTAATAATAAATTGAGTTATAATTACCTTGAAAAATGAATATTTTTTTACCAAAAACGTAATTCTGTCCGCATAGCACCCGTTACGCTCGTCCCGCAGCCGACAGGTCCCTACTTGCACGCGGTTCGGTAACGTTCATCACGTGATCCTTGGTTTATCACTTTCTAACAATTTGACAATAAACTAGACGAATTATTCTTTTCGCCCACCCCCTCCGTCTTGCCCGTCCGTCCCTATATAAAATAAATATTTCGTCTTTCTACGTCCTGTCAAAAATTATGTAAAACTGCATTGAAAAGCTCTTTAAATAGCAAAATACTGGTTCCACACCTTATGAACAGCTTGAAGTTGTTTAATTTTAATAAAGTTTTTAACTTTATTGCTAACAAAACGAATCGTAACGGAGAAATTAACATTTTTAAAGTATGAGAATCGTGTATTAAAGTTACAGCCTATATACGTCCCACTTCTGAGCCCAGAAGGCCTCCCCTCATTTCTGAGGAGTTTTTAGGGCAAGAAAATGTCCGCCGCGCTGCCCAATACGTGTTGGCGAACTTCACATGTCTGCGAAATTTTTTTTTTCTTATTTCTCAGACATGCAGGTTCCCTCACGATGTTTTTCTTCACCGCCGAGCACGTGGTAAATCAGCACTTAAAATTGCAATTAACAATTTCATTGGTGCCGGCGGGGGATCGAGCCCGGGTTGCCGGCGTACTGTGAAATTTACAGCGAGCGCTAACGATCTGAGCTACCACGGCTCTTCATGAGAATCGTGCATTAGAAGTAGTTTTTTTTTTTTGGAATTGTTAAAGTTTACATTTATTAGAGTGAAATACTTAAATGAAATTAAAAATCTCTTAAAAAAAGTTGTACGCCCTCTGTCTATTATTTGAATACGAATAAAGACACTTCTATATACATTTTAGCACACGCTAATAATATAAAATCGTAGTGATACTTACTCAGTGGGATAGTGGAGAGGGGGAGCCTTAGGCAATAGTAGATACACGTCGCGAACATCGCTCGGGGTCACGTAGCGTTACTATACCGAATTACCCGTTTGCGCAAACTGATCCTTATTGTACCCAGGGAAATATGCTCGGGCGAGGAGATAAAATAAGGGTATTCCGCAAAAATAAAATTTTACTACGTCACCCGTCGAATTGTGGTATACGCTAATAGGTACGGTCCACTTTCAGTTGGTGACGCTATTGAAGCGTCCACATTCAAAGAACTGAGATATTTCTTGAAAGTTTTGATATAATTTGTTAATATTTTATCAATATTACAAATCTTCAAGTTTTAAATCATAGGACCCGAACGCTTGATTAAATAGAAGTAATCATTTCATTGTATGAGATGAATAGGTATGAATATCGCTCATAAGATCAATCAGAATGGAGCAAGAAGCTTTTGTCGAATGATTTAAAGAGATATCCGAAAGTGTCTTAATATACAGTTCATGTTAATATTTTGGTGTCTGTCCTACAAAATACGATCGATACAAAATCGTAATACATTTTATATTCTTATTTATACGTTTTTGTGTTTAATTTTAGCGTCAATTTTTGAAAAGATTTTTATTCAGAAAATAATTTCTAGTTTGTAGCCTATCACCACCACTAACACTACAGCTCATCACAAGTCCACTGCTGAACATAGGCCTCCCCAACTGATTGCCAATAAGTACGTTTAACCACCTGCATCCATCGATTACCTGCGTGTTTCATCAGGTCGTCACTCCATGTAGTGGGGGGTCGCAAAACATTGCGTTTCCCTGAACGAGGTTGCCTCTTGAGTACTAAATTGGCTATGTAAATATTTTGTCGATAATTCTTAATATCGATTTTAATTGCACAGATTTAGATTTATATCTTTGCTTCAGTGCATACGTCCAACTTGTTTTTTTGTTTAAGTATTTAATGTTTGGCCAAGTGCCTTCTTAGCCTGCAAAACAGACAATTCTTCCCTACATGCGTTTTAGAAGTGAAAGTAAAACTGAACTTTTCACTGATGGAAAGAAAAAAATCGAAGTATATGTTACAAAATACTAGTGGTTTAAAATATCTGACCGCTGTTTAATTAATAAAAAAATACTTGTATAATCTAATTTGTAATACCTATATCTATAACTTTAGCAGTAGTCATTTACGCGATAACTTTAACTATACCAATTTCGCTGAAATGAAATTAAATTCATCATTGTTGAATTAAACAGGATTTTTTTTAAGAAATCCATTGCATGAGGAGGACATAAAATTTTTGGGAGGTTTTTTTTTGTTTTAGAGTAACAAACTAGCCACATGAAGTTTATGTGTATTTATACTGATTTTTTTAATGATAAGTGTTTGATAGCAAAATTAAATATTATATCGCAGGCTCATTAAATTTTTTAAATAAAATCTAGCATACCTAATTTTATGCGACCGCATGGCTCATTTGATATTATTTTTGTGTAAAATTAAACATAAATGAATTATCTTAAACTCAACAAACGTAGAAAGACTCGCAGGTAGAAAAGTCACCCTCTAAATTAACTAAATCATATAGTAACTACTATAACGCATGACAAGAACAATTCTAACCTGTACCGCAAAAATAAGAACAGTTGGACACTTCATTCATTAATAATACTCGTTATGAATTTATGAATTTTTATAACTTTTTATAAAATCACCGATAAACAATACCACTGACTGATAACATGATTTACATCAACTGTTTAAAAATATTTATCCGATTTTACTATATACTCTACATATAGTAAAATCGGATAAATATATTTACTTTAATATTTTGTTTAGTTAACACCTTAGTTAATTTTTTGATGTACAATGGAACATAGATTCTCCTGGATAACGTGAGAACGCGTCGAACATGTAGATAATCAATGTTAAACAGGTGACTGAATCACGCTTTTTAGAAGTTTTTGAGGCAAACATAATGTTCAAAAATAGTTTGAAAATAAAAATTAATCATTAAATAAGCCACAAATATTAACATTTAAATAATTACATTTTCTTTACATAACGCAAGAGAATATTTTTAAACAGATAGTAAACGATCATTTATGAAATTTCAAATGTACCTCGTCAGCTCCACTGTAAGATTGGCGATAGATTTCTATCTGACCGAACAACGGTAATGAATCATACACAAGTTACGTCATTTTATCAGGAGTGGTCCGTTTGAATACTAAATGCGGAATAATAATTCTCACAGCCGAACAAAAATATATTTATTACACCATTATGCGCTTAAGTTTATTCAAATGCCGATTATTTTAATGTATTTTATCGTGATGTAAAACTGATTTGATTCCTTAAGCACGCAGAAGGAATTAAAATTTATTCAAGTGTCGCTTTTCATTGCTTAGTAAAATTTACAGACTATAGAACGACGGTATAATTGCACTTTAAATTCAACTACTGGTTTCTTTCGTTACTATTTTTTTGTTAAAGAGGTTTATTAGGTAGGTAGGTTTATTTAATTTATTTAGTAGTTGTTAAAAAGGTGTAGTACGTCGAGATATTTTTGCTTTTTGAATTATATAGTATATATTTTTGCTGAAGTGGCAATGGGTCGGCCATATGTATTGAAGAACCGACAACCGATGGACTCGCTGGACTTGTGATGGGTTGTACTGAATGAGAAGTGAGAGGTTATAAATAATAAGCTGCTTTAAAGTAAATAGGTAAAATTTAGTTCACTTTTTGATGGCCTGAGTAAACAGCGCTCAGCGATACGTGCAACGTAGCGGGGCATTTTACGTACATTTTGAACGATCGCTTCTTACGATACTGTAATGCAAAGGCGTCTGTTCGTCATGCATGCCTAACGCCCCGCCCCTTAGCTTATGATCTGCGATGTTTATCTACTATAGTTCAGCTGAAGATGTTCTTAGTTAAAATATATGAAATATATCTTCAAGGAAAGAGTGAATAGGCTTTTGATTGAAATACATAGTAAAGGGCAGTGTGATTTACCAAGGGTTTCATCATCGCTTAGAAAGAGGGGTTGTAGTCAAGAACTAGGTTATAATAAGTAAAAAAATTAAATAATATGGATTCAAACATTTTCAGGTGGCTGCTTGCGATAGTATTATCATACGCTTGCACCTTTAATGCTGCGTAAATAAATGCACTAAAACCCGTCTTCAAATTATAAGCATAGGTTTTAGAAGAAGTACGTTCTGTATTCGTACGTTCCGTTATTTTTTCTTACTACCCTTCCACTGCAGCCGATCAGGCAGGTCGATGAGAATAATGTTCTGCCAAATTAATTTATTCTAAATTTTCGAAAAACTAATGACAGCGCTTCATAATTACTAAGATATTATCTACTAACATAAATATTTTATTCTGAATTCTACTAGTATATAACCTGTTATCGTTACTAACTATATATATTTACTCTTATCAACTTCGTCAAACAGTACATTTGTTTACTCGTCTATAGCTACATACGACATTTTTGTCTCTTCTTAATAATAGTAAAACCACTTATTCACATTATCTACGCGAGCAAATCCGCGTACAATAGCCATTCTCGCTTTAAGACTCACTCGGCTTTTTAAAATCTTATTCAAACTTTATAAAATAAGTGGCGTTCCCCTCGGAAGGGTCTTACGGACGATATTATTGTGTAGCCATCTGTGACGAGGACTGGGAGGCCATCGAAAGACATATTTTTAGATTTAACTCGTAAATTACAACGATCCAATTGGTTTACGCTCGTGTGAGAATTAGGAGAGAAGTTTTATTTGCAGTGCGGTTGTTTATTACGATTGCAAGGGAACTGCGGGAGACTCGCTCATGAGCCCACTTTGTTTTTATTTGTTTACGTAGAATAGAGGCGGCTACGTAAAGCTTGAATTTTCAGCGGAAATACATGTGACACTTGCCATTTGTCTCCCGTATTTCGAAATTTTAAGCCATCGCTTTTGTGAATGCTAATAATAAAACATTTGTATAACATTAGTATTTGTAACAGGATATTATATTTAAAATATAGGACGTCTTATTGCTAGCCCTTTTGACTCGTTTGACGTCTGTTTTTTTTATATTTAACTAGCTGGTATACAAGGTATAAATTTGGAAGAGTTACATTGTTTAATAATGAAAAATTATAATACATTAATTAAAGTTGAATGATATATAACTTTCAAATAAATTTGTTAGTACGATACGTGCGCCACCTACAGTAAGTTAATTGTACTATGCCTATAACCTTCACACAAGTGCAAGCAATAAGTTGACAAAGTTTTACCGCAATCTGATGAACGGTATGGCAGTGCATTAAATATGAACAAACAAAAATTATTTTTTATATATTAGATTATCTGGGTGGTTATTAAACATTATCTTTATACAAAATTTTATTTAAAACGTTTTTCAAGCTGTTTCTGAAATAAACAAGAATTGCTCACGTTAAGTATAGGATATGCTTCGTTTATATGTAAGTACTATGTTTCTAGTGATTTTTCATTATAAGTATTTGCCGCGAACTATAGTTCATTTATTTAGTATAACACACTAATCGTGCCCATAGAGAGGGACTTCTTATTGTTACTTTTATTGGATTTCTTGTTAACCACATAAGCTTTAGTTTAAATTTATTATGCGGTGGAATATGTCACCAATTCCGCCAAACTGCTACTATCGCAGCATCTTAATCTGGACGCTGTGCTGACTGACGGATAAGGTCTTTGATGAATGTAAATTTTACAGACTGATTAAATGGTGTTCAGCATTACCATTGCGAGGGTATCTCTCCGTTATTGTGATGTGGTGTGATATTACGTAATCACTCAAATCTAAAACTGTGGAGCCTAAAAATATTTAATGCAACTACCTAAAGATCCAAATGATGTTATAGAACGCTGCAAATAAAGTTTTAGGAGCTAGTTTTTGTAGTAACAAACGGACTTACAGTTGACATGATGGTAAGTGGCTTTTTTTTATAGGAGAGGGTGCAAACGAGAATGCGGCTCACATGATGGTAAGTGACTACGGCCGCCCATGAACAACTGCAACACCAGAATTGCAGATGCGTTGCTCTTTCTTGAAGGTCTAAGTCGTTATCGGTCCGGAAAAATCGCTGGTGGTAATCGATTCCACAAAGTTGTGCGAGGAAGAAAACTTCTTCTAAATCGCTTTGCAGTGGTGGACCGGCAATCAGATGGTATGGGTGGTATCACGAGTTTTGTCGCGATGTGCGATGGTGAAATTGAGCGGCTGGAATTGGTCGAACAATTCCTCAGAGCACTCCCGTGATAGATGCGATAGAATACTAAGAGATGCAACATCTCTACGCAGTGCCGGTGAGTCCAGCCGATCGGAAAGAACTCGATCGTCAACGATTCGAGCCGCTCTGCGCTGGATGCGGTCAAGTGAAGGGCTGAACAAGGGAGCCTCTGCCCAGAGATGGGAACAGTATTCCATGTGGGGTGAACCTGCGCCTTATAAGTGCAAGCGGTGTGCCGGCATGAAATACTGTCCGCTCTGCTGAGCACGCTAAGCTTTTAGAGGCCAATTTGGCCTTCTCTTCAAATGACCACAAAGCTCATGATGTCAACACAGTTCCGATACTGGCTGAGGCAACAAAGGAAGTGCCTTGAAACTGAGAATACGACAAAGGGTTCTTTAGCGGTAAACGCGCAAACTTGTGTCTTCTCGGATTGAACTGGACTAGATTTAGTTGCCCCTAGTCTGACAGTTGTTCAACAAAGTCTCGACTTCAGACATAAGTTTGTTCCGGTACTCGGCGACGTTTTCCCGAAATATTGGCACGGCTGGTGTATAAAGCATCACCAGTGCTGTCGTCTGCATAGCAATGAATGTTACCGGTTTGCAACATATCATTGATATGCAGAAGCAGCGTTGGTGATAGCACGCAACCTTGGAACACCAGCGTTAATGGGCTTGTAGCGGGGCATTTTACGTACATTTTGAACGATCGCTTTACGATACTGTAATGCAAAGGCGTCTGTTCGTCATGCATGCCTAACGCCCCGCCCCTTAGCTTATGATCTGCGATGTTTATCTACTATAGTTCAGCTGAAGATGTTCTTAGTTAAAATATATGAAATATATCTTCAAGGAAAGAGTGAATAGGCTTTTGATTGAAATACAAAAGTAGTAAAGGGCAGTATGATTTACCAAGGGTTTCATCATCACTTAGAAAGAGGGGTTGTAGTCAAGAACTGGGTTATAATAAGTAAAAAAATTAAATCATATGGATTCAAACATTTTCAGGTGCCTGCTTGCGATAGTATTATCATACGCTTGCACATTTAATGCTGCGTAATTAAAGCCCGTCTTCAAATTATAAGCATAGGTTTTAGAAGAAGTACGTTCTGTCCCTTCCACTGCAGCCGGTCAGGCAGGTCGATGAGAATAATGTTCTGCCAAATTAATTTATTCTAAATTTTCGAAAAACTAATGACAGCACTTCATAATTACTAAGATATTATCTACTAACATAAATATTTTATTCTGAATTCTACTAGTATATAACCTGTTATCATTACTAACTATATATATTTACTCTTATCAACTTCGTCAAACAGTACATTTGTTTACTCGTCTATAGCTACATACAACATTTTTGTCTCTTCTTAATAATAGTAAAACCACTTATTCACATTATCTACGCAAGCAAATCCGCGTACAATAGCCATTCTCGCTTTAAGACTCACTCGGCTTTTTAAAATCTTATTCAAACTTTATAAAATAAGTGGCGTTCCCCTCGGAAGGGGTCTTACGGACGATATTATTGTGTAGCCATCTGTGACGAGGACTGGGAGGCCATCGAAAAGACATATTTTTAGATTTAACTCGTAAATTACAACGATCCAATTGGTTTACGCTCGTGTGAGAATTAGGAGAGAAGTTTTATTTGCAGTGCGGTTGTTTATTACGATTGCAAGGGGAACTGCGGGAGACTCGCTCGCGAGCCCACTTTGTTTTTATTTGTTTACGTAGAATAGAGGCGGCTACGTAAAGCTTGAATTTTCAGCGGGAAATACATGTGACACTTGACATTTGTCTCCCGTATTTCGAAATTTTAAGCCATCGCTTTTGTGAATGCTAATAATAAAACATTTGTATAACATTAGTATTTGTAACAGGATATTATATTTAAAATATAGGACGTCTTATTGCTAGCCCTTTTGACTCGTTTGACGTCTGTTTTTTTTGTATTTAACTAGCTGGTATACAAGGCGCGTTACAGCCGCAGAAAGAATTCGTAAATATCGTTTTAAATTTGGAAGAGTTATTTTGTTTAATTATGAAAAATTATAATACATTAATTAAAGTTGAATGATATATAACTTTCAAATAAATTTGTCAGTACGATACGCGCGCCACCTACAGTAAGTTAATTGTACTATGCCTATAACCTTCCGCAAGTGCAAGCAATAAGTTGACAAAGTTTTACCGCAATCTGATGAACGGTATGGCAGTGCATTAAATATGAACAAACAAAAATTATTTTTTATATATTAGATTATCTGGGTGGATATTAAACATTATCTTTATACAAAATTTTATTTAAAACGTTTTTCAAGCTGTTTCTGAAATAAACAAGAATTGCTCACGTTAAGTATAGGATATGCTTCGTTTATATGTAAATACTATGTTTCTAGTGATTTTTCATTATAAGTATTTGCCGCGAACTATAGTGACAATAGAGCTAATAGCAATACCTAATGGAAAACGTTTAATTACCATAGAGACAAGATGTATAGGACACCTGCAAACAATTGACAAACAAAACAATAAATGCGTGGTCAGTCCTGAGTACTAATATAATGTAAATCTAAAATTCTGTAAAATACTGGCTCCCTTACCTTTTCAAATAAAATAAAAACAAATATACATCAGTAGAGGCGTAGCTGCTTGGAAGAAATAGGTGAAAATGTGGGGAATCTACCCAGACGGAATCCTAGACAAAAAGCAATGCTATTGTTGTATTCAATCTTAATCAACAGTGAAGGATGATGCGACCTAAATACGCCTTTTAATGCCTGAAAACGTTCTAGAACTAATATTATTAAAACGGTAGCTCGTACGATCGTAGGGACGTGTAGAGAATATTTAATGATTTTGTATTGTTGAACTTCCGTCACTGTTAACATTCAACATTCGCTATGCAGATTGTTCGGCGACGTTGTTAAATTATTTGTGGGTTCATGAAGATAGTAAAAATCCTTAACTTCCCACATCACGTTAAAATCTCAACTTTAGCAGCTGCAGTAATTATTGTCGGAATTATTGAAACAGTTATTACTAATAGGCCTATATCTATCATCAATTTAGGAATAACGTTGTCGTTTATTAATGCGGCAATAAATTAATTTACTTCCATAATATAATATTACGGGCCGCCATAAAAAGTTTCTGTCACCATAATTTTGAACACAGATTGTTGCACTAATGCGTCGGCTTTAAAAGAAGGGGTTGACGACCCCTTTTGCTCGAATTTCATTCGTCACACACACGCCGTCAAATGGAACTTTAATTTTTTAAATTGGATTTTTATTGCGCTCTGAAACGTAATCAATTGTGCCAACTATGTATCTGATACGTTAATAAATTTATTGTCTCTCTGTTTTGGATCGACCGAGTTACTCGTAGTTATCATATTAAGCTAGCAGACATATGGACTGCATCAATATATTGGATATATTTTATACTACTTTTTTTAATCATAACATTTTAAGTACTAGGTTAATAACAAGTAAGAAATCAGCCTTTTCTTGTATCTAGCTTAGATTTGTATTCCAAAAGGTGACGTCAAAATATAGTAGGAATAAAACACAAAACCTATTATTACCCTTATTTATTTATTTATTTATTGGGTCTACCAGCGATTTAAAATTTTTATTTAAATTATAATATTACACATTAAAAAAAAACAATCACTACAGTTTAATCTTGTATTAAATACATATTTAAATTGAACACCTTTTTAATTTTTATTTTATTTTTTACACATACTGTGAACATGGAGGAAAGGTGTATCAATCGTAATCGTTACTCTTACTAAAGAAGAACCAGTAACTTAGAGAATTTGTTACTGGAATGCTTTAAAAATTAAAAAATAGAAATAAACTTTAAAATTGAAAAAGGTTAAATTAATTTCCACATAACATATATCACACATATAATACATAGCTTCTGAAATCGCTACTAAGATATAGTGTATCGAAAAATTATATTCAGTAGCTATTCTATACTATAATAGCTACTTCAGTAGCTATTCTGTGGAAATCATTTAATTCTTTTTAGTTTTGAAGTCAGGTTTTACTTTTTTAAAGTTTATTTTTAAACTTTTGAGTGGACCAAGGAATATTAAAAGTTTAAAAGTTCACATCTTTACATTAAAATCTTCATTCCGAATTTTTTCACCCATAGCGATGCAATTCAATTCGCTTAAAAATAAGAGTACATTTACGTAAACTCATAATAAAATGTAATAAAGAAATAACCACAGGCAAATTTTTAATGAATTGTAGATTAGCAGGCATACCGCAGGAATATTTAATCGGCAAAAGGCATCCGTTGGATAAATACATTTAATAACAGCCTGTTGTCTTTACTTTCTGATAAACAACCTCCATTTAACCATGTGTTAACTTCACTGCCGCCTTGAAATTCGCACCGTTGCGTTGCTAATAGCATAATTGCTACGGCAGCATAAGGCAATATACAGTTTGCTCATAAATATTTCCGTACGGTTTTCAGTACCAGCACAGCGGTCGATCGATTAATTGCTTTCATTAATAACGAAGGGATAGTTGCACCGTCGAATTCAATAGATATAAGGATGGCCCATCATCCAAGAATATTTTAAATATTTCCTGCTAAATTTTATACATGCAACAAACAGATCCTTTTATCGTATATATATCGGCATATTAGGCATTCAATATGTTTATTGAAGACATATTATTATAGGTATACAATAATAATATAAAACTTAAATAATATAAAATTTAATATAAAACATCTATTTTACTTTGATATTCCAACTCTACTTCTCTTTCAAGTTTCTCTATCTCAAATGATGTCACACAATATATAAATGTTATGAATATAATACAATGTTATGACCAAGGAAAACTTTACACAGGCAAGATACTTAAACGGTGTTTTTGGTTATTATAAAAATAAATGCAATATAATATTTTAACTACGTTTATAAGATGCGCGTATAATATAATATAATACATAGGTACTTAAATCAGTAAAAATGTTCAGTTAAAATTGAATTATAAAGGCTGCATAAATTATTATAGATCTAAATTATAAAATAAAGTCAAATGGTATGTTTGTTTTTAAAATGACGAAGTTTTAAGAATTCTAATAGTTATCTACTATATAAATATTATCATTTTCAAATGAAACAAATTTTACAGATTTTATGGCGTTTAATTTAACGTTAGATACGAGTACTACTCTACTTAAGAAATCATTATTATCATTTTCGTTTTCTATTATCTATACATCTATACATTTAAATAAAATTGAAGTATTTGTCTGTAATATCGAAATAATCGAGCTCAGGGGTTATTTGCATGTCATTTAGACATAAATAATCATTTGTAAAAAAATTGTCGGCCTGTCCGAGAAGGTTAGCTTCGGGACGGCAGAACCGATTGTAATGAAACATCACTAACAGATAGAGTGCAATGATCTTTTTTCAGAAATAGAAAAAATGTAATTAAATTAATAAATATGGACCTTTCAACGGGTAGTATTTACTCTCTTATATTACGGAATTTTGGTGTACATATTTGTAATGAGTAGCGGAAAATTGTTGTATTTTTTTAACACAGAAAAACTAGAACTTAAACTAAAAAAGAAAAAGTTATGTTTGTTACAGTTATTTAAATATTATATTACTCAATGCCTATCATTATTTTTAATAAGACATTCATAAGCTAAGAATGTGCTATAAAAACATATAAAAAAGATTGAGAAATGCAATAAGAGCTAGGCTTATACAAGAGTAGTGAACAGTTGGCAAGTTTCTTCGACGGCGGACAAGGAGGCGGTGTCTACAAACCCCAAGTTAATCGGGGCTTCATGCTCTGGCTTGCAATGTGAACGAGGCCGAGTTCTAACAAACTTTATTCTAGACTCCTTTGTGAAGTTGGAACTAAGCTTTCATTATTATTTTATAACAAACCTTCTTGGTAGTATAATCTAGTTTCCAGTATAGTCAGACAGCTATGCTATTGATTAATGATGTCAAAAGTATTACATAATAACTCAGAAAAATAATTCATAAGCAAAATATATTTTAAGCAATTGGCGGCTCCCCGTCAACAGTTTGGGTATTTTATGTCTGGTCATTATTGGTATTATATGCCATCGACCGATGCAAGATAAAACGTCAGGACTGGGGTTCGTACACCACTGTTTGGATGGCGGTTAGATAACTCGTCTGTACACTAAATCGTATGTACACTGTACCGGAGATCTGTTGTTCAGTCACGAACTAAGTCACCATTGTCATCAACAGTTACATTAAATCTATATCGCGGCCGCAAAAGCCTAAGTCCAATGAAGCTGTTAATGCCAAGTGACTAATAGCACTAACGTCACAGATAATTCATAATAAATACAAGCTACTAATAATGCCGCACTTTAAACTTTAACTTTAACTGCGGTTGTCAACCCGCTTGTCAAGTGTTTTCTAGTGTAATTTCTGTTTTCATTTCTAGTGTAATTTCACTTCTACTGCTATAAGCCAAAAAGTTTTAACTCCAAAGCCAACGCTTGATTTTAAACAATGCAATGAAAGTATAAAATAATATGTAAACTAAAAAATAATATGTGAAAGTCATACACGTCTGTTAAATGTAGTCTTGTAACCGACTTTAAAGTCATAAACAGACGGCGAAATAACCATTTTGTTTGGCAAATTATATGTACATATACCGACCGGTGGCTACGGCTGCTTAAACAAGGCTCCAGCGGCAAAAGATATCATAAACTAGACGATTAGTTAAAGGATGAGTTTACTTACTATAAACTTTCTTCTTGTTTTGATGTATTCATAATTATATTAATGATCATAAAGCTGCAGTGGCCTAATGGTTAAGGGTGCGGACCGCGAACTCAAAGATTTTGGTTTCGAATCCGCCATTCTACTACTATTTGATTCAACTGCTGTCTACTACTATTTCTGTAATCTGGGGTGGTGAACAATAAAATATAAGTGATATTACTAGCATTACTAGTATTTTTAATTAAAAAAATAATATAAGATTGAATTGTAACTTTTGGGAGAAAATAGACTACTTGTATCTGACAGTTTTTTTCTCATAAGGTCTCCTGCATTATATATAGACAGACATCTTTTTTTTCCATGTGGAAATGCCTACGCATACCCGCCTCGAGGTGATAAGGACGGGTTATGTCGGACTCGCACCGATTAAAACCCCATGGTGTTCCACCTTCGCCGCGTGTTGACAGGGCCACGGGAAAGCTTTCGCACACATCCGCGACCTCACCGGCACCTGCCGTTCCATAGCGGCTCCTCTGGAGAGGACTAACTCTCCCCCATCTCGTTCTCAGGTAAGTCGCACCAGAACAATTGGCGCGCCTTCCTTCCCGGCCTCCAACTTCACCTACGCAACGGACTCCTCCGTGTCCGATGCGCGAAGGTCATGGGGCCAGGAAAAACAAGCACAATCTCTAGCCTTCCTGAACCCAGCGACGGATCTGGACTACGGCTCCGTCGCCAACCATGTTTCAGCTGCGGAGGGAATACCGTCACGCCTCTGCCGCCGCAGCCATGGCATCAACGGTGCGGTCCCGCCTGAGTCGCGGAGAGTGGCGCCTCGTCGCAGTCCACCAACTCAAATCCGAAGTAGGCTCGCCAAGCCCATTTGGATTGGCCACCTCGGGTCAGCCATGTGGGTTTCTCTTAATTCACCATGGGTGACCAAGCTTCTCAGCCCCCGCCACGAAAAGCGGTATCCCATTCAGGGGGTTTATAGGCAGACATCTGCCGCCAACTTCAAACAAAGAAGGCTGCGATGCGTTGTCTCCTCTGAGGACTAAGAGGAAACGCCTCACAGCCTTTAACTATACTGGTTGCATTTGAAGATAGATTTATTAAGACGTTTAATTATGTTCAAAGTTTAGCGGTGGCCTAGATACCCTAATTCAAATTATGTAGTTTGGATTTCGCAATTAACGGCCGTACCGATCGACGATGTTTAAGTAAAAAGTCGAAGAGTACATGTTGTAAAGTTGCTCAATCAACGAGAACGACTGAGACTCACACTAATGACTAATTAATTTAATCGTATAATTACACCTGCCTATGTTAGGAAGATAAGTTGACATGTGAATATCACCTGTTCGATAAACAAACCTATTTTCTAAATACAAATGTCGATAATTTTATAAACATAACAATGAACATTAGCTTCAATTAGCTTTTTACCCGTCTGCCCCAGAAGGAGGCTAATGTTTTTCGAGATAATGTATGTATGTATTCGTATGTACGTATGTCTAATTCTTTGGCACGCTCGGTAGCCTAAACAACTTGATGGATTTTAACATATGAGGTGTCGTTAAACTCGTCTTAATTGTGGGAGTGACATAGGCTATATAATATTTATATATTGCATCTGCAAATACAGAAAAAGGGAGGGTAAGGTTTTTTTTCAGTAAACTTTTTAACGCAGTCGAGTTTTTTTATTACTGTTTTAACCATTAAGCTTATTATTCCGTATCCTTGTTGAATAATAATATTCTCTATAAAGAGATGGTTACCAAACTCTTTATTTAGCTGAGTTTTGAATTCTTAATTGAAGTATTGACTTCAGAATTGACAGTATTCTATGTGTGGTGTTCAGCACTGTACCTGTTCCTTCTTCGTTATACGTACCTATACGTATTTGTCGAAATACATGATGTTGTTCCTTGGTGGAAAGATTTATTTCCTGTCTAGTAGTCTACTTAGACTACTAGACAGAAAATAAATCTTTCGCACCACTCTTTGCATTGCGTGGTCGTACGAGGCGGAAAATTCCCAGTAAATTGTACGGTAATGGATCACCCACTATTGTAATTATAGGATTGGATCGCAGAGTACGATTGTAGAACTTGGCGGCAGAAATTAATCGTCAACTGCGAGAACGTTGCTACAAGTAGGCTTTTCCAAAAAAAAGTCCAGATGCCATCCACTTCGTAACGTATAACGCAACACGCCGCACTAGTTATAGTTTGTAAATACAGAACAATTGTCTTGCACTGGTATTGCTAATACTGTAACTCGTACTAGCCTATAAAATTTAGGATTTCCGTTTTTTAATTTCCATGATGATGGAACTTAAAAAACTTCCATCATCATGGAAATTAAAATGATTAGACGCTAGTCTTATCTGTCAGCAGTTGTAGTTGTTCTTAAGCAGGCAATTTTCTCTTGTTACATATCACCGTCATAATTGACCTCGAATGTTACTACTTACCGTCAGAGTTCTGAATATATCAAGTATAACGTAAGCAAGTTTGTCATAGTTATTTCATTATTAAAAGAGCCTTCCAGACTTCACAAGAAAAGTTTTGCCATAGCTGGCTTGCGCTTTCTGTAATATTTGCCCATAATCAGCGTACTGAGTAAATTGCTGATATATGTTCTGCCAAATATCCTCGCATCTATAATTTATCAAATTATGAGTCGACAAATCTACGTAGCAAGTTCTTCAAGCGAAGTGTCGTAAGAAGTAACAATGGGTAATGCCAGAAACATCCCATGGATCTCGGCTTCGCAGCCATTATTGTACGTCAGACGTCGAGAGACGTTTGATACTGAGATCAAGCTAAGCGTGGCGATTAATGCAAATATTCTCTACAATGGGAAAGGTCAATGCCCGTTTATGTAATTTTATGGACTTACGGTGACGAAGGGAAAAAACTTTAGTAATTATATAATATTTGATTATTCAATTCAGTTTTCCAAAATTCCATGTTCCTAAGTAAATATTCTGTCGCGTCGTAATAAAAATTTGCTGTACCATTTAGTTTACAGCTGCTCGGCGCAAATCAGAACGTTCGGTTATAAGAGGAACTCTTGCCACCTTGCAACGTTAAACTTTACGTTCACTTCAAACTTTCCCGCGGCTTTATTGCGAATCTGAAAAGTTCTTGTCGAGGCTTGTTCTTCCTCCGCATTCGGAAACAGTGTTTGTGCAAATGAAAATGAACCTTACTATAACAACTATATTATTGAAATTCCTTTGGAACTTTGCCAAAACAGTGTAAACTATCGGTTTCGTAGTCTTGTCTTCAGGTTTACACGAAACGGGGATTAGTTGTTAAGTGTAACGGACCATGTTGTAAGGCTCTGTTCAGTTTATTACTGCTAATATACGTTCATTTAATACACCACTACAAATTATGAAATACGAGTGATTTATTTGAATACAGTCATTGTAACTCAGGGTAAATATACGCTTGCCTTAAATTTTACAGTGCGCAGGCAACCTATTTTATACGTGGTAGAGCCATGCTGCAGCTATATTATGGTTGTAGCACAAATAGCTAGGCTCGACCTCGGATGGACTACGCTCTCACAGAATACCAGCATAAAATAGCAACACAATGCTGCTGTGATTCGTATGGTGAGTGTAGAGAACCGGAGATCCGATCCGGTGGCTGCATCCATAAGAGCCTATAAAAGTCCACTGCTGAACATAGACCACTCCAATAGATTGGAATTTGAAGGATTTTGCCATAGTTGCTACGCTTGGCGGGCCGGTTGGCAACCGCAATTTTTTTATATTTTGAGTTATTATCAGGTGGATGCTGCTGCCCATCTTGTGTTATAATTTCCCTCTGTCGCCTCTTACGACATCCACGGGACGATATGGGA
Organism: Parnassius orleans; assembly: GCA_029286625.1. Taxonomy (NCBI): domain Eukaryota; kingdom Metazoa; phylum Arthropoda; class Insecta; order Lepidoptera; family Papilionidae; genus Parnassius; species Parnassius orleans. The sequence goes on along the minus strand of JAGSMP010000065.1, from coordinate 5,291,795 downwards.
TAGTGGATATTCTTGCACCGCCACTACACGGTACTAATCGAGGATAGGTGTAAATATCTTTGTGCCACATCATTCACTTACCATCAGGTGTACTGTTTGCTCATTTATCAACGTTTTTTTTTTATAAAAAGAAAGACGAGTTCGCTTCCCGACGGCATCATAAAACATAATATTTTGAGTGCTACGTTCTCACTTGCCCAACGATAAAATAAAATACACTGAAGAAAAAGTTGAGTGCAAGCATCCTTCATATCAAAACAGCACTTCAACATCGCGACGAGCTCTTTCCTGCCCTAAGAACCTCTCATATATGCAGAGGGAAGTGTCAACTTCACAGAATACTAGCGTAAAATAGCAGTATAATACAGCTGTATTTCGTACGGTAACAAACGACAACCAGAGAGCCTTTCTACTGGTGACAATAAGGCATTTCATCCTGGACCTCAGGGGTAACAACTCATTTGCAGTTTGATTGCTAATCGAGTATAGATAAATTGGTCATGCATAACTTAAGATTACTAACTATTATTTATGTTATCGAGCAAGTCATAGTAATTGGATACAGTGGTTCATAGACATCTAAGCCTATTCTAAATAAAGAAGCAAATTGCAGATGCATTGACACCCATGGTGAATAAAATATCTACGGTTTTCATCATTCGCCGTAAGAAACAGCAGCGTTATAGTGCAATTTTACGCTGGTATTATATGCTAGCGAGGTCCTACTTCCCCGGCAGAGCTGAACCATTCCTGCTGCAGCTACAGTGTGGCTACACCGCGTATATGACTACCTATTTATTTATTTCTAACACTGATTGTAAATCCTTTTTTAACACCACAAGGTCCATAATAGTGATGCATGCTTTTTTAAGTAAAAATTTAGTGTTAGTATAGTTGTAGCACGAATGGGTCGGCTCGACCGGGGAAGAACCACGCTCTCACAGAATACCAGCGTAAAATAGTAGCTTAATGCTGCTGTGTTTCGTATGGTGAGTGTAGAGAACCGGAGACCCTTTTTACTGGAAACGAGGCATTCCACCTTAGTCCTCACGGGTGACAACGCATCTGCATTTTGATTCGTAATCGAAGATAGATGTAGATGTCTATGGACCACAGCAAACACTTACCATCAGGTGGACTGTGTGCTCGTTTGTCACAGTATCCTATAAAAACAAAGTAAGGGCCAGATTATGTTTGCAACAAATTATTGATTTTGGTTAACATTAATGTCCCTCACAAGTTGACAGTTGAACACAGTTCTGCCTCAAAGAATGACACTCATTGGCTTACTGCTTGTCACCCAATTGTCAATCAACCTTGATACCTCAAAATGAAATACCAATGGGCTCAGTGCGGGGTACACTCCGTTTACCTGTACGAGGTTGCCATGTGGGAAACTTCCTTCCCTATAGGTTATCAGTTCTTCATGCTGTATGACCACTAAAGCTATCAAATACGCAGAAGTTGTTATGTTGACACAAGTTTGCCCGCTAACTCATTTACTCGTTCTTACCTAACATGTGCCTGACACGGGGATATACACAATACAAGTAGATTGGAAACCAACATTTATGTTTTGCACAAATGTTCGCTTCGCCTTGTGGCGTAGTAGCCAGTGCCTCCGACCACGCAGTCGTTTTATTTTAATGGAATTTTAATTAATGACTGGTAGTTATATTTTCGATTTGGGTAAAAGTAAAGTAACCTATATACGTTGGCAAGTAGCACTTATTCTTAAGGTTTCAAGGGAAGGAAAAGTCCGTCACCTTGCTTGCACCAGTGTGTTTTGTCGTCAGACTTCAACGTGATAAGTCAAGACGCTAAATTTCAATCAAGAATTTCAATGATGCTGACGGGAATTGAACTTGGTGTGCTCGCATTCTATGACGGTTCTCACTAGGTTGCGTCGATTCCCACTATCATTTTAACTCTCATTTCGTTTAAAGCTTGTTTGTTTAAAAGGTGGTTTTCAACCGAATTCAAAAAGGAGGAGGTTCTCAATTCATCGGATTTTTTTTAATGTAAGTTCATCAATTACTCGAAGACGCCTGAACCGATTTGGAAAATTCTTTTTTTGTTTCAAAGGGTATACTTTCTAGGTAGTCCCATATAAATTTGATCAAGGTCTGACTTTTTGAGTTATCCTTAATAATTTATATTGAAGTCGGTTGTACAATTTTTTCTATTTTACCTCTTGTTACTACTCACTTTTGTAGTAACTAAAAACTATTTTTTTTTTATTTTGCCATTGGGTATAAAATTCAGATTATAAAAATATAATTAAAATTAAGAAACTGTTCTAAATTCCATCAACTTATTTTAAGAAAGCAGCACGCTCTTGGTATGAGGGCACTGTGATACAATCTTGATGTGATTGTTAACCCAGGCTATCAGGTATTAATTATAGTTCATTTGGGTTCGACCGTACACAAAAAGATAAGTGTCATAAAATGTCATCCAATTACATTGTTACGTATGATGACTGTCATATAATTAGACTATAGGAAATGCCTAAAAGAAAAATCTGAAAAACTGTAGACCCTGCAGGCCATCCCAGGAAGTTCCCGCTTGTATAAATCCATTTAATTTTTTTTGGTTATTTTTTGAAAATCTTTAAAACGGCTCCACCGATTGACTTAAAAATCTAACCAGCTCGAATTCTCAATGAACACTTTCGAACGCCGTGTCGCCCATCTCGATCGGTTGGTTCGTTTTAAAGATATCGTACGACAAAATTTTATTTACATACATACACGCACACACACACACACACACACACGGCCGGAAGTCTAGCCGGGAGTAGTCGTAACGGCTTCCTAGGACCTCAAAACGTGGAGATCTGATGAAAACTCGCATTCTCAAAATCGAACCGAAATCTATAACTTCCCACCTTTTAAAATTATTAATTTTCAAAGTGGAAACTTAAAAATCTTGTGGTAAACGATAGATGGCGTTAGACTCATTTCGAACATTACCCTTGCAATTTATTAAAAGTCTATAGATTATCTCATAGAGTGGCTACTATGGCAAGTCCCTCCGAGTCCGAGTTCCCATAGTAGCCACGCTTGGCAAGCGGGTCGGCAACTACAGTTTATTATTTATATTCAATTGGTATAGGGAAGATGCAGCTACCCGTCTCCTGGTTTAGTTTCCCTCTGTCGCCTCTTACGACGACCACGGGATGATTTGGGACCTCGTAGAAAATCAATTGCTGTCCGTTAGTCCCGCTAAAAGTCGAAAGTTGCTCTACCGATTTTAATGATTTTTTTGTGTGTTTGTGTGGGTCCCTGGATGGATTATATTTACAATTGGACCCGGTAGATGGCGCAGTTGTCGAGATCTAGAAATCACCCGTGTGAAGTTGGTACAGATCGCAAGTATATAATATAGTATACATGCTGTGGTCGCCAAATCGCCCTAGAGGTGGCATTTGTCCAACAGTGAACTGTTGAGTACCGATGAAAGGGACAGATTGTATAATGACGTACAAAGGAACCTTTATTAACTGTTAAATGTCAGACTTATGCTATTAAGTAAGTTGTTGTCGTTTCAATATAAAATCATTAACATTCACGGTTTAATTATTTAGATCGTTCGATTCTGCGAAATCTAAAGCGGTGTGATGGCGTAGTTATGGCGGCGGTTGAAAACGAAGTCTTTTTAATAGAACCTATTAAAAATACTACAGTTTAATAAGAAAACTTAATAGGTCTAGGTTATGTTTACGTTTAAATTCCCTTATAAGGCTAAGTTTTAATTACTTCTTTACATTTTTAGGTTTTTTATTTTACAAGTTAGAGTGACAAACGCACACACAGTCCACTCTTTAAGTGGTAAGTGGATGCCGTGGCCCATAGGCACCTACGTCTTTCTTCGATTAAGAATCATTTGTGCTTTGCATCATCAAATGATTTGTTTCTAGTAAAAATTTTGTTTCTCTATACACAAATATTTTATGAAACTAAACTAAATTAGAGCTTGTGCTTCCCCGGTCGAGCCAACCCTGCAACTATCACACCGCTGTGGAATGAAAACTGTAGATTTCTCATTTTAATAATGTAAAGAAAAATGGTTATAAGTAAATGATATGTTTACGGTTTTTAAAAATTTACTTTTATTTTCTCCGCAATAACTGCAAATTGCTAATTGAATAATATAATAAAGCTATAAGCTTGTAGCTGTGTAGTGCGACCGCCATGTTTTAGCGGCGTAATAGAATTCACTACCCCGTATCATTTCATATTCCTGATAACAACTCAATTAAAAACTGCGGTTGCCAACCCGAATTTCGAGCGTGGCAACTATGGAAAATATCCCTCTATGAAGCAATCTATGAGGCAGGCCTATTTTAGCTGTGAACTTTTGATAAGCCGTTATGATGATGACGGTGATAGGTTTATAGTAATTTACACATTTAGTAAGAGAAACGAACGAGAAATTATTTTCTTTTTCTTTCCTTTATTCAAAATTGAACAAAATTTTTTTTTCTTTCCGCTATTCATAACGAACTAAACATTATTTTCTTTTCTTTCCTCTATTCATCGGCCCATAATAGTTCGTTACTAGATGAGGGCTTGTCTCATTAAATGGAAGATTAGCCGTAATCGTTACGCTTAGCATGAAAATCTGCTATCGCGGTACCTACAATATTCTTGAACATTTTATTATCACTAATACACAAAAGAACAAAAACAATTAAATTGCTCGAGTACTTTAGATTATATGATGATAATATGGTTTTAAAAAAAGTATGACGTGTTTTAAGTCATTAGACAATTAGCCAGTCTATTCCTATAATAAAAATTCGGTGCCTTAACTTTATTTTGATCTCTACTCGTAACTTTAATAGCAACATTCAGCTATATAAGCAATTATACTCGTATCATTGTCAAAAGTACTGACGGTCTAAAGCATGAAAGGAAATTAAAACATACGTTTCAATTTAATAAATAGTCACATATCACACAACATTTTTTATAGGAATTAATTATAAATAATTAAAAAATAAAATAAACATTAAAAACGGCAATTATATCACGAGCAATTTACATTATCTAGGTGCGTTTAAGAAAACTATGGAAGAAACAGCTTGCGGATGGTATGAACTCTTGCAAATTACTTTAAGCTTCAGGGCGGCGTTGGTTAACAAGAACCTGCGCGGATACGGTTCCGCCGGGCGCACTGTTAAGGCCAAGTTACTTCAATTTTTATGATAGAGTAAACTTTGATGAAATTTAAAACGCTTTTAATTTATAATTTCAGGTTCAAAATTAGTCCTCAAACGGCCTATAAATCAACATACAACAACTACATGAACACTCAAGCCGATCACCCAGAGGGTTAAGCAGAGCCTACGGACTTCCATTTGGAACGATCCTGACACTCTTGCCTCCTTCACGTCGTAGAAATAAACAACTTTCAAACCTATACAGTAAAATTATGCTTTATATGTATATCCGATATTACAATAAAACGAACACTTCAGAATCTCGTGAAAAATTTAGAGAGTGGTATTGCGGCTTTATTCTTATTTCCGGCGCCATATTTAAAAGAAAACAATAATAAAATATTGTGTTACAGAATCAGATGCGTCATTATACTATCGTTAATTTTAATTATGTACTTATTTCTTATATTACTGTTTCCTTATTAATTTATAATAAGGTGTTGAACTTATATGTACTACGGTATAGGTACGACGATATTAAGTAATTATTGTTGGTTTTCAAGTTTTAGTAATTAAATGAATAAAGTATTTTTACGTATTACAAGAAAATGACATTTTTCAAACTTATAGTACATAATAATGTTAAATTAATTAATGAGTTATTGATTTTATGCAGTGTTTACTTGCGATTGTTTAGCAGATAACAAGAAAATAAGGCAATTTTTATTGGTGAAATAATCTTAAATGTAACCTCAAAAACCGAAAGTATTTTGGATATTAAACAATTTACAGCAGTGTCCGTCACTTTTATTTAATTTATGTTAAGCGTAGTCAACATTTCTAATACAGAAAGTGATTTTTGTGGCTGTTGATTCTTAGGCAAACAATGTAATATATATTCGCCATTTATTACTACTCGTATAGTAAATTGCAACGTTGAGTAAGTCGACAAACTTTGTATAATATTTTCCAAGCATAACAAAAACCTTTAACGTATATTACAATTTTAGAAAATATTTTGTGTATCATAATAACCAAGTATTAGTTAAATCAGGGCTTAAATTTTTTATAAACCATTAAATCTTTAAATAAAACTAGTTTTACGGATTTTATCGCGTATATTAACTTATTTTATATTCTCGACGTTTCGAGTACTTTACAGCACCTACGGTCACGGGGTGGACTGAGGTATTTGACGTCCCAATGTCATAGTTAACCATGGTTACCTCCAGATTAAAAATTATTTACTGCGTAGATTGAAACAAAAATTAATAATTTTTAATCTGGAGGTAACCGTGGTTAACTATGACATTGGGACGTCAAATACCTCAGTCGCCCCCGTGAACATGGGTGCTGTAAAGTACTCGAAACGGCGGGAATATAAAATAAGTTAATATACGCGATACAATCCGTAAAACTAGTTTTATTTAAATGTGTAGTGTTCGCGTAAATATATGAAATCACCATTAAATCTTTATCACTGTATAATGATACAAATTCTGGTACCCATTTGTCAGAAGAAGCAATCATCATCATCATCATCATTACAGCCCTTCACAAGTCCACTGCTGAACATAGGCCTCCCCCAAGGAATGCCACAAAGCACAGTCCTGAGCCTCCTGCATCCATCGACTTCCGACATGTCTTACCAGGTTGTCACTCCATCTATTGGGGGGTTACCGGTACGAGGCTGCCACTCGAGAACCTTTTTTCCCCATCGGTTGTCTGTTCTTCGAGTAAAAAAATTCCACATAATATATTTAATCTATTTCATTTCAGCATTGTTAACTTAAAACATTTGCACTGTTAATTATATTTTCAAAAGCGCGCCCGTTGTTCAATTAATGTTACAATGGTTCACGCTAATTTTGTGATACTTGTAACCGGAGCATTGTATCCCATTGTTAAAATCGTAAGTACCCAACAACAATAACTCGAAATATCCAATTAGCGATAACCAGGCCTTAAACAAGGAGCTAGAGAGCCGAGGAGAGCTTGCGAACAAAACTATGTGGTGGCGGGGAATAGCGCAGCAAGCCGTGCACTAAACCTCCTCCCTCTCCGACCCTTCCACAGCCCCGGACCAGGTATGTACAAAGGCGAACAGCAATCGCACCCGTATAAGTGCAACACGGATACAATACAATCTCTCTTAGCGTACGCAGTTAAAGCATGTATATTTAGAGCGGTAGAGCTTTAGAATGTTTTCAATTTCTTTGTTTTACGTTATTCAAAAATATTATAAATACTCGTAAGTCATCTAGTGAGCCGTGGTAGCTCTGAGGCTAAGCGGTCGCTGTAAATTTGACAGTACACAAGCAACCCGGGTTCGATCCCCGCTGGCATCAATGTAATTATAAATTGCGATTCCATGTGCTCGGCGGTGAAGGAAAACATCGTGAGGAAATTTGTATGTCTGAAAAACAAATTATATTTTGAAGACATGTGAAGACCGCCAACACAAGCTGGGGCAACGCGGCAGACTTACGAGTGTCCTTGCCCTAAGCTTTCTCAGAAATGAGAGGATGCCTGCGTCCAACTGTGGGACGTATATAGACTGTAACTTCATATTAACTTTACTTAGTTAGTCAGGATATTAAAAATTGTAATTGCGCCTTGAATATCTTTAAAGATTTTTCTATATTATATATACGCCCCGGATTTGCCTGGGTAGGATCTATTAATATGGCGTTATTTAGATGTAAGATTTTCAAAGACCATCTTCTTTTTATCCTCCAAATTGTTCAGATAAAAAATATAGCCTAGATCACTCCTAGCATTACTGTCTATTTGTTCGTGAAATTTCATTACAGTAGGTTTAGCCACTCCGAAGATTAGCCCGAAAAGCAGACAGACAGATAGACAGACAGACAGACAAAATTTTTAAAAATGGTTATTCATGTCTTAATGTCATGCTAATAACCCCCCGAGGTCGATAAAAGGCATTTATTTCAATATTACAGACAGACGCTTCAATTTTATTTATATGTGTATAGATATATCGATACTTTAAGTTAAATTTGTTAAATAATTCTATAAATCACATAGAGGGATATTTATAAAATTATCGAATAAGTTTTGGTTAAGGAAAAAATCGAGTATAATGTGTCTTTTATTCAAAACAATGGTCTTACATTTTTTTAAGCAATTGCCTCCGCTTTACACGAACGACACCGAAGCAATAAATTACACGTTTCAAATCCGTTTTGAAATATTTTAGTTGCAGTTGAATTCATGGCAGAATATTGATGGGCGATGTCCAGATTTCTTTTATGTCTACGCTACTTAAATATATCTACATGTTCCTGTTGGTTCGTTAGTGCGCGATCGGATCACAGTTTTGTTGTAAAGATTATGTCCTAAAGAAACCTCCATCCGGTCTTTGGACTACTCGAACGCACATGAGATACGAGGCTATTGTATATCGTGAGATTGTGGAACTTGTTTGATAAAGCTTTCGTTTTTGTTTTCGTTTAATGATTGTTCATGTGCCGCATAATATTAGGCATGACTAGTTTTATAAATTAAACGGAAGAATAAAAAATGGTTGATATACGAGTATCTAGATACATCGCGTGTAAAGTTATATTTATTAATTTTATAGTTAATAAGCACAAGAAAAAATGATAAATGGAAGAAAATGTAATTAAATATATCTAATTATATCTACTTCATAGTATTACATATATTCATGTGTTAGTTTATTATGAAATATCTCGTGTTTTATCTCCAGTATGAAATGCAATATATACGACGCTTATAGCGGTCGACATCGTACCTCCGATGTCGGACATGTCGCTCCTATCTGTTTCGATGCATTTGTCGTTTAAACACCAACCTGTAATAAATCAGACGGCACCCCACTCATAAACATATGTCGTACGTTACGAGATAAGTAAAATCGAACTAAACCTTACAAGCTTCTGCATAGAGTATGTTTTGATTAACAAACAAATCTGTTATATTACCTGTCCAATGAAGCTAATTTAAGCCTATCTCGAGTCCACTACGGACACTCTTCATTCAATACTTTAAATGAGATTCTTATCGTGCGTCCTTAAATAGATTAGTAGATTAATGATGTCTGTAATAATTAATAATGGATCGTGAATTTTACAACAACAATAAAAGCAGTTTGGTCGCCGTCGTAAACCGTACCTTGCAGTTTGCGTTGTTTTGAAGCCTTTAACTTTACGATCCGTCAATACGTTCCATATATTTACTTCGTCTTAATTACACCGACTTTATCGTCTTCGGTTTATTGTTTTTAATTTTTTCTTATGATCAAAGTTCTGCTCACTGGTGGTGTAGTGGGCATCATGATAGGGTACATCGTGCTAAATACCATACAATTGTGGCACTTAAGCTGTTAGGCTTAAAGGGCAAGGTTGTTTATATGTATTTAGCAGATGGCTCAACAAAGAGGATGAGAATACGATGTTAACTCGATGTCATAAAGTTGATTGTGCAATTACTTTATTGAAAATGCGGTACGTGGTTTTTTTTTAGTAAAGAACCAATAATAATCGTTGATTATTTTCCTATTAACAAAGCAATTAATTGCGTTAACATCAAGCCTCGGGAAAATAATATGTGTTAGAGTAATTAAAGCAACTTCAATAAAACATTCAAAAGTCGGATTCGGTCTTAAATATTATCTTTATATCGTATCTCTAAAATAAGAATAAGATAAGGGTATCAGAGATAAACCTGAATATTTTTAGAGAAGTGATCGATGTAGGGAGTAAGCAGATGAACATTAGGTTTTTAAAAGGTTTTTCTATAAACAAGTATGTAAACGATTTGAATATCATTTTGTCAACTGTATTGAAATCCATACAAGCGTCATTCAGATTGATCTAATCAAAGGGGTCAGTAAAAAATAACGAACTGTCGGCGCAAGTCGGTCAACGAACAATCTTTAAAAAGTTAAGCCGTTTTTGAAAAGAAAAAAAAGGAGCGCCCCTAATTGATGCGTCGTCTTTGTTTAGTTTAATTCTAACATGCTTTTCCCATTAAAGCGGTCAGGAATCGGGCTCGTGTAGGAGATAAGGTCGAGTCTTTTACTCCTTACACGTTATAATATTATAAAGTTGGGGCCAGCCCTTCGCGATTTTAACCCCAGTTTAACTCGCGTTCACCGCACAAGAGAACAAATAAGTGAATAACGCGGCGTTCGGCATCGTCGCGTTTTTACATTGTCGCCTCGTCCCCAGGGCGCTGCAAGTATTGAGAATCGATATGTTTGCGCTAAGTGCTTAAGTGCTTGCTGGGGATCGTATTTCACTGATGAATAAGCAATCTCAATTTAACTACGGACGCATTTTCTAACTTACTAAATGATTTTGCGACAAATAGATTTTACAAACGTAGGATATTTTTATCTTAATCAATGCATTATACAGAAATTTTGAAGCAGAGTTACGTAATTTAATTTAATTTATCTATTATAAAATTATATTTATCAAATTTAATATTCTAGCTCAATTCGAGAATTTTATTTAGCATACACACGACGCCAATAATTCCTAATGTATGTATATTTGAAATAAATATATAATATGAAGATAATAAGTACAATATTAGTTAAAATAAAGGCCCAATTAACCAGGGCAAGATATGCCTTCATCATCATCATCATCATTACAGCCCTTCACAAGTCCACTGCTGAACATAGGCCTCCCCCAAGGAATGCCACAAAGCAGAGTCCTGAGCCTCCTGCATCCATCGACTTCCGGCATGTCTTACCAGGTCGTCACTCCATCTATTGGGGGGTCGCACTACACTTCGCCTACCGGTACGAGGCTGCCACTCGAGAACCTTTTTTCCCCATCGGTTGTCTGTTCTTCGAGTAAAGAAATTCCACATAATATATTTAATCTATTTCATTTCAGCATTGTTAACTTAAAACATTTGCACTGTTATATTTGCACTTGTATATATATATATAGCAAGATATACCTAAGAAGATAAAATTGATTTTTAAAACTTGAGTTTGGGCATTCGTTCTACCGGGCCGGGGCGGGTCGAGAAGACAACTCGGCACCTTTTGTGGGTTTTATGGATAATCTTCGTTTTACGTGTATTAACATGCGGAGCTGTGTCCGGTCGCACGTTCGATACCCAGTCCACACCCACTCGCCCCGTTTTATCAGCGACCACGGTCAATGTTCGATAATTTTATTACAGAAGTTTTGTCAAATTGCTTGAGCCTTCAAATTAAATTAAACGATACTTGTCCGTCGTTGATATGAGGAATTAATTTATGTGATCCTGTCCTTTGTGTGTAATGATTTGAGTACCCGATAACTGATGCAATATATTTATCTCTTATAACTTGATTATACATATGTTATTATATAATAAAAGATCGTAATAAATCGTTAAGAAGAGTTTTTTAAAACGTGACAGCAGAAAATACAACACGCCTTATAACCTTAGTTGTTGCCATTTGGCCTTTACTGATTGTAGAAAAACCGATTCATATATCATCGTCATTAACAGAACAACAATTACTGCTGAACTTAAGGGAGCCCCAACGACTGCTATAAACCCTGATATTGAGCGGGACCGTAAACATTCAAACCTATTTAAACTGCGGTGATGAAGTCCTAGATGGTAAATCGCACTATCTTAGCGAAAAAAACTAATTCACTTATGCCAGGAAGCAGCATAAAAGCGTGACGCATTTGGTAATATGATGACTAATCTGCATGCCCAGATTATGTTAAATCTCTTCGGACAGAAGACTGCTAAAATGGCAGCATATTGCTGCCGTATGGCGGGTGACGGAATCGGAGACCATTTTTACTGGCGACGAGGCATTCCAACTTTTCTACCTTCGTTTCCTCTGGAGTAAACATCTGCATTTTTAGTCTATGGGCCACAGCATTCATCTACCATCAGGTGATCTTTGGCTCGTTTGTTACTATTACTTCTATAAAACAATCCTGCGTCACCCTGGGTGACCATGCCGAAACCAGTAAGCTCCCACACTATACTTGTAGAAGCCTGTTAAGAGTAATATATGATATCCTAACCTAAGTCCGATGTTATTACGGTCAGATGTGACTATGTCATATTCTACACATCCGAAAATATTCAGAAGGTGTATTATCGTACATGTTCAAAAGATCTTGATATTCGAATCCAGAAGATACACCACAACATCACTCATTTAGAGATTAATTAGTTTGTGTATTAGCTTCTTATTAGCTAAAATATAAATATATGATGCATACTATCGTTTTGAAAGTTTATTCCAACAGCACACGAATTTTAATTTATTTTTCTGTGGATACATTCGAATCAGTTTCATTAAATGCACTTGCGTCTTTTTTGTATAAGAGGGGCAAACGAGCATGCGGCTCACCTGATGGTAAATGACTACCGCCGCCCATGAACAACTGCAACACCAGGGGAATTGCAGATGCGTTGCCGGCATTTATGGCCTCTTCATTTTAAATATCAAATTCTTGAAATGCATACGTCGGTTTTTATATGAACAAGTCTTGATAACGTAGCATTTCTGTACACTGTCATAAGAACGTCATTAACAGGTGGTCGTCAGTAGAAAATAGTATATCTGAAACAGATAAAATATAACGTTTATAGTTATGTAAATGCGTATACACTTATTATTTTAATAGTGAACAAAGCTTATTTGGGTTTTATTTATTATTAATAGTTAATAGTAGGCGCTACTTTAAATTGCTCGCAGTGACATTCAACTGTAAATATAACCATGATGATCTTTTCTTCGTATTTTATGATCGAGATTCCTCTGCAGATGATGCTTATTTTTTAAATTTTATCTATATACTTTTCCAGGCAGACCAAGCGTTTTAGTTGGTATACAACATATTGCACGTGTATAATTGTACGGAACAGTTATTTGTAGGCTTAGACCAACAATGAAAGAATGTCGGAGCGATCCGTACATCTCAAATTATACCGAAAACAAGCTAAAATAATGTTCTAATTTTAAAGAAATTTTTTCCAGCACGACGAGAAAAAAGAAAAAACCATAAAGAAAGACCAGAAAGAGAAAAAAAGTTGTGAACATGAAGAAGTTGAACATGGTTTCGGCGTCACTTTGAATGTATAAATTATTGTTCTGTCTATATTTCTTTGTTGTTCTGTAGGCTATAATATTATGCATTATTTATCTTGTGCGAGGTCTAATCTGAGACAAATGTTAATCAATTGCGCTACCGTCCTTTCATAGAATAAAACTTTCGTTGACGTTTCGAGTGATTTACATCGTTTGATTTAAGTCTCTTCATCGTTATGTTATGACTTGATAACATTTTTATGTTTAAATTGTTAATACCTGCTGCTATTATAATTCGCACCTTCTCCAATCACGACGCTCAAAAAACATTTTATTGTAAAAAAGCGTGGGGTGCTTTAGATATTTTTATGAGGACGCTAATTTTACAAATATCCACAAAAATACAACAAATGATATCAAGCACCCCAGGCTTTTTACAATAAAATGATTTTTTTATGTTAAACACTATTTTCTTATTTTAAACTTATTGAAAATTATTTTCTACTTTTTAGGTCTGTTATCTACAAAAGCATGTTTTTTAGTTTTTTTAAAAAAAAAATTCTAGTTTTTAGTGCGGCTAACTACAAAACCGTGTTTTTTTTGGAACGAAGTTTTTTTACGCGGCTTACAATAGATTGAACTGGCAGAAATCGTAGTTGTTTTATGAATTATTCGCAAATCCTGAGCATCCTGGCGAGGATAATGGGACAAACTATTTAAATTATTACATTGTCATCGGTCCTTGATAAGTGTGTGAAGTTTCAAATCAATCCGAAGTTTTGAAGGGGATGAAAATAACATTCAAAAATTCCGTTACATAGATACATACCAAGCTAATAAAAGCATGTTAAAAACGCACTGGTTGTGAGCTACTAGCTCACTTAAGGTACCTAATATTTATGCAAATCGCTGTATGTCACAAATCCACTGACGTGGGCCTTCCATTTTAATATGCCAAATGAGCACGTTAATAGTGGAGTGACCTCTATCGCGCTTGCCAATCAACAAGCTACTATTATATGACCACCCTATTGCTATTTCAGCTTACTAATAATTCGATGCTTAAGTTAAAATAAAAATAAAACATTATTCGTATTCTTTTAAAATATAACATTAAATTTCGGCATAAAAAAATTAGATCGGAAGAACTTTTAAGTGTTATATTATTAATATTGATGTACAGGTTATAAATTGAAGTGGACGGTCATTGAAAAATAGGCGCGCTAGCGGCGGCAACACAAAAGCAGTTTTTCCTAAAGCTCCCCTGCGTTTCAGGAGTGACACTGTAAACAAAAGTAGCATATAAGTTTATTAATTACACGGCCCCTCCGTCGCGAGCCTCCATGAATATTAATTACTGAATACCGAAAGCTTTAGAACGCTCAAGAAGGGAAAGTTTTACAAAGAGCTTTTATTATTTAAGAAGTAACGTCGATGCGGTAAAACGAATTATGCTCACAAGACAGTGTCGAACAAATAACCACTCTTGTTTAAAGGTATAGTGTCGAGATTTGTTTGTTGGGAGCGCCATTTATCATAACTCCGTAAGAAAGTGGCGGAAGAAAGTCAATAGAGTAGGCAGGAGTTACTTGAGGGTAGACTTTTGTATTCGTCGCCGCTCCGCCCTAATCAACAAACAACTGAGTGTACAGCGTGGGCAATACGAATTTTCATGGAAATATAACATTTATGGCGGCAATTATTCAATACGGTACGAATTAAGCATTTTTAAGAGTCGTCGTTATAGAATTCGTTATTTTTTAATAATGAGTTTTATTTGCTTTTAATATTACCTAATATTTGCATATTACACATGGCATTATTTTTGTGTCTTCATACATTGAACAACTATGTAACCTTAAAATACGCATGAGAATTATGTAATTTAATGCTAAATTACTTTACGTGGAAGCAAGTGTACATATACACATATTAAAGTAATCCGTACGACACAAAAGAATCGCTATCGCCCGGATCTTTCACAAAAGCAAATAACAACAGCGGCTTTTAAGAGAATTGTCGCGAACACAACGATATAAAAACAACAAATTAAAACTTTTCGGTCGCTAGGAACGACGTATACGAAGCTCGCTCTGTATGTAAAAATCTACAAAAGAAAACATTTTATATAACGGGACGATACGCTCGAGGCGATTTGTGGAAACATTTTAGATTCCTAAGAGTCACTTGAAGTATGCCACCGGCTCTTTGTGTGCGCAGACGTGGTTCCGAAGCGGCCGGAGGGCATCCTCTAGATGCTCATTAAAATTACACTTTGACTTTTTCCCCGACATTACATTATGTCGCCCTGTTATAAGCATTGTAGCTGCCGTGTTCCATTATGTCGCCTCTTGTCTCGAGTGGAAAGAAAGAGTAAGTATATTGTAATATTAATTTTAATTATTTGTTTTCTTTTACAGAATAATGTTTGATAATATCGAATCTATCAACCTTTCAAATGAATATTTCGAAATATAAAAATGATTTATTTGAGAGAACAATAATTATCCCACCATTAATTAAAGTGCATTATCAATTTTTTGCGATTGCTGAGTTAGGGTTCCGCGTTGGCGTTACGGATCCTTCTGCTACATGTTACTTCTTGAAGGTTAATTTGGTTCGGAACTCGTGCTAAGCTACTCGGTATATGCAATAAATGTGAGACATACAAGGGTGGATATATTTTTTATAGAAATAGGTTGACAAACGAGCACATAGTCGTCCTGATGGTAAAAATTCTAGACACCTACATCTATCCTCGATTCCAATACATATAACCCTCGAGGAATCATCAAAATAAAGATGCGTTGTCACCCTTGAGGACTAAGATCCAATTACCTTGTTGCCAGTAAAAAGGGTCCCCGGTTTTTTACACTCACCATACGAAACACAGCAGCATTAAGCTGCTATTTTACGCCGGTATTATGTGAGATCATGGTTCTTTCTCAGTTGTGCAGACCCATTCGTGCTGCAGCTATAATATAGAGCGGCTCTTCGACGTTGATAATTTTTATAACACGGTTACCATTCATACTGAACTAAGTGTGTAAAGCAAGGCAAGACTTAACGACCCTTCTTCCACCAAGTGGTATTTCTCGATTTGGTGTAAAATAAAGTAGGTGAGTTAATGTAATAAAATTAGTATGTAATGAGTAAATGATAAAATAAAATTATAAAGTTATAAATAGTTCTTGATATGCTTAAAATTTCATCATCCATTCACCACAGGGCTGTTATAACCATCTTACCTATTCCTGCCGACAAGCGGCAATACGCTCACAATCGTGTTCCGGTTTGAAGGGTATAGTGAGCCAGTACAATCACAGGCTGTGAGGTATTCCATCTTAGTCTTCAGAGGTAATAACGTATCTGTAGTATTCTTATTTAAAGTTGTTTGCAGATGTCCGTTGGCTGCAGTTACCATCGGGTGGACTGTAAAATCTTCTTTCACAATTTTGTCAATTCAATTTTTATATAGGTATAAAAATGAGATTAGTAAGCTGAAGTGGCAATGGGCCGGCCATATAGCTCGAAGAACCGACAACCGATGGGGAAAAAAAGTTCTCGAGTGGCAGCCTCGTACCGGTAGGCGAAGTGTAGGGCGTCCCCCCACTAGATGGAGTGATGATCTGGTGAAACATGCAGGAAGTCGACGGATGCAGGTGGCTCAGTACCGTGCTTTGTGGCATGCCTTGGGGAAGGCCTATGTTCAGCAGTGGACTTGTGAAGGGCTGTAATGATGATGATGATGAAATAATAAAAACATAGCTATGAAAAGCGTAGTTAAGTAGTAGTTATCCTTTGTTACTTTACGTATTTTACCAAACAGTACTGTGCTGCTAAAATAAGCTACGCAGGTCTAGGAGTTATTACTTAAAGTAATTATTTAATTAACAGCGTGTAGCAGTGTTACCCTCTTAAGCGAGTTTAGGACAACAAGGAATTAAGTACGGGGTTAATGTTAACAAGAGCATACGTACCGGTTATTGTCTCGACACTCGGGGCCCCCCGTCGAGGTATTTATGGCTGCTATACTAAACTTTTGGCACACACATCCGTACAGCTACCACGATATTTAGAAATTTAAGTAACGAACGGCAATATCGCTGTGCACTACGTCCATTCCCCTTTTATTTCCAACTTTGAGTATAAGCATCGTTAGTGCTATGGCGAATTGTATGGCGTTTATACGAAACTGCATGCAATACAAGGCCGTTATATCATAGACGAACTATTACTGTTAACAATGTTACTCTTACCCTACGCTTTTAACATCATTAGTTGTGCGAGATTTCATACGAAAGCATAAATGTGTATTTGTTTTCGTAACTCAGTGTGCCATTTCCACTCGCCTATTATGCCACGGCTCCGCTGTGGGAAAAATATTTTGACTTCGCGTTTTTATAATTTATAGCTTTTATAGTACCTTCTTGCGAATCTTCTAATAATAATAGAAATAATTTTATGAATGTCTACCTGTTCTAAAAATATCAAAATATCGGATAAATAAGATATTTTACATCCGATATAATATAATAATGAATTTGGCGTTACTTTGCGGAAATCCAGTATATTTAATCCAGACGCAAAAATGTATTACTTAAGATCTTTTCTTAGTTGTAGGACTCCTTTTCTGTCTAGCAATCCGTCTGTGTAGGACTGTACTTACTTATCCATTTCTGCAGCCTAATAGCAGTGCTTGATTTACTGTTCCTTTTCTTTAATTATTTTTTATTTATCAAAGCAATCATCAAGGTTTGTATACATTGTTAAAATTATAATCACATACCTACGTAGATAGCATATTACTTAAAATGCTAGAAACTATTATAGGTGATTACAACATGCACTGGAATAAACATCAAAAATAATACATACTTACAGCAAACTACAACGTAAAAAAAATCTAATAACTTAATCTATTACATTTGCATTATGTTTGAGTTGTTCTTTTCTGAGGTTGTTAGATGAGCCGAAATAATTATCAAGTACATAGGAAAGTTCATTGATCAATTTACTCAACCTAGAGTTCGGGGGATATTATTACTTTTATACTTAAGGGAATAAGAGAGCCAGTGTAATAACAAGCAGTGAGGCCTTCCATCTTAGTCATCAGGGATTATAACGCACCTGTATCCTTCATGGACTACAGTAGCCACTTGCCATCAGGTGTACTGTAGGTTGGTTTGAGTCACTTTAGTGTGTGATGTCACTTTAGTTCTATAAAAACAATCCGCGAGAAATATGTAAAAAATTGTATTCTGTAATGTATCAAATTATTTCTTCTTACTTAGTCATTTATAGTTAATAGTTCAAAGAATGAAAATATTTTTAGTAAAAAATATTACAGTCACGCTTTGTTTGATAAGGAATCAGATTTTGGTTTATAATCAATTTGTTATACTTTATTAATCATCGGAAATTACTTAATAATTTTTATATATGGCGATATAATATGCATTGATATGTTTCCATTCTCAACCCTTTTTGAAGTATATAAAAAACAAAAGAAAGAAGAAAGAAATAATCATTATTATGAGACAGACCACTGATGCACACAACAATATACAAATGTATAATCACTTAAAAATACGTAAATTTAACAATATAATGTCCTCGGGGGTGTCAGTCAACGCATTTGTATTTTGATTTTTAATCAAGTATAGATG
Source organism: Parnassius orleans (assembly GCA_029286625.1). Classification (NCBI taxonomy): domain Eukaryota; kingdom Metazoa; phylum Arthropoda; class Insecta; order Lepidoptera; family Papilionidae; genus Parnassius; species Parnassius orleans. Next base: position 5,272,906 of record JAGSMP010000065.1, on the reverse strand, counting down.
TAGATGTTTATGGGTCACAGCTCACAGCATCCACTTGCCATCTGGTGGACTGTGCGCTAGTTTGTCACCCACATTCTATAAAATAATAAATAAAAATAAAAACTTAAAACCAACCGCCCGACTTCCACGCTCAACATAAACATGCGATTTAGAAGATGTTTTCTTCCTCGCACAACTTCCTTGTGGAATAGTTTACCAACAGCGATTTTTCCGGACCGATACGACTTAGGGACCTTCAAGAAAAGAGCCTACTTCTTTTTAAAAGGCCGGCAACGCATCTGCAATTCCTCTGGTTCCCCTGGTGTTGCAGTTGTTCATGGGCGGCGGTAGTCACTTACCATCAGGTGAGCCGCATGCTCGTTTGCCCCCTCTCCTATAAAAAAAAAAAAAACACGCCTGTAAAACAAGTGTTGAGTTCGAAGTCAACATTAGTGTAATATCATTGATTTTCAGATTTAACACGATAGACACTATAAAAAAAAATGTCTATAAAACTACGTGTAAACCTTGCTTAGGTATGCTATGCCACGATTTGGATTATGGACCCAATATTTGTGTTCAAAAAATTGTTTGTTGTACTTAACTCGTAATCTACTTGCAATAATGTATAAAACATTGGGCGCGGATTAAATCAGCCTGTTTCACTATAAAGTATCGTGCGCGGTTGGTAATCGGGCAGGAGGACATCATCGTCACATTTGATGGTTAATCTTAATTAATATACAGATTGTATTTTAAAATTGAAGTATCAAATGCTTTATTCATTCATGCATTCATTGCAGACTATTAAAGTGTAAAGCAGAACTGGCTGATTTTTTAGGCGGATACTTTATAGTTGCCACGCATCACAGGTGATTGTGCAGGTGCAGGTTATAAGGAAGATGCTGCTGCCCATCTTCTGTTTCAATTGCTTTCTCTCAATTGCATTTTGCTTCTGTGGCCTACGATACCCACATTATGATATAGGCTACTGAATTCTCTTACGCAGCCACTGCACGGCAAATATTTATTATTATCGCAAAGTATCCTTAATCGATGACCATGAACATCCAAACTGTATTAACAACATGTAAAAATACATCAGACATGTTCACCCGCGCCGCATGTAGAGCCATATTTGCCTATTTAGTTAAAAAATATATTTTTTGATTTTTTTTACATCATATCTGAGAGAGTTTTATAAGCTTGAAGCAGGACCTAGCTACACCAAATTGCTCCAGTGCATGTCAGTCCTTAAATTTTTTTTCATTATTTATAGTTTAGGTTTCCTCATGATATTTTTCTTTACTTTTTTCTTTTTTTTTCATTTTCTTCACCGGTACTTAAAAGTACTAAGATGGAGTTTGCTTGTGCGATAAATACAAGTGCACAAACAGTTGGGTAGTTGACATCAGCCGTAATAAATATCGTATAAATTAAAATTATATGATGTAGATATTTTAAGTTAAATAGGATGTTTTATATTTAAAACAACATGCAAATAAGGCAATAATTTAATATAAAACTATGACGTCATTACACTATATTATCATACAATTTTGATAAAAATGTTTGACAACTCTTAAAATAGTGGTTCTTAACCGATGGTCCGTGGACCACTGGTGGTCCCTGAAGGCAACCGAAGTGGTCTGCGAAGGCATCATATAAACATAATATAAAAAAGTCAAAAAACTTTCTGTAGATGACGGTCGGTGTGCAAATACTGCTAATACGGCTCATCAAGGTGTTGCTACATTAAAGTAGGGGTAATTAACGATAATGCCACACATTACATTTTATATGTTTTATTTATGAAACACACTTAAAATTCAACTTAACCGTAATGTGTAATATAAAAATGTAGTGGTTCCTGGCAAGAGAAAAAAACAGTGAAAGGGTCCCTTCACACTAAAAGGTTAAGAACCATGTGTTAAAAGGTGTTTTATTTGACCAGATTGGTAATAAATCTACTGCTTGACCCGTTGTTTTTAACAGGGATTTTAAATTCAATGTAATAACTGCTGACCGTATAAACTATTACTTTTGTAATTATTACGCCAAAATAATGTAACTGTTTATTTTACGACCATCTTCAAGGACATTGTATATGCTTCCCGAGTCGTAGTTCAAGTTCAAGGAGAAAGATTAATTTGTGTTAAAGTCAACTTACTGGTTTATAATATTTTTTATAAACTGGTGTAGAATCTAGATATGATATTGTAATTTTTTTCTGATTTTCAGACAGTCTTCTTCTGATTTTAATGACCCAAGGCGTAACGGGTAGATCGACACCAAATCATTAAGGTTAAAATATTCTAAAGTAACGAAAATATTACTTACTAGGATAGAGGATTATGTAGGACGCTCCATTTTGACGCATAAGGGTGTGTACTGGCCACAAAAATCTATATCTAATGTAATATTTCCCAAATCGATCGCTGAACATACGCCTTCCCCAATTAATGCCACAAAGCACGGTCCTGAGCTACCTGCATCCATCGATTTCCTGCATATTTTACCAGGTCGTACCGTTACCTTTCTTCCCCATCGGTTGTCGGTTCTTTGAGATACTCATTGCCACTTTAGCTTACTAATCCGTTGGGCTATGGCGGTCGCTCTGGTTCTACTGGGATTATCCTCATTACTAAGTTTATCACGCAGAGAAACCCCGAGCATAGCTCTTTCCATAGCGACCTTGAGCTACCTCATACGGCCAGATGTGAAGGATTACGTCTCAGATCTATGTCATCACTGGCAACACGTACTGGTTGTACAATCTTGTTTTCAAGTTTTGAGGTATACCTGACTGGTACAATGGTTGACTATAATCGAACCATTCCAAGATGATGGGAAACACCATTTGCAATGACAATCATTGCTACCGTCATCGCTATTAAAAACCACTTCTTAATTAACGAGCTCATTTCTAATTTTACCCGTCAACCGTGTTTAAAGCTTTGAACTAGAACCAGTGATACACGGTTAGACTGACATCATTTTAAATTCATACGACTCGACCGTTTCATATTTAATAAAGCGTTATTTTAATTAAGTTAATACATTAACAAGTCAAAGCCGTAATGGATTTAGTTATCTTTATTACCCGCGAGTGGATTCGAAAGTAACACTACTTTGTAAACTAAATTGTCCATTGTGAAGTTGATGATATTAAAATAGAGAACAGTTTTTAACAATCATCATGCTCGTTCATTAACTGTAAAACATCGTTGTCTCAACTTTCGTAAAACTATAAAAGGAGAATTCATCGCGTTCGAACGGGCGTTTTAACCGTGATTTCACAACAGCGCAGTAAAGCCGCGCGCCTCAAAATTCATAACTTTTAATTAACTCGAATTCTAACACAATTACAGGGTTTACAGTCGTATCAAATTTTCCGAAACGGACTGTACGCCCTCGTAAAATGTGAGAATGATTACAAATTTTAAAACAAAGCATTGTAACGTAGAATTTAGTGCGGCGAGCATCTGGCGCTGCGCTTAAGGGCAGCTTTAGGGCCCGTTCCGAGCCGGCAATGGTTGCGAGGCGCAGTTTGCTTGGATCGTGTTAATTTGTCGCGACGACGAAGGGAACAGATGTTCTGCGTCCGCCTCCGCAACCTCTTCGCTTCTTGCAACGCTCCATCAAGCGAGCCGCTTTAAATTTCAAAGCTCTTTAATAAGTTTCATTAGTTGAGGTTAACGGTTTAACAATGACGCGTGGACTCCTTGATTTCTACTATATATAGGTACCAACTACACCTTAGATGTTTCCCTACGTTTTGTTGTTTGGAAGAAAGGTTCTCGAGTGGCAGCGTCGTACTCGCAAGCTCAGTGTTAGGCGATCCCCTACTAGATGGAGTGATGCACTGCTCAGGGTCGTCCATCCATCCATCCATTACAGTCTATAAAAGTCCACTGCTGAACATAGGCCACCCTCATAGATTGCCTCGTGGGGTATTTTGCCATAGTTGCCACGCTTGGCAAGCGGGTTGGCAACCGCAGTTTTTTATTATTTTGAGTTGTTATCAGGAAGATGCTGCTGCCTATCTCCTGTTTCATTTTCCCTCTGTCGCCTCTTAAGACATCCTCGAGACGATAATATGGGGTATTATTAATACATTATTATTAATACATTATTAATACATATTAATACAATATTCTTACACCGCCACTACACTGTACGTACTATGTGGCAATTTATGGGGGAGGCCTATGTTCAGAAGTGGACTTGTATTGGGCTGTAGTAGTAGATGTTTCCAGTCTTTATAGGCGTGGTATAATAATTCATATAAAACATGAAATATTTGGAAGCATCACGGCGAAAATTATTAAACTTAAATTCATCATTAACGCAACGAAAAAAAACGTCTCCATGGTAACTTTAAAAAAAAAAGAGTACATACAATCTGAGACTGACACCGTATAGTTTATCTGCGTCGTCTTCTGCACTCGTTCCGGCTAGCGAGGAGGCGTTTTATCATACATAAATTGCACATGAACAGACAGCAAAGCTTTGAACAATTATTTGTACATCTAAATACGGCCTTTTTATGAAAGGTATTTACACACTGGAGATGATAATACCAGTGCAATTTTATAAACAATTATATAATAATCGTTAAAAATTACTCAAACCTCAAAAATTCAGTGCCATGACAAAAGAATATAAAAAGAGAAAATTCTTTATTCACTTCAGCGCCCCTAGTAAGCAATAGCACATTCATTCGCATGAAAACCTGACAACAATTTACTTTTCCGACTTGAAATCGCCAGTTTTATTTCACTGACTTCGCAATTCGAACGAAACCGAAGACGATAAGTTTTAAGCGCCGCCTATAACGCCAGGAGGTACTTATGAAGTAAGCCTCCTCTATCTTGTTTCTCCGTCCCTTTTATTCCCGGCAGCTCGTGTACAAAGCGCAAATCACTAGAACGAGTCGACGAGCGAATTCGCGACACTAATCCGCGTACTCCAAGGTTTGTTCAATCAAATAAGTTCTTTGGTTTATAATTTTATTCGCATTTACAGCCGAACCTGATCCGCCAGTCGGCCTCGGCCAAAAATTTTAATAACAAAATAACTTTAGTAACTTTGTCCCGTCGGATATAATCGCGAAGTTGGAAGTAATAAGACAAAATTTTATGCATAACAAGGGGAGCCCTACCAAGGGGCGCGTTAAGGGGGAGGGGGAGGGTTAGCACTTGTCGGCCTGCCTAGACAGAAATGAAACGTCAAGCCTTATGAAGACGAACAACTTCTTAACAAATATAAATCTCCTTTTCATCCTGCGAAGGTTTTTTAACGCAGTCAAGGGTAAAGGTTATTTATGGTGTGCGTTTTGTCAGTGTAGTTTCGTAACGAAGCTCAGCTTTTGTATTACATATTATGTAAAGAAAGATGCTGTTTGTATGTAATTTTGTATATACGTAGGTGTGTGTTTGATGGAGGTCTAAATTCGAAATTTTTTAATGAAATGCTTACCTATATCGTTGCAGCCTATTAAAAGTCCACCGCTGAATATATGCCTCCCCATATATTTTCTCATAGATTCCCTCAAATATACCCCATATTTGCCAGTTGCCACGCATGGCAGGTAGGTTGGCACGGTTGCCAACCCACCTGCCATGCGGTAACTTCGGTAAATAAACTTCGGTAAGTTTTTTTTATATTTTAGTTATTAAGTAGACGCTGCTGCCCATCTCCTGGTTTGAAGTTAATTAGACGTAAGTTTTTTTTAATGATATTAGACCATTCTTATCAATATTATAGATTGATGATAACTAAATATCTAAATCTAGATAATTTGACAGACGAACGTTAATGATATAACAAATAAACTTACGAAGTACACGCAACATTTCAATTATAAAACAATTATATGTATATACGTGGGCGGTCTGAAAAGTTTCCGACCTAACAAAGATACAAGACATTTTTTCTTAAAATGTATTTTTATTTTTCTTCATAGTCTCCTTGTAACTCTACACACTTTTCCCAGCGATGCTCCCATCTTTCTAACCCGTCCAAATAGTACTCGGTGTTTTTCTCTGCATAATAGTCTTTCACGAAGGTGATTGCCTCCTCATTCGACGAATATCTCCGTCCTCTCGTCCTCGTCCATCCGAAAATCAATTTTTAGATGAGTGAACAAAAAGAATTCGCTTGGGGCTACATCTGGTAAGTAAGGCGGATGGTCAAGCAGTTCAAACCGTAATTCATGGATTTTCACCATGGCAGCCGCTGAGGTGTGAGACGGCGCGTTGTCATGGTGAAACAGGATTTTCTTATTCTGCAAATGTGGCCGTTTTTTCGCAATTTATGCTTTCAGTTTGTCAAGTAGTGATGCTTAGTATGCTCCTGTAATGTTTTTTTCTTTTTGAAGATAATCGATTAAGATAACTCCATGACTATCCCAAAAAAACAGTCGCTATCACTTTCCCAGCCGAAAAAAGTTTTTGCTTTTTTTGGAGACGGTTCCCTCTTTGCAGTCCACTGTTTTGACTGTATTTTTGTTTCGGGCGTATAATGGTGTATCCCAGTTTTATCTACAGTAATTAATCGGCGTCAAAACTTGGATTTATAGCGCTTAAACTGCGCCAATAGAGCGTTGGCACGTTTTGGTCTAACGTGAGCAAACGCGGCACCCAACGCGCTGACAGCTTTCACATGCCTAAATATTGATTTAATATGTGACAAACACGTTCTTTGGACATTGTCATAGCCTCTGTTATCTCTCTCACTTTAATTCGGCGGTCATCAGCACCATTTGGTGAACTTTAACGATGTTATCGTCAGTAGTTGTAGTTTTTGGACGTCCCGAACGTTCATCGTCTCCCAAGCTCTTACGGCCACGTTTAAATTCAGCTGCCCAATATTTCATTATGGTAAATGATGGTGCAGAGTCCCCATACACAGAACCCGACTCGTCTTTGATTTGCGTAAGCGTATTGCCTTTAAAAACAAAAATTTAATGACAGCTCGATACTCAATTTTTTCCATTTTCACAAAAACACTCACATCGACTCACTCAAAGGACTGTCAAATAACAACTACGCGTCCATAATGATTGAAATTTTGGTGTGTAACTGTCAACAGATGCAAAACTACATACACTAGCTTTTATTGACGAGTGCTGCCACTTTCACGTTGAGGTCGGAAACTTTTCAGACCACAGGGTTATTTTGCAATAACCGGCCAAATTTGCAGAGACGGTTCAGAATAAGTAATATAGGCTAATGGTGAAGAAAAATTAATTTAAAAAATCTCAATAATTCTGTCCTTTTAATCTTTTCAATTCAAAATGCGTGGTAATACATTATTTCAACTGATTTTACTGCGCACGCCATGATCGATGGCGCACGCATACATTCGTAAGGGTCGATCGGTAGGCAAAAACGTTGTTGCCCATAAATCACATTCAATTTGGGATAGTTTCAAATAAAAGTAGAAGCCTTATTTACTTGTATTTTCAAACACTGCAATAACTAAAACTTTGAAAAATAACCCTGTATACATATGTTTAAATGATTAAATATATGTCGACAAGCCAAAATCAAAAATTTGTATTTTGTAAAAATATCGACATAAAAACATACATAAACATAAACACTCACGCCTGTCACCCAGAGGGGTAGGCAGAGACTACGGACTTCCACTTGGCACGATCCTGGCACACCTCTCTCGCCTCCTTTACATCCATATATCTACGCATACACGCTCGTCGGTTAAGGGTACTCCTAATCTGGCCCATTTCCAATATATCGCCAATTTGGTCGTACCTTCGTCTAGGGCGTCCCTTTCCGACTCTGCCGTTCACTTCTGCAGCATAAATTTGCTTTGTCACTCTTTCTTTGTTCATTCTTTCTACATGACCAAACCACCGAAGCATTCCTTTCTTAATCCTGGTCACAACGTCATCTTGCAAACCACACTTTTCTCTTATCACACTATTTCTCACCCTGTCATTCAGATTCAGCCCTAGCATACTCCTTAATGACCGCATTTCTACAGCATTTATTCTACTCTCATACTTCTTCTGCCAGACCCAACTTTCACTACCATACATTAAAGTAGGAACTAACACAGCATTGTGAATTGCCAAACGTGCCTTTTTTGACACATTCTGACTCTTCACAATAGCGTGTAGAGCCCCATTCACTCTATTTCCTGCGTTCACTCGTCGTTCTATATCCTTATCATATCTACCATCCCTACTAAATAAACATCCCAAATATACAAACTCATCCACTTGCTCAATCAACTCCCCTTCTATTCTTATTTCACATAACGTTTTACTTTCTTCTCTTTTAAAAACCATCACTTTCGTCTTACTTGCGTTCACTTTCATACCTCTTTCTTTTAATGATCGGTTCATTAAAGTAACCATCATTTGCAACTCGGCCGCCGACGATGCAAATATGACTTGATCATCGGCATACAAAAGGCATTTGACGGTTAACTCACCCATTCTCAACCCACATTCTTCAACTTTCAAAGTTTGCAAACAACTGTCCATAAATAGGTTAAACAGCCAGGGGGAAGCTACACAGCCCTGTCTGACACCTTTTTGGATGCCAAACCAGTCCGAGTAGACCCCGTTGATCCTGACACAAGCACTAGAGTCCCTATAAAGAGACTTCAATGCCTGTATCAAACCAGCGCTCAAACCAAATGAGTTAAGTGTTTGCCATAACACATTCCTGTCCACTCTGTCATAAGCCTTTTCCAAGTCTATGAAAGCACAAAAAACTTTCTGGTTTTTGGCCAAAAACTTCTCCGCAATCATGCGCATGGAAAATACTTGATCCGTACACCCCATTCCCTTTCTAAATCCAGCTTGCACATCCGAAATTTTTCCATCAGTTTCTTCCATAACTCTTTCAATTAACACCTTAGCATACAGTTTACCCACAATGCTAAGCAAGCTGAAACCACGGTAGTTTTTACAGTCCTGCTGTGACCCTTTTCCTTTATATATTGGGACTATAACGGCTTTGCACCAGTCTTCCGGTACCCGCTTCAGTTTCCAACATAAATTAAACAAGGTGTACAGCAGGCCTGCCACCACTCCCTCTCCAGCCCTTAGCATTTCGAGTGATACTCTATCATATCCGGCTGCCTTACCTGCTTTCATTATTTCATCTACACTTATCTCCCTACCTCTCTCCACTTCTTTCGGAATTTCTATTTCACTTAATTCAGACAACCTTCACTCATAAACACGCTTTCAAAGTATTCCTTCCATCTCTTTAAATTGAAACTTCATCATTCAGCATACAGCCATTCTCGTCTCGTATAGCATTCATTCTAGGCTGTTTTGAATTTCCTAGCAGTTCTTACGAGTTTCCAGAACATTTTAATATTTGCCTGGAAGTTATCAGATATCCTTCTATCATTCTTATTCGTTCTTTCTTGCTTTTTCCTTTCAACAACTTCTTTTACTCTCTTATTTATAAGTCTAAAGTCTTCCTTTTTTCTTTCAATCTCATCATTCATACCGCCAGAATTACCAGCTTTGGTTGCCAGTAAATCTAGCCATGCTCTCTTCTTTGCTTCAACTTCCATCCGAACCTCATCATCCCACCACAACGTATTATTTTTCCTTTCATTCGTTCTCTTAGTTACACCACATACTTCGGTGGCTGCATCCACCAAAACTTTCTTAACATTATTCCATACAGTCTTCAGGTCTATATCATCCTCAGTCTACATTTATACTTCTCTTTCACACCTTCATCTTGTAACCTCTCTGTTCTTATACGCTGTAACGCAGTGGTAGACACAGATGTCCGATGCCGCCAACGCCTGAATAGACCATTAATTCGGCATAAGACCAGGTAATGATCCGTCCCTACGTTGGATCCCCGGTAAACTCTTGTATCTACCACTGCGCTCCGCATTTATATTATATTATATATTTATATATTTATATTTAATATCGACACTGTATGGAATTTAAATTCTTCACCATCTAGGTACTTATTACGTAAATAAATTTATTACTAAGCCACCTGAATTTACAAAAGTTTTCGAAACTGGATATCATTAAACAGCCATAAGATTATGTGAAACGCGACAACTACGCGGTTGGTGGTCCCAGATATGTTTCAATTAGAGCTCCATTTAAACAACAGTGCGTTTACATATTCATTGATAACTTCAAATTGTCATGTCTGTCGCATGTTGGTTGATGTTAGTTTATTTTGCTTAATATCTGTAGTAAGTTTGTGCATGATGACATATCATGTTTATATACAGTAATTTACACATCAAAAATATTTTTTTCTCTTACTTGATATTAATTCTTTACAGCCACAGATCAACAAAGAAAGGTAGACAGAACACGACGTATGTTTTAAGTGACGCCAAATCCAAGCCGAAACCATGCTCAACTTGTTGTAAGAACACGTTATTATTATTTTCATCTTGTGAGCAGCATGGTCGTTTGCGCCCTCAAAAAAACCGTACTCAGTCACATAAAGTTACAGCCTATATACGTCCCACTGCTGGGCAAAGGCCTCCTCTCATTTCTGAAAGGGTTTTAGTAAGGAAATGTCCGTCGCGCTGCCCTAATTTTTTGTTGGCGATGCGTGTTGTCTTTGAAATATTTTTTTTCTTATTTCTCAGACATGCAGGTTTCCTCACGATGTTTTCCTTCACCGCCGAGCACGTGGTAAATCAGCACTTAAAATCGTAATTAACAGTTTCATTTGTACCGGCGGGGATCGAACCCGGGTCGCTCGCGTATTGTGAAATTTACAGCGAGAGCTTAGCCCCTGAGCTACCACGGCTGACTCAGTCACATATACATCTAATATAATTTACAGTCAACAACATGGTTTTAGTTAGGTGCTTATGTGTGGCAGCAGTGTATTTTTATAGGGTGGTAAAGAAAGAAAATAGAAAGATGGGCAGCAGCATCTTCCTAATAACAACTAAAAATAAAAAACTGCGGTTGCCAACCCACCTGCCAAGCATGGTAATTAAGGAAAATATCCCCCCTATGAGGCAATCTATAGGGGAGGCCTAAGAGACGGAAGGTATATGATGAGGCAGTGGACTTTCGACAGGCTGAGACAGAACACTACGTCAATTGTAATTTACGTAGTGTTTTGTCTTTGTTTGTCAGTGGTAGTCAGTGTTTGACTACTATCCCACTTGAGGGTAAATGGTGATATAACCAAAGTTGGTAAAACGCACTCACTTACTTTAACAATAGCGTTTTAACTCGTTGCCTTGAAAACGATTATTCACTTTGTAATCGAATTGAAAGATACTGGCAAATTATTCCACTCCTTCGCTGTGCGCACGACAAACGACGAAGCAAACCGTTTGGTTCAAGTGCGTGGTATGTCAACAAGAAAGGGGAGGAGACTAGCCGAGCGTCTGGTTGTCCGATGGTGGAAGGGAGGGAGAGGAATTACCTCATACAATTCCTATTTAGGAATTAGCTGTTCCCCGCGACTTCGCCCGAGTGTAATTTAGGGTTTTATTTATTTTGTGCCGAACCCTAATTCTTTTTCTAAAATTAAAGTAGCCTTTTTTTGTGCTTTTTTTCCGACCCCAGTGGCGGATCTGGTCTTTGACTCCACCGCCAACCAAGTTTCGGCCGCGGATGGTAGGGAGAGTGGCGCATCGCCATACTAACACTCCTCTTCCCCCGCGACTCCACCTCGGCTGCAGCGGTAGGGGAGAGGGCACACCTCTCGCGTCAGCCCACCGGCACACACATCCGAAGTGGGCTCGCCAAGCCCACTTGAACTGGCCACCTCAGGCCGTCCCTACACCACGGGCCAGCCAAGGTGTTCCTCTTTGTTCACCGCGGGTAACCAAGCCACGGCTACTAAGCCCCCCCGCCACGACAAGGCGGGAACCCGTTCAGGGGGAAAATTAAAGTAGCCTAATTTACTCCTTATTATATCAGCTATCTGCCAGTGAAAGTCCCGTCAAAATCGGCCCACCTATTTCAGAGATTAGCCTCAACAAACAGACAGACAGACAGACCGACAGACAGACAGACAAAAAATTTAAAAAATTGTGTTTTTGTTGTAAGTACCGTATATACTTTCATATGCATTTAGTAAAACCTGTTATTTTGACATTACAAACAGACACTTCAATTTTATTTATTTGTATAGATTAAGTGTATACAAATTGGCAAAATTACCACGCTTGCAGATAAAACCTCGTCAATGTTTTGAGTATTTGAGTTTTAACCAATAATTTATTCCTGGCAATGTTGCTACCATCCCATATATTTTATAATTTTTGATAGCTGTCAGTTGAATACTAGAAGCTAGTTCATAGTCCTAGAATTAAATAAACTGGAAAAACACACCTTTAACACACCTTTGTTGAAAGCCACAAATCTCACTCACACCTAGTTGATTTCATTGATCACAGGACGGTGGATGAAATCTGTTACAGTAGCGCTACAGGGCATGGTTCCCTTATTAACCTACGCTCTTATTACCGGCGGCTATTATTAACGGAGACTATAGCCAGGCAGCAGGATTGTAGTGCACGAGTGTGTGGGCAAACACAAGTGTACTTTGTATTCCCTCACTCTCATAATAAGACGGGACGGCAATCCGACACGTCCGGAGCGAGATTAGGCGCAGGACCACAAACTTTATGTGCTTTCCGAGGCATGGGTGGGAAACACCGCCACCTCCCTGACTGTGGGCTGCTACTGAAAAATTTACGACAGAAAAACCCAATAACTTATTATCCCAACCCGAGATTCGAACTCAGGACCATGATCAGCTGTCACCAGACCAACGAGGCAGTCAAGTCTCAGTTAATCTTTACTAATGATACTATGAGAGATTAAACGCTTCAACCATCTGAGATATTAAGGCTTTCAAACAGTATAATATTTTTTTATTCAGTCCAGTAACCAGTGGGATTACCCCACGTGTTTACACAATCAATACCATTGCAATTAATGCCCCTTTTCAACCGACTTAAAAAAAGGAGGAGGTTCTCAATTCGACTGTATTTTTTTATGCATGTTACCTCAGAACTTTTTTCTAGGTGAACCGATTTTGATGATTCTTTTTTATTTGAAAGCTGGTACTTCTCATGTGGTCCAATATACATAAATATAAATCTGATCAAGGTCTGACCAGTAGTTTTTGAGTTATCCTTAATAATTTATATTGAAGTCGGTTGTACAAGATTTTTAAATACACCACTTGTTAGCCTATGGGTCGTTATAGTTACGGTATCGTATAGGTCGTCTTTGTATTGCCTCTTATATATTACCTATTGATGTATTCCAGTTTGAAAGGTAAGAGCAATGAGGCATTCCATCTTATATATTATTATAGATCGCTGCTAAAAGAGCACACAGTCCACCTGATGGTAAGTGGATGCTGGGGCCCATAGACATCTAAATCCATTCTCGATTAAGAATCAAAATGCAGATGAGTTATCATCCCTGAGGACTAAGGTGGGATGCCTCGTTTCCAATAAAAAGGGTATCCGGTTCAATTCGGCAGCATTAGGTTATTATTTTACGCTGGTATTCTGTGAGTGTACGGCTTTTCCGCGGTCGAGCCGACCCATTCGTGCTGTTGAAATGTGAAAAGGTGTCAATGAATAGAGAGGTGTTGCTCGTTCTAAGACTTTAATTCGACTACTCCTCATTCTAAACTTAACTCAAATATATAATTATGTCGTGAGAGCTACAAGACTACATCACAACCATAATATAGCTGCGACGTGGCTCTACCACGAGTATTTATATTTATATATTTGTTTAAGCAATTAGAAACTGTCAACTACGCGATTATAATATAAGTAGACAATTAAAGGCGAACTTAGGCGCCTTCAGCCGGCTTAATTATTTGTAGTGTATTGAATGAATTTAAATTGCTTAATACTACTCAACAATTTTTTTTAAAGTAAATAGAAATCTTAATGCTCAATAAAACTAAGAATATTCTAAATGACCCTTCGGCGTAGGTACTGATAAGATACAAATTAATTATAAACTTTAAAATTTAAAAGAGCATTTTGGGAATATACCTAACAAATCGCGGAACGAACCGCCGCAGTTCTCAGGCACCATCTGCAACGAAATTTACATACAACAGCAAAATATATTAAAATGCTGTCATCGCATCCAAGACACAGTTGCGGCACGTCATCGGCACCGGGCGTCGGCGGTGATTAGTGACGGAGGGGGGCGGAGGGAAGCGACAAGGAAAAAGGGCTACCCAAGCAATAATTATATTATGTACCCCCTGTGAATAATTACCCTCGGCCAGATCAATTAGAATGCGACCCGGAATTAGAACCCCGTTAAATGAGCCGGCAAATTTTTATTCACCACTGATGTGGTCGTAATCGATGCTGTTGAAAATTCTTCATTATTCTTTAGTTTTTAAATGACGCAAAAATTATGTTTTAAATAAGGAATTTATCAAACAGACTTTCAGACAGAAATCCACATTTTGACTACCAAATATGTATACGGACTTATTAAAAAGATGTGTCTCGCAATAAAAACCAACCTTTTTGACACAGTCACATGGCATTAATTTTACTCGTGTTAAAATAATAATACATTACGAGCGCGATAATACATTCGTCGAGTAATTGAAGTGATTCAGTCGCCGCGTTCGTTCGCCGCGCACATTTATCAATAAGTTTTTGCGTGCATAAAAAAAGCTGTTTATCGAACTAGTCAGGATGACACACGGAAAACGACCGGTTTGTCATACTCTCACAACTCGTAAAACAATTTTTTCCACTTCCTACTCGAAGCGTTATACCGTCAAAACATATGGCGAACTAAATTATGTTACCTACGTCTAAACGACAGCAAAATAAAAATGTCCAAACATTTGTATACATTAAATAAATTTATCATCCCCGTTTCGTTTAAAGGAGCGACGCAGTGAAAAGGAAGCTGCCGTGCGCACATGGGGGCCGTCAAATCCCAAACGTATTATTTTTTCAATATCACCGCGCTCTAGCTAATACGAGATAACGAAATTCGCGACATTCGAATGAATGTTCGCGCCGCGTGAAATCAGTTCCTTTGTGAGAAAAAAGGCTGACAACTAACGTGGAGCCGTAGCTGCAGTTCGCGTGGGACAAACTAACACGTGTATGTGGGCAGACGAGGGTACATAGCGCGAACGTGCGACTCTACCTGTCAAAATATGACGTCTCGCGTTCCGCTACAGATGTCACTATTGTCATCGGCCTAATCTAATTTAGTGTCGTCGAGCGTAAAAGTGTACGGCGCGCGATTAACACATTTTCGTAACGAATTATTGGAGGCTGTCAGCCGGTTTGCGTAAGCCGTGACAGGAGAGTGGCAGCCCCGAGGGTGCGAAGCCGAGGCAGCTAGTTCGTTTGACGCGGTCATGCGTGGATTGCACAGATTGTGTCATCTGAAACAATTTCTAACATTGCATTGTCTATAACCCGCTTAACGCCTGTACTTGTATCATCTGTACTTTTTTTTTTTGCTTTGTTCCCAACAACGTGAAGCAGCCGACGGGAAAGAATCGATGTATTTTGGTGTTGACGAAGCAACATAATATTAAGTCTCTCAACAGCACTAGCCACTTAGCAGTCTACGGCTGGACCTCGTAGGCAGAATTTAGTAAGCAAACCCAGTATCAGATATATGTAACACATATAACGGCTAAAACCGTCTCCGGTCTGAGTATTTTGCATATAGCATAAAGGAGATTATTATACTGCCATATATCTGAGAACACAAAATCTTACTGTCATGTAATAAGATAGCCACGGATTAACCCTTACGATAGCCACGGACGATGTATACCCTCGGCAATCGCTAAATGATTTTTTAGTTGTTTGCTTTATTCTCACAAGAACAGCACACGTTCACTTACGCGACAGGATTTTTTTTTATATTTAGTCGTGTACGAATATGGTTATGTAAACAGAAGTAAAATAACATAAAACTGTAAGGGTAAACCACTTAAGAATGAGCAATACGTTAGAACACTGAATAACAAAATATCGCCAGCCAGCGCCGACCCCGGCAAGTGCCGAGGTGTAAACGTAGAAATACAGAGTTACGAGTAACTGCTGACGACTGGAAGTGGCTTTACTGAGTTCAAGGAATCTGTTCAAATTGAAGTTTTATTGAAGAATATTATGTTTTTTTTTTTTACAATTATTTAATTAATTAAATGTCTATCTATTTTTTTATTCCTTATTTATTATAGTCTTCTATAACATTATTTTAGGGTCTTTATAATAGTGTAAAAAATATAGTATACAGTTATAGTATATATATACATAAGTATATAATATGTCATATGTAAATATGTCTCTTGAACAGTCACAAGTTTTGTTTTACTGTATATTTCCTCAGTACCTGTATGTAGTTGGTAAGGTCATAATCAAATAACGTTTTTATTAGTTTACTTGCGATCCGCCCCGGCTTTACACGGGTGATTTCAGGATCTTGACAACAGCGCCACCTAAAGGCTCCTATTGAAATGTATTTAAACCATTCAGGGACACAAACACAAAATATTTCATCGAAATCGGTCCAGCCGTTTTCGAGTTTTGCGAGACTAATGGACAGCAATTGATTTATAGAGATTAAGTATATGTTATATGTGTATAGTTTCCATAAGTTTCAGCCACCGTACCCCAGACTTCTATTAAATAGGCAATATGTGGTATTGAGATTTTATGAAAGATAAGAGTAGTTAGGTAAGAGTTGTAAGCATTTGATAACGATATTATCCTTCTTTAACAGATTTTGCAGCCCACTTTGGATACATCATCTGGATTTAATTAATGCATTATTTTGTGTGCATTACATGAAATGTATGATAAATGAGGAGTGATGTAAAAGGGGATTAAACAAAGTCGTTATTTTCAAATGTCAATCATATTTGAAAATAGTCCATCCAGCTAACTAACGAAAGAGACTGGCAATTGACAAAGTGCAGTATAAATATCCATTTGAAAATGTCGAATTCAAATCCCATGAATGGCGGTGTACAGTAGCATTAACAGTGTGTTAGGTTATAGTTTGTATAAACCAGTAGGGAAGTAAGGAATAAAAACGAAGTAGGCAAAATATCTTATTTTTATTTCTTTTTTTTTTAAAGAAACGTTACCTCTACATTAGAATTTTGTCCTGTATCGCGGGGGCAGTTTAAATACATACATTTCACAAGGACAAACATCCAGGTCCGGAACAATTATTTGTAGGCCATACAAATACTTGTTCCGTGCGGGAGAACCCGCGGCCCTTAGCGTAGCAACTCATTGCTAAGCCACTGCGCCACGGAGCCGTTAATCTAAAAGTATTAATTAAAAATCTCGCAACGTAACAAAACTTGACAAATTAAAACAGTTCAAATCTGCGCCTGCAGATTCCTTTGATATTTCCCCCTTATCTAATATACATTTGTTAAGATACAGTTACTTAGTAAAATTAGAGGGTAGGGGAGAAGTGTCACACAAAAGTTATTTAGATGTTTACGTGTGCATCGTTGCATTAAATAAGCAACGAATCGTTGCGGGGGGCGCCCGACTCGAACCTGGGACAATGGGTTCAGCAGCCGGCCCACCCTGGCGCACTAACATGATTAACTTTTATATTGCCAATCGTGGCCACTGGCGTTAAAAGTTGTTTTTTTTGTAGTGTAATTTAAACCCATAATGTTTTTTTTTTTTATTTATGATAGGAAAAGTGGTGTTTAATAAAAGGGATATTATATTATTACAAACAACAATAGTTGTGCACTTTTTTCTTCTTTTTTAACTGTGGACAGCAGACGTTACGCACCTTTGACGATACTTACCGTCGTCGGGTGGGTATTTTGCTTGGCATAAACGTAATGGTTATATCGTGGTAGAGCCATGCTGCAGCTATATTAGTAGTACAGTTGTAGCACGAATGGGTCGGCTCGACCGGGGAAGGACCACGCTCTCACAGAATACCAGCGTAAAATAGCAGCTTAATGCTGCTGTGTTTCGTATGGTGAGTGTAGAGAACCGGAGACCCTCTTTACTGGAAAAGAGGCATTCTATCTTAGTCCTCACGGGTGACAACGCATCTGAATTTTGATTCTTTATTGAGGATTGATGTAGATGTCTATGGGTCACAGCAACCACTTACCATCAGGTGGACTGTGTGCTCGTTTGTCACCCTATCCCATAAAAAAAAATATCACTATCTAACGGAAGCCATAATAACTTAGTCATTTCTCATAATCACTTTTTAAGACATCCGCGGTATGAAATGAAGTAATGGGTAAATCAATAATAGTAAAATATCTTTGTGATTATTAATAAGTCATCAGAACCTTCGTTGCTCAAAGGCTAAGCGCTTGTCGTAAATATCACAGTATGCACGGAGTCCCAGTTCAATTCTAACCGGCAACCATGTTGCAATTTCAAGCGCTGATTTACCACATACTCGGCTCAGCGATGAAACATTGCATGTCTGCAAAATAAAAAAAATATTTCAAAGACGTGAGAAGTCCTACGCATTAGGGCAACAAGGTGGACACTTTCTTGCTCTTATACATCAGAAATGAGAGCCTTTGTCCAGCAGTGGGACGTAATTAGTCTGTTAACCTCATTTTCACGCGGTGCAGCCTGCTGTTATAAACAGACAAGACGCTGACGACAAGCGGAAAATCGAACAAAAACGCTAAATCAACACTTGCTCAGCATCGTAAATATGGAACTTACCAGATACCGAATTCTTAGAAAGGCTTCCAGCTGTGAATTAAAAATGGCTGTTTATAATGCTAAAATTTAGAACAATAGAATATTAATAATATGCTAACCATATACCGTGGGTGTCGGAAGAGATGACAGAGTGAAACTGCACCAGGAGATGGGCATCAGCAGCTTCCTGATAACAGCTGAGTAAAAATAAAAAACGGAGGATGCCATTCCACTTGCAAAGCGTAGCAGCTATGGCAAATATTCCCCATAGGAGGCAATCTATGAGGGAGGCCTATGTTCAGCAGTGCAGCAGTTTTATAGGCTGCAAAGGTATGGTAATGGTAAAAATATAAAGTGCTAATGCATTACATAACCTAGATAGCTACATTTTTCTTCTAATTGAAATTGATGGAGAACCTATGAAAATTAAATTTGGTAACAGTGATTATCATTTGTGTAGATTTAAACCACAACGATATATTACGTTCATCCAATTAGTCCGAATAAATTTTAATGTGTAAATTTACTAGATTTTCTAATCACTTCAAGTAATACGTAAACTACATACATATGTCTACGGAGGGCCGTGCCACCGAGACGACTATCTAATACCGAGATAATGCTCCAACAGAGGAGTTAATTGCAAGCCGTACACCGTTCAAGCGATAGGGACCTAACGCACTCCCCAGAGAACTCCTTCCCCACCTCAACAGCCGAGCTCTTAATCATTTACTTCTAATGGGGAGCCATTCGACGTCTACCGTACGTAGTGATGTGTGAAATCTATCTTGCTTTTAGGTAAAAACAGATTACGCTTAGGATTTGTGGTTCTGTTAACTTTCGAGTAAAATATTTCAAATTTAAAACTAATTCAAAGTTAACCACAATCTACTACATCGATAATAATTATAACCATATTGATGTGAGCTTTAATAGGAGCGAATATCTCAGGTAAATTTGATTTAAGATTATCAACATAAATTCGTTTATAGCATAAGAATTGTTGGTTAAAACGTAATTATATAATCGCTACAAAATGTATGGTTCATCATTTAAAATTTGAATGGTTATTTACATGAAGCCCAGCACTAAAGGTCGACCCCGCCAAAACACGCATGAAATTTAAATGGACCACTCGAGTCGTAACCGTCGACGAAAAAAATTTGTCGCACCCAGAAATGTTTGCCGAAATGTGTCTAACACGAACAATAGCGAAGCCACCAACGCTGACGCTCCAGATCCCCGCAGTGCGATTTATGAATAGAATAATGCGAGCGTACACAGACCCGTGCGATGGCAACATCATCAATCAATGTAGTTCGAAATGTTTCATTAGTAAACATTAAGATGTTTGCTTACATGTCCGACTGTTGTCTGCTATATGAATTCCGTGAAACGAGCGTCTCTCTTTACATTAGAAATGGTTTGGCAATTCTAGCCATTGCTTATGGTTGTCGACCCGTCCCGCGACGCGGGAGGTGCCTCGGCCACTGAGGTGAGAACGTATTTTAATGCAACTGAACCGTTCTATTGCAGAATTTTGTGACAATAAATGATTCATGTCTGACCAGAGACTGACAGAAA
The DNA here is from genome assembly GCA_029286625.1 of Parnassius orleans. Taxonomy (NCBI): domain Eukaryota; kingdom Metazoa; phylum Arthropoda; class Insecta; order Lepidoptera; family Papilionidae; genus Parnassius; species Parnassius orleans. The sequence continues at coordinate 5,252,653 of JAGSMP010000065.1, read as the reverse complement.
GTAAGATATCAGTTCGTGAATTGGGTCTGGACGAAATATGTTTCTTTTTTCGACGCCATGTCATAAATTTTGTCTTTATCTTTTTCGATACTTAAAGTCGTGTTGTATTTATCGTGGTCATTGTGTTTTTGTTAACCCACCTACAATGGTCTTACAAAACTTATTTAACTATACCAATCTAATTCTATTACTCTTGATATGAATTGCTTTAATACGAAATTCTCAAATTCCTAAATAAATTTCTGACAAGAAAATTATGTATTCCTCGTTATTAGTAAAAGGGGTCTCCGTTTTTTGTCATTTACTATACGATATGCGTAACGCAGCAGCAATATGCTGCTATATAACGCTGGTATTCTGTACGGGCGTAGTCCTTCCACGGTCGGACCGACTTATTCAAGGCTTCTAGACAATTCAGATCTCAGGACATGTATTCTTATTTCCAACTTCTTATATCACTTAAAAATGTACCTAACTATAATGATGTCTTATATTTACGTGAACACTACACATTAAATTAAACTAATTTTACGGATTCTATCGCGTTTAATTTATCTTTTTAATACCCGACGTTTCGGGTGCTTTACAGCACCCATAGATGCGGGGTTCCTTAAGCAGTTAGTTGCATGTTATGTGACCATGGGAGACCAAATAGTTGAGTAATAAACCGAACTAACATATACAATTATATGACAAGATGATGGTAATGAATACACTATGAACAATTAAGATATGGTAAAGTAATATAAGGTAATGTGAGGCACACTGGACCGGATGGAAATCATCTGAAGTTTACATGATAATGATTGCTAAAGATTGATGAACTCTCATCGTCCATACGATAACCATAGTTGTCAGTATGCCAGGGTGATGGTGATGAACTGATGAAAGTTATATTTTTAAAGTAAGAATTAAAGTAACGTTTTAGACTGATAAGTTATTAGCCAAAGAAGGCACAAAAATATACATAAACAAATTTCGTTTTATTTCATCGATTCTTTCTCAAGTGATTCCCTTTACCCCCATTTCTCCTAGTTCACAAAGTGTGAACGACTATAATGTGCCTCCGACCATTCTTTTCATTTTATTGTTTTGCATACCAGTTGATACACATAAAACAAGATAGATGTGACGTCACCACCCATGCCATTAAAAGGAATGCTCCGCGCCCAAAAATTCAACCGCAAAAGGAAGTAATTTTTCAACTTAGGACCCTAATAAGACATTGGAATTGTTATTAAACAAAATAGATATATTTCAAGCAATTTAAATTGATTAAACGATAAACAAACCAACCGTGACAAATGTACGACTTTAGAATGTATAATGTGATACTCAATTTTCTATTATGTGTTTTTTTTAAGATTCTTAAACGCTAGAGTGACTCATTTCCAAAACGCCTTCGGTTAAAAGTAAAGAGTCGCATTCCGAATTATATAGTTGCGGTTATATTGTTTCCAGGCGCTTTTTACACAATTTTTTATTAAAATAGCGAAAGTAAGAAAGGCATTAACATTATGTTACCAAAGACAACATACTTTAAACGATGAATTGTCAATCAAATAAACGCTGAAAAACTTCTGTTACAAATTTTAATCTTATGCATTGTTATTTATAAGTTTGTCAAACAGACAATATGTCTAGTTTTCGTATTATTATTTCTTTTGTATCAGATTGCACACTAAAAAGTTGTTTATATCTCAAGGTTCTTAATGGTATTAGAGTGAGTAAACGATCCACCTTTGTAGATACTGCAGCTATGGAGAGCTGCAACCTGCAACTAACTTTAAATAAATAACGCTACAGATGTCTCTTCTTAGGTTTAAGACCTGTAAAATTAAGTTCCTAAAGATATTTTACGACCTTCACTTAATTTGCTTTTTCTATTTAAATATGAACATAACTTTAAACTCAGTGAACCTTCTTACGAAACTACGTCTTACCACCCGTCATAATTATAACTACTTATAGAATTGGCATAATTAATTTTATCAAACAAATGTGACGTGGGTTAGTATTGGTACTACTAAGTATTATTAGTAACCACGGCCCGGTAATGATCGATGACTGGCACAACGAAGGACACCCACATGAAATCCTTGATGGATCTCGCTTATTCTGGAAACGACACATAGATAATTTAAATATTTTTATCGCAGCTTTATAATCTAAAGTTATTATAAAGCTATTTATGTAAATAATATCGCTCTTAAAAATTAAGTAAGTAGATATTCTATTTTGCACTTTTAGAACTTCCTTTGTTTTAATAACATTGCTTTAGAGTAATATTTTTTCTTTGTTTTTAATATAATTTTCTTACATTTAATTACAGTTGATATATTAATGATTTAATTTATAAAAGGTACTAGGTACTTAAATAAAACCGAATAAGACATATAATTTTCTCAATTTCAGAAAAATTCGAATATTATTCTGGTACCTAAATTATTTTTGACGTGGTTGTTAATGGTCTCATATTAAGTATTATTATGTTAAGTTCAATAAAATTATTGTAAATAGTTATAAATAAATTTTTAAACAGAACCGTCTGTCTGTCCGTTATTGAAAGTTTTATGTACTTACGATATTACGCTTGATACCACCTGTGTCGTTTTAAATTATTTATAGTTATGTTATACAGCGGACCGAATATTAAAACCCATGAATATGCTCCAATGCGTAGTGTTTCGAAAGTGTTGAAATGTGAGCCAATTAAACTATTTACATTACTTATGTTTACGCACTTGGAAAAAACGAGGAAGTGGCTGTCTTATTGCCGTCCTTGAATTTTGTACTAGTTTTATTTATGACTTAGTAGATAGTAAGTTATGTTTCAAAAAGGCTGTTTTTAATGCTATTAAAAGTTAAAACTAGCTAGTTGCGACGGTTGGTAAAAGCATGACACAAAGACCGCCTCATTACTAAGTTGATGCTGTAGTCCATCTACTTATTCTAAGTTTAGAAAGAAAAAAGTATGTTGACAAAATCTATACAAATGAATAAAATTGAAGTGTGTGTTTGTAATGTCAAAATAACAGATTTTTACTAAATGTTTATGAAAGTCTCTCCGTCTGTCTGTCTGTCCGTCTGTCTGTTTGTCTGTCTGTCTGTTTGTTGGTTCCGGCTAATTTCTTTTGACGAGACTTTCATTGACAGATAGCTGATTTTATTAAAAGTAACTTAGGCTACTTTTATTTTAGAAAAAGTAATTAGTGTTCCGCGCAAAAAAAAAATTAAAACCCATGAAATCAAATTTTAATAAATTCTACGCGCACGAAGTTGCGGGGAACAGCTATTCATTCAGCTAGTCATTGACCATACTACAGCAGCTTTATGGTGCTATTTTACACTAATATTCTGTGCAAACGTGGCTTTCCCCAGTCGCAACGACCCACTCATGTTCAGCCGTTATATGATGCAGCGTGGCTCTACCTCGTATAATGCAATATCCATAGGCGGTTAATTGCCATCCCGCGTCTTACTTTTGAATATGTGGTCGGTCTCTGGCGGCATATTGGCAACCGCAGTTTTTTTATTATGTTGAATTTATCAGGAAGAAGTTTTTTGTCATCAGCGTTATGCTGCTATTTCACATTGGTATTCTGTAAAAGTGTGATTCCTCTGCCAATGAGCTGACTTTCATGTCACACTGCAGCCATAACTCACTACAGTCTGGCTCTAACTCGTAAAACAAGCTACTGCCTATATTTACTCTCATTAGGTTACTCAGAGCGTTTAGACTTTTTCTGACATCTAACGATAATTCTTTTTATACAATACTAAAGTTACAAATGAACTTACACTCTACTTGGTGGCAAGTGGCTACTGCAGCCATCCACAAAGATAAAATGTCTCATAGCTCGTAATTATACTGGACCTCTTTACGGAATGAATATGTAAGAGTCCTCTCCTAGACGCACTCGACGGCAAACAAGTGGTAAAATTTAAAGTTTTGTACTTTTAACCGACTTTACTTTTAAGAGTTTTTGTTACCGACTTCAATATAAATTATTAAGGATGACTAAAAATTACTGGTCAGACCTTGATCAAATTCATATGTGACCACATGAGAAGCACCAGCTTTCAAATATAAAAATAAACAACAAAATCGGTTTACTTAGGAAAAAGTTATGCGGTAACACACATAAAAATACACTGGAATTGAGTACCTCCTCCTTTTTGAAGTCGGTTAAAAAAGTGTCCTACCACCAAGTTAAAAAATCCTGAATCCTGCTTATAAAACTAGGATGAAGTATCAGTTGTGTGTTAATAACTTTAGATAAACTTAGATATTATAACTGTAAAAATAATTTAATTTTGAAAATTCGAAAACAATGCAAATTGCAAGTAAATTAAAATATGTACAAGATAATTATTTTATTATAATATTCGTTTTAAATGACATATTGTTAGTAACAAGAACTATTTTCTTATTTATATATTAGATTCTTACATGACTTATATAAATAATTTGTAATACCTACACTTAATTTCAACACGAACTATTCTCATTTTAATGTTTTCAACTGAAGTAAACAAACATGCTACTTCCAGCAAACACTATATCTGTGTATATTTTGAGACACACATCTCGATACATCATTGATCGTGGCGCGATATACAACCAGAGTCATATTGACTAGGCTCGACATGAACACCCCATGTTGTTCATCTCTCATTAATGGAATTAATGGGGACGTTTCTATCTGCCTTTAATTAATTGTTAGACAACAAATCAAAGGATAAAATATGATTGTGAATGATAGACATGCCAAAAATGTTGTAGTAATTTGAGTAATAAAATTTGAGACGCGAGAAATTATCATATTACAACACAGTTCGTCTATATCATTATCAGGCCACAAACAGTCAATAAAACTGTGGCCTACTACTAATAACCTCGTAGTTATTTAATAAAGTTTGTGCTACGCGCTTGACAAATAGACATTCAACCACATTCGGCGACGGCCCTGACACTGCTCCCCTGTGGGTCTGGATATTCAAGATCTGGTCTAGTATTTATAGCATTCGGACAGTCATTCGTCCGAACCTACTGCCGGACGTAGGTAATATTTATGCGACAAGATCGGAAAGCCAGGATGTAATAGGTATGTATACCTACCTATGAAAGACTCATAGACAACCACAACTTATCAAGATTATAAATCCAAGAATTTGTTAGTTTCATAAACGATGACTCCATACGATTATCTCTTAGATAGATTATTAATACAATATAATAAATATAATATGTTACATAATGACGAATGAAGAGCGGTCACTCTAAGATAATAACAAAAATTACAATAGGTAAGTAATTTTGAAAATCAAAAAACATCAATATCATATTTAAATGCAAAGTTTCGAAGGCAATAAGAATTACCTACACTGCGATCGAATATCGCTCAGTCATGGAGTATTTACACCAAAGAGAATACAGTCATTCCAATGTTTATTGCTGTTACTCGTTTAAATAAGTTTTAATAATACCCCTTTAAAAGAATAGCCCGACCCCTTCACTGTTATCATAACGGCCATAACGATGTGTCTAACGAAGGGCATAAAGTCAGTTTTGTGATTATTAATATTTTTTTTGCAATTTTCGCCAGTATTCCTATTGTAATATGGTTTAAATACGTCTCGAATTTGCCAATAAAATTTTCTTGAATATAGTGTACAAGTGAAGTTAAATTTTCAATAAAGCTGTTTATGATTCTTTCGGTTGTTTTGATAATATTTTTTTTAAGTTTTTTAGGATTAATAAAGTTATTTGAAATCAATTTTTTTTTACTGTACAAGGAATATAAAACAGGTAAGAATACGCCACGTTGCCTCAATGTGCGTTGGCGGACAATAGATGACCTTGAAATATTTTTATTTTTTTGGATATTCAGGTTTCACGACGTTTTTTCATCGCCGAACACGTGGTAAATCAGCATTACTTTTTAATAATTTTGTCTCGTGACCGTTGTTACTACTATTAATCAAAATATTAGAAACAATAGGAAGCCAGTGCTCATTAGTGGGATAGGTATATATTATATGCAGATAGATACTATAATTTTTCACACATAGCCTACAAAGTTATGATGTAGCTTTATTTGAATATCCTTTTACATTTGTAATGTTTTTTATCATGTAAATATCAATGTTAATTATGCAGCGTTATGAATAAATCATTTTCTATTTGTCCATAATCATTTTAAATTCAGTCCATAATCATTAGCAATGTTATTTTGAAGAATGTATTCAATTTAAATAAACATTACAAAATAATAAAATTAATATAAAGACTAATCGGCCGAGGTCTCACTCAGCTGGATAATATTCCCGTGTTCCCACCGCCTCCATAAATCAATAAACGACAACCAATATAGCATAATACTTACAAGCATTCCACAAATTCAAGGCGCATACCTCGAAAATATTCAACGTTAATTATATCATACTTATGTTCATTAATCAATGGATATATTATAATTTATTTATTACGTACGCGACATGCATTAATAATTTCGGCAGAGAAATGTGTATAAGTTATAATACATACATACAACATGACACAGAGTAAAGCAAACAAACAAACAAACACTGATCGCCTCCCGGAGTTCGGAGCGCGTGCCGCGGATTAGATGCATTTTCATATCAAAGGGACAGCTTAGTTTTATGAATTACTTGTGTTTGGGGCGCGTCGTAATGTCTTCCTTTATTTGACGTGCTGCGTGGGAGAATTTAATTTGTTGCACTTTTCATCTAATCGCATTAAATAAAATTCATAACTTTTTAGCGTTCCCTGGCTCTTATCTTCGTTTTGCATGACCGTTTATTAGGTTTCTTATTATTTATTTCTTTTAGTACCTACAATTAATGTCCGATTTATTTATTATATTTTTATTATTATGTTATTAAGAATTATGTAATAGATAATAAAAACAATAATTTATGCAATTTTTCCTAAACATACTAATTATTATTGAAATTGTAATGTTATTAAATATTAATATTAGTAATGCAAGCTGAGGATGTTAACCAAATATTTGTATGCCTTCTAAGGTGAAACATAGTGTTACTTATCATACCTTTTCCACCAAGTTTGTAACTTTTTACCTATGTTTTACAAATAAATTATTTTGAATTTGAAAATTTTAATTTGAATTTATATTATTATGTATTTCTTTCTGTAGATATTATGGTAATTTGTTTCAATTTACTGCGTTTTCTATTTGGTGTTTTTTGATAACTTCACGATTTAAATCCCGAAATGTGAGCAGTTTTTATTTTGAATTTGCGTGGAAATTGAAAATGAAAATCTCACGATTTCATTAATATTATAGGAACAAATTAACACATAACGTTATTAGGGACATTGTACAAACGTTGGTCCATTTATTACAGAATTGTATAAATAAACTAAATAACTGTTTACTAGTTCCCTTAAAAATAACGTTCTGGTTGTAACTTATTTCAATAATTAGAGATCACAGAACACTTATATTTATGAATGTAAAAAATTATATTATACTCTAAAACGGTTATGATTAAAATAAAAGAAATCGTCATAGTCATATGCATTCGTTGTCATAAAAATGAAAAGGAAGGTTCAATGTTCACGAATGAATTAGGGCTCTCACATTCAATTCGCGTTCAATATCAACTAACCAAACAAACGTTAACCCGGCGTCATAATTCCGGGATTCGCGAGCAGATCGCGAGGCCCGTTCGCGGACCACCGGCATACGGCATTGTCAGATTTGTTCCCATTTCCATGAATTTTGTTTATTCAACATTGGCCCGTTTCTGGGTTTGCTTGTATGTGTGTGTTGTTTTTTTTTGCCTTTTTTACTTATACTCTTGATTTATCCCCGCCCATTAGGTCACGGTGAGTAATGCAGCCACGCCGGACCCGCGCTCCGGGGCGTCCGATACATTCGCGTAGATAGCGACTACACGTGTTGTCAACTTGTACATTTTCATCCAAATACGTAATATTTTGATAAATGTTACATTACTACATTAGTACGATATCTCGATAATCATGCGGTTTAATTTGAAGGTGTCGGTCGGTTATTTAGTTAATTGGCTGATATATATATATATATATATATATATATATATATATATATATATATATATATATATATATATATATATATATATATATTTATATTTATAAAGGAATTTAGAACTAATAACAATAGTTTGCTTGTACCCAATAACTAAGCACAATCCGCTATCGTTTCGCCTCGCCTCATTGCGGATTGGCACAGTCCATTACTTCGTTTCCTAATTACTCAGACAAGCAGTTCCTCACGATGTTTTCCTTCATCGCCGAGCACGAAATGAATCAGCATTAAAAAATTATAACTAACAATTTAGGGTGCCAGCGGGACGCAAACTACTTATATTTCGTTTACTTGTGTATTAGGGCTTATTCCCAGTTACTACGGGTCACAGGTACTACGGGTCTTTGGACTGATTTTTCAATCAGCAGATGAAAGTTGCTCATGGGAAGATGGTAAGACATGCAGGAAGTCAATGGATGTAGGTGGCTCAGGACCGTACATAGTTGCATTCCTTGGGGGATGCCTAGGTTCAGCAGTGGACTTGTGAAGGACTGTAATCATGATAATGATGAAAGTTATCCTTAAAATAAATTATAACCTGACTGAATATAAAAATAAAACAATCATAATATTTTATTCATGCAACGTATAAGTAATTATAATGAACAATTTGTTTATTGCATTTGTACCTATATGAATAAATTTTAAGAGACTATTGAAAAATTGGTTCTTAATCTATGGAAGTAATGAGATAAAATGTAACTATAAATAATATATTATTATGATTTTATATTTTATTATCTTCTCCGTCATCAACCTGTCAATCAATGACAATCAATATTTTTCACCAACTCGCTGTTTATGGGCCTCTCCCGTTGTATGGAGGGTTTGCTATAACCGTCACGCTTGGCTGGCGGAAAGACGGTTACAGTACTTGACGCCTCGCATCTTTGCCACTGCTGCTGCTATTTACGTCTGGTCTAAACGAGATGGTATACCGCCATATATTGGAGGCCATAAAATTTTACCGGCGTTTCCCACTGTCGCCTTTTAAGACACTCACAGGATGAAATGGGGGCGCAGAATTCGCTCACCACCACACGCTAAATCTGATACTGATCAATGAATAGAGATGATATTGGGTGATGTTAATAGAAGTCTGTAGACATTGTATAACCCTAATCCATTTCGTCTTGTCTCTTCTTTGATATTAATATATTATCTCCATATATAATAATCAATTGATGTCCTTTAGTCTCGCCAAAACTCGAAAACGGGGGAAAAAAAATTTTTGTGTGCGTTTAAGTGAGTTCCTGGATGGTTTAGATTTACAATTGGACCCGGTAGGTGGCGCTGTTGTCGAGATCCAGAAATCACCGTGCGAAGACGGGGCGGATCGCTAGTATAGTATAAATAATAAACCACTGCTGAATATGAACCCCTACCATTGTGGGAAGGATTTTCACCACCATCACCTCGGACGCTGCTCCCCGTCGCCGGTCGTTAAGGTCCGGCGTGTTAAGAATATGGTATGCCGCCATTTATCGTATTCTACAAACTGACCAGAATTTTCTGGCCTTGCACACATTTGCCTCGTATGAGAGCCGCGTAATGAAATGGGATGATCGTTTCACTTACCTCATCACACGACACTAATTTATTTATTTTTACAGTTTTTAAACTGTTTGTTCATCCATTTATTCGTCTACCATTTAATGTTTATATTTTTTTTTATTGATGAAAGTTCTCTGTAAGTACGATCGTCATATTTAAATACCACATTAAGCCTGTATAGTGTGTAGTAGGTATATGGATTAAGTTTTTCAGATATGCAGCGGATTAGACATTGCACAATATCATCGATAAGAAGGTGGATATATTTCTGTCTCAATTTTTGGGATAGTTTTATTATAACTTCTCATATTCCGTATATATAAAATAATACTTAAAAATTTTATCGATGCACAAATATGTAAAAGGTTTTAATTAACAAGTAAGTAGGTACCTATGGCAAACATTTTATAGCGCGATGTTTTTCAAGTGTCAATGTTTACAGTTCCGAACGTTTAACTTGAAGTATCATCAAGCATCTAACTTCGAGCACAGTCGACTGCCACCTAATTTACGTGAAACTGCACCGTCATCAGGTGTTAGAAACATTTATAAACAACTTGAACAAATCAACAAATACTATAAACAAAAGCCACTTGTCACCCGACGTAAGGGTTTTTGTTTGTCGTGCATTTTTATAACAAGAGTTTTTGTGGAGAGTCGATGTAGGAAGGAAACCGCCGCGGGCGGTCCTAACCCCATGGGGCTTGCGTACACAAAACATTTCGTGATCCATAAAGACAAAAGGAAAATTAAAATCTGTAAAACTCTTGGGACGAGCTCAGCCCTCTTACACGGACTCATTGCCTGTACGAAACGGAGACACGAGTATCGGCGCTGCCAAATAAGATTGCAGGGTTTCATTAAATTAAATAGTTTGAAACAATAAGTGTTGCTTATTTTTTGGAGTAGGTGAATAATATTGTCGACCATTTTTGGCCGACTTCGAAAAAGGAGGAGGATTACAAATCGACTGTGTATTCTTTATTTTTGTTTAGTTAAGCACTATTTTCGTCAATATTGTGAACCAATTTTAACGATGAGTGGTCCCATATAAATTTGGAGATGAAATTCTGCCTCCAAGGATGGGGAAATCGATGATAAATATAAAAGAAATATTTGAACTTGTGATGCTTAGTCCACTTAAAAGGCAACGCATCTGCAGTCGCCTATTTTGAAATTGCATGATGTATAAACTCGGACTGTTAGTTCGTTTGTTATTATAACGTTATAAAGACGTATTCTTTATTCTTGTGGTAAAGGGTTACGCCCTGAAGTAATATAAGCGTAAATTATATGCACAATATTAAGGCGTTTTGTAAAATAGAAAGTACTGAGTAAAGAGGGTCAATTTTTATAGAATAAGCGTAATAAGCAAGCACACAGATTATCCATCTCATCTCATCTAATGATAAGTAAATGCTGTGGCCATATACTCCTAATTTATCCTTGATTAATAATTGAAATATAGTTACTTTGTCACCTCTAAGGACTAAGATAGAATGCCTCGTTACCAGTAAAAATGGTCTCCAGTTCTCTACACTCACAATACAAAATACAGCAGCATTAAGCTGCTATTTCACGCTGGTGTTCTGTGAGAGCGTTGTCCTTCCCCGGTCAAGCAAACACATTCAGGCGGCAACTATAATACTGCATTGCAGTAACTGCAGCGTGGCCCTATCACGCTAAAATTAACCACTTGTTAATTTTTTTTTATTGCTTGCAGCGTCCATCTTAAGGATTATTTTTCGTTATGAACGCGTGCGTATAATATAATAGTCCTAGAGTTCCAAAGCCAAGAACAAGACCGATAGTAAGTGTTTGACGTATCAACGGATCGTTTGCTCGTTTGAGAGCAATAGACACATTAAAATATTTGTTATTAAAATTATAAACAGTAACATTAGCCAATTCAAATACGATCCACAAATGCTATATTAATATATTATATATATATATATATATATATATATATATATATATATATATATATATATATATATATATATAATAATATATTAAATGACGGCTCCGTGGCGCAGTGGCTTAGCAATGAGTTGCAACGCCAAGGGCCGCGGGTTCGAATCCCGCACGGAACAAGAATTTGTATGGCCTACAAATAATTTTTCCGGGTCTGGATGTTTGTCATTGTGAAATTTATGTATGTAAACTGCCCCCACGATACAAGAGAAAATCCTAGTGTGGAGGTAACGTTTTTATTTAAAAAAATATGATGGTTCATTTAATAAACTTGTTTATGTATTACCAGCTAAAGAGCTAAGTAGCTCGGTTCGTCGAGATCGTTAATTGGTTTGCTCGTACAACAATATAAACAAAATATGCGCTCTGATATGGAGCTGTGGATCAGTCTAGCTTAATCAATCAATCAATCAATCAACTGTAGCAAACACTAAAGTGCAAGAGGTATCCACTAAAAAAAAATCTCCCGCCAAGCATTATGATCACTGTAAATGTTTGCAACTGGAAAATTGGTATTGTCGATGACAGATAATATACTGCTTTACTGTGTTTATAATCACATTACTAAGTCGAGTGTAAAGATGCTACAGGAAAATCTAGAAATATTGCTAAATCTAGCGTCTTAGGTGGTCGTATACTTATTACCGATTTCGCTTAAGAAGGTCATACATGACCAAAATCAAATAATTGGTCAAAATCAAATAATTTGACGAGTTTACGAAGACTTTATAGATCATTTGATTATTCTTCTTCGTTTTTAATAAACTGCAGAAACCTACAGCTACACTGACCTTATGTTTTGTAAGGATGATTCGCCTTAACCACACGTGGCCATTTGATTATTGTCACGTTGTGCGGCCTTATATATTATTAATCTTTCGTAATTGATTACTTTAATTAAGTATAATTTTCTCTGTACCTGTATTTTTATTTTTGTCTTTACCCAAAACAGAGAGAGCAACTTGCATTTCTAAAGTTGACTTTTTTTTTATGCGTAGCGGCCTTAGTGTTAGAAGTACTAAGTAAGTGTTTATTATATGCTAACTATTGATGTTCGCAATGAATATTTAGGATTTGCAAGCCAATGCGGAAGAACGCTCGAAAAACCTCGAAATAAGACACCTTTTTACATTTGCATGCGGATCTTTCGTTAATACTGTATTGAATTCCATTAATACCGTATTCTACCACTCAGTGCAAATGCTATTAGGACACTAATTACCAAACAACGCTTACTTACCATTACTACATTATATTACCTACTATTTAAAAGTGCAAGATTTACTTAATAAAACAAACACATGTAAGTTGAAGACATAGCGCTGTGCTGTTTGCTTTAATTATTCTTTGTAGAGCGCACTAAACGAATGAACTCGTTCCGAGGACGAGAACACTCCACTTGTGTACATAATAAAGTATTTACATATTATTATTCATGGAAACAAATGTCCCTTGAATGGTTTTTGGATTTGTTGACTTAATACAAAATGCTTTTACGTGAGGTGGCCTTTCTGTCGGCGACGTCGCATAATGGATGGCCAGACGTTCACATTTTGCACAAATGTTTCTCTTATTTAGAGATCGTAAAATTTATTATCTTCGAGTATCATGCTCTGCATTGTCTTTATTGGGTTATTATAGAGCTCAGAATTAACCTGTGTTTCATAAGCCATTGTTGTTGTTGCTGGACATAACGATATGAGTCTCTTTTATGAATAATTTTACAAGGAACGGTGTTGTATCTACAACACTTTTCCTGCGATAGATAAGTATGAATTTTTCATGAAATACAAAATGTGACTCTAGAAATTGTCATAAATGATAAATTGAATTGAATGTCATTTTTATCCGAGTGAAGCTTAAATAATAACGTCGTCCGTGTGGAATTTTAATTTCATCGCTATGAACAATAAACCGCTCTCAAACATTCTTATTCTTTACTAGCTTTTTCCCCACGGCTTTGCCCTAGTGATCTTCGAATCAGCCAAATCATATTAGTTCCGTGCCATAAGATATAAATTATTCTGTCAAAAAGATCTAAATGTAGAAAAAGTGGTACCTATTTGCTGCAAAAGATCTAATATTGTTTTGAAACTTTCGTTGACCCTAGATCAGACGTGATTCAGATGGATCCGCTTCCATTATCGCCTTCAATTCATCATTATCAATCTTTTTTCCGTGTGCCCATAACGTCCATTTCACCAGTAACGCACAGTTCGTTTGTTACTAGTGCAGGGTCCACATATACATCCTTAATAACATTGGATGCAGTTTGAGATGCATTGTTTCCACTTTACACCTTATTATTAACTTAACTTATTATAAAAAGAAACAACACGAATTTTCTTACAGTCCATAATTATAAATATAGCGCTATTGCAGAAAAAAACATAACCCAAAGAAACAAATAAATGCAATTCTACTCAACTTTAAATTATTATTTATTCTTTATGTAATTTTCGCTATTTTTGTGACACACAGCGTGACGCCTGTGATATTTGAAGGTTATGGCAGAGTTTAAAGAGCAGCGAGCTACATTACCACGCTTAGCCAAAAAATATGGATTTAAACGGTAAATTGTGAAGAGAAGTAATACGTGGCCAACCCTTTTAATACACTCAACTCACTACAACAAACTATATACAACTCACAGAACTCACAGCTGGGCACAGACCTCCTCTCAAACATGCAAACAAACATATTTTTTAAATATTAATAAAAAGAAATAATAAATCTGTAGTATACATGTTAATCAAATTGAAGTGCCTGTCTGCAGTATTTAAATAACTGGATTTTATTAAGCTCAGGGGATTATTTGCATGCTATTAAGACATAAATAACAATTTTTAACATTTTTGTCTGATTTTGACAGATTTGTCTGATTTCTGGCTGATCCGATTTTGATGAAACTTTACGAACAGATAGAGAGCAATGCTAGGTAGGATCAAGGCTATAGTTTATCCAAAAAAACTTGATGTGTTTTTGGAAATACGAAAAATTGTTTAAATAAATAGTTTTGACTACCCTAAATCTTAATAACGCCACATTAATAGATCCTATCCAGGCGAAGTTTTAATACATATTAGTAACATTTATTACATTGTTGTTTCATCGTTACAGTAACCTAATTATGTCATAGTTAGAGTATTAAAACAAAACATACATAGTTAAAACCTTAATACTAGTTTATAATTAGCCTCACCTTTTCGATTCCCTTAGTTGTAGTTTTTAGTCGCAGGCTGGTACTAAAATCTGTTTCACGAAAGAAGTCTAGTAAAGTATGGAGTTTGACAGCAACTGTCAAATTTTGTGACAACTGTGGCGCGGCAGTTAAAGAGCACTTTAGTTACAAAGTCTCCTATTAAACCATAATTTACACTATTGATTCTTATCTCTAAATCTATCAGTAAAACACTTTTTGTAATAAAACGGTGTAACTATGTACGTATAACATGTATGCCCATTCATTTTATTTAAAATACAAAAATTTAAGAAAGAAAACCAAGAAAAGATGTTTCACAACTAACAATCAATAATTCGATCGGTCGTGAAATTCTACATCCAACTTTATTAAGCGGAGCTTATGAACTTTGAGAGACTAAGCCGTGAAAACTGAGATAAAAGCGTTTTAATACTTCGTAACGGAAAACGTAATATTGATAAAAAGTAAATTAAATTTAGAACTTATATATGTGCCAGTGTTAGGCACAGACCTCCTCTCATGTCTGAGGTTATCGAGTAATATAACGTGGTAAATCAACACTTGAAATCGCAAATAACAACTCCATAGATGCCGTAGGGGTAGGGATACCATATGTCAGGGTATGGCCTGACATGTCAGGACTTTTGGGCACCTGTCAGTATTGCGGTTTGATTTTAGAAATATCAGGTTTTTTCAAAACTTCAATCATCATCACCATCATTACAGCCCTTCACAAGTCCACTGCTGAACATAGGCATCCCTTGGGGGCGCCCTTTGGCATTCCTTGGGGAATGCCACAAAACACGGTCCTGAGCCACCTGCATCCATCGAATTCCTGCATGTCTTACCAGGTCGTTACTCCATCTAGTGGAAAACTTCAATAAATTACAATAAATATTGTAAGTGGGAGCGATCAAATCTGCTATATTGATCGCGTGAGTGTAAAAAGCAAGAGTTGGTTTATTTAATTTTTCCACAGTAGTTAATTACGTTTGCAACAAAATGTAAGTAGGTACGTTTCTATGGAAATCAGGTTATTTGTCAGGAATTTTCAATTTTCCATCTGGTAACCCTAGGTAGGGGTAAAACCCGGGTTGCTGCGAATGCGGTGAATTTTACGACGAGCACATAGCCCACGGCTCCTTGGTACGAACTATTAATATTGATATTTTTCTAGATGGTAGGACTGCTTTTCTCTCTAGAAGTCCGTGTGCATAGCTACAACCCTCTTATCAAATAGCAGAGCTTGCACTGCTGGATTCCGGTCTGAATAGTAGAAGAGCCATTATAGTCCTCAAAGGTGACAACGCATCTGAACCCTTTTTTAAATTGGCTGCAGGAATATGATCAGGTGGAATATAAGTTCATCTGTCTCTTCAGTTTTTGTAAAAGAAGTAATTTGTATTTAATTACAAAAGTTTAGCAGTTAAAAGGAATACATCAATAATAGACTTACAACGTTGAAACCCGGTTTTACAGACTGATGATAAGAGAGCACCATTACCAGTTCAAATGCAGCGTGGTAAGCATGGGCAAACCTTCCTAGAAGTGTTTACCTTTTGGTACTCTTATGTCCAATAGTGGACTATAAGTCAGTTGATGATAAGACTATTGACGGAGTAACGGCCTGGTGAGGCATGCTGGGAGTTTTTGAATGCAAGTAGATAAGGACCGAGTTTATGGGAATCGAGAAGCCCTATGTTTAGTTCTAGTAGTGGACTTGGGATGGACTGTAATTATGATGGTGACGGCAAAAGAGTATGGATAATTTAAAATAAACTATTGGTAAATCCAATTGTGCATGCCTTAAGCGCATTGAAAAAATTACGTATACCATGATTATACGTAAATTTTTAAAGTAGTTTAATTATTATATATATTTATAATTATTACTGTACTTCCAATTTTCCGATAATTTTATGTCAAACTTCAATTAGAAAAAAGCTTGGAAAATCTAAAAGTGCACGACTCATAATCATAAAACAATTAAAAAAAAATGTAAATTGTAGTTCTATTCGTCAAAAAGTTCCAGTAGCATTCACCGAAGTACACCTTCAGGTCACTCTATTAAGTCCGGAAGTAAGGTCTCATCATAACTAACAAAACGAGGCCAAACTTTGCACACCTATTACTACTGGTCAAGGAGTTCCAGTAGCATTCACCGAAGTACACCTTCAGGTCACTCTATCAAGTCCGGAAGTAAGGTCTTATCATAACTAACAAAACGAGGCCAAACTCGGCACACCTAGTTCTACTCTTCGAGGAGTTCCAGTAGCATTCACCGAAGTACACTTTCAGGTCACTCCATCAAGTTTGGAGGTAAGGCCTCATCATAACTAACAAAACGAGCCTAGATTCGGCGCACCTATTTCTACTCATCAAGGAGTTCCAGTAGCAGTAACCGAAGTACACCTTCAGGTCACTCTATCAAGTCCGGAGGTAAGGTCTTATCATAACTAACAGAACGAAGCGAAACTCGGCACACCTAGTTCTACTCTTCGAGGAGTTCCAGTAGCATTCACCGAAGTACACCTTCAGGTCACTCTATCAAGTCCGGAGGTAAGGTCTTATCATAACTAACAAAACGAGGCCAAACTTGGCACACCTAGTACCACTGGTCAAAGAGTTCCAGTAGCATTCACCGAAGTACACCTTCAGGTCACTCTATCAAGTCCGGAGGTAAGGTCTTATCATAACTAACAAAACGAGGCCAAACTTGGCACACCTAGTACTACTGGTCAAGGAGTTCCAGTAGCATTCACCGAAGTACACCTTCAGGTCACTCTATCAAGTCCGGAGGTAAGGTCTTATCATAACTAACAAAACGAGCCCAAACTCGGCACACCTAGTTCTACTCTTCGAGGAGTTCCAGTAGCATTCACCGAAGTACACTTTCAGGTCACTCCATCAAGTATGGAGGTAAAGTCTCATCATAACCAACAAAACGAGCCCAAACTCGGCACACCTATTTCTACTCATCAAGGAGTTCCAGTAGCAGTCATCGAAGTACACCTTCAGGTCACTCCATCAAGTCCGGAGGCAGAGGCGGATTAAATGTCGACAGCGCCCTAGGCTAGCCTAGCACCTCATCGGCGCCCCTCTAGCGGCCATATTATATCTATTATAAATTAAAACTACTCATTTTGCAAATAAACTATAATATAATTTATAATATAGTTTAATAATTGCAAAATAATTAGGATACGAGTACCCTTAACAGGTGAATATGTTGTGTATACTTAATAAGTGAAAAATGTGATGAGAGAGTAAGAGCGATTTAGGAGTAATCAAATACGACGATTTTTTTTTGTTTAAAACTTCCGCGCGCGCCCCTTTTTAACCTTGTGACCCTAGGCACGTGCCTAGTTTGCCTTAAGGATGATCCGCCACTGACCGGAGGTAAGGTCTCATCATAACTAACAGAACAAGCCCAAACTCAGCACACCTCTTACTATTACTACTCTTCGAGGAGTTCCAGTAGCATTCACCTAAGTACACCTTTAGGTCCCTCCATCAATTTTGGAGGTAAGGTGTCATCATAACTAACATAACGAGCACAATCTCGCCACACCTAGTTCTAGCTCAAATACTTTTAAATTCCATAGAGTATTGCCAAAAGATATCGTTAAATATTTTAAAACTATTGATGTTAACAAAACGTCAGATTTATGGGGGATTTCCGTTAAAGTTATTTTATCTATAATAGATACAATAGCACCTTATCTAGCCACTATATTTAATACAAGCGACATCATTTGCGACATGTATTTTTTGTATCCTGTCTGTATTTATTTATGTAATTTTTATGTATATTTGCCTATTTAATCTTATGTATGTCTATCATATTTTTAATGTATATATTAGTGTATTAAATATTTTGTTATTATGTATCGGTTTAGTTTATTTAGGTATTAGTATGTAAGTTTACTATAATATACACCACCTCCCACTGTCCAATAGTACAATGTCCAATAGACCGCCTTATTGTACCTACCTCTTAAGTTTTACTCCTTGTAATTTGTTTTTTTTTTAATCGTTTTTGTGGTGTACAATTAAGTATAAATAATAATAATAATAACAAGCGTCGAATCTGCTGTGTTTCCTGATTTAAGGAACATAGTAAAGTCATACCTTTATTGTTATGTTGTTGTATTTATTTAACTTCTTTACATAACATAATTTATTATATACAATATTAAAAAAATATACTAGAACAATGAAACTAAAACTAAAAACCTTAAAAAATATTATAATACCTAAAATATCTTATTAAAAGGAGGCCTTTAGGCAAGGTTCCGAAGATACTGGCAGCGTTCTTTGAATAGCTAGACTAATTCTTTGTCCGAGGTAGCTGCCAGCTCTTCGGTCGCCTGTAACGTCAACTAACCTTTTGCTATTTCCTTAAAAGCCTTATAGCGCTAGGACCCCACGGACCAAGGGTCTCGACACCGAATGGGACAAAACATATTCGGAGCCTAGACCCTGTATTTGCATGCTTTAGTTTTTCAGCCGCTTCACAAGCCGCACCAGCTCTGTTGTTGGTTCCATGTAGATGGGAAGGGGCTAGCGTGTCTGAACAGGTTGCATCCCATACCAGCACCCGGCCCATCTTCCATGGAATCAAACTCATACCGTCCGGTCTCTTGCCATCGTCTCTTGCGATACCAGACGGCTCAAGTAGACTTGGCACGTTGACGGTGACAAGGGACCGGCGTATGATATCGTTAAGTACTGCATGTCTCGAGAAGCGGCCTGCACTTTTTTGGCATGATAGTCCGTGATGTCCCAGCTTGTCGACGTCACTGCCACACGGACATTTATGAGGAGCGCAGACCGGAACCCCAAGCCGTATATAGGTTGCGATTCGGAGCGTGTCAGGCTCAAGAAATGTTCCTGTATTTGACGAAGGGTACGCGTGAAGCCAGTAGCCGGCCTCATGCGTACCCACGGCCAAAAGCCTAGCACGTGCCGAACCTGTACTAAAGCTGAAAAGATTGTCATAACTCAATTTGCAGTTTATGTCGTCCCAGCTCCTCTGTGAATTTGGAGAAACTGGAAAATTTTGACCAGGGCATGCAATTAAGAAAGCATTTCTAGCTTCTTCCAGGCCAGCAATCTCAAAGTTTGAAGGGGATGCCTTTAAAATTTTACTTATGAGCTTTACTGAACTATGGACAGAAGATAGGAAAGCTGGTAAAGAGACACTGGAAATTTTCCAAAACCACCATAACGGTTGTGTAGGGATGCTTGGGTCCAAGATTGCTCGTTCAAGTGCATATTAAGAATCGATTCTAAATTAATTTTGATTAAGTTGTCTACTTGTGTCAAGAGGTCTGGGTGATTCCAAAAGGAGTAGCAACGGAGCACATACGTAAATTTTGGGACGAAAAGACAGAATTTTAAGATGCAAAGTGCATAATGTGGACTAATTTCAGCGGAATTTTGAAATTTAGTAATTAAATTATTAATATATTCAGAAATAGATTCATTAAAAATTAGAGAACCTAAAAGGTAAAGGGAATTACTGTTAACTATTTGGAGCCAAAATATTAAATTTTTGTTTTACGTCATTTAAACTTAAGTTGCAGTTATTTATAAAAAGTTAGCATTTGCTAAAATTAAGCTCCAAACCAATGGCTTCAAATTTATTTTTGATTAAAAAAAGGTCCGAAAACACAGTATCCATATCACCTCCTAGGGTTCCGTCGTCCAAATACCAAACGTTGAATTTAGAATTTAAATTTTGATTATCGGATTTATAGCCAAACTAAAATTGCTGGCCCAAGGGATCACCTTGATGACAGCCTACTTCCGAGGACAGTTCATTAGAACGATATTACAATTTTGTTGGGTCGGCGTAACTGAGAAAAAGATAATTGTATATTTCCGGTATATGTTGTTTTATTTCCGTCAGCAGGGTATCCCTATTTACCGAATTGAAAGCATTTTTAACATCAATTTTGAGCAACACGTCAGGATGTCCGTAGTTAGGAAAGAGCGTAGGCATGGACGGCTGCCTCACACCTCCTTTTACACCGAAGCCTAACTGTACGGGTTGAAATTCCGAATTTAATTTTGGTAAAATATGTCGAACAGCAATTTTGGAGTCCAGGCGTCGTAGTGTTGATCCAATAGCAATTGGTCTCACTCCTTCGTCCGTTTTGGTGAGGGCAATGAGGTTCGCCGAAAAGAATGGGAATAATTTCTGGATTGACATTACCGGAATACATAAAGTTGATTAATTTAGTGATCGAATTTACAAGTTGCTCACCTGCATCACCCACAGAATGCGATGTTAAGTTTTTCAAATGTTGGGATGAAATTCCATCCAAACCTGCAGCCGAACCTGGTTTAAAAGATAAAATGGCATCCGTAACATCTTTGTTTTGAATTTGAAGGCATGCTTGCCCTGCTGTTGGTCGGTCGAGAAAATATGGGTTTACTGGAGCTGGAGGATGTTTTGTCCGTAAGGCCTGAAGGGTGATAGCACGTCGTTGGAGAACAAAAGGCGAGCGGCACCTTTGAGATCTCCGTCACAGATTTTGTTTTCGATGAGTTTGTTGCGATTACGAGGGGCATCATGTTTGATTAGAGGTGCGGGAGAAGGTGAGGAGCTGACAGCACAGTTATTTTTAATCTTTTGTGTCAAGGATAAATTTGGTTTATCAGTTTTTATTATATGTAGTGTGCTGTATGAAAATAAAAATAGGTTCTGCCAGTCTTGAGTACAATTGCTTATGTAACATTTCTGGATTAATTGTGACAAATGTGTAGCAACGGTTATTCGAGCTCCTCGAGGGATTCTTTTAACTATCGGTATACTATTTTTCAAATGGCTAAGATATGTGTGGAAAGGAGTTGGATCGTTGGCTACAAAAGTAGGCGCACTCGGAATAATGGGGTGGATGTCTAAAGGTTGAACTGTTTTGAAGCTGAAGTTTGAAGTTTGAAGCTGAACTGTTTTGGCTAATACATTTCCTGTGTGTTTTTGTAGTGTGTATGTTGAGGCCTTTTAAAGATTTGAATGACTTGTTGCACTGTGTACATGTATGGGTCGCGTTCGACGTGCCATCACAAGATTGGGTCACGGACTGCATTCACAACAATTAAATACAATAACAAAAAGAATAACTTAAAACAAATTAAAAAACACAATAAAGTAACTTAAAAATTACACTGAAAATATAAAAAAGTCAAAGTCAAAATATGACGGCTGCTTGTTTTGGTAAGAAGACGCATGCGTCGTTACGTAGGTGCGTCACAGGACGGTCCCACAATTAGACGCTGGCTGCAATGGAAGAGATCCAGCGACGCATATCGTCGCTAGGACAAACGATGACGGCCTTAGCAACCGTGTCTTGAAATTATCACACGCGGACTAGAAGTTTTCAAAGACTGAACAGGCACTGTGGTGGGAGCAACAACAAAATCCCCATGCGCACATATGAAAAATATCCCGACGAACTCTTATATGCAGGTCTGAGCAGTCAGGAAATTGAACTGGCTTAAAAAAGAGTTTAAGAGACCCGAGCCTGCTTGTCACTTTTGTTTTTATAAAAGCTATAGCCTTGTTTGCATAGATGGCTTTGCGATACGATAAGCTCTTCATCAGTCAATCAAATATATATTTCAGAAATCCTTTGTTGCGAATTGTTTCCTTACCTTTATTTAAATCTGGTAGTACATTAGACCCCGCCAATTTTAGATCGATTTCTGTACTACCAACATTTAGTATAATTTTTGAAAAAACTATTTTAGATCAGATGTTAAGTTTCTTTAATATTAATAAATTACTTCATAAAAATCAATTCGGTTTTACAAGGGGTCGCTCGACAACTGACACTGGAGTAGAGCTTATTAAACATTTTTTTTTGCATGGGAGAATTCAGAGGATGCTTTGGGATTATTTTGTGAACTTTCCAAGGCCTACGACTGTGTTCACCATGAGACATTAATCAGGAAGCTACAGTACTATGGTGTCAAGAACACAGCGCTTAAACTTATTATTTTATATCTAAGTAATAGAATGCAGAAAGTTATTATCAATGGTTAAAGTTCTTCCGGGACACCTGTACTCGGCCCATTCCTATTTCTAGTGTATATTAATGGCTTACCTCCCCTTGTAGGGGATAATCATGATATAGTATTATTTGCTGATGATACTTCCTTGATTTTTAAACTTAAAAGTCAATCATTTAAATGTGACGAATTGAATAATGCTATATCAAAATTAGTGCATTGGTTTAAAGTTAATAATCTACATTTAAACGGAAATAAAACTAAATGTATGAAATTTACAACATCGAATGTTAAAAATCTGAATACCAATGTGTTTCTAAATGGGGAAGAACTGAGTCCTGTTGAATCCACTGTTTTTCTTGGCATCATTCTCGAGGCAAAGCCCCTATATTCAAACTAGCAAGCAGACTAAGTTCTGCAGCCTATGCTGTAAAAAAGATGAGAGGTTTCACTAGTGACGAGACAGCTAGATTAGTTTATTTCAGTTATTTCCATAGCATAATGTCTTATGGGATTTTGCTATGGGGAAATGCGGCTGATTAAGAAATTATTTTTGTTTTACAGAAGAGGGCCATAAGAGCTATTTACAACCTAAAACCGAGAGAGTCTCTTATAGATAAATTTCAAGAAATAAATATATTAACTTTGGCCTCTCAGTATAATTACGAAAATTTAATGTATGTTCACAAAAACAAAGGTAGTTATAGTAAAAAAAGTAATATACACTCTGTAAACACTAGAAACAAACACAAGCTAGTGATACCAGTTTCTCGACTCCACAGAGTTAGTAATTCATTCTCATGTATACGCTATTACAACAAGGTCCCGGAAAGTGTACAGGCTCTCTCTATTGCCAAGTTCAAATGTTTTGTTAAGCTGAAACTGTATAAAAAGGGTTATTATAATATAAATGAATACATGGTTGATAATAACCTCTGGTAATGAGGTGGTCTCTTCCAAGCAGTTTCTAAAATAAATTTTGTACATAGTTTGTACAACCATCAATGTAAAATTTACTTTTTAAAAAAGTCCCGCTGGGTTTCTTGCTGGTTCTTCCCAGGACAGAGGTGTTTTTTCGAACCAGTGGTAAAGTAAAAAATTACTTTCAATAATCAAAGCAATTAATCGATTTAAAAAAAAATAAGTTCAACAATCATTTATCTTTCTGACAAGTGACAATGTGCTTTTTATATTATTTATATGTTCAATATGATTGTTATATACGATTTCATGCGACAAAACGTTGGAATCTTGATTTTTAGGCGCTAGTAGAACATACCTACGCGCTTTGCGCATGCAAAAATTGTCGATTTTTACCTTGGTTTTTACATTTCAATTTTATTGTGTTGTGTATAGATTACATTTATTACAGCGTCGTATAGGTTCAAATCCCAGCAGCAGAGATTTAAGCACAATTTGGTTTTTCAAAGGACATTGCTCTGCGCCCATACATTGTTCGCCCTGGAACCAAGAGCATCGGAAAATTATGTGATGTATTTTCGATAATTAATAAATTCCTATATGATCTTATTTTTATAGCGCAGGATAGATATATTTCAAAAAAGTATCAGATTTGAGGTTATGATCGAACCACGAACATCATGGTTTTTCATAGCTACGAGAGATTTTTAAGAAACTGAAAAACAATATGCAAAACATTTAGCTATTTTTAGTTCCTACCTAGATGATTGGGTATGTACTTTTTGTTCTAAAGCCTAAATGTAAGTAAGTGCAACGTATAAATGCATAGAATATAGTCGCGTCTACTATCTAGTGCATTTGCAAGCCTGTGCGTCCTTACGGCGCTGTTAAAACGCGTGCCTATGAAACCAGCCTTACCAGTTAGGTAGTAAGTTGTTTTTAAACCTACATTAACTTATTATTTTGAATTAGAAATAAAACACAGATTTAATTTCATGTTTATTGTTCATCTTCTAAATTCATCACGAGACTCGGAATATGCAGACAAAGTAGAAATGTAATTACATAAAGAGGTGCAGTCCATTGTTGTACACAGTGACGAATCTGTTCATCTTCCAAGAACATAGAACCATCAGCAGAGCCACAATTTACACAAAATACACTTTCCATTGCGTATGCGTAAGTCCGTTTATGAGTGCCAGGTTATCATTTGAGCGGTACACAGTTACGAAAATCACAGCCAGGTAAATCGTTTTTGAAAGCAATCAGAGTGCGTTAAAATAGCCAAGTCGTAATATTCAATAGATAGTCCCGAAAGTCACCAAAACACACCGATATAATTACGAAGAGCAACCGACAGCGACGCCAATGTAATTGACAGAGTGAAAGCACAGGTGAGAGACCATAGACTTAGATACGCCAGTATATTCTAAGTCTATGTGAGAGACTGACAAGTGACAAGTGACCATTTAGTGAAGTCAAAAATAGGGGTGCTAAATACGATACGATTTATCGATATTTAATAAGATTTACTATGGCCATATGTTACAAACAGTATAACATCAACTTTTGTCATACGATAATATTAATACCAAAACAAGTATGACAATGTTCTACTTTACTTATAATGACACGATACTTCTCTACTTCTTCTATACTTGTAACAATATTAATAATAACACCTGTATCTAGTCTGCAATATTGCTTTTTATAAAGAAAACATTTATAATTCATGAAGTAACAATAAGTGTTTTTTAATTAACTGTCGTAAATTCGTCAATGATCGTTTATTTAGAAGAAACCACACACTTTTCTAAACAGTCATTAGAAAACCCTGAATAATAATGATCATTATGAAATATGTAGGTTTTGTTCACTTCAGCATTATTCTAACTACCTATAATTTAAAATCGAGTATGACCTCATTCATTAGGTATAGAAGGTTATTTTTAACCATACTTTAAGGGAATTATAATAAAGGGATGGTAATTGAATGTTTTTATTCAAGCTTCTATTTACACTTTATTCGAAATAAATTCAAAATGTGATTCAGATTATAAAATATGCAACATTGGGCATCCCTAAACATTTTTCGACACCATATGACGTTTGGCTAAGATGGCGGTGATTAATATTATTAGTCGAATAGAATACTTTTTAATATTCATTTCGGCATGCAGCTAGTCCGTGTTATAAAATTATTTGAAAGTAATAGAATAAAATAGACAATTAATTATCGTGTATGTCCGATGCTTTTATTGCACAGGACGATTCTGGACATTGTCATTTATGCAGTGTTTTACCTTAGTAGTTCATTTAGATATCAATACCAAAAGGCACTTACTACATTTACAAAAAATAAGAAAGGAAAGAGACGTGCTATTTATGGTATTATATCGGAAATATACTACGGAGATGGTAAGATATCTAATTTTTGGACATACATAACATATTTAAGTTATTATGTTATTTTTCAATAATATATTATGAGTATTTTTATTAGAATTAATTTTGTTTTGGGCCATTTCAGAAAACCAGCTATTTTATATTTTCATTTAATCCGATACTGACTTTTCGGCTTTCAGACGAAAATTTTTATCACATTATTTGGCAGCGTCCCACGGCCTACCAAAAATCACGTCGGACGTTAATCGCAAATGATATTGATTGAATTGAAAATGTAATGGCACTAGTCTGTCCGAATTTTAGTTGGGTAAATGTGAAAAAATGAAAAACGGCTTCCCTAATCCTATAAAAAAATTGAATCCGACATTCAAAAAATGGGAAAGGGCCGTTCTTGCAAATTGTCCTTTTTTATACAATAAGGGTGGCAAACGAGCACATAGTTTACCTGATGTTATGTGGATGCTGTGGTCCACAAACATCTACAATCCCTGGGGTTTTAGGTGGTAACAAATGCCTCGTAACCAGTAAAGAGATCTCCGGTTTTCACACTCACCATACAAAACGCAGCATTATTCTACTAGTCGCTAAATGATTAATTTAATCGTGGCTTAAGATCTTTATTCTTTATTTATAGAGTAAGGGTGAAAAACGAGCACACAGTTCACCTGACGGTAAATAGATACTGTGGCCCATAGACATCTACATCTATAGTCGGTTAAGAATCAAAATGCAGATACGTTGTCACCCCTGAGGACTAAGATGGAATTGCGTCATTTTCAATAAAAAGGGTCTCCGGGTCTCTACACTCACCACACGAAATACATGAGCGTGAAATATAAGAGCGTGGTCCTCGGTCGAGGCGACCCATTCATGTTACAGCTATATTAATTAATTACCACGAAGATAATTAGATTTCAAATTTGGTTCCGATTGAGAAAGTTTAGTGTTTAAACCAATGTCAAAGCATAAGTCTGGTCGTGCATGGAGTACTGTTGACTCATATAGGCTGGTACTGCAAAATGCCACCTAGCAGCGTTGGAATCAGTGCAGAGATATGCTAAGAGGCTTATTGGTAACCTTGATTTGGTTGAAACCAATCTTGTCAGTCTCTCGCTATTCTATAGGATGCATTTCGAAGAGTGTAAGCAAGAATTACATAATTTAATTCATCCCTCCTCTTTCACCAACAGACAACCAGGCGGTCTGGTCATCATCCATTTGTTTTCGATATTTCACGCATTCAAAACAGTTTGCTTCATTTTTGGTAATGCGTACAGCAAAAGAGTGGAATAATTTTCCGATGTCTATTTTGCCGTTCGATTACAGTCTGGACGTCTTTAAGGCAAGAGTGTAAATAGGCTTTTGTTACACTAAGATAGTGCGATTTACCATCGAGGGCCTTACCACTTACCACCAGATGGGATTGTAGTCAAGCATTGGCTTATAAGAAGTAAAAAAAAATAAGATTTCAAACTACGCAATCGTGCAATTGGTAAATAATTCATGTGCGCCAAGTAGCCCCACCGGTATTATACAATGCTCATAACTTGCGATGACTTGTATACCAATTTACATAGATGGACACACTTGTGATATACCCAAGTCCGATTATGTTACGCGGTAGATCCATGTTGTAGCACATTATGTCTGCAGCACGAGTGGGTTCGGCACTTCGGCTCTACCGGGAAAGAACCGTGCTCCATGGAATACCAGAGTAATATAGAAATATAATACTGGTGTGTCATGAGGTCAATCGAAGGATGGACTCGGCTTGTTAGCATTTGGAATATTACGACACATTTTCTTCTCGCGAATACCTTACCACCCAAAAAGAAGAGTGTACAACCAGGGGCGTTGCTAGTGCTGACATGGAATT
Organism: Parnassius orleans; assembly: GCA_029286625.1. Classification (NCBI taxonomy): domain Eukaryota; kingdom Metazoa; phylum Arthropoda; class Insecta; order Lepidoptera; family Papilionidae; genus Parnassius; species Parnassius orleans. Next base: position 5,224,575 of record JAGSMP010000065.1, on the reverse strand, counting down.
GAGCTGTGGTCCTTCAATTCTGGTCGTATGAGAAAGGTCAAAGTCGCAAAGTGAGATATGGAGGAGTTTCTCTGCGGAATAGACTTCGTAGTAAGGATATCCGCAGTAGAACTAGAGAAACCGACATGGCTCAGTAAGCTGAAGTGGCAATGGGTCGTATATATAGCTCGAAGAATCGGCAACCGATGGCGAAGAAACGTTCTCAGATGGTGTAAGTCCTCTCCTAACCTAAAAAGACTGTAACAAAATATTTATTATTGTTTCGTTCAAATATGGCGTCAGAAATAAGAATAAACCCGTGAGACTACCCTCTAAATTGTTTAAAAGATTCTGAAGTGTCACTTACATTGTAATAATTGATATGTAAAACATGAAAAACAGAAATTATAATTGTATACTGTATAGGTTCCATACGTGTTAATCCATAGGTCGTTTTGAGCAATGCCCTTTCTCTTGTATCGTGAATGCGTTTAACATACACAAATTGCAAATGGACTAAAACTCGTTTTGAGTAACAAAGGTTATATATACTAGTGACATTACACTGTGGATTCATTAATGGTACTAACAAAAATTAAGATTAATTCTTAGAAACTGATAGTTGGTTAAAAAACAATATTATCTTTAAAAATTCTATGTCTTTGAAAATGTTTATTGCAACAATAACAACAGTATATACAAATATCAATGCGATCCTTGCTCCTGTAAAAGATAAACCTAAGTGACAGGAGCTAGTTTCTTCCTACATTTGACAAATTTGCAAGAGCATATCAAGTAAGAGCATAATCATGAAGTTAATAAACAATGGAAAATATATTTTTTAATAATAATATGGACGGACGCAGACGACATCGAGAAAATGAATAACAGCATAAAAATTTAAAAAGTTTTATCTTCATAGCAAAAATTATATGGAATATAAAATCAATACTGAATATTACTGAATACTCTGGAGAATTGGAGGCAACTAGTTCGCATTGCCACGTATTTATAGCCAGACAGTATTCAAACAAAAACAAAACCATAACGGAGTTTCGACACCTCGTGGGTGCCGGCGGCAAGTCCGACGCGACGCTTTGCAATGCCACAGCATGCACAGAGCACTCACTCCACAATGGAATTAAAATCCGAACGCTTTAGAAAAAACTTTGACAAAAATTACATACGCATTGACCAAAAGTCTATTGATGTAAACATTTTGTTTGGTTTCTGTATAAGTTTCAACGATAAAATACAGTACTGTATTTGTTTGATTGTGTAATTTGTGTTTATTTTCAAGTCTTCCTTAAACCCTAGATTTACAAAATCTTTACAAGGCTTATCTAATTTCTTACAAACAAAAAAAATAAATATTCTATATTAGTCTGTTTATTAGCTAATTTATGTTGTCAACCATTTTACAATAATCGGTGTAATGTCTATGCGTCAAACGTTGAAATGTCGATTTATCAGACATTTGATTTTTTTGATTTTGATCGTTATTTTAGTTACATTTAAAAATATGTGTCATTGTAACTAGTACCTAGGTGGTACGTTACTGGATTATTATATGTACGTACAAGCGTGAGAGACGCTCAACGCTGTCCGGAAATCTTTAGAGTAATAAAGAGCTGAGGTAGAAAGCGCCCGCACGCTGTGTGATAGATGCCCCACGGCCAAGCGACAAAAAAATAACAAAATCGACTTAGCAAACATGTTTAATAAAATGAATGACTCGCTCGTATATCTTCACCTGCTTAGTATGACATAAATTATAATAACATTATGTTGTACACGTTCAAGAAGTCCCAACAAATTCTCATTCACTAGAAAATAAGACATTTTACAAAAAATATTGTCCGAGTTATTAAGATGAGTCCAAAATAGAATAAAACTCGGAATTCTAATGTCGCCCCGCTGTTGCTCGGTGTATGGATGCCTATTGTGTTTGTTTACATGACTAATGTCACATGAATTTGGATTAGTGAATCAGATATATTAATATTTCGTACCTTTTAGTCTAAATCGGAAACGGTATTTTAAAGCATTTTAAATATAAATAAATTAATACGAAGTTTAATTATCTATGCAGAAGCTTAAAAGTCCCTTAATAAATTTAATGCTGTGATTTTATCGCTCATTCTTTAATTTAAAAGTCTTCTCGAACTTATAAATTTGTGTTCACAAAGCAGCGGTCATAAATCTCTACTTTGTATTATGCATAATTTTAGTATATGAGGTACACTTCTCTTTCACGTTGCTCAGCTCATCGCATTTGATTGAAGGCAGAAGAGTTCCTTTAATACATTCACAAGTCAATTTTTGGATTAAGTAATATTTAGAGGCCGTAGATCTAATAAAGTCTCATCGAACTCCAAGGGCCATAAAAATCAATTAGCTAGCCTGATGTTATGTGGCCGCACGCTTCCGAATACCTCCTTTTATTATCAATTAGATAGGTTTATGTGTTGAGTATATGCGGATTAGGTGGCGCGGTACGGCGTGCGTGTCTGCGATGGACGGCGGGAGCTTAGCCCCGAGGGATGCGGTGACCCTTCGGGCTACGATGACAGCTGCTTCTCCCGCGTCCGAAGTTGAAATTTTATACCGCGAAATTGACAGCTACGTAACACCATGCCTCATCGCTACGTGTTCCCGGGCATGTTCCGATGCGCGCAATAAAATACACTTACGTTCATGTTCGCGGCACGAGGGTACACCGCACGGCGGGTTTCGATTTATGTTGTTTTATATGAGCTTGTCCATTTTTGTTAATGTGTAAATTAAATCAGAACTGGTACGTTTGTTTTATTAAAAGAATGAACACGGACACCGCACAGTTTTAATGTTCTGAGTTCTCAACCGGCAATCAAATAACGTGTATATTTTGTGATAGCATCGCTGACTACAGTAATATACATGAACCGTAACCACATCATAAAAACGGCTGCCGCTTTATACTCGTTTTAGCTAGATTTATTTTTGCATATTTTTTGTCCTAATTTCCGTAAGTTATTCTGTGTTATGTTTAATATATAATTTTTTTTAAATCACATTGATTTGAAATATTATTTATATAACTGACGTAATAGGCTAAAAGAGCCCTCATTGATTTAGAAATTATAAACTATAACGGGTTTCTATTTTAAATGTGCAATATATTTATATATAGGTACTAAATTTTGTGATCTAGTTAAAGCCTATTGAAGTCCACTGCTGAACATAGGTCTCTCCCATAGATTGCCTCATAGGGACGATATTTGGGTTGGCAACCGCAGTTTTTTATTTTAATCGTTATTAGAAAGACGCCGCTGCTCATCTTCTGGTTTGTTTCCCTCTGTCGCCTCTTACGACACCCACGGGATGATATGGGGTAGTGGATATTCTTACACCGCCACAGGCATCGTCAGGCTTATTTGTAATGATATTAATTTCTTTTCTGTAGAATGTATGAAGTAAATAGTATAAAATAAATTGCATAAATAATTGTCCCTGCTAATGGAAACATGTTTTAAAAGTATTTTAAAATTAAATTTCCCACGTAGTAATACAATAATACACACACCCATAGTGTCAGGTACATGATTGTGGATATCTTAATCCTCTCACGATGACACCAAGCACACACTTGTATAGGAAATTATTAATACTATTTGTAAATCTTCGTTTTTAGGGTTCCGTACCTCAAGCCCTTATAGAATTACTTCGTTATCCTGCCGCCCGCTTGTTAAGGACCCTTTTCTTAGGAACAGATATAAGTACCAAGATGAAATTGGTATCAAATACTAAAGCCAAGTGTTACAAATTTAAGTTTCTAAGTTACACGCAATAAACAGCTATTGCCATTTAATGTCACATATTTTGGGACACGAAATTCGCTAATCGGAACATATAGAGTACTTCCATTTGACAAATAATTAAGAAACTTGGCATAAAACAAAGTTTTACAGCAGCAATGAAAGAAAACATCCAAAAATCAAGCAATTTAATCTAAAAGGAAACGAGGCATTCCATGCTAGTCCTCAGCGGTGTCAACGCATTTGCATTTTGATTCTTAACTGATTCACAGTTGTTTTTTTTTTGCTATGGTTAAAACGCGAATGGGTCGGCTCGACCGAGAAAAGACAACGCACTCACAGAATACCAGTGTAAAATAGCAACCTAATGCTGCTATGTTTCGTATGGTAAGTGTGGAGAACCAGAGACTCCTTTTACTGGAAACGAGGCATTCCATCTTAGCCCTCGGATGTGATAACGATTCAGCATTTTGATTATTAATCGAGGATAGATGTAGGAGTCAATGGGCCACAGCATCCTCTTAACATCAGGTGGACTATGTGCTCGTTTGTCACTCTTATTCTATAAAAAAACGCTGCAGCTATATTATGGTTAAAATGCAAATTATTTGGCTTGACCCATCGATATATATGTACTACGTACTAGATTTGGCATTCCGAACATTCACTATGTTCAAATGAACTGTACTGCAATCCGTACACCTTTAGTGTCATTTAGTGTGGCTTCAATATTCATAGAGTGTGGAGCTGCGTTAATAATACGAGATTGCAAATTAAAGTTTAAACCTGAACGTAATTAATAATTCAATAGTCAAATAAGTGAAATTATTTGTTGTTCAAGTGAATAAATAGGTAATAATATTACAATAGAAAAATAAGTTTCTTCATTTATATGCCGCGCTATCTACAATCATAGACTAAAATCTACTATCTCCCGCGCATGCGCGAAAACAGAGTAGGTACTGCACATTTTTTGTTTGGAATAGCTTCTCTAGTACGTAGTACATAGAACTCAATGGCTTGACCGAGGAAAGATAACGCACTCACAGAATACCGGTGTGAAATAGCAACCTAATGCTGCTCTGTTTCAAATGGTAAGTGTGGAGAACGAGAGACTCCTTTTACTGGAAACGAGGCATTCCATCTTAGCCCTCGGGTGTGACAACGAATCAGCATTTTGATTTCTAATCAAGGATCCACTTATCTCCAAGTGAACTGTGTGCTCTTTTATTAATTAATCTATAAAAAGTTGTTAGTTTGTAATAACATCATATAAAAGAGGTAGTTTTTGCAATTAAAAACTGATGTAAAGGAGATGAAAGGAAGAACATTTTTTTTCACTACAAAGATGTGTTTGCCCTTCAATCAGACTTACCTTTTCGTTAGACCAATGTTGGTTGCATAACTAACCTATAATTTATAAATTTCTTTAAGACAATTATTCTCGAGGCAATGTGTGCTTACTTAAGTTTATACGGAACCATCGGAGCGCAAATTCTACTCGCACTTGTCAGGGTTTTTTTTAATATTATATAGGGAAGACCGAACACAACCATGCTTTTATGCTGCACTAGCATTTTAATTTACTTGTATTTGCATAGGCAACGAACGGGCTTACTTATACTCGTTGATTATAGCTTATTTAAATTAAGTATTAATTATCTCTACACTATTTCTATCTCTTTTTAATGTCATTAAGTAAAAGGAGAGACTTTAAGCATTTCTTAAACTGACGTTTTTTATGTGTAAGGCCGTAAATTTTTACATAATATCATAATTAAAAATATACAGTTTTCTTAACATCGTAAAACAATTTGAAGCTCAGTAAAATATATATATATATTATTTTAACAACCGCGCCGAAAACCGAAAAATGGAGTGATGGATCACTCCATTTTCCCTCGTGGGTATAAATAAAGTGTCAATTAGTAGCAACAATAGGTAAACCCTTTAAAGATCTCATGACTTCCTATATCTCATAACGCCAATTTAAATACCCAGATCGGAAACGTCAAACAACGTCAAAGGTACGAGAGGTCTCGTACTGCAACAGCCGACCTGACCGCCAAGCGTGTGGATTAAGGCATGTCCAGCAGTGGAAATTTATTTCATAACTAGCGATCCGCTCCGGCTTTGCACGGGGGATTTCTGGATCGCTATACAAGCGCCACCTACCGGGTCCAATTGTGAATCTACTACACGCAAAAAAATTCGTCAGAATCAATCGAGCCAGTTTCGAGTTTTAGCGAGACTAACGGGCAGCAATTGATTTTTATATATAGAGAGATAAAAAAGAAGAGGTTTAAAGTTGTTGATTCTGAGTTTGGAGAGCTTACTGATCATAGGGTCTGAATGAATTGCTGTACTGTGAGAGTAAGTATTTACTAAAAGTGAGAAAATTAATTTGCTGAGTTCCTTACGCATTAATCAAATTGTATTTATAAGGTAAAAGAATCAAATGGTATTTGTCACTTAGCTTGAAGGGACTCTTCTTATCCTAGGAGTTATATAATATACTTCCTATTCTAAAGGGTGTCTTTGATCAACAAGTGTTTAATGATATTGATTATTTAAGTTATGATTATGTAATTTAAATTATGTATTTAAGTCTCTTATTCACCACATAGTTCTTCTGTGCAAGATATGCCGTGTGTTCGCCGACACACATTTCCAATGAGATCAGTTAATGGATTCGATTCGAGAAAATGAAGGGGGCACGGCAGGAACAGAGAAGAGGGCCAAATGCAACTCCTAAAAACCAATCATTCATATTCTTACGAATAAATTATTCGCATTAATTATTCCTAAATGAATTTGAGTAAGCCCCCCTAATTTATTAAGCAATGGTATTGACCGGTAAATTAAAGTTAGGCAGCAATTAAAACTCAAAGGTATGAAATCTAACAGTCACCTGAATCAATTAGTATCCTAATATATTAAAAACATTTGAAGCGTGAATATTTTAAGGCTTCTTAGAGCCGAAGAAGCGCTCGCCTTGAGTATCAAAGTGACTAGTCACTACTAGCCAGCACCATTTAATATTTTTTATAGTATCGGATGACAAACTAGCACACAGTCCACCTGATGGTAAATGGTTGCTGTGACCCATAGACATCTACATCTATCCTCATTAAAGAATCGAAATGCAGATGCGTTGTCACCCGTGAGGACTAAGATGGAATGCCTCTTTTCCAGTAAAAAGAGTCTCCGGTTCTCTACACTCACCATACGAAACACAGCAGTGTTTAGCTGCTATTTTACGCTGGTATTCTGTGAGAGCGTGGTCCTTCCCCGATCGAGCCGACCCATTCGTGCTACAACTATACTACTAATATAGCTGCAGCATGGCTCTACCAGATTAATAGAAATAATAGACCCATGCCTAGTAGAAGAGTGTATTCAGGGTATTTTTTGTACAATATTATGCAACATAAGTACTAATTAATAAAAAAATATTCGAAGCGTAAAGGAATTTTTTATTCAAAGTAAACATTTATACGTGGTAGAGTCACGCTGTAACTATATTATAGTTGTAGCACGAATGGATTGGCCCGATTGGCAAGGACCACCTTCTCACACAATACCAGCTTAAAATAGGAGCTTAATTCTGCTGTGTTTTGTATGGTGAGTGTAGGGAACCGGAGATACTTTTTACTGGAAAAGAGGTATTCCATCTTAGGGCGACGAAGCATCTGCATTTTGGTGACGATTGATGTAAATATCTATGGGTCACAGCATCCACTTATATTCAGGAGGGCTGTGAGCTCGTTTATCGCCTATATATCTTAATATTTTTTCTAATATAGAATACCTACACGTTATTTTTATATCTTTGGCACCGGGTGTTAGTCTTAAACTTTTAGTACCTACTGATTTACCGCGTAAAGGAAACGGCTTTGAAGATATATACCTGCGCTTTTGAGAACTAAATAAAATACGTATAGAAACAGCCAATAAATTTCCTGACATAGCGCTTTTATAAACAAAAGAAATCTGTGCCTGGCAGTGCAATATTTTGGCAATACTTACTAAAGAAAATACGTTCTTAGTTTTTACACATCAAATTTTTAACAAATAATTTTATTGGTTTTTATTACGGACTTTTTATAATTCCCAGTGCTGGTCATTTATTAATAAAATATAAATTTAGTAGGAAGGCTCTTTTTTACTTTAGAATATAAAGTATGCATATATAAAGTCTAGATGTGATAGGTGTGTGCCATAGGATTATTTTACGTGTACCTACGGCTAATGTTACTTTATTTTAGGATTTCTTTTATTTATTTTAAGTTATTCATATGTTGAATGAATAAAATAGTTTAACTTCCGTTACAAACTTCATTCGGTCAATATAACTACCTAATAAGTTTAATAGAGTCAAAAATACAAAGAAATTCACATTCACTAGATGTGTAATTGTACAATAATGTAACTGAAAATGTAAAAATAACTTTAACATATGAATACGATCATTTTCTATAATACTTAAATTACTAAAGTGAGAAAAGGCCCAAGACACTCAAATATATACGAGTTAAATCTATTAGAAAAAAAAAACATAACATCGCTTTCCTTGCGCCTTAGTCACACAATATATTAAAGTTATTTAATATTTCTTTTTTAGAAATATTGTTAATATCGAAAAACAATACTATAATATAGTACGTGAGGGTAATATGGTCATCCGGTTAATATTTCTTTTTTAGAAATATTGTTAATATCGAAAAACAATACTATAATATAGTACGTGTGGGTAATATGGTCATCCGGTTAATAAGGTCACTTTCATATAACTCATAAACTACAGCCTTGTTTGCATAGATGGCTTTGCGATACGATAGCTCTTCATCAGTCAATCAAATAAAAAAAGGTCATACGGACGCTGCTTTAGCGACGCCATTATGACAGTTGACATTATGTTAATTATTTTAGTCGATTTTAGTATTGAATAGTGTGGTTAGGTTTTTTAAGATGATTTTTCAAAGTATTCCTGATTATTGCCAAAACTTGTTTGCTATATTTTCTTAATATGTATATTAGTTATAGTATACGACTTTGTGTTTTTGTCTTTGTCTTCCTCCTAGTTTAGGTTTTATGGCACGGCAAAGCTTAAGGTGACCATATTACCCTCACGTACTTTATTCGTATTTTGATCAAGCGCCGTAAGAAAATCTGCTACACCATTTCGTCTCGGGGGTGTCGTAAAAGGGGACTATAGGAAATGCCAGAAAAATCACATGTTTTTCGCCGGTGAAGGTCTCTTTACGCCAAACGAAAATACCTAGAAACACCAATACCCCATTGTGAAGGGGAGCAACGTCATTAGGCCTAGGATTCCGTCTGGGTAGGTAACACCTCTTATCCCTAAATAGCAGTGGCTGCGCTACTGTGTTCCATTCTGAAGGGTATAGGGAGCCAGTATGATTACAGGCTATCTTATCACTCCATCTTAGTAGTAACAACGCATATGTAGCTTTCTTTATTTGAAGTTGCAAGTTCGTTGGACTCTTAGGTTTTATTAAAAAAAAATCAAAGGTGCCTAACGTCGATACCTACTGCGATTGCCACCCGCCTGCTAAGCGTGGCACTTAAGGCAAATCGTCTACTGCTCGGAAATCTTTTTTTATAGAATAAGGGTGGCAAACGAGCACACAGTCCACCTGATAGTAAGTGGATGCTGTGGCTTATAGACATTCTACATTTATCCTCGATTAAGAATCAAAATACTGCAAAATGCACTCGAGTACTAAGATGGAACGCCTCGTTTTCCGTAAAAAGAGTCTCTAGTTCTTTTTACTTCTCACCATACGAAACACAGCAGCATTAAGCTGCTATTTTACGCTGGTATTCTGTGAGAGCGTGGTCCTCCCCCGGTCGAGCCGACCCATTGGTGCTACAACCATAATATAACTGCAGCTCGACTCAACCAAGTAAAGATAAATCGAAACCCTTGTGTTTAATTGCGTGCGTACATGCTTGCGTGATTTCAAATTGAAACTTTACAACATAAGAGTCAGGTATGCTTACTTTCGTGGCACAAGCGTCACTCTTTCCACTCTTATCTTATACGACATATGTGTGCTCCATATTTATGAAATTCTCGCAATTAATTCAGCAAGCGAATCACTTCGCTAAATACTTTGTTAGTTGAAAACTTTGATATCGAAAAGCAATCACGGCTTCAGATGAAGAATTCGTTTAGAGAACTTCAAACTCCGACGTAATCCTGAACCGCCGCCGTGTAGGAATTTCCTTCATTCAATACAGAGAGCTGTGAAGGCTGAGCCGTGGAAGTATTTCCAAGTACGATATTTGGTTCTGATAGAAATATTAATGCGACAAATCATGATCATTCAATGAAAAGTCGCTCCTTAACCAAATGGATTTATATGTGTCAATTAAAAGTTTTATTTTTATGACATTATAATGTGAATATCCGATTTAATTATGTGGGCATAATATTAAATATAGTGAAATGGTAGGTTTATAAATAGAAGACCACTCACCACTCTTGTGCATTTTATGTCTGTAAATGCTTCCGTGAGAGCGTCATTGAGTCATATATTTTATAAAATATTTAATACTAGTGATTCGCCCCGGCTTCGCGCGTTTGATTTTTGGATATCGACAACAGCGCCACCTACCGGGCCTTACTGTGAATCTAAAATATCTAAGGACTCATACAAACACATTAAAAAAAATTCATTTAAATCGGTCCAAAAAATAATTATATATATATATATTATTAAATTTTTCGAGTTTTAGCGAAAATAATGGACAGAATTATTTTCGCTAAAACTCGAAAATGTCCCTTTTGGTTGTGATATCAAGTTTTAGTTCTACATAATAATTTGTTACTTATGTTTTTTTAAAGAATAAGGACGACAAATATTATATAGTCCACCTAATGGTAAGTGGATGCTGTGACCCATAAACATATACACAATAATCGTGTATCTTTTGTTTTGTTTTTTTTTTCTCTTATATTTAAAAATAGGTTACCTCCACACTAGGATTTTCTCCTGTATCATGGGGGCAGTTTACATAAATTAATTTACACAAGGACAAACATCCAGACCCGGAACAATTATTTGTAGGCCATACAAATACTTGTTCCGTGCGGGATTCGAACCCGCGGCCCTTAGCGCTGCAACTCATTGCTAAGCTACTGCGCCACGGAGCCGTCAAACTATCTATTTATTTACATTTTGATTCTTAATTGTGTATCTAACATTTACATGTTTAGATACACGATTAAGAATCAAAATGCTTATGTGTCACCCCTGAGGGTTAAGATGGAATATTTCTCTACACTCACAGCAGCATTGAACTGCTATTTCACGCTGGTATTTTGTGAGAGCGTGTTTTTTCCCGGTCGAACCAACCCATTCTTACTTTAACAATAATATAGAGCTACAGCATGGCTCTACCACGTATAAAAGACTTCCCAAAGTAAGCCGTAAATAGGTAATTTTCGTAATGCAAACTTTTTTATTGTATTGGTTAGCCGTACTGCCAGCATACTGACATGGTAATGATGCATAGATGATAACAAAGACCTTGAATGTATTATATGAATTGTAATATTTTAGTTATAGAGCCTATTTTTACGTGGTAGAGCCATGCTGCAGCTATATTAGTAGTATAGTTGTAGTACGAATGGGTCGACTCGACCGGGGAAGGACCACGCTCTCACAGAATACCAGCGTAAAATAGCAGCTTAACCGGAGACCCTTTTTACTGGAAAAGAGGCATTCCATCTTAGTCCTCACGGGTGACAACGCATCTGCATTTTGATTCTTTATTGAAGATAGATGTAGATGTCTATGGGTCACAGCAACCACTTACCATCAGGTGGATTGTGTGCTCGTTTGTCACCCTATCCTATAAAAAAAAGTTATATATATATATATAACCAGGACACCGTTTGTAGAGTATCAAATTTAGAAAAGACGATCATTAAACGAAATCGACCCTTCGCTCGGACGGTCTGCAAGAAACTTCTAGAACAATCCATATTTAAAAAGCACCAAACATATTTAAATTTATGAGGGTTATTTAATTAAATAAATAACATTTTAAATTCAATGCTGAAATGTTAAAAAAATTATTCGTATTATTTATGTAATTATTCACAAAAATACTCTTTATTAATTTTTCGACGTTGACGCTACGTCTCAAACCCACATTGCTTCTTGTCGGCATTAAACATGGCCTAAGCATATGTCATTAAAGTGATAAATCTCAATTGATGTCGATTGTAGTTTATTATATCATATAAAACATATAATGTTATAAATAACCAAACAAAAACAAATACGACGAATTCTCATAATTAGTCACAAAATGTAAATTTTTAGAGAATCATAGACAACTGAATAACACAATTATAAAAGATTTTAATGAATTACTTCAAACTTTGTTCAAAAATCGAATATGCATGGAATGTTTTGAATCAAGATAAATATAAGCCGGCACCCGCCTCGTATCTCGTAAATCGCCTAAATCTGTTTTATACGAAACAGATAATAAATAAATTCGACGGTCCCGGTGATCTCTATGCATATAGAGGCGGCATTACGCAATAGTTTGATTTATTAGTTTCGGCAAGGTGCACGAGATTCTAACGGCTCCCTCGGAGGCGTGATAGAATTTCGCTTCGCAAATTCTCTCTGACACAAATAATAAGTTTTGTCCGTGTTTATTTCACATTTTATTGTGTTTTACTTTTAAATAAAATCTTCAGAGTAAATAATAATAGTACTACGGAAACTATGAAATACCAATAGCAATATTTCAAGAATTAGTAACATTGATTAATTGTACAAAGCTTATCTTCGAGTATGGCGAAATTATTTAAGTCAGATGCTGATGAGAAGGTAATTATTTCAGTCAAAACCTAAAAGAACTTACCAATATAATATATTAATATACTTTTAACTGATGTTATCGTTCAAAAGTCGTTTTGTACAGAGTAGAGATTAGACTGTAACGTTGGTCGTTAAATTACAATCAAAACTCTAGTTGAAATAAATATGAAATGGGTTACAAAAAAGTAAGACTAAAAAGAAATATAAAATTATATTTTGAAATACACAAAGAAAGCAAGGTAGCGGTCCCTAGTCTTGCCATATATGCGAAAAACTACTGAGATAGGACGGCGGTGATAAATGTGAGGGAAGGTATGAATAAATTTGGCCGGCCGCGCAGAAATCTGAAGTGATTAGGTTCGACACCTTTGGCCGGAGCAGGTGGGCCCGACTTAGTTGCTCGCACCTTTGTACTTAAGTACTTAAAATACTTGTTATCTAATATATTATTTGTGATGGACGATATAAATTGAAATTTATTACTATAAATTTTTTCTAATCTAGATGGAGTGACGGCCTGGTGAGACGTGCAGGAAGTCGATGTATGCAGGTGGCTCGGGATTGTGCGTTACTTGTGGAGACCTATTTTTAGCAGTGGACTACAGAAGGGTTGTAATTGTGATGATGATGATAAATATTTTCTGGTTTATCGAGTACAAGACAAAAAATAAAAAAAAATCGTTTTATGACATTGTTTTTTTTTTTGTAAAAACTATTTATTCTAACTTAGTTCTATTTATGGTTGCCACCGAATTTTTTAAATATTTTAGTTTTATCAGGAAGACGCTGCCCATCTCCTAGTTTGTTTCCTTCTGTCGTCTATTATGCCACCCACGGGACGATATGAGGTAGTGGATATTCTTACACCGCTACTATACCGTAAGATACACGATTAAGTGCATGAAATTAATTGACGGCCCTAAATGAAGTTATAAAAGAAGCAGAATGAAGAGAGGCCAATATCCATTTATTTAAAAAAAAAAACAAATTGTGTTGCTTGTCAAAAATGTTAACATCTTGTTTTGTTTATAGAATTAGATCCTTATAGGTAAGATTCGTAGAGTTAAGATTTTTATAAAAGGATAAGATCTTTTCTATTGGCACTTAAGTGCAAAGCTAGAAAAAAAATCTATCTTTACTTGATTTCTTATTTAATTGTTTACAGTGACACTTACATTGACAATCGATTTGTACGAGGGACTGTTTCCTTTAAGGTTATATTTATTACATTTATTAGTTTCTGCGTGGCTGGCTAGCATTACTTGGAAGGTTTGCCCTTACCGCGCTGGATAGGTTGATGAGCGTAGAACCGATATACTCACTCTGATAATACTTATCTCTCACAGAAAACCAGCGTAAAATAGCAGCTCAATGCTGTTGTGTTTCATATGGTGAGTTTAGAGAACCTAAGACCCTTTTTACTGGAAATGAGGCATTCCATCTCAGTACTCAGGGGTGACAACATATCTGCATTTTGATTCTTAATTGAGGATACATGTAGATGTCTATGGGCCACAGCATCCACTTACCATCTGCTATGTTGTGTGCTCGTATATCACCCTTATTTAATAAAATAAACAGTATGTGAAATTAAGGTTCAGGGTTCTGGATGGAATGTTGCCATCACTTGATCGCCGAAGCCTCATCCATCAAACAACAGAGTGCACCACGTACAGATGATGTTGGCATTTGGAGAAAAGGTTGGTATAATCTTCCTTACACCCTGTAATTTTTATAATACATTTATTTAAGCTAACTAGCTTATGCGCGCGACTTCGTCCGCGTGTTCGTGGAAAAGAGTCTGCTGGTACAAGCCACAATTATAACTGGATGTCGCGGGCAAAAGGTAGTAAACTACAAAACTTCTTTATACACCACATTTTTTGCTAATCTATTACTGTGTGCCAAAATTATCAGACTACTGGGCGAGCTTACGCGTGAGCAAGCCACATAGAATAGCCCGTGTGAAAAACAATTTTCTCTCAAGTCTATACCCGCAAATTTTAATGTCTGCCCTTGTGATTTGTTTATGGTCATTGCAAAGCAGACTTTGAGGGGAAACTGTATTCGTTTGAATTCAAAGGGAAGATCATTCGGGATAAAGGGAATTCTTGGTACAAATACAGTTTCCTTGTGTAAATTTAGTATAATTGTGGCTTCCACTACATTGCGATGTAACGCTTTTACTTTTAGTCTGGTTCCTTTTAAATTTCGCAACAACATAACAGGAGTGCGCACGCGCAGAATAAGCTTATGATGTGGAAGACCCGATGGTTTCAGTGAATTAAGAAATTCGACAGGGTAGTTAATTGCGTCGTCTGTGTTGACCACAGAGTCTGTTGACGTGTACACCATTTCTTCCCCCTCAAAAGACATTAACAGTATATCGTTAATTGCCGCTGCTTGGTCGTTTTTCGGGGTTAGTATGGCACGTTCACACAACCATTCCATTGGCTTATCGTGGATATGAGCAATATCTGGGTAAATTTTGGATATTAACTCCTGTAACGTAAATACAACTTTGCACAAATTATCAGGGATGATTATCATTCCGTCATTTATCGGGTAATCACCGTTGCCGATTTCAAGTAGGAGATTCGCAAACCCACCAGCGGACTCTTTTTCTCTTAAGTGTACCCGCATATTTTTCGACAGCTTGAAGATTTTAATTAGAGGCCATAAAGTGGATCTCTTAAGACACGCCTTAACTCCATCTGCTCTAGTTCCTTTTGGCACTACTGGTAGAGTCTGTCTAAAATCTCCAGCCAGCAAAACCGTTACACCACCCATTAACTTCTTATTTCCTCTTATATCTTGTAGAGTTCTGTTTAAAGCCTCTACGCCACCCTTATGAGCCATGGTTATTTCATTCCACACTATCATTTTCGTATGTTTTAATACTTCAGCAAAATTACTCTGTTTCGATATATTACAAATGGGAGTATCAGCTGTTGTTAAATTGAGTGGTAACTTGAAGGTAGCATGAGCAGTTCGTTCACCCTCAAGCAGTGTAGCTGCGATCACAGAAGAAGCCACAGCCAAAGCAATTCCGCGAGTACTTGTAACTTTTGCTAATAGCAAATTTATGAGGAATGTTTTGCCTGTTCCACTGGGAGCATCTAAAAAGAATATTCCACCCTCATTTGATTCAATTTTTGTGTTAATTTGATTGTAAACTGCTTTTTGTTCGTCATTCAGTGATCCTTCATTATTTTTAATTGTGTTTTCTAATGATGCTAAGCTATGAGTTTTTTATTAGTTAGAGTTGTTATCAGGTAGATGCTGCTGCACATCTCCTGTTTTATTTTCCCTCTTACGACACCCTCGGGACGATATGGGATTGTGGATATTCTTACACCGGCACTACACGATGGCAAGTCGACATAAGCTTCCCCAAAAATGCTGCCGAAAACGCGGGTGTTAACTTTCCCCAAAAATGCTGCCGAAAACGCGGGTGTTAACTTTTTTACCCCTTTTCCTAAAGTAAACAATATATAATTTTTATATTAATACATGTATCTACATCGAAAATTGTCGTACGTTTTCTTAATATTAATTTTAAAAAGAAAGGGGATCAAAATTATGTTATACTGTGGCATCGATGTGAAAAAATATGTATAAATTTTGCCGCGAGTTATAATGAAATGAATAAATACATGATTTTTCCTAAATAAATGTTTGAATTTGTACATGACGTGATATTAGTATTTATGAATACCTAAGCGTAATTAAAACAGTTTGACTTTTTAAAACATAAAAACTATAGTGATTCGGGATCTAAATTCAAAAAATAATACGTTTTTGATGAAATTTGCACATTTTTACCATTGTCATATAAAAGTATTTTTTTCACACAACATGTTGTTTCGGCTTTCTTTTAATTATTTCAGTTCTCTAAGTGGTGGAAAATTTTAAATTCTTTCAAAATTTTGATAATTATGACATCATAGACTAAGTTGTAGAGGTCCTTTATTAAGTATAGAAAAAGATTCATATGTTGACCTTTTATACAGATTACATTATGATGTGTACATCCAAATACAAACATTGTTTTCCGCGTATCTTATATTTATTTTATAATTATCTATCTGAAGGCGCGTCTATAAAATACCGGTTGGATTGAGAGTGAGCTAAAAGTTGCGTCACTCTAGAGGAGCGTAATATCGACGGTGGCAAGGTACTGAACTAAACTGAGGGTAGATCGGGAAACCCCCACTTGTTTATGCAGTATAAAGTTCACTGTAGGCGCCGTGCGCGAGAGATTCCACATAAGTCATTCTATGAGCACTAAGAGTCGTAGAATGACAGTATCGTGGTTCTGTCCGTTGCAGTAATTCTGTTGGTGCAGGCAAGGAAGATTGTGTTGCTCAGAGGCTGCCCTGTGTTACAATGAGATGGATAGTGTTGCTCTTGGTTTGCATACTTTGGTGTTATCATGTAATTACGTCCCTCATGTTACACTACTGTGTAATTGTGATGGGGACATATTACGGTATGGTCGCACTGTAATTACTCTATACTGAATGTATAGTGCAGTACGCTTTTTTTTTGCTGATAATAATTAATCGCGTAAGCAGGAGAGCAAGTTGAACATCCACTCTTACACTTTTATTATTTTTAACAATTTGATAGAGTAATCTAAGGACCGTGTGGGGCCGACGGAAGAGAATCCATTACCCTCTTTTATCTCGTGGGTATCGTAAGGAACGACTATGGAAAATGCTATAAGAATCTAATGACTTCCGATACATGGCGGTGTAACCGTGTATCCCATTTTTTACGCTAAGCGCAAATACTTAACCAGAGCAGCGGTAAGCAGCAACATTAAGGCCCGTATTAATAAACTTTACTCAGCTCAAGTACACGCACTTGAGTACAATCTTGAGGTTATGATCTTATTAATAAACATATCTCAAGATGCGGTTTAGGTTTACGATATCAGCTGAGTGCTACACTGATTAATAAACGAAACTCGACTCTCAAGTGTGTATACTTGAGTGCAAGTCACAGAACAGTATTCCTAAGTACAGCGTTTTGAGATACTGTTTTTATGTGTTTATTAATTAGCAACGATCTTGAAATGCTGATTTCGTAATGAGGGCGTATCAAATGATTACGCACTTGAGTTCGTCGTTGAGTAACGTTTATTAATACGGGCCTAAAGATCCAAGACGTGTGATACTGCGATTGTCAATCTACCTGCATTGCGTAACGATTGAGGCAAATATTCCCAAAAAAGCAAGTCGGAGCCTATCAGTCGTAATCATCAACATAGCCCAACGGATCTGTAAGCTGGAGTGGCAATGGACCGACATATAGCTTGAAGAACCGACAAACGTTGGGGAAGAAAGCTTCTTAAGTGTAAGCCACGTACCGGTAAGTGTAGTGTAGTATAACCCCCACGACAATATAATATGTATATTAGTGTTACGGTAGAATAAGGAGGAGTCAAAAGTTTTAGTAACAGTAACACGTCTCTCCTCATTGACAAAGTAATGTTGAACAAGTGGTAAAATTAAAATGTTGTACAACCGACTTCAATATAAAAAGAGTTTTGAGTTTTCCTCATTTTATTTATATTGAAGTCGGTTGTACAACATTTTTAATTTTACCACTTGTTCAACATTACATTGTCAATGAGGAGAGACGTGTTACTGTTACTAGAACTTTTTTTAGACTCCTCCTTATTCTACATTAACACTAATATATATATATTGTCGTGGTGGCTACACTACACTACACAAGCGACCTGGAAGTGACGCAGAAAGTCGATGGACGAAGAAGTTCAGCACTTTGTGGCACTCCTTGGAGAAGGCCTATATTCAGCTGTGGACTTGTGATGGACTGTAATGATGATGTTGATGACGGTAATGTTTCATAACCATTCCAAGGTTTTAAGTTACCGAAGATAGGTTAAAACGGAAGTTGTATCTTTTTCTTCATTTGTTTTATTACTATCTCTATGATACAATATTCTGTACATACAATTGTGAAATAAAGATTTCGTAGTTAAATAGAATCTTATTTTTTTGCAGTTCAAGTTGACAAATGAGCACGAAGTTTATAGATTTTGTCGTGGGTTTAAATCGGCCATTCGACTACTTCGTGAACCACTCCTAACACAAGTATTTTAAGTTTACCAGAAGTGGTTAAAGAGAATATTCGTAATGTTAATAACATTGCTATAATGTAATTGCTTAAAAATATGTCTAGCTGATGGTAAACAGATGCTGTACTCAATTTGCACCTATTGAAGGTGGATAAATAAAAACATCTATTATTATATATTCGACTTAGAATCAGACATAGAATATCTCGACATATAATACCTCGTTATAAGTAAAATGAGTCTCCTGTTCTCGTCCAACACCATTCGAAGAAGATCAGCGTTCCGCTGGTATTTTATTTTGGTATTCGGTGAGAACGTTCTGCCCCGGTTGAGCCGACCGATTCGTGCTGCAGCCATAATAAAGCTGCAGTGTGGCTCTATCACGTAAAATGTGATTTAAATATATATTCGAACTGCATACACTGGTACGAGATTCCAAGGAATGCCAAGTCTTACTTACTGCATTTCCTCGCTGAATACTTCACTTATGGAGACGAGAAAACAAAACAGCCATCATGTTTCCTTACTAACTAATAGTAGACTGTAACAACTTTACATGATATGACTATATTTGTTAAGATTACTGTAGTTAACACCGTATATTAGGATGAAAAATAAGACAAAGGGACTAAGTATAACGCGTATCATATTAGTTCCCTTATATTATTATCATAATTTCTTTCAAAGTTCAAAATAAACATAGTTAATTCTATGCTGATTTTTTAAATAATATAATTATAGTTTATTTCGTCACTAACTTATTGCTCTAAAAATCTACGGAATGACCAATAATTGTCAGCTACAAATATTTTTACTCCATATCTGTAATAAGATATATTAAACTGAGTACCTAATAAGAAACTTTAAATATAACGTTGGAAAATCAACATCAGAATGCATCGTATGTGCAGAGAATGAATACCAGGTGCGCCATCTGGCGTTACACGTCTGAAACTTTGAAACTAGAAAGTTTGTGGTCTGTATTCGTAGGTACGTAAGCAGCTATCATTACTTTATTAGTCACCAAATAATTCGCGTGGACTACTGAAATATTACACTTAGAAATTTTTACAAGAAAAAATTCAGTAACCTTCATATTCATAAAACTATATTGTTTAAATTTCTCGTTACTTTCTCAAATTATTTTTAAAAATTATTATAGAAAAGTTTCTTCTAATGCAAGTATATTATTCTTAATTCGCTTGTAATCAAGGTCTACTTCTCTCTATAAAAAAAGTTAACCAATTTTTCGAAGATTATAATGAATAACCTCGCAGTAATAATCATCGTTATCACCATTAATATCAGGCTATTCAAAGTCCACTGCTAGATATATGTAAGCCTAATAATATACTTCGCTATAATCATATATTAACAACAAACGTTATGAGGAAATGAAACTGTAGTTTATCCCACCATCGATGCGCCTTAATCTGATCAAATTTCTTAAATGTCACAATTAAAGACTATTGCGCCATCTGTCGGAGAATATGAGACTTTTCTTGAATTTCTGTTTTGTTAAGTTGGATTTTCATAGATTTCCATACATGTTTCCACTGAGTTGATAAGAAAACATTTTTTTTTATTTCTAAATTTAAAGAAATGTTATGAGAACCATAAACTAAAGAATTTTATGTTATATTGTCAACTAATTAAAAGCTAAGTCTCGTGCAAACAACTTTATTGCTGCAATCATCTGCAACGCTCTAATCTGTATAAAGGTGGGCCCATAACTATAAAATGTATTCGTGTATTGGTCGCGCACGCTCGACCAGTTTGATTGGGCCCGAGTTATTAGCCGCTATTTGTATTGTCAATGTTTATGACTATTTTATGTGTAGGTACTGGCGGTTTTATTACGCATTCAATTGCTATAGTGACGGATTTGATTAAGTAAAGCTGTCGTTACGTTTTGTTTGTCAACGAGAAATGATTTTTTATTGCCTTCATTGGATTTGTATTTGGCCTGCATGTTATTGCGGAATGGCTTAATTTTATATGCGATATTACAATAAATTACTTGATCAGCCCTTAAACTAAGAATGAAGTAAACTTATTTAAGCAATAAACATAAAACCTTTGTTTATGTATAAAAAACTTCCTTCCATGCGTATTTTGAAAAATCTCAAGATTAATTGTGACACATATCTAACAAAAAAAAAAGCTTATAAAACTATACGGAATGTTTATTTTGTTGTGGTACTATCCTGTATTTATATGTTTACAAGATGTGGTATGTCTCCTTTTCTGTTTACGAGCCTGTCTGTTTTGGTGTTATTACCTTACCTATAGGTACCAGCCGCTGCCGCCAGGCAGCAGTGTACCCACTACCCACAAGTGAGTTTCACATTAGACTACCAGCATTATTACAGGCTGTGAGGCATTATACCTTAATTCTCAGTAAATTAACGTAAAGTTACTGTCTGTATACATTCCACTGTTGAGCACAGACTTTCTCTCATTTCTGGTTTCTGGACATCACATCATATCTTCGGACTGGAACATATTTTTTTCGCCGTCGAACACGTGACATATTAGCGCTTAACAGTGCAATTAACAACTTTACAGATGACGGTGGAGATCGAATCCGACTTGCTCGCGTGCTGAGAAATTTACAGCAAGCGTTTAGCCTCTAAGCTACCAAGGCTCTAGTGTGTCCTCAAGAGTTGATATATCTGTTGCATTCTTTGTATGAAGTTGTGCGATGTCTTTGGGAGGCAGAAATTACCATCAGGTTGACTATTAGCGAATTTGTCACTTAAATATTATAATAAAAATATGTATCTATATAGATATTTTAGCAATGGATCATTTACGTAATAGATTTTCATGTATATTCTGCATTTTAATATATATAAAAGTAAAAACAGTAAAGTTATAGCGTACACACGACTTCATACTTTGTGGCAATCTATGGGGGAGGCTATGTTCAGCAGTGGACTTGTGAAGGGCTGCAGTAGGAGTAGTAGCCTACATACGGCCCTGCTGCGTACAGGTCACCTGAGAAGTCTCATTTCTGAGGGGGTTTCATGGCAAGGAAGTCCGCCACGCTGTCCCAAAGCGTTTTGGCAGCCTTCACATGTCGTCTAATTTTTCTGCAGGTTTCCTAACGACTTTTTCTTCAAATCTAACTTAACAATTTCATTGTGGCATTTCATAACCAGCGGGGGTTGAGCCGCGGTTACTGGCATATTGTGACATTTACCGCGACCGCTTAGCCCCGAGTTACCGCAGCTTTGAAGTAACTGCCAATTTACTTTTTTTTTAAAGCTTTTGTGAGAGAATGATTTCTTACTTAAGAGAACTATCAAGATATTACAGTCTCTCTAATGGCTACATCGTAATGATAATATACCAGTATGATCATCTCATGGTGATCATGAAAACATTTAAAAACAGCATTTTAGTGATCCACTTATTCCCAGGGATTATAATCAATCATGTACTCTTTAGTAGTACAATGCTAAACAATTTTTTAATACTAATTATTTTAAACTTTTTGATAAATAGGTCCTGCTCATTTTCTGGGAATTGTTTTAAAAGCGAATACATTGTCCCATGAAAGAATTTATGACTTTAAAATCGAGTAATTGTAATTTAGAATTTTCATCAAACTGTTAACAAAAATGGGATTGTTCTCGTCTGTCAGTATGTATCTTTATTTACTTCCAACAATGAAGTCTTTTAGTGTTGTTAACCTTCGATAATTATAGATTTCTAAGCAACAATAAACTAATTGCATACAAATTTCAATGCTTGGACGCCCATTGATCAGTTAGAAATAAACAAGTTATGATACATATTTTAATTTTACTCTTGTATCTAGGATTTTAGTTTTCATAATAAACTTAGATAAAGTTATAAAATCCCCATTTATCTTGGAAGTATTTCGATGAGTCCATTAATTGAACTTCAATTTTAATTAATTTAAATTACATAGCTGCGTATAGAGGGTTCCGTATCTAATGTCTCTCTTAAAACTCGAAAAAAGCGGTTCCTTTATTAGCCGTTAAGCATTGTTTAAGAGTTAAGAGCTGAAGGGTGAGACCCTCCCGGGTGTTCGAGTTTTACGGAATCATTATCGACTTTTTCCACATTTTGCTTGTAATTCATTTAGAAATATCGTGATTTAAGTAATAATTTCCTTTCCTTTGAATTTAATGGCCTTTCACCGAATTTAAGTTAATATTTTAGTAAAAAAATATTTAAGTCGTTTTTAATAAAATGTGAGTTTATAGATTGAAAATAAAATAGTATAGAAATGTATCTATATAAAAATAATTAGTTTGGATCCAGGTTGTATTATGGTTTCAGAGGTAATGAAATAAAATAGATTTCTTTGAAATAAAGATTTAATTACAATTGTTACATAATTTTACTCATAATAATAATTAATAGGTACATATTCTATAAATTTCTATATAGAACATTTATTATTAAGCGAATGTATTCGATTTGGTCATATCAATTTAAGCACGTCCATTTCTTATCTCTTGTTGATGACCAGCCTCTGAAATATTGCATTATATGATTCCTGTATATTGGCCTACAGTTGTAATGGGAAAATAAAAATCACTAAACAAAACATGTCACACCTATCTGAAATCATACATTTATTGCTACGAAGACAGCTTATTGTTAATGAATAATAAATTATCTTAAAAACTCTATCATCAATCGATGTACATGTCTGTGTTACAAAAAAGTTTCGTAGAAATGTATATTATCTTTTTGATTTAACAGCATCGATCTATTACCACTACCTGTTACAATACGGCGTCGACAACCCGCAACTAAAAGGTCTTACGCGAGGGTCACTCTCACATCTCGTTTCTGTGTAAAACAGGTTTGCTTCGGGGAAGCGACACTCACATAAACCCCAGTGCTTTACTCGAAACAACGAAATGTCATCCGTAGTAAAATTACCAAGCGGCGCCAATCAGCATTTTTTTTAAATAATCATTCTTTCTTCTATATACGAATACGCTCAGTAAGCGTTATTAAATACATTTTTTACATCAAATAACACATCAATGTCAATTTCTTGATAAATCTTCTTGCTGTAATAACTCACTCGAGTTTTCTTATTCTTACCGATACAATAAAGTTGCATTAAAACTGATTGCGATCGATTTAAAAATAAAGTATTATTCAGAATATATATTATGTACAGGTATTCTAATAATACTTTAAAACAATATTTATAATATTTTCGAAGAGTTATGTAACAACGTCGAAAGTTGCAAAAACATACTAATTACTTTGTACACATTTCGTGAAACTAAAATAGAAAATCTACAAAACCTTTTTATCATATGTACAGGGACAACAACAATAATCAAAATCGACAATTACAAATCGATTCATAGATAAAAGATATTAACAAAAATAAACAAGTTATCGTTGTACATATTAATTATATCATTCTAGTTGCAGTGTGTTTGAAACTTAGTGATCCATTCTCTACTCTATTTTATTGTACACTTAATTCTACTAAAACAATATTATACTCATCAGCTATTGATTACAGTGGCGAGAAACATTCGTAAAGAAAACAAGGTTTGGAAGAACTAATAGGAGGAAACTCATAAAATATTATCTTAACTTAAACATTCCTTTGTGGAATCAGACATTCACTATAATTCACTAAATCCAATAACTAATTTCGTTCTGCACGTACTTTTAATTGCGCCTTTCGTGAATTTATTTTTATAAATAATTTCGACATAATAATTCCATAATATTCTTAAATCTATAAAAATACTGAGCAACGTTGATTTCATACAATGATTTTTAAGTACTAAGGACAACCGCCGATATCTAGATCACATGAAATAATTTTTTTAAGTACGAATTAACGAAATACTTTATACAGTATAGAAAATAATTTTTTAATAAAAATATTATGTACTTT
The DNA here is from genome assembly GCA_029286625.1 of Parnassius orleans. NCBI lineage: Eukaryota > Metazoa > Arthropoda > Insecta > Lepidoptera > Papilionidae > Parnassius > Parnassius orleans. Next base: position 5,199,906 of record JAGSMP010000065.1, on the reverse strand, counting down.
ACCGAAATATAAGAATCTATTAAAAAAAAAACAATAAAAATTTACATCAATTTTACAAATAAATTCTCAATTATGCCAAATTTTATTTTACAAAAAATTTTGCAGGACGATCCTTACTAACAAACGGAAACAATTTTGCCACAGTAAAAATTCGATAGTCCCTAAGGTTTGATGGGCAGTGCAGCGACCCAGCTTTCACGAGCTTTACCTGAAACAATACAAATATACATATTTATATTATCTAAATATACAACTAGAAATAAAAATCAATAATATCAAGCCTGTTTACGAAACCAGCGTATTTTAAGATAAAGGTCTCCTCTATAAAGAATAGCGGTATTTAAATTATCCAAAAAAAAGTCCAAATCAATAGCTGTTCCGATTCTATCGCAGCATCGCCGGAGCCAGCCCTCCGCGGTGTTCACACATAACGGCCGAAAAAGAAAAAATCCAAACCAATCGAGATGAGGTGACGAAACGTTCAGTCTCATTATCTGAGAATTTATTAACGAATCGCTCGGACCGGAAAACCGAAATGTGAAAGAAATAAAAATTTGACCTCGCCCGCGGTCATCTAAGCTTGGTACGGCGTCAATGAAAAAAGAAGTCGAACAGGTTGGCCGAGCGACTTGCGACTGAATGAAACAGGGAAGGACCCGAGGATCAAGAGATAAGAGAAAAGATTAGGGTGTTGAAAAAAGTAAAGCGGCTTTAATGCTGAGGTAGTGTTGTGAATGAAGAGGCCCATTGAGATCGCGCCCACGCACGTTCGCTGTGCGTTATCTGCCTCGAAGGACCAAGCGCTGCCGTGCGCCCTCACCTTACTTCGACTTCTCAACGAACAATACTTATTGTACATTCATAAATTTAAGTTTTTTGTCTTAACTACATACAATTCCCGCTTCCTATTATTCAAATGAGATATGCATATGAATAGAATTAGGACTAGGTGGGTCGTGGATTACAAGAGTATTACTGATTTTCTGTGTTTAGGTTACTGCGATAATTTATAGTAGCTTAGTATATTTTTGACGTTCAGATCATTTACTGGATTCTTAAATAATTTATACGCTTTAATCGACATGTATACATATATATAAATAAAGACACGTATTTAATTTTGTAATATTTTAATTGTATTATTTAGTCTTATACTCCATCCCCTTAAATAACCTATGCCGTAGCATTAACAGTACAAAGTAACAAAGAATTATTAACAGGATAAAATGGAAATAAACTTTGTTAGGGAATGAGGTTCCGATTTAGTAGCGATATTATTTGGCCGAATAAAAACGACACAGGTATGTTACTTAAGCAGAAAACAAGAACTGTCGATTTGATTCGTTCTTTTTTCGCTCCTTTAAAGGAATGGCGCGATAAGGAGTTATATTCGCGTCAAGGAATCCGAAGGGACAAAAAGGCGTGAAAACGAAAATAATACAAAAAATTATAGATGTGAATTTGTGAACTTTTGGCTAAAACAAAATTCTTGGCGCAACCGTCCTGTGCGGCGGCGTCCACGTCGCGATTTATTGTAATGAGACGAGGATACCGCCGCCCCTTCTTAGAAATCCCTCGAGGTCTCTTAGAAAAATGCGTTTAAGTGACCCGAAGAGTGGGTGAATAGAATTTATCTTCACACGCTGCCTAATATCCTGACTTCCTCAACGAATCGTTATGGAGCTAGATCACTTAATGAACTATTGTTATACGAGTATGTACCAAATAACCTATTTAATAAATTTTTATTATAATATGTTTATGCAAAAAAATCTTAAATAATCTTCTATACATTCGATATAAATTTAAGTATATGTCGGTTCCAATTTAGGATATTTTACCGATAACCTTATGAAGTATATCTGAAGGAATAAATAACATTTTTATAAGGGCTGCTTGACGTAACGGTTAAATTCCTGGCATTATAATTATATTGCGTGGAGTAATATGAATGTTTTCACTGTAAATTAAGAAAGTATTATCAACCGCGAAGTATTAGATGTCACAGTAAAATCTAATTTGGGCAGGTCAGCGTCGTACGTAGGTGTATGGTGCGCGTCTCGGTGACACTGACAAATGACGCAAGATTGCAATCTCGCCGCCCTCGCACCGCCTCGCTCGCCCTTCCGCCTTGCCTCCATTGTTTTCAATTACCAACATGACACCCCGGCGTGAGGCTGCGCTACCAAGCCGCAACTCTGTTTATGGCTCTCTCGATATCTTTACTACGATCATCCATTTACGGTCGCGTCCCTCATTTACATGTAAGTCCCGAAGCGAGCGCTTAGCATCATCAATTTGAATCAATCAGTAACTCACCGCTAGTAGAGCGCGGACCGCTTTCAGACGGCTGACACGAAACCGTTGGAGTAGTGTAGGGAACTGGAATAGGAAACATTCACTCTTTTCACGTGTTATTGCTTTTTTTAAATTGCGTTTTGCAGTTTCACGATCTTATTGTGTCGAAGAATCAAGTTTAAGGGTGGTAAAAGGTTTTGTTGAATTTAAACCCGAGGAGACCTAATTTACTTAAGGTTTTTAGCAAAAGGTGTATAATAATAAATAAAAGAATATTAACCTTTTATAGAAGGGCTTAAAGGCGGCTGATCCTTCATTGTGATGCGGCTGGTTGGGCTGATGGTTGTTAGCGTGATGGGGATTGTGGTAGGGATCGCGCTGCGGCGATTGTTGGTGCCGAGGGAAGCAATAGCCGGAGCCGCCTCCACTACCAAGTGGATTCGCGACACTCGGTACTTTCATATTGGGCGGCGTTTGCGGTGGCGTATCAGTCTGGACGTCGGGGAAAGCGGCTGGATGCACACAAGGGTGTTGACCGTATTGGCCGCTTGGGAAGCCACCGTAGCGACCGTATGCTCCGCTAGCCGGGCTCGCAGCCGCCGTCGCCGGCAAAGCGAATCCGTTGGCACTGCCATCTACTGGGACAGCGCGCTCCGGCCCCGGCCCGTACGAGTGCTGCGGCCAAGGTTGCGCTGCTGGCGGTGGTGTTTTACAAGCAGCAGTGTCCGCCAGCGACCATATCTTCGGTTTCGACGCGGGTATCGGTACACCACAATCTGATGTACCACGCTTCGATTCCTCCTTGATCCCGTAGCCGAGAAGCTGATGGTGCATTCCTTGCAGCAGCTCGTCGCCCTTGCGCTCCTCGTCTGTAAAGATTACACATTCACTGATCATATTTAATGTCCGACACGCGTGAGCGCACATAACTACAATCAGATTACGGGCTGCAAAGCAATTGTTACTAGCACAATGACAATAAAAAAGCTTAAATCGTTTATTTCCCGAAATCGATACGCGTATTGTGTCGACGTGACCGTTACACCGGGGACGTAAGTTTTAGCTACTAAGAAGCGAAATCTCGGGCTCCCTTCGGGAAGGCGTGTGAAAATACGTTTGTCGTGCAGTGACCCATTCGTTAAGTGGTTATCCGATTAGCGAAGTGAAAATACCACTTTGGGGCGCGGCACCCCCGCCGCGGGCGCTGCGATCCCTTTCACATTTAAGCCGAGCATTTATTTCGCATTTCCCGGCGCGCCCGCGGCACCGCACTCCTCACCGTGGAATGTGCGCCGCGACCCACACAATTAATGGTCAACCTCTTCATGCATTTATTCTGTTTGCCTCTTTTCGCATAATAGATACGTTTTTTCATTGACGCCTCCGTGGTGCAGGGGCTTAGCAATGACTTACAGCGCTGCGGGCCACTGGTTCGAATCCCGCACGAAACAAATATATGTATAGCCTATAAATACTTGTTCTGGGTCTGGATGTTTGTCCTTGTGAAATTTTTGTATGTAAACTGCCTCTACAGCACAGGAGAAAAATCCTAGTATTTGGCTAACGTTTTAATTTAAAAAAGTTTAGTCTTTTTTACTTTGCATCCACCATAATTTCCTTCTAATTCCCTTTTAGATATTTTGAATTTAACTGTTATGGAAGCAAGAATTCAAATTTATTTTTACAACAATGAGAATAATAAAGCTCACGGTTGTCCATAAAAAAACGTTGTTATTGTGCAATTACAAAAAAAAATGTTTATTCAGCAATATTTTATAAGGTTCTAAGTATTATCATAATGCCATTTTCCGTTGTAAAGTGGGTTTCGGGGGGCCCGGGGTGCGTAATGAAATTCAGAATACCGCGCGGGCGGGAGGCGCGACCGCTCGACTTCATTCTCTTTATTCCATTTAATGCTGACTGCTCCTAGCTTTTAAGAGGGGTTATCCGCGTTGCCCTTCACTAGGGATAAATAGGGATGCCACTGATACTCGGCGCGGAGATATTTATCCGGCAAATTGTTTTAATTTTCATTGTATTAATCTAATAAAAGCCCACAACGGCGGAGATAAGAGGGAGCTGGACGATGCTTTAATGTACTATTTGAAATTACAGTCGATAAACTTGTTACCTTAATTTCTTGACTAATTGACAACCCTTTTTCTACTTTTTGTGTCGTGAGTAAAAGTAGTTATATTTGCACACTTCTGAGAAATCTATATACAATTTTAAAATAACTCAGGCAATGATCGATAATTAAATAATAAGGACGGAAAAATTGGTAGGTTCAGGACATTGTTTGTATGAAAGAAAGTGAGGTGTGCATATTCGCGTATGCAAGCGATAGATTTATCTCGTCTGCTGGCGACGTCGCTGCGGGGTTGTGAAAATTGTAACATGCCGTGCACTGAGTGGTTTTCCCCTTTAGTCACCAAAGCCAGGGGCGAAGTGGCGCATAATAAAATGCGTCTCGACCTCGAGGGCACCACTGAGCCCCTAAGACCCTCTCACTCGCACACCGACGCATCGTGCACTTCATAGGAGGTCACTTCAATTTATTACTCCTCCGAAACACACTTGCTTGTGTTACTTCTGCACTCGTTTTCCATTAACGCGCACAGGATTAATATTTTGTTTGCGATGCGTGTGCTTACGACTGAAATTAACATTTATTGGTGGGGTCCGAATGTGAGCTTTTATTCATGAGCGGCTTAGCGCGGGATAGTTCTGGATGTTTGTTTGTCGACGACGGCGCGGGGATCGCGTGAGAAAGCTTTTATATTGGCTTTGTTTGCCGTGACTTAAAATGATATATTACACGTCGCTAACATTGACGTTTTAGTTAGGAGAATGGTTACGCATGTCGCACGAAGTGTGTAATGTTTTGTTTATTGGAGATGAAGGCAGGGTTTGTAAGAGAAGGCCATATAGTTAGTTAATAACATAAGTAATTCATTAAATAAATTAATATAACTTTTAGTGTATAGGTGGTGAGGCACTAAGGGCTCAAAACCAGGTTAGATTAATATTTTTAATGGGAAATATATTGTAACTTTTAGAATATTTTTTACATACTCTTTTAAGTCTCTTTAAAGACTGCAAGTTGAAAATTAACCTTTAGTTCCATTAATTCCTTCAGCCGCTAAGCAATTATACAGACCCGTAGCGCGTTTCGGGAACTCAAGTCTAACTATTGCAATTAATCGGAAAGCCTGCTCTTAAATGTATTTTATCTTTAATATATTTTATGTGCATTTTCTACTCTTTGAATTTAGAATAATGACCAGTATATTGACTAGCTTGACTACCTCGTTGGTCTAGTGATCGTAAGCGCGTCTGCTGATTATGTGGTACCGGACTTGAAACCCGGGTCGGACTAAAATCAGAAGATCGTGAAACCCAACAAGGATATTTCTATAAATAAATTCTCAGCAGCAGCCCAGAGCCAAGAAGTTAAGTTAGACAGCCCCGCACGTTGATTCTGCGCCTGATTTCCCTCCGGTTGTGTCGGATTACTGTCCCACCGGACTATGAGTGTGAGGGTATAGAGAGTGCACCTGTGCTTGCACGCACTCAAGCGTGAATTATAATCCTCTCCTGCACAGGTGCCTATTCTCCTTAGATACTGATCGTCGTGATCGAAATTCGATTTAGAAAAAAATTATTGACTAGCTTTATAAATATATACCGTCCTATCGTTGTACAAATCCTCAAAAAATATGCATGTAAATTTGATATGAATGCAAAACATCGCTGTACCAAACCAAGCTAACCCAAAAACCCCGTAAATAGTACACGCTTGTGAGTTGATAGTTTTTCTAAACGGTATAAAAAGTAAGTGGCAACCTAAAGAGTATTCATTTTATTTGGTCGCGTAGATGTAATAAATATTAGATGTCTATAAATGCAAATGAAACCTACGAAAATAGTAAGTTAATTCCCATAGACAGGGTAGATTTATCCTTGATTAAGAATCAAATGTTGTCAAAATAGAGACCATAGATAGAATTTCTTGTTACCAGTAAAACTTGATCTCCAGTTCTCTATACTCACCATACGGAACACAACAACATTAAGCTGCTATTTTACGCTGGTATTCTGTGAGAGTGCACACCGCGGTTGAGCCAACCCATTCGTGATGCAAACACAGTATAGCTGCATCATGGCTCTACCTCGGAAAAATTCTCGTAACTTTGCATGATGAAGCTTAATCATTATAAAAATCTATTGAGTTAAGAGAACGCATAACACTCCAATATAATTTTTTATAGAATAAGGGTGACAAACGAGCATACAGTCTACCTGATGATAAGAGGATGCTGTGGCCCTTAGACATCTTCTTCCTCGATTAAGAATCAAAATGCAAATGCGTTGTCACCCATGAGGACTAAGATGGAATGCTTGGTTTGCAGTAAAAAGGGTCTCCGGATCTCACACACTCACCATACGAAACACAGCTGCATTAAGCTGCTAATATTTTACGCTGGCATTCTTTGAGAGCGTGAAGTTAGATTTCTATAAAAGAAAGTTAATGAATTTTACACTACAGTAGTCGCTTGCCATCAGGTGAGATTATTATTTTATTTATTTATTCATGCTTTATTTGCACACCAAGTACAAAAAGGCGGACTTAATGCAACATGGCATTCTCTACCAGTCTACCTCCAGGCTAAGCAGAGAAAATATTGTGGGTGCAAAGTGCAAACAGCTAAGTAAATAATATCTATGTCTACATAATATTACCATAACTACTACTACATAGTAAGATACATAATATAAACATAATTACACAAATATATTATATAGATATACATACAGTATACATATACATAATTAAATATAGCAGTTTTTGATTCAAACTCCAGTAAAAAATGTAAAATAAAAACAGGAAAAGGGAAAAGTTGGAATTTAAGGATATCAAAATGAAATGGAAATCCACAAACTACTCCTGCAACGTTAGATAGTGATTCCAGAGCAAGCGTTTGAACGATGCCTTGCTCGTGGCTGCGCGTACGCTGCCCGGTAACTTGTTCCATAATCTTACTGCATGGGGAGTAAAAGATTTTTGTAAAAAGCTAGTTTGACAGAGGGGAACATGGAGGTTAGATTTTTCCGTCGAACGGAGACAACGATTATGGGTATCACCCTGATACTGAAATTTGCATTTCAGATATTCAGGGACAAACGGATCATGTAAAACTGAAGATAATGTGCACAGTATTCTGAAATATCTGCGATAGCGGAGAGGTAGCCATTTAAGCTGAGAACGATAAGAGGAAATGTGGTCGTATTTACGTAAACCGAAAATGAAGCGTATGCAATTATTGAGAAGTCGATCCAATTTGTTTAGAAGTTCTAGCGAGACATCAGCATAGCAAGCATCTGCATAATCTAGAATAGGCAACACTAAAGTCTGTATTAGCATTGCCTTAGTCCCTAACGGTAAAAAATCTTTAGACGATACAGATAACGCAGTGTTAGTGACCTTTTTGCTCACTACATATATATGGTCGCCAACTAAGGGTGTTGTCAATAATTAAGCCAAGATCTTTAACAGTTGTTGAGTAAGGAACAACATTATGGGAGGTAGCGCCTTCATATCAATTTTAGTCAGTCTACGAGAACTACCAACCACAATAGCCTGACATTTTGATGATTTTGATGGATTAACCCTCAATACCAAATCTGTTTGACCAATTAGAAATACAATTGAGATCACAGTTGAGCTTCTCAATCACATCATCGATACACACCACCTCAGCTTGAGCATTAATTTGTAAGTAAATCAGCATACAGATGGTACGAACAGTGAATGTGGGATGTAATGAGATTTATAAAGAATGAGAACAGGAGAGGAGAGAGAATTCCGCCTTGAGGAACGCCAGCAGACAACGAGCACCAATCAGAGATAATCTGACCTACCCGAATTGCCTGCTGACGACCCCGAAGATATGAGGAGAACCAGTCCCGCGCTGACGAAGAGAAACCCAGGTGACAAAGTATAGCTAGGAGAATATCATGATCGACAGCTTTAAAAGCGTTAGAGAAATCTATTAGGACTAACACAGTCAATTTTGAGTTCTCCATTCCAGTACACAAATCTTCCGTAACTTTCAAAAGAGCTGTGGTAGCACTGTGCCCAGGCCTAAAACGAGATTGGTATGTGCTAAGAAAGTTATTTTTGAAAATGTAACTAGAAATTTGTTTGTGGACAATAGCTTCAAGAACTTTAGATAAAAAAGGGAGAATGGATATTGGGCGAAAGTGAGAGAAAGAACTGGGGTTATTTATTTTGGGCAGCGGAATGACAAATGCTTTTCTTCAAAGAGGATTTTAGTAGTAGTTTATTAGTTTTTATATTTTATTACATTTAGAACTCTACCTACTTATCATTATCGGTAACAAGGAAAAAAGATTATTACAAATAACCCTACAAAATGCAAAACGACATACGATCTAACAGTAACTACTTATAGTATGAGGCAACTGAAACATATGAACTTTTTGATGTGAAAACTTCTTTAGAATGTTGTGATTTGAAACTCGATGAAACGAAAAAGCGACACTAAAAGAGAAAAAAGTGGGCTGTAGGTAAAGATGACGCATATTTTCATAGAAAACATAAATTAATGTCCTACCTAATAGAGTCTCAACGTCTCCCACGGATTAAAATTTATTTCATTTAGTTAGACTTTAATTAAAATTGTAGTAAGAATGACAACTGAGTAAGAATGAGAGATTAACCGTGGACTAACATGCAATAAGTGACAAATTATTTTAAGTTAATACAAAAAGTTACCTCAATCTAGGATTTTTTCCTATGTCGTGGTGGTGTTCAAACTTTATTTCACATAGACAGAGCCATACACGAAACAGGTACTTTTTGTGCTTGGAATAAGTATACACCTACGTAATATTCTTGGTCCGAGTATGAAACAAACTCGCGTTCCGTAGCACTGGACAAACCCCATAGCTACTGCGCCACGTAGCCAACGTAGTTTTTGACAAATTGAGTACAACATTTTTTTATTTTGAGGTCTTACTTTAGAAGTAGGGATGGCCAAGGAGCACACACTCCACCTGATGTTAAGTGGGTGCTGTGATCCAAGACAACTACCCCCGATTAAGAATCAAAACGCATTATCACGCCTAACGACTACAATTGTATGCCTTGTTACCAGTGAATAAGGTTCACCGGTTTTCCTCAACCACCATACGAAACCTAGCACTATGTTGCTACTACGCGCTGATATTCTGTGCTATTTTTTCCTGTCCATGGTCGAGGCTACCCATTTATACTGCAGCCATAACGGCAGTACTGTGGCTCTACCACGTCCATATGATACATTCAAGGTTTGTCAACTTGCGTGTGTGTGCTTACAAATATAATATATGCGATTTAAATATAATAAATTAGTTTAATATAATTGTTAAAATCATTGTTACACACATTAAATGAAACTAGTTTTTTTTTACGAATTTTAAGCAAGCACACCACTGCAAGATTTTATTATGTTCTTTCTGTGTAGATCGGACCAAATATTTATAATTTTAAACAAAAGGTAGTCGTGGACGTCAAACATCTCAGTCCCCCCATGACCAGGGGTGCTGCAAAGTACTTCAAACTAGAGAATATAAGATAAGTGGACGATAAAATTCGTACAAAAAATTCAACAGATATCTCATTGTTTTTTGTTAAAGGTCCCACACAAACATGGACACTATATGTCCTAGACTACATGAGACCATAAAATATAATATTTTTTATATTTCATTTTTCTTTCAGCCCTTATAGTCAAGTGTAAGTGGTAAGCGCGGAAGTGATCGCGGGAGTGTGCGCCTCTAACACTGTATTGAAAGTTTGGGGCGCCGTCTTGTGAATTTTTTGTCGACAATGAAGAGGGATGTTGGAACTACAACGATAGTAAATAACACTAGAAATAATATATTGAATTATTTTAGTTAATTTTTGTCATGAAGATAAATTAATAATTTTAAATATTATTGTGTTGTGTTTTTTTTTTACATAAAACTTTCCCTACACTTTTTAAACTTTCTTTTTGTTTTTTTAATTTTGTAGTGTGTAACTAGTTACTTTTAATTCTTAAAATATATACAGGTTTATTTTTCAAAGAGTAGCAAAATTTTAAACTTAAGTTCAAATATACAAATAATGATATACCGTTATTGCAGTTTTTGAAAATACGAGTAAATGAAGCTTCTAGTTTTATTGGAAATTATCCCAAATTGAATGTGATTTATGGGCAACAACGTTTTTTCCTACAAAAGGACCCTTACGAATGTGTGCGTGCGCAGTAAAATCAGTTAAAATAATGCATCACCACGCATTTTGAATTTAAAAGATAAAAAGTACATAATGTTTTAGATTTTTTTAATAAATTTTTCTTTACCATTTGCCTATAATATTACTTATTCTGAACCTTTTCTGCAAATTTGGCCGGTTATTGCAAAATAACCCTGTATAATATGTAATCTCGGAAATTCCCCCAACGATTTGGATGAAAGTGTGAATTAAGATAATGTTTTACTTTCCAAGTTTGTCAGGCGAGGTGTCATCCCTGACAAAATTATATTTCTTTTAAACATCGAGCGAAGCTCTGTCGCGCAAGTACTACATATTTAAAACATACGAACAAGAATTACATTTAAGAAAAGTAAATAAACTCTATTAAAGTCAACGAATAAAAATAATAGAAAGTTCAGTGAGAAATGTTTATTTAAAGAGTTTCATAGTTAAAGAAGTTCCAGACATGAGCTACGTTCAATTCTAAGTTGTTTACTACGCTTAAATTTCATAATATGACACATCCAGTAATTTTAAATGTGGTGAGTACACGCTGTCTATGAACATCTCGCCACTTTATTGTTGGCATTTTATGACCCCGACCGCCGCTACTCGAGACCACGCATTAAGTACACTTCTATCCCACAATAGTCGGCTTCATTAGGCGACGTATGCCGCGCGTTAGGCGTGACGCCCTCCGACTTCCATTAGTCCCATGAAGTTTGCAATGAAAACACTCGTGTTCCAAGCTATATTTATTGTAACAATGCCTACTTATAATTTATGTTGTTGACAACCACGACTAAAGCCCTCACGACCGGCTCGCCTCCCACGCTGCGACTGCATTTTATTATTTCTCGCCGATTTTTCTGACGCTCATAAATCTAATGCACGAAGCGTGCGTAGTAAGAGTTTTGAAAAAAAACAACTTCATAAAACACCAAAGCATAAAACATTTCGATACTCAATTGGGACACATTATAAAAATCCCCGAAACCGTACTTACTTATGTATGTTCCGACGGAATTTCCTCATAAAAGAAACGATCCACGAACTCGACAAATCCTTTGGCAAGAACATGAAGTAGGGCAGATCGTCAGACAAGCTCGATGCGACCTCCAAGCGTAGCCCCTTGTACCAACGAACGGAAGAAGCGTTATATGAAATTTGGTCCCGGGCACCGCCCGGTTCGGCCCACTTTACTACGAATAGGAAATCCGGGAGCGCGGAGCGGTTACGCACAGTTACACGCCTGAGACCACCCTCCCGTCCCACGCGCCCCTCCTCCCTACTTTGTCTCCTCACCGGTTACCGTACACGCTTTATGCCAATTCACTCAACGATTTATACACCGACAAAATTGAAGCAATTTTAAACGTTTAACAACGCCGGCTCATTCGGACATGAAAATAACACGCATCCACTGATAGTATATTAACTGGAATAGCAGTTCGCATTCGCTTTTGCAGTAACAATCATACAAGGTACAATACACCACATGTAAATACTCTCGCGTAGCAATATCACAGTACAGTGCGCAAAATTGGATTTAACATGGTTCAACAACCAACAGTCAACTCGTTCACGGTTTTCGTATTTATAAACTTTGTGATAAATTGACTCTCGGATGTTGCTTCAATAATGAACTCAACGAACCTTTGTGGGGTTTAATTTTGTCTTCTTGTTCGTCTTTCTCTTTCTCCTCGTCAGATAGCATCGTGTCGTCGTCCTCATCGGTTTTGTTCTTCGGCTCCCACGTCATCTTGTTCTCCTTCTTGAGGCGGCGACGCGCGTTCGCGAACCATGTGGACACTTGCGTCAGAGTCATCTTAGTTATGATCGCCAGCATTATCTTCTCGCCCTTCGTCGGGTAAGGGTTTTTCTTGTGTTCGTTCAGCCACGCCTTCAGAGTCGCCGTTGACTCCCGCGTTGCATTCTTCCTCCTGGCTGCCAAATCGTACCCCGCTCCATATCTGTCGACAAACACATCTTTATACATATACCTAATGCGACAAACAAGTAACGCTTCCGGCCTTAATTATTCGTACAACCTCGCAAATTGCTAACGAAGTCACATTTTCACTACGCTAAATAATATTACAATGATGAAATCTGACATAGTTCGTATCTATTTAGAGTTAAATCGTCAAATGTTGGATTCGGTGTTTGTGCAAATATCAGTTAGTTTAAATAAATGTAAATATATTCACTTTATTAGCAGCCGTATAGTGAATATATGTTTTGCAGCAATCGCATTGCAGTGAAACATGAAATCTCGTTGTCATGTGTCAGGCGGTTAGCACTGAACAATAAACTGGGTATTAAGTTCGTAACAGATAGGCGTTTTATTTGAGGCAATAGATTTCTCGTAATGGCAGCAAATATAAAGCCAACGTGGCACGGAGTGTCGTTTCATACTGTTTTTAGGGCTCGCGATTCCATTTGAATCCTCATTCCAGGCGTAATTGTGGCGAAACGTTCCGCTCCCCTCTGCACTTACCTGACTACGATTTCGATAACATGACAAAGGCGCGGTCTGAGGGGTCCAATAAATAGATTTCCCGCGAAGGAACATTTAAAAAACGTCTCACGTCAGGTGATGTTCAAGCAAATTGCGCCACTCGTAGCGCTTTTTAAAGTTTAGTATCGGAAAAATTAAACCAAGGATTTTGCTGATACAAGGAGAAAATCTAAACGAATGAAATGTCCTTTTTGCGATCAGGTTGGTAAATACGTTTTTATTTTTAAATATATTTTTTGCATTTAGGAGTTGGTAACTAAATGTGTGCACATAAATGTAAATTTTTCCTAAGTTGTGTAGTGATTTGTTTAGTAGTATTGTAGTAATTTATTTTCTCAATTCTACAGAGATATTTCTTAAACAATTATTAATATTTAAAAAAATATATTTAAAGTTAACAATGATTAATATTTAAAGTTCGACAAATGTTTTTAGTTATAAATTTTATTTCATTGCCCAGTTATCATTTCTAGGGCTTAGTGAAAGATGGAAAACGTTGTCGGCACTAGAGGGCGAACCGCTGCACGTCGGTGCAACCTTGCACAGGGCGGTGCAGCGCAGGCGTGTTGGCGTGGGCGTTGTGGTGCGATCGATTGCGACGCCATCTTGCCGGACAACACCGGTATTACAAGTTGGACGGCCAACGGTTGCGGCGGCTTCGGACACCGCGGATTTTACGGTTTGCCCAAAATTGCGTATCTTATATGGGCGTAAGGAAGTCTTGCTCTCGTAAATTTAGATTTAATCTTATTTGTCTGATTTCAATTAGATACGATTCATAATGTTGTGTATCTATTTGTAGCCTTAGTATAAATAATTTCACAATATATATTTATTTATTTATATTTACACCTGTTATATAAATGCAGGTACCCTGAGTTGTTTCATTAGTTTATTGACGTTCTTGTATTAGCTTATATTTTTACTTGTTCCGTCGAATATTCATTGTACCTATACTTTAATAGTAAACATACTATCTACTGATATATTTAAATAAGATAATATTATATGCTTTATTTGTAAGAGAATAAGTACTACTATTATCTTCATATGCGATACGATAAATGCAGATTACAGATGCATACAATGTTTTGTATTTTTCTCATACCATTACCATAACAACCTATAAAAGTCACTGAACATAGATTGCCCCATATAAGTGATTTTTCCATATATTTGCCCCGCTTGGCATGCTGGTTGGCAACAGCGGTTTTTATAATTTTGAGTTATTATCAGGAAGATGCTGCTGTCCATTTCCTGTTTCAGTTTCCCTATTTTTTACGACACCCACGGGACGATATGAGGTAGTGAATATTCTTACTCCGTCACTACATGGTTCTTCACATTATTTACCACAATTGTATTTTCTACGTAATATCTTCTATCATTATTGGAACGAAGTTCCTTATTGCACGGTACGAATTTTACAGATGGGGGCTAGGCGAGAAAAAGTGTAAGATTTTTCCGTCACGACCCCCTTTCTATAGTGCGAGAGAGATGAAATAATATCCATCTCTCTCGCACTTTTTCTTATATATTTATTTTACTTTATACATGCATATTTTTACACAAATTTCTTAATATTAATCTGTATCATACAGATTTAAATATTAATTTATGGACGTTGATGATTAATGAAACAAATTTTACGGACTTTATCGCGTTAATCTATGGAGGAGGATTATGTTCATTGCTAAAATAGGCCTCTTAGGGAGGATACTTACTTTTATATTCTAATATTATGCGCGATGTTTCGAGTGCTGCAGCATCAATGGTTACGGGATGGAAGGGAGGTGTTCAATTAATTTTTGGTCCAATCAATGCTAACGCAAACCAAAAAAAGTATAAATGCTGAAGGTAGCCACGGTTGCGTCACTAACAAACGTCGGGAATATATGAAAATATGTAAATGTATTGCTATAAAGACTTAAAAAAAATATTTTCATTTTATGTATCGTATTTGCGTAAACATTAGAAATCACTAGATTAAATCATTACTCGTATTTAAATTGTTATTCAGTTGAAGCCTTATCATGTATTTACTAGATGTCTTTAATGGAATTAAGTGATATCAATCAAAGTTTCAGTGCAATCTGATGAACGGTATGGCAGCTCATAAAATACGAACAAACAAACATTCGTTTTTATATATTAGATTATGACTGTATATATAAATATTTTCAATTATTATTTAGCCAGATAAATTAAAAGATAATTATTATAAATAGGTGCTAACGAAGATAATTGTGCCTTCGTTTGAAAAAATCTAATGTCTCCCACTAACGGAAATACTCTGCGCTTGTTAATTTAGGAACGTAAACTAACAAGAACGTATAGCACACCAATGCAACTGTACCTTATTTGTGTGTGTGCCCAAGAAATGGCCGGATTAATTCGTTTTGACGTTTCCTGCATTCGATTATTCCAAAATTAAAACTTTCATGAGTTTTAGACATACGTTATTCTAACTGTGGCTTTATAAATTTCAAGTTACACACATTCCCTCTTAGACGGCGAAGTTATGACGTTATGAGTGAGCGCTTGTGATGGTGGGATGTTTTATGTAAATTAAAATAAATTAGTTACGACTGTTTTGATTTGAGATCTAAATATGCAAAAATATACCATCTTCTATATTTTTAGTCTGCATCATGAATATGTATAATGTATAATAAAATAATGCATGAAAATACATAGAGTAAGGAAGCATATGTCAGCTTCACCAATTTGTATATATGTGGATGTACATGTAAGGTGTGCAAAATTGGCAGCTGATCTAAAACTTATGTAATATATAATATTTTCAATCTATATATTATACCTAAGGTTAAGGACTCATTGGAGAGCACTAGGCGGTTAGAATGCACGCTCTTGTACAGTATCCTGAGTTATGCCGAACTTACCGCTACACCACAGGCCCTCGGTATGCTCTCCACTGAAGCCTTAGGCTATCAGGTGAGTGATGGGGATCAGAATTAACAATGTGAGGGTATATTAACTTTGCGCTTACTGATCCAGCGTGCTGACTGTGGACAAATCTAACGAATGTTTACCAGTTGGCACATTTATAGGAATAAGATCGACAAGCACCTTATTTGTGCACCAACATCTATCATCAATTAAACAAAATGTAGATGCGTTGTGACCTCAAAAATGGAATGCCTCGTTTCCAGTAACAAGAGTGGTTTGTGTTGAGACTTATAAAAGTTAGTGTGACAGGGTTTTAGTCAATTTTAAGAGAGCGCCTTATTGAGAACAATATATTATATAGATATAGAGAATATTATATATATAGTCCTACTCTAAGCAAAAATATGTGACGTAGCATAGGTAGCTGACGCCTCGGGCCGCTAGAGACAAAAATGTCGCCCTTAATATCACCCTGCCCATCATTTTCGAAGTATCTTGGAAAGTATAAAATCGTAAGTCTTCTATGATTTTTTTAGCTCTATTTTCAAAATTTAAAAAGATTATCTCTATTTTCAATTTTTTTTATTGAACAGTGTTAGTAATATATTAATCAAAATATTTAATAACAGCTAATTATCCGATTTTTTGAGAATTTTCTTGTAATATGGCTATGGTCTCTACCTGCACTGCCCTCTACCTTGCTACGCCGCTGCCAAAAATTTAAGGTTATTCACAGTTTTGGTTCGGTAGCGTAGTGACTAAACGGTTGGCTGGTTCGCTACTAGCCACAATTTTGATTCCCGCACGGCATTTGTGTGAAGTACATAATGATTGTTATTCGTCTGTAAAATGCCCACACTATAGAGGAGGCATCCTGGCTTGACATTACATTTAAAAATACGTATGCTGAAGTCAAAAATGGTCAAGGCAACATAATCATTTTATAACAAGAGAAAAATAATACATACATAATGTCTCAAACAATATTTTTATTCCTTTTCAAATTTTAGTTTTAAGTAAAGGTGGTTTAAGGCGTTTTTATTTACTTATTATTTTATGTCATATATAGGTATATAATGTTGTATATCTTTGTTAAGTGTAGGTATCTATAGAAGTTGAGGACTATAATCATCAACCCTGCTAACTGCGGTCAATCCTTCATTGCATATTTTTTAATTTGTAGCGGCACGAATGCCCAGCAATGATAAATGCCGAATGCATTTTATAACTCATATAGATTAATAAAGAGCGTACTGGCTTTTATGTAAATTATTAATGTCGCTATTAATTGCTTATTCAGAAAATGTGAACATACACTCGTATCATCTTTTATATTGGCCGTGACAGCTCAGGAGATATGCGCCCTTCTGAAAATATATCACGGCGAACTTTTTCCTACACGAAAAGCCTCTCCGAAATAAAGAAGGCCTGTGCCCAAAAGTGGGACTTATATGTTGTAAGTTACATTATTTTATATATACATATTTATAATAAATTTCTTAGGGGAATTCTGAAAGTGGAAAAATATTTTCATTATTGCTAGAAATAGAAATAACGAAGTAACAGAATGGGTCATCTGTCGTATCGGGAAGCAGCTGCGGTTGGGCGGGCGGTAGAGACTACGCTACATATTTGCGAGCACGCGTTCGATTCGCGGTATCGGAGGTTTACGATCTGGCCGCTTAGGGGAATTGTGGCTTCTCCGTGCCTCCCCATTCTACAAACCTACCTCTATGTACCGATCTGCGTACATAAGTAATACAACCTCCCCACCCCGGGGGAGCATCGGGTCGTATGCGAATTAGAAGCGAGAGCCGAGCAATCATTTCAGATACATAATTGTTACGAAATGAGTACACAACATGTAGCTACGTGTACATTATGTGAGCGATGTCAACTAATCCATAATTATACACAGACATTAATTACCTAGATCGTTTAGGCACCGCTCAGGCGTTGCGAAGTCCGAGTTAATACCGTGTCTCAGAACAGTTAATCACCGCGATAGATTTATTACGTCGCGCTTGTTAGTTACACAGAACGATGCATCAATTTCCTGCGCGATTTGAACAATCAGCAAAGTTACACTCAATGAAAGAACTCCGTTCAAATTTCACGTATCGTTAACAGAGAACGTCTTATTTGGTTGATTTAAAAAGTAACAACCCAAATCGTTGGCACACAAATAATATCGTCGGAGTGTCGGCGCGAGCTCGGGGCGCCGTAATTTCCTGCGTATTTTGATCTCAATGGTGCGCTACAAGTGCACCCTCGTCTCTTTTCTCTAATTTTTGTACGTTTTCTGTGCTTGAGACTTGTGTTGAAAATAGCTGAGTAATTTTTCATTTCGGTGCGCGGCGGGCGTGGCAGATTACAGGCCGTTCCAAATAATACGCCAACGGTACTTAACTGAAGTGCGCCTACAGTCGTGGCCAAGTTTTGTTGCTTGTGTAAGCTTTTCGTCGTACTTGTTTCATTGTGTCGCCATTTATTCAGCCCGGCTAACTTATTGTGGCCTTTACGTTTTATGAGCCTCTTATGAAGTTTTTTCTTTCCAAATGAATATACAACAATTTTGTATGCAATCGTAATTTACATTTACAATGAGAATATAGCGTTCCTTAATCGAATGCTTGTTTTTGTTAATTTTAATTTATTATAATATTGTTTTGTTGTTTCGAGCATTTATCAAGTAATAAATTGTGATTTAGGTAACGGTGGAGCATCCTATGTGTGGGATGCCTGGCGAACAATTGTGTGCGGGCATCGAAGTCTCAATATATCACAGTGTATTTCCGTGCGCGTTCCGACCCGATGCTATCGCTCCGTCTTTTTTACGCATAAAAACTAATGTCGCCTCTAATTATTTTTAGATTATAACGCACCGCTTGCTATATATTAAGTCGAACGCAGCCGAATTGTCAGCATAACTCCGCTTTGATGTATCATGATTTGTTTTTATTTCCAGCCACTTCCAACTTGATTCATGGGACGGATAAATTTTCGAGTGCGCTGTGAAACTTGCATTTAATTGATGCGTTCACATAATAAACTGTTATGACAGATCCGTGATCATTGCTCTCGATATATGGCTATTAGTTTGTAGACTTAATAATAGTAATGATTTTGTTTTGTAATACGCCATCTCGTACCGAGTAAGTTTTTGATTTGATTATGTTTGCCGAAAACGTCAACACAACTCGTTGGGATATCGCGTTTTCGAAGAAAAACAGTGAATTAATAAAGCCCAAGCTCAGAATGGACGAAAAACATTCATCTCTGTCACACTAAGCGTGTACAAATATCGATACGAGGGAGAAAGAGAGACGAAGAAAAACCGGGAGTGGTTACGCGGTCATTTGTCCCTTGCGGCAGGCACGAACTTCCAAACATAGGTGTACTCGTACTTGCGTGCGCCCGTCCTCCGCCCAAGTCGCAACTTGGTGTTAATTTGAAAAGGATTATAAATGCCTCATTAAGGCTATTCGACATATAGTATAAATAATTTACGAGGAACGGACCTAATTGAAAGTATTCATGCGATACCAGTTGTTTAGTTTAATAAAATTACAGAAAAAAGCCTCTCCATTTTTTATTACGAGATAAGTTTCACAGACTGTTACAATCGGTTTGTTAAGTCAGTGCGCTTTACCATCTTCGGCTTCATCATCACATATCATTAGGTGGTATAGTAGTCAAGCACTGGCTTATAATAGTAAAAAAAAAAGTTTAGACTACAAATTAACAATATAATATTCCAATAGAAATGATAAATTATATTGTTAGTGACAGTTGATAGTTAAATTAAGTTTATTTCTTGGTACTTGCAGAGTTTTCATAAATAGGCTCAATACTAAATCGAATTCGAGCTCATGTAGTCTTAAAAACCGTCTTAGTGCTAGTCGGTAACTTTCTTTAAGCCAGGCATTTGATTAGGTAATTGCTTTTTTTGTCTTAGTTCTTAGTTACATTATGAAACTATGTGTCCAGAATTTTGTTGCTTAAATACAGTTTATATATTATAGTGAAGTTTTTGTAATGGACTCCGAAATAAAACAGTCTGAAACTGATAAAAAAAATAAAAATATATAGAATATTTTTTTTATAGAATAAGTCCACCTGATGGTAAATGGATGCAGTGGCCCATTGACATCTACATTTATCCTCGATTAAGAATCAAAATGCAGATGCGTTGTCACCCCTGAGGACTAAGATGGAATGCCACGTCTCCAGTAAAAAGGTATCCGGTTCTCGACACTCACGAAACACAGCAGCACTAAGCTGCTATTTTACGCTGGTATTCTGTGAGAGCGTGGTTCTACTCTGGTCGAGCCGACCTCTTCGTGCTACAACCATTAAATAGCTGCAACTTGGCTCTACCACGTAAAATAGATGAACGCATATCGTTAGTGTCCACAATTTATTACGTTTTTATACTTTGTAATATGTGTAACGGAAAACTTGATGAAAATGCCGAACTAAATCCTCCCTTCAATAAACATTTTAATGTAATTTTACTTTCATTAGTTATAAAATTATGAGTCAAAATTTACTTTATTAATATTTTTACACACTTTATGATTAATTTAAATACTCAAGTTAAAAGATGGCTAACACTGATTTTGAATTACTACGAAGTTATTGTTTTGCATGGATAAAATACTTATTTACATATTACCGACCTCACTTATAGTCGTTGAAAATCGCTTAGTATTAAGAATTAATTATATCTATATACCTGTATCTTTCTTTTGTCATATTGAGGAGAGAAAGTGCAACATTAAGCATTGCTTAAATGAACGTCGATTTTCTTGAGTAAGACTGTACATGTCTGAAATAACATTACAGTAATTACTACCAATGTTTGTAATTACTCTAAGGAAATAACTGACAGAACTAACAGAAGTACCTACGTACTGTCAAGGACTGTCAGTTGTAAATTCATTTGTCAAATGTTTTTTTTATTAATAGCTGTGTAGTGTAAATGCTAGCGTTGTTAATACCTAACCTAATTTACTTTTGGTGTGTTGACAATTATAGATTTTAAAATTTAAATTTATATCACCTCCTATTAGTTGCGCTGCATTAAGAAAATTACTATAGAATGTTTGTCAGGACTATATATGATTTTTATTTTAAAATATAAAGCATAATTTGACTGTTTAATACCTATTAAGGGTGATTGAAGATTTCTCGAGGAATATTTATTAAAATATAACAAGAACATGTGTTTGTTTCATCATGTAGTCCAAAAAGATTCAAATTAAGGTATTATCGTACCAGATAAAACTGTATATTAATTTAAAACTGCTAAGTTTAAAGCAATACGTATGTGAAAACGTGACTTTGTTGTTAAAGGCAATCAATCGAGCAACCCAAACAGCGGACACATATGCACAACATACATTTATCATTAAAGTCGAATCGAATTGCGAAATACAAACACGAGCCTTTCGCATAGCCATTTATTAGAGTGAGATAAGTCTCGATAGGGCGGTGTTATGTTAATCCGTATGCGGCGCTGGCTTTATCTAAAGTGGCGCGAGCTGTAGACTTCGGGTCTCAGAGACCCATGGGACTTACCCGTAAGCAGCGAGCGTGGGGTCGTAGGGATAGTAGCCGCCGGAGGGTTGGAGCCCCGCGGACGTCCACGCCGACATCTCTCCGCCGCCCTCCTTCAAGGCGTATGGGTTGCTCTGAAACACAAAACCAGTGAATGAGTCTTTAGATGGCTAAAAATTAACACGTTAAAATAAATTCCTTCGCTTAAGTCCCACTTGCGCAATTTGTATTGATTTTAGGCTGTATCGAATTTTATCTTTGACAATCAACAATGGTGATAATGATGATGATGATATCATGATAGTGATACCAGCCTGACCAAGCCGGCAACGCAAAACTTTTTATTGAGAACTATCAACAACATAAATGAAATCAATTAAATGACTAAAGGTTCTTCCTTAACTGATATGCAATGTAGCGCTCTGGGTTCACGTGTTTCGAAGGAATGGAAATAAATGTAGAAAAATTTATACAATTGAATTATTATAATGACGATGTTTTCTAATCTTTATTCATTCTTCTACTTCTTCATCAGCCAGTAAAAGAGAATTTTCCTCAAACGTCACGCTCGACAGACGTATTAACGGTCGCAGTACCAGAAGTTATCACACCTTTGACGTTTCTTCCCGTACTCGGTAGATGCTTATACTGCCATCTACTGGAAGCTATTTGAACTTATCGGCACATCCCATATTCGCCTCTATCGACACCCACGAGCTTCAGCTCGTGGTCGCTGTAAGAGAATTCTTCACCCTGTTTTATATATATTATATATTATATACTGCCATCTAGGCAGTGATCCCGCAATAAATGAATTGGAAAATTCGCAGGGAATGGTTTAGTGACGTGGAGCGGTTGTGCAAGTTGGACAGCAAGGTATGGGAACTAGTGACAGCGTTAGGAGTGAGGCGTCCTTTACTACCCTGCTTGAAGAAATGTGAGAACAACTGCAAGCCGCTCATGTCAGTTCATTGTTTAGTAATCTTTATCTTTCTTTCTTTATCGGCCCGTAAAATCTACTGCTCGGTATGGGCATCTCCCGTTTTACGAAGGATTCGCCTTAATAGTGACACTTGGCCGGGTAACCATGTAGTGGCGGTGTAAGAATATCCACTACCCCATATCGTCTTACGGATGTTTCAGGGTGAAGAGAAGTCTTTACCCTGAAATAGGCTGAAGAGTTCTCTTACGGCGGCACCACACAGCTAACCTTAAATTGCCACAAATGCACAAATGTTTACGGAAACACGGAGGCTCTAACTCTCATCCTAATTCACTCGCACACTTATTTCTATGTTTATAAGCTTGAAGGTGACTGGGGCAATTACAATACAACCAACAGTTTGTGTCGTTAAATAAATATTGATTCCGGTTGGGATTTGACTTCAATCCCGGGGCGTAGAATCCAGTTAACTCACTAGGCCACATCCACGTCAGTAATATTATGTTTAAACCCGAAAACTAATGCCTTTTTTAACCTTAATTTTTATTAATATAATACAAAACCAATGCATGATTGCACACAATATTTAAAAAGAAAATAAAGTAACATCATCCAATATAAAATACTAAAACAAATATCGAATTTAATCATTTTGAAAGTTGATAGAAATATTAAATTAAGCCCCCATTACAACTGTCGGTTTCGGGAAGTTGAGAAAATATTATTGTGATCGACTTAATGAGTACAATAAAGTCATTACTAATAAAAAATAGAGATTTTCCTTACTATTTGGAAGTGACGTATGCCTCCTCGTCATAATAATTGTTGAAGTCTCCTTGTACTGACAGAGCAAGTACATTGTTCAACAAATAACGGGCTAAGAGGATATAAATCACAACGCTTAATTCCTCTCAGTCAATCGGCCTAACAAATAAATACGCTGGCTTAAATTTAATTAAAGCAGACTTAATAAAAGGGAATAAACACACGAACAACAATAAAAGTCCCAAGTGTACTGGCTGACATATCACTGGAGCATTTGCATAATGTATGGGTATAGAGGGGAACACTATTAAGGCCTACGAGGCCCCGATGCGTGATAGTTGTTTAACTGTGAGCTAGTGAGTGCGGGAGGGTGAAGTCGACCCTCTTTACTAAGTTATTCGCATACATTAGGAGCAACTAAATTAAAAGTGTGAATGATTCCGCGCCTCGGGATAGCGACCCTTGTTTCTCTCCCCTGTCGCGTTTTGCACAGACTCCTCTGATAATAAAACGAAATGCGTTATGATACATATGGAGCACTGGTTGTGACGCCATGCGATAACTGAATAGAAGAGTCGGGCTTATTTGTCCTCCCCTCAGTTTTTAAGTAAGAAAAAGTGGCGTGCATCTATTGTCGCAGTGATTTTTCTTCCGTTCCGTGCTAGCAACTTCGGTTGCGTTTTTGAAACATTAATGTACATTAGAGGCGGTTAACTTCGTGCATAATATTCAAGAGTTATTTCGCCGTTTATGAGCGAAACTTTAGTTAAATGACATTTGAACGTTTTTAAAAGTTGAGCACGGAGGCAACAAAGAACATCGTTATGTTCTGTTCGTGATGCGCATATTACGAGAGCTTTTTTGCGGTCTATAATTTGGAATAAAAATATGTGAATGAAATTAAATAAAATTTTTGATATATTCTTTTTTAATTTATTTACCATTCGAATTATTAATATAAATCTCATAACATCTCAGACTAACAGAGAAAGATAGAAGGAGCACTAAGTACATTTATGGTGATACCGAAAGCAAGCTATGCTCCAACTAATTGTAAGCACTCACGCACACACATATGCATCTAAACTCATTTGCAACCAACAACATGGTTTAAGGACTCTTACGGGCTGTTAAAGAAAGAAAGAAGAAAGATGTGGGCGAGAGTGCGTGTCATAAAGTTAAGCATGGTTTCGGCTTCACTTGAAATGTACCAAGCCTATATCAGTCTCTGTCTTTCTTTGTTCATCAGTTTAAGTAGATAATCATAATATATGTATAAAAAAGCTGTGGTAGCTCAGGGGCTAAGCGTACGCTGACAATTTCACAGCACGCGACCAACCCACGTCCGATTTCCGAAGTCTACTATGCAAATTTTAATTGCTCGGCGGTGAAGGATCTTGAGGAAACCTGCATTATAAAGGTTAAATAATTTCGACTGTGATGGTGAATGGATGCCGTGGACCATAGACATCTACATCTATCTTGATTAAGAATCAAAAAGCAGAATACGTCGTCACCCTTAAGGACCAAGCTGGAATGTTTCGTTGCCAGTAAAAATTGTCTCCGGTTCTATGTATACGCTATATATTTATTATTGTATATACTAAATATACAATTTTAAATATGAAACTCATATGAATTGGTTAAAGTTGCATACAAAAGAATATTAATATAATATTATTATGTTACACGTTCATTAATTCTCAATAAAAGTAAAATAACCTATAGAAACGTTTTTTACTCTAATAGACTCGGTAAGTAAAAGAACTTGTATAGGGGAGAGCGTGAGAGGGCACGCAGCAAAAACTAGTCGCCCTAACCACCGACCTTAACACCCACAACTCTGTTGCTCGTTGCCTACTAACTCTCAAACTACTAAGTCTCAAAGTTTTAAATTATAACAAATAAAAATATTTGGTTAAACATAATTAATATCAGAGACAGGGCTATCATAATACACACCCGGAAGACAAAACTTTAGATTAGAGTTTTACACACATAAACTCCCAGGTCGGAATAGAACCATCATCAACAACTTTCAGCAGTTTTACTGGCAATTATAGAGGTACTTATCCAAAATACAAACTTCAATTGTACTACCTCCTGCATACGGTACAGCAGAGTCGGGAAGGGACGCCTTAGACGAAAGTTTATCGACCAAATTGGCGATTATATTGAAAATGGGCCAGATTAGCATGTGTGCGTATGGATATGGATGTGAAGAAGGCGAGAGAGTGTGTCAGGATCGTGCCAAATGGAAGTTCTTAGTCTATGCCTATGTTATGTGTATGTATGTTTTCCTCCTGCATCTCTTACCAGGTCTTCACTACATCTAGTGAGGGGCCTACCTACACATCGCTTACCAGTACAAGGCCTATCGGTTGTTAGTTCAGCGAGTAATATGACAGGCCGTTGCTAAATCTGCTTACACCTCCTTTCGAAATCCTAATTTCTCATTTCTAATCCTCATTTCGAATTCTCCCTTTCAAATATTTTTCTCTCGTATTAGTCTCTTCGTTTGTTTAGTTTGTAAAACCCTTGTTAAGCTCGATTTATATTATTATCACATTAATCTATAATAATATTATAAAAATAGTTGGTGTGGGAGAACTGAACTTGTTATATTAGTATATTTGTTCGCAAAATAGTAGAGCTTTATTGAATAATGCCTTTTTCACTGTTTTCCATCAGCATCATTAATATCTATCGTTGTCGAACAGAATATTACGCTCTTACGGTTTTCCCTCCGCCAAATAAGCCAGTGACAAATTCGCAGAGACAACTCTTTTGTGGGGCCGTGATAAAAATTGTGCTTTTTCTGGCCCTGACAGTAGTGCTATGGAGTTGGGTGTCCGCTAACTATGAGTGATGATTGGCGCGCCCCCCGCATTAGGGGTTCTGTCAGACACGTGTCTGACCGCGCTATAATGATTAGACTGATTGCCTTTGCGGAAGTCCTATAGTTTTGTTGCTCTATCTTAGCATGCACACATTCTCGTAAATAAATTTGAATAGGGTTTTTTTTACCAGGTTATTGCTTTATTCATTATTTTAATAGTGTTATCCACAAATGTAGAATGTATCAACTTCTACGGGCCTAATTTTAAGTTAGAGCTGTAACTTTAATTGGACAGTGTTGTGCAAAAATGCTTCAACCCACAAACTGGCTTAAATAATGATCCAGGGGCCCTTTTGAGTTTAATTTCAAGTATGAAAAACTTTTGACAAATAATAAGTATACAACTAAAATTAACATAAAATTTACTTAAGATTGATATACATACATACCTACTCATAATATAATAAGGCTTCTGCCATAAGAAAAATGCATATATCTGTTAAATCGGAATAACTTAGTTTTTGTGGGTTTTTGAGTTTTGGATGGTTTAGATTCAGAATTGGACCCGGTAGGTGGACCTGCTGTCGAGATTCAGACGACCCTAAGCAAAAGATAAGTCCTACTATCCAGTAAATACGTTATAAGTGTCTGATCTAAAAAAAATAGCGAGTTCAAAATAAAAGAAAATACCTTATTATACAGCGGTTACATCAATATGCTAGAGTTTTGTTAATCTGTTTAATTGGCATATACAAATAAGTTCTGAACGTTTTGATCGAACGATATGACGACCGTTCTGATCGATAGCATTATCACAGAATATGTTAATGAATATTTTTTTTAGAAGTAAGTGTGACAAACATTAGGTCTACTTAATGATACGTGTACACATCTATACTTGATTAAGAATAAAAATGCAGATGCGTTATCACTCCTGAGGACTAAGGTGGAACCTTTAAAACGCACTTTAAAGAGGCTATCTGTAAAAACGGTCTCCGTTTCTCGTCACTCAACATACGAAACACAAGCTGGCAAGCAAGCATGCAAGCAGAATCCTTCCCCGGTCAATAGACCCATTCGTAAAGTAAAGTTACAGCTTATATACGTCCTACTGCTGGGCACACGCCTTCTCTCACTTCTGAGAGGCTTATAGGACAAGGAAGTATTCGCTGAGCTACCCCAATGCGTGTTGGCTGACTTCACATGTCTCCGAAATATTTTTTTAGACATGCGGGTTTCCTCACGATGTTTTCCTTCACCGCCGAGCACGTCAATACTTAAAAGTGCAATTAGCAATTTAATTGCTATCGGCGGGGATCGAACCCGGGTTACTCGCGCACTGTATGTGCACAAATTTATAGCGGGCGCTAAGCCCCTGAGCTTTTTTTTATTATTATTATATATTTTTTAATATAATAAGGGTGACAAACGAGCACACAGTCCACCTGATGGTAAGTGGCTGCTGTGGCCCATAGACATCTACATCTATGTTCGTTTGCGAATTTAAATACAGATACGTTGTCAGCCGTGAGGACTAAGATAGAATGCCTCTTTTCCAGTAAAAAGGGTAAGTATCTGGTTCTCTACACTCACCATACGAAACACAGCAGCATTAAGGTGCTATTTTACGCTGGTATTCTGTGAGAGCGTGGTCCTCCCCGGTCGAGCCGACCCATTCGTGCTACAACTGTACTATTAATATAGCTGTAGCATGGCTCTATCACGTAAAAAAACGCTACCACGACTCACGAGCTATTCGTTCCTGCTGCAGCAATAATACAGCTGTAGCATTGTTTTATGGTGAGATCGCGGAGCAGGAAGAATTTCAAATTATTGCAATTCATACAAATGTGAACTTTAAAAACTTGAGAATGAACTCGGTTTTCGAATCACAAATACTGTTCAAAAGGTCTTAAAAATCTTAGTTGCAATAGAAATAAAACTTTTTATGATGGGAATAAAGTTTAAAAATGCAAAGCAATAAAAAAATCCTGCTCCGCGACCGTGTTTTAGTTTAACAGTATAAAATAAGTTAAAAAAAGGTGCAACATTATCAAAATTTACTCGGCGTAGTGTAAATATACTTATCGAATAAATGAAACATACTCTATTATCTTATCAGAAAATGTAATTCCTTATTTTTATTAATTTACGAAGCGCCGTCAATTAAAACAAGTTTATTGTCGATGTCGTGTTCACTAATTAGTCAAGCATTTTTTATTAAGCACTTTAATAATGGCCTACTAAAGGGTTTCTTTGTTTGTTTTTAAGACCTATTAACAAAGGTCTAAATACCGCAGTGGAGTTTATATCTAAACCGTTATTCCAAGTTAACTATGCGATAAAGCTCATTTATTAACCCTTAAAAATCTTATCCGGCCCAATTCGCCCCCTCTCTTCCGTAAGACTGAATCTAACAACATTTTAATCAATTCTCCACAGAGTTCGCGAGTCAGCGCGCCAGATAGACTCATTACAGCGACCCCAAATAAATATAAACAGTAGCAAAGGGGACGGCCCACTATTAGCGTTATTCACACGCGCCGCTAGATCCATAAATAAGAGCCAACTACGACCCTTGAAACGAAACTAGGAAAAAAGACGCGAGTTCACGTCGCAGTGATCCGCGCGGCTCATAAATATGCCTCGTTTATTTCATTGCATTAAACTGGTGATAAGTTATTTGACGGTTCATAAAATACACCGGCGGTTAGAGGCTCGTTGAGCTAGCGCGGTGCCCCGGCTACGCCCGAGGCGCCGCGGCGGCCCGCCACGTTGCCAAATCGACGCCTCTCCATCATTCCCCGCCTCAGCTTCCTGGCTACTGTGCCGCCGATTTTACTTGGGGACGTGTTGTGTGATACCATTTTCTGCTTCATAAAGTGCACGTTAAATGATTACTACGGGCTCACAAGCCAAGTCCGTTGTGCTGTTGGAGTTCGATCCATATAAGCACAGCTTTCTAATGCTGAATTTAATGATGCTGTGTAAAGCGTTATAAATAACTCCCATGAAGAACATGCGGTGCAATGAGATTAACACGGAGAAGTTTCTGCCATAGCTGTGATATTAACTGCGTTAACTAGTTTTATAGATCCGCTTTAGAGTACTTTCTTTAGCGCTTGACTTTAAATTTCAAATTATTAGAAAATTTTAGTAAATAAATTTTTAAAGAAGCAGTGATTTTAGTAGACAAACTTTTCATTATTTATTCACGGATTTTATTATTAGATGAATCATATTTCTACACGAATTGTAATAGGTGTATTTATAATTACGAAAAAGTTAATAGCTCTGTAGGATGGAGTGTTATTTACTGTTATTTGACGTTAAAAACCGTTAGCATTAAAACATAATAAACATCAAATGACACTTTACTTACATAACAACCCGTAGTTGATTTCAAAAACAAAGTCATAGATAGCTCACTTTAGCAAAATAAGTTCTAAAAAGGTGTAGAATTCCTTTCAAACTACGTAACGTCGATGCTTTTCACTGATAAGCCGAATACGTATTAAAAATTAAACTTTATTTCCTCGCAATAATAATTTATGGTTACGAATTGTAAATTAGTATGAAAGGTGGTTGGCAGACGGTCGTATCGGCTTGTATCTTATCTCGCCAGCTGGAACTCCGCGGGGTACTAGGTTTGGTGACCTTCGCCATACCTACGCAACGCGATAAGCGACTAATTTAAAGTTCTTTGTTTAACATACCTATACTGTAACAACATCTGCTTGCTACAAAAAGATTGATATTACAATGTTAAACGTTTGTTTATTTAACCTTTAATGCCTTCGTGTTATTAAAAATTGTGCTTTTTTACTTTATGATCCTTTACGCCGTGTGGTGGCGGTGAAGAGAATCCATTATCACATATTCCGTGGGTATTATGAGGAAAACTGAAATAGGCCACGGGCAGCAGCATCTTCCTCATCGTAATCAACAACTCAAAATAATTAAAAAGCTGCAGTTGCAAACCGCCTGCAAAGCGTGGCAACTATGGCAATTATGAGGCAATCTATGGAGGAGAACTATGTTCAGCAGTTTACTTTGATAAGTTGTAATTATGACGATGATGATGACTTTATGATATTACAATTGTTGTGAATTGTTTATTTACAACAATCTCAGCTGATAGTTGACTTTGCGTAGTAGAACCACTCTGCAGCTATTTTATGGTTTCAGTATGGAAACGGACTACTAACTAACTAATAACAGGATATTTATTCAACTAGAGGCATTCCATCTTAGTCTTCATGGGTGACATTGTATCTGCATTTGATTATTTATTGATAATAAATGAGGGGTGTCTATGGTCGAAAGCATCCGCTTCTTAATAGATGAACTGTTTGCTTCTTGTTCACCCCTACTTATAGCAAAAGGAAGTTGGTATTGTTTCACCTCCGCGCCTCAGAAAGCACGGAAAGCCATTGGATCTATGCGTGATCTCTCTCCGGTCGCGCCCAATCGCCGTGCCATCGCACTATAGAGTGTGCACCGGTACTTGCGCATACCCTCGTGCACTATAACCCTGTACAGACTAGTCTCCATTAGGACTGGCCGCCGTGAATGAAATTTGGTCTGGAGTACATTATTTCTCTGCTAGGTCTTAGCCTATTCCAAGTACGGGTACGGAGTACATGTGTGTACGGAGTGTGTGCGGAGACTCGTTTTAAGTCTTTAAAACCTTTCTTGTACCGCTCTGCTAATGCTCTAAGTACCTACCTATTAATGGTATCTTCTTCATCGTCTCCCACATTCAGAGACTCCGAGCTTAGTCCTCTAAATAGGTAACTAAGCGACTTTGAGCTTCCTTAAACGACCAGTCACAGATCATATCTCGTTACCAAAGGTTATCTATCATGCACGTTGTATTCAATTAATTATATTGGTATATTTGCCAAACTGCCATTTATTTTCTTGCTATCTATTACCTGGCGACGTCATCTCTTCAACATCCACGAGTTCAAATGGCTTCTCTAACGCGACTTCCATAGGAGATATTGAGAGTGGACCTCACCTTGTCACTGATTCGATTTTTTTAACTATTTCTCCTTATTAATATTTCATCATAGATCGATATACAGATATTCTAATGCTAGACCTTAAGCCAAATCAAATTTATTTTTAACAACATTGAAGTGATAACGAGCTAACCGTAATTCTGATGGAAAGTGACTAGTGTAGCTCATGTATTTAATTAAAGCAAGCCATATAATGTGCATTATTACGCTTGAGTAAAATTATAGGATACCTCACAGTGTGTAATGCATAATTTATAAATAAATTAAATACTACTGGCCCTATGTACCCAAAATTGAAAAATAACTGCACTGCGACCTTTGTGGCAGAAATAGGGTCGAGGGTGGTACATACCGGACTTCTTTTAAAAAAAGGAGCCGTGCCAGTAACTAAATTTTACACGTATTATCAGTTATTTGTAAAAAGTGTTAAGTGGTCAATAAATAATATATATAAAATTTGGTTAATGACGCGCTTTAATACAAATGAACTCGAATCGCATTTGTCCTTATGTAGCCCTAATGCTAAGAATGTCCCAAAAAATAATCTAAATTATTCATACCATAAAATAATAACGATACTCAGCACGACTAGCGAAATCCGAAAGTGAATTGTAGCGAGTGGAAAAAAAGAATGACTCTAAGTGGATAAAGAGCGAATACAAACGAAAAAGTCATTTCATGCCGCATGGCGGTGACGCAAACGATGTCCAACAAGGGATTCCATAGTCTGCGCAATAAGATTTAAGAGCCACATTCGCGGGACAAGGAGACAACGTGGCTAAACTCAATAAAGCTTTTCCCCCAAATAAGCCATAAAACGAGCAACGGGCGCTGGCTCCGGGTATGCTCCCGTTCCAATTATTTGTTTGTGGAGGCACAATAATTTTATTTTACGTTTTATTTAACATTTATTTCGTTACGGCAATTTCACGGGTATCAGAGAATTGCTAGATTGTGATTTAAACGGAATTGCTTATTTTCCACTTCGGTCGCAATGTACCAACTTGATTCAGAGCATCGGTTTAATATTATTTTATAACGCGTGATATTGTGTTCGCAATCATGAATACCACTCGTGGTGTTTTGTTATCGAAAATTGACTGATCGCCAATTGATGAGAACAACTCAATTCTCATCGATTGGCGATTCGTTATATTCCTACTTATTCATAAGTTTGAAATAGAGAGATTATTTCTACATTTCCATACAGCTGTAAAAGCGTATGAAGTGGAAAATAATACATTATAAATGTGTTAACTTTCCTGTTCTTATATTACACTATCATTTTACGTTTCATCTCACATAATCATAAAATCTATAGCAGCACAGGTGTTTTGATACCGATAGAAGTGAGCCACGTCGCGACGCTCTGTCGGCTGCCCATAAATAATAAATAAATATACAATAAACTGGGATTAAACAAGTCAATTGGAGCTCAGGCCCAGACAATGTGCGGTCACGTTTAATAGCCGTACCCGACGGTAACCGATCGCGGCCGTAATTCAATGATCGTAAACGCTCGCAATGATATCAATTAGACGGGGTCCCGAGGCCGATAAAGCTCCACTTTAATTAGGAGAACAAACAACAGACGGTCTTTAATGAGGCGTACGCGTGTGGAGGGCGAGAGAGGTAATTAGGTCGGGGGAGGCCGAAGTGGAGAGTGATCAATTATTGAGCCTCCGTGATTGATTCGGCCGCGGCGCGACGCTCAGCCGACCGCGTCTCCGTTCACCAAGCCGCGGCTTAATCCGCCCGCCCGCAACACTCACTAACTTTCGCGAACAATTGCGGCCAAGTTTGATTGCACTCTACATCCACAATAATTTATAACCTGTATAATCGCTAAGCAAACGCCCGTCCGTGCTCATTAAAATCAATCGAAATATTTAACGACTCGAATTTATAACTCGACAGGGAATGCCGCTCGCAAGTTTCCGGACGCTTATCGCATTTATCTGATGCCTCGCTAATAGCCATCATTGGAGGGTAGAATGCAGCTGAAAAGGTCCGGACTCGACGTATAAATTACTTATAAAATAAAGACATTAAAAACCATTTAGAGCAATAACTATTCCTCTATAGTTATAAACAGAGCGAATAAATTATGATGTATTATTTTGATACAGAAGCGAGTGTTAGAGGTGTCAGTGTTAATGGCGGCCAGGGGAGGTCGGGGCGGAGAGGACAATGCGCCCCCGGGGCGCCTTTGTTGTCGCGGATTCCCTGCCCGTGACATCTGCCCGAATTGCTACAATAACTCGCAAAAAACTCACTCCAAATTCACTAAGCGTTACTTCTATATTTTCTAGTGAATGTACAATGTAAAGTGCAACGGGTAACAGACGTCTTCATCTGTGGCATTGTTGTCATTGACGTATCATTTATTCTATTTTGAATTAGGGTCCTCAGTGTCCTGGTGGTCCTTTACGATAGCGGAATAAGCTTTAGAAGCTGTCATGTCATAATATTATAAATGGCATTAAATTTTGCCATTTCAAGCCAATTATGCGATTTTTTGTGCGCCGTAATATGAAAGTCTCCGAAAATTATTTTATTAGGGAACACAGTTTAATCCAGTACAATAGAATTTAAGGATTTAAATATTATAAAACATTCTTCATTTAGATAATGAATGCCTTTCTACGTGGTTGAGCTACGCTGCAACTGTTCATGCTGTCACCGCCCCGATAAAGGGTTTACCTAGAGACCCTACCTGCACTTTCCCACCAGATAGTGGACAGGCGCAGAAGACTGGATAACATGAATACTAAATGAAATAAAAATAATAATGTCGTAAGGCATTAAGTCCGCTCATACTAAACTTTATTTTGGGGTGTCTTCGATAAATGATAAAATAAAATTTATAAATATTATCGTAATACAGCGGCGTAGTATTCTGCTGTGCTTCATATAGTGAGTGACGGGAACCAGTAACCATTATATTATAGACTTCAGGACGCATCTGTATTTTGATTCTTAATCAGGTAATATTATTAGGTGCACATAGGCATAGCTATAGCCTTTACTTACCATCACATAGACCGTGTGCCCCCTTGTCACCCTTGCGAAGATAAGAAATTATCATTTAATATATTGTAATATATTGTGATAGGAATGCCTAATTACTTCAATTCCGTCCGTTTGAAATCAACGAGGCGTTTTCTTAATTGGACTTTTACTAAATAGAAAACAATCGTTACTAAATAACACTCATCCATTTAGTAAGATGTAATGTAAATGTTCGTATGAAAGAGTACGAAGCAATTAACACAAAACAAAGTCTTTTACGACACACTAATTAAGGCATAAATATCTATACATGCTGTTACTAAATTACTTGTTAAAATGTTGAATACTTTTGTGCAAATCGTGGAACTCCTATTAGAAGCTTTGTATATATTTATAAAACTATATTAAAAATGTTTTTGTATTTCTCATCATAAATTAATTACTTATTTCATAAGGCTTATGTTCAATTAATATAATACAATTCACTACATTATATAGTGATAAAAAGTTATCAAAATTCATAATAATTTTCATAGTGTATAAATTCTAAATCTAAAACTTAAACCATAACATAACTATAATATATATTTGTATGATATGTAGAATATTTGTTAAATAAAGTATTATTCAAAATTAACTTGACCGATTTCAAACAACGAATTAGAATTTAATAATGATACGTTTAAAAACTATCTTAAGTTAAATCGACACCTCATTTTTTATTCGACTTATGCGCGACGCCTCGTGCGAGTCGGGTCCGACGAAAATTAAGACTGGATCACGTTTTTTTTCGACTTCCGGCCAAGATAACGGTCGGTATAAGCACCTTTACGTTGTTAGTGCCCGACGATCGCTCAGTGAATGCGACTGGTATAATTGCTTATTTTAAACATGTTGACCCCATCCCTTTCCTAACGTCGTGATACTTTCAATTAGCACGCATTAGGACCATTTCCTTAACCGTCTGCTGAGTCCGCCCGTGCGATAAATCGCAAGTGCTTTCACCCTGAACCGTCTCAATATCCTCTGTTCCGGACGGAGCGTATGGATGAAAAGATTTTGCTTGAAGATTGCTGTCGAAACAGTGGCGGGAAACAAGATTTTCTATAACAGACTCTATGTATAACAGACAGTCTCGCTTGTACAAGAGCTTACGTTATCGATTTCAATCAGTTTCGGCCAAACATGACTTAATAGCCGTGGTAGCTCAGATAGTTAGCGCTCGCTGTAAATTTCACAGTACGCGAGCAACCCGGGTTCGATCCCCGACGGCATCAATGAAATTGTTAATTGCAATTTTAAGTGCTGATTTACCACATGCTCGGCGGTGAAGGAAAACATCGTGAGGAAACCTGCATGTCTGAGAAATAAGAAAAAAAATCGAAGACATGTGAAGTTCGCCAATACGCATTGGGGCAGCGCGGCGGACACTTCCTTGCCCTAAAACCCTCTCAGGAATGAGGGGAGGCCTGTGCCCAGCAGTGGGACGTATATAGGCTGTAACTTTACTTTACTTTTTATGACTTAATATTGGTAAACCTGTCCTAATCATATAACTATTTTATCTTTTACATGTAATTAAAAAA
Source organism: Parnassius orleans (assembly GCA_029286625.1). Classification (NCBI taxonomy): domain Eukaryota; kingdom Metazoa; phylum Arthropoda; class Insecta; order Lepidoptera; family Papilionidae; genus Parnassius; species Parnassius orleans. Next base: position 5,164,138 of record JAGSMP010000065.1, on the reverse strand, counting down.
AAACTATTTCACATTTGTGTGCCTACTTAAAGAGTTGAAAATAATTATTTATATTCATTGCGGTATCGGAACTTGTAATATCGCAAAATTTGCGATATTGCGAAATTAAAAAATCCTTTAATGGCGGTTTAACTAAAACAATAACATGAGTAAAAAAATCTTTAGTGGGGTTAAATTAAAGCACTAACATGAGATAACTACAATTAATCACACATGCAACACTAATCTTAATTTTTACCTTGGAAATTTTTATGTAAAAAGCAAAGCATATCCACTGTCTCATCATTTAAAGAACTTCTAATTTTATTACATATATATCCAGCCGCCGAAAATGATCTCTCAGCTTCTACTCTCGTTGGTGGAATGCTTAGCAGAAATTTATACAGTCTCCAGATATTTACCTATTGTTCCTCCAGTTTCATACAGGGTTCGATTTTAATACCGCGAAATTCGCATCTGTAATCTCGCTTTTGCGGTACTGTAATACAGCGCGAAATTCGCGAAATTGCGGTAACGATATAACGGTATTGCATGCTCTACATATGAAAATAGATGGATATAAGAATAGGGGAAGGCCCAAGAAAAGATGGATAGACTGAGTTAGGGATGTGCATAAGAAAGGATCTCCTTCTTTCTGCCTTTATCCCAATAACTTGGGATAAAGGCAGAAAGAAGAAGACACTAGGGTCATTACCACCACACTTAGCTACTAATTTTCCCGCTAACTATCCCATCTTGACTTATAATACTTGTGCCAGGAGTTTTCACAACAATAGTCGAAAGGCTTGGTTCGAATTCATGACCGTTAAGTTTTACAGTCCCTTTAGATATTGTCGCTTCGATAACTGAAATACAACGCCTAGTAAAATTTTAAAATATCTATCTAGTGCTAATTAGCCTCCGCTAGGTACTTGATATATATTTTTCAAGTTTCTAAATCAAAGAGCCAAAGGTATTTAGTATTTTTTTTATAGAATAAGGGTGACCTAAGAGCACACAGTCCACCTAGTGGCAAGTGGATACCGTGGCCGTAAAAATCAAAATGCAGATGCGTTGTTACCCCTGTGGACTAAGAGGGAATACCTCATTTCCAGTAAAAAGGGTCCCCCGTTCTCTACACCATAGGAAAGACAACAGTAAGCTAATATTTTACGCTGGTATTCTGCGAGAGCGTGGTCCTTCCCCGGTTGAGCCGACTCATACATGCTACACATATTAAGCTTGTTAACCACATAACATTATTTGCTCTACACGAACACACGACCACAACCTCGGTCTGAGCCCATCACTAGCAATAACTGCGTCATTCGCTGCGGTCACTACTGTACCGTTACCAAGTGTGTTCAAACAATAGTAAATGCATTGCTGACCATTGTTTGATTTATAGTGAAACCGTGTTGGTAATTTATAAGAGGCGCGGCAGTGAGGGCGCCGTCGGCCGCCGCGGGACGCCGGGAAATCGGGGGAAAATCCGAAGATTTATTAGCGGCCGATCTGCAGGACGCGGCTGACCGCGACCGCACTGTTTGCCCAGTCATTAAAGTCGGCGAGTGAACGTTTAGTGCGAAGATGAGTATATTTGCGGAGTAATTAACGCTTCGGAGGTGAGACGAGGGTAGCCTGGCCGGCGGTTTTTGTTTGTTAACGATTATAATACAAAACTCACAGGAGGCGTTGCGGCGCAAACATTGTTTCATTGTTGCGCTTCGTTCACGAACGTCGCTCCACGAACGTCGCGATGCGACCACTTTGCTATCTTCACTTATGTATGTGAATATGGCCGGCAGATAAGGACATAGAAATGTGAGGATATCGTTGTTTAAACACGCACGGTGTCAATCACGGCGAGGCGGTGCCTTATAACATTTTATCGGTTGTCACATAATCTAAGTATAACGCATTTATGTCAAATCGCCGATGTACCTAGTGATAAGCCCACCCACGTTATTCCATTGCGTCATGATACCGATGGCGGCTGATATATTGTATGTAATATTTAGCTTACACCGGTCCGGTAATAACACAATATGACATATGTTGCTCGTGAATTTATCGCGGTGATGTTAAAAAGTGTCATAACGCTCTAATCAACGAGCAATTAATACGAAAGTAGATTTTCGTATCATTTTAAAAAGGTTGTCAATGTTTATGATTTTTGTCTACAATTATTGCTAACATATAATTGCTTTGTAATATATATATATATATATATATATGCTAATCTTTGTTGCGGTCATTAATAAGTAAATGTACACCCTTTTTAGCCGACTTCAAAACAAAGGGGGATGTTTACAATTCGTATGTATGTGTGATTCTCCAGCTCACTCAAATCGATGGAGGCAATGCAACGACTGTTATTTTTAATAGACAAAACAACACGTTTTAATACAGCGTCACGTGATTCTAAACTACTTTAATATCGATTTAATTCATGAATTGTATCAATGTTGGTCGGGTTATCAACACTGCTGTGTAAGTACACAGGCTAAGTAGCCTATATTACTCAATGTTGTTCAAGAAGCATAAACCAGTACGCGGTACACTCTACCCACAAACAAATCTATAACGACTGTTGGTGAAAATCCACCCAAATTTGCCGAATCTCAATACAATAGACCGGTGGTGACGGTGAGCATTATTAGTAACGATATCGGCTTGGCGTTTACCAGTGTGTTGTGTATTTCTATGGAAGGGTAACAAACGACTATACAATCCTGGTGGTAAGTGGATGCTGTGGCCCAGAGATACTTACATCCGTCGAGGCGACCGATTCATCCTGCAGTCATAATACCTTTCGAGAAATTTGTTATAGTAATTAATCTTGAGAGGCTTGATATATACACTAAAAACAATGTCAGAAAGCAAAGTGTAAAACCAGCTTTACTCGATTCTAAGGCTAGGTATATAACGGAACTACGTTTTAGATTTTTTAGGTGGTAGGACTTCTTTTCTGCAGCGCTTTTACTACTGTGTTTTGGTTTGAAGTGTATAGAGAGCCATTATAATTACAGTCTGAGGCATTCCATCGTAGTCCCAAAGGGCTGCAGATGTGCATGGACCGCAGTATCTATTAATCATCTTGTGGGCTGTAAGTTCGTTTATCACTCCGGTTTTATTAAAAAAAAATATTTGGACTTAGACTGTAATGAAATAAAATTAAGTATTTTATTAAGAAACTTTTACATTATACATGAGAAATAAAACTACCAACAAAATAGCTAATATTATCTCCTTTCTAATCTTACGTGGCATATAAACATATCCAAACCTCATTTAAATAAACATCTAAAACTTTCTGAATGTGTCACATCGGCTTAAACAGTTAACGGAAATTAGGTACCAGACTCCTTGAAACATTGTATTCGATAATCGACCTTAACAACCTATTTTAAGAAGCATTTCCCTCTCGTAGGTTTCTTTTAAATTCTTCCCTCCTTTCTCCCGTTCCGACTAATTAGAAAGGAAATAAAATAAACCTGGTCATTACTCAGAGCAAGGTCGCAACTGGTTAATTAATTGGAGAAAGAGTGATGGTGGTTGGGTAGTAGATGCTTCTGGATCCACGAGTAAATGCGGGCACGTCCCCTTCAATTTTACGACGCAATAGGATAATTTGAGTTCCAGCATATTGCTATAGAATTATATTATTCATTAACATTACAGTCAGTTCTTAGGTCATCTATATTTACACAAAAATAATTGAAAATATATTACTTTCAAAAACGTTCTATTCAATACTAAAAATAGCATATTTTAAAATGAAAACATGATATTTCAAATAATTTCGACATCTTTCCTTGCTATGGCAAATAATATTATATTTCTGTTATAAATAATTAAGGCCTTACTTTATGCAAATGATAAGATTAATTATTAAATTATTTGTGCAAAGATATTATTACATTAGTACTTCTTATGTAATAATATTATATGTATATCTGCAAGCTATATCAGTCCCACTACTGCTCAGGCCTGTTCTTACTTCTGAGAGGGTTATTTTGTTATGATATTTAGTACGCTGCGCAGCTCCAATACGTGTTCGTAGACATAACAGGATGTCCTCGGTATATTTTAATCCTCACACATGCAGGTTTCCTCACGATATTTGTCTTTACCGCGAGCACGTGATAATTCAGCACATGAAATTGCAATTAGCCTTTGCCATGGTGCCGGTGGGGATCGAACTCGGGTTGCTCGCGTACTGTGAAATTTTCGGCGAGTACTTAGACTCTGGAGTTTATATGGCTCATTTAATCTCTGTATATAAAAATCAATTGCTGTCCGTTAGTATCGCAAAAACTTGAAAATGGCTGGACCGATTTTGATGAAATTTTTTGAGTGAGTGCCTGGATGGTTTAGATTCACAATTGGACCCGGTAGGTGGTGCAGTTGTCGAGATCCAGAAAATTCCCGTACGAAGCCGGGGCAGGTCACTAGTGCAATATATTTTAGCATAATATTTTACTAAAACTAAAATTTAGTTCTAATATTTCACAAGAAAAAAAGTTAAAAAAATGAATAATTCATTTGCGATGAATACAAAACTACTAAAATAAATAAAAACTTAGTTAATCATCATTATCACCATTACAGCCCTTCACAAATCCACTGCTAACACAACATAGATCTCACCCAAGAAGTGCCGCAAAGAACGCTCCTGAGCTACCTGCAGACTTTGACTTCCTACATGCATACCAGCTCGTTACTCCATCTAGTGAGAGATCGCCCTATACTTCGTTTACCGGTACGAGGCTGCCACTTGAGAAACTATCTTCCTCGTCAGTTGTCGCTTCCTCGAGATTTACCTAATATGACCAGCTCATTTCCATTCCACTTTACTAATCCATTGGGCTATGTCGGTTACTTTGGTTCTACTGCGGATATCCATTTCTAGGTCTGTCACGCAGAGAAACTCCGAGCATAGCTCTCTTAAATGTTGTTACCTGTATTATATTAATAAAATAGTTCAATAATAGTTTCACAAATTAGGATTACTTTTATTTGATGGATAACTTTATCTAATGATTGCAAAATCAGCCCTAAATAACGAAAGTATTACAATTTATTTATAGGCAATAAAATTTTAAGTAACGTTCGTAAACGTTCTGAACAAATAAAATCTTGTAGTGTAATTAAAAAAAACCATCTATATCTACGCTTTGAAATGTTATAAAAAGGCTAATAATCTTAAAAGTGATTAATCGGGACAGCCGCTATTGTAATGTGGTCGATATAAAATTGATAATTAGATCGGAGTTCAAACTGAAGTGATTAATGTACAAAACAAGCAGTACAGACGGACCACCCACCGGGAGTAGACGGCTTAATAAGACCCTCATTAACACCTTAATGGCTATTCTCAATTCGCCTGATTTCGCTCGACTTTTATTTATTTTTTTCTTCTGCGCCCCTCGAGAGTCGCCCGCGCATCGCTCCGTACGCTTCGTCGCCCTTCTCTAATTGAATTTCTGGTCTCCTTTTTCTAAACTTATTCTCTTTGACTTAAGATTAGTGATGTATTTAAATTGGCGTTTTGTTACGTTTTTATAGTCGACCAGGGCCGTCTTTCGTGTCCTCCGCTCGCCCCCCGATTTCTTATCGAAACTTTTAATTTAGTCGCGATAATGGAATGAGCGTAGAAGCGTTTCTTACTCGGTGATACTTTGAATAAGACATCAATGATTCTGTTTCTTAACGATGCCTTTTATCTTTGGGAATATTCTGTTCTCTAAATCAGTTTTGATACAACATGAGTAGGTAGCTAGTTAAACGACTTTCGAAAAGTTTCCGATATCTTTTAAGTAAGTTCATTTTAACTCTCAATATTATCATTGTGGCTTTTTCTTTTAAAGCTTTTTTAATATTGTTGTACTTTAATAGTCTAAACATAAATAAAAATAAACGAATAGCCTCTATCATAGGTTGGGTCTGCGTCATATTTTTTTACATGAAAACGACGTCTTGTTTTTTTCTTTCTTTCAACTTATTTTCGGTTTCTTTTCAGCGCTTACATAGCTCTCACATTCGCTTGGCACTAGATTTTTGTAGGCTAATTTTCTCCACTACATTTCTCTCGATGATGCTTCTTCTAACGTATTACGACATCCTTAATTACTTTGTAACTTTAATTTAATTATTTTTAAGTATTCCGAGGACTACTAGGTATTTATCGACCTGGTCGCTGTAACACCCCTCTCCACTAAAACTGTTTACACTAAAAATTTAATTTGTAGCTATCACGCGCATGTTAAATCACATCTTGCATAGGAAATACGTACAAATATTTTAATATATAATATTAGCGATAATATAATTATTAGTGATTCAAATCTAATGATTTACGAGTATGTTACAACAGAAAAATTCAACATGGAACTACTATAGCGAGTCAATAGATGTTTTCGTATAATTTTAAATACTATGTCTGTTGCATGCAATTTCTTAGGAGAGAAAACCTATCCTATAGCAATGTTTTATGCGTGCCTTGGATGACAAAGATGTTTATAATGACAAAGTATGATAGAACTACGATAGTAACTAAAGGGTTCACAACGTAATTCATAATCCTAATTCCAACAGAAGTCAATTCTATTTTTATAGAAATATATTTGGCCCAGAATCATACTGTCCACTTGATTGTAAGTGGATATTACGTCCCATAATCACCCTGTATCTATCAGCAATTAAGAATCAAACTTCAAATGCATTGTCAACTATGAGGACAAAAATGAATTGAGCCATTAAAAGAGATGCTGTTCTCGTCACTGTGTCAATTAACATACGCTGGTATTCGTGGATTCCATTCCCGGTAGAGCCAACTTAGTCATGCTGCTGAAATAGTTCGGGTGTAATGGCTCTACCAGGTTAAATATTCGGTCAAGGTAATTTCCTTATAAAATTAAAATAAAGTATCCGCCTATAAAATAAATGTCGCTAAAATAATATAGAAACGCTTTTTAATAAAGATCAAAGCTAATATTATCTTTACAAAGTATAATGCAAAAGTTTTCTCCCGCTTAAAGTTATAAAGTAAAACATAAATAATAAAGGCCGCAGTGAGTTGAACTTCCTACAAAGCCCGTAGTAGACAACTTCTGGAGTTTGCTTAGAGTAAGTTGGACAATTTAATATAATTAAATTAAGTTTTTATAAGCTGTTGTAACTATTTAACTAGAGTTTATGTGTTACTGGGCATCACTTCTTCGGTCGGGTAATTTTATTTCGATGACGTCATGGCCTTGTTCGGCCAGAGGAGTTGCTTTTCGCTACTACGGGTCTTGAATTCGAATCCAACCACCTAATATGAACAAAGTTCGAAATAAACGTATGTGTACTTACATACATAAACAAATGTATGCAAACAATTAACAACATTATCTCTATAATACAAAAATTAATTGCTGTCAGTTAGTCTCGCAAAAACTCGAAAATGGCTGGACCGATTTTGATGAAATTTTTGTGTGTGTTTGAGTGGGTTCCAGGGTAGTTTAGATTCACAATTGGAGATCCAGAAATCACCCGTGTGAAGCCTGGATGGAACACTTGCTATAAATATAACCACAAATAATTCGCTTTTCGGGGTCTGGTTTTTTATTTTTACTTTTAGAAGTACCCATAACACGTAAGTAACGTTACAGCAGTGGGACTTACAGCCTGTGTAAGTCGCACTGTTGGCTACGGGTCCTCTATTCTTTCTTTCTTTCCTTCTTATTTTTTTAATTTTTTATTTTTAGGAGTATAACACATAAGTAACGTTACAGCCTATGTAAGTCCCACTGTTGGCTACGGGTCTTCTATTCTTTCTTTCTTTCCTTCTTATTTTTTTAATTTTTATTTTAGAGATATAAGTAACGTTACATAAGTAACGTTACAGCCTATGTAAGTCGCACTGTTGGCTACGGGTCCTCTATTCTTTCTTTCTTTCCTTCTTATTTTTTTTAATTTTTATTTTTAGGAGTATAACACATAAGTAACGTTACAGCCTATGTAAGTCCCACTGCTGGCCACGGGTCCTCTATTCTTTCTTAAACCGTTCGGTCAGATTTCACGTGTGTTCATTTTCTTTATTTCTTAGTCATGAAGGATTCACAATGTTTTCCTACACCGAGGTGCACTTGGTAAATGAGCACTTAAAAATGTAATTCACAATTTTATTGGTGCTAGTGAGTTTCGCTTGTGCTAGTGAACTTGGGCTCGCTTAATACGAAATTTGACGTTTATGCACCAAATTATTTATTAAATGAATGTAATAAGTAGACACAATGACTTTCATATGTAATGTGCCGATTAATAACAAACTCATAGTACTGTAACATATATTCTGAATTGCTATAACTGAAACGCTGCAATAGAGCTTTGAATCTTTCCTCTTTTTAACCGAGTTCCAAAAACAAGAAGATTCTGTCTATTTTCGACGCATAAGTTTTTAAAAAAAAGTATGTTTACTGATTTCTCGGAAACGGCTGAACCGATTTTTATGATTCTCCTTCCATAAATAGTTAATATTTCGTTGGTAGTCCCATATAAATTATAAGAAAATATAAAAAAGGAAAAATAGGCGACGAATTTTTTAATGTGACAATTGAGATGTCATTCTAGTTGTTACATATTGCACTTGAGATATTCCTTTGACTTAGACATATTGGTGTATTGAAGAATAATTAAAGACTTGATTCCAGAGGTTATTATGAGAAAACTTTTTTGGAACGAAGTTCCTTATCGGACGGTACGAATTTGGCTTATGGGGGCTAGGCCAAAAAAAGTGTAAGATTTTTCCGTCACGACCCCTTCTGACGTAGTGTAGACGGGCTTGTCGGCTATGAGGAAGCGACATGGAATAATATCCATCTCCCTCGCACTTTTTCTTATCTTGCCATGAAAGAAATATTATTTTATTTTAAATGACGCTTTATTTTAATAGACGCTAGTAATTAATTTATTTGTATTTGTTAATCAATAATATAATACGTTTATCAATAATAATATACTATGGACGGAACTTCGTTCCAACCGAGTGTTCCACGACGCTCACGCATGTTTTTTTGTTTCTGGTGTCGGTTTTACTCTTCTAAATTTTTTTATTAATTTTTAAAAGATATTCAGAAATTAGAGGTTCTTTTATTACATAAATTTGAACAATAAACATTTCATTTATCAGCCCTATCTTACAGATTGTAAAAATGACTTGTTATTTTTTTTTAAAGCATCAGACTAACAATTTAAATGGTCACTCTCAAAAAAGATCCATTAAAAGATCTTTCTTTCTATCAACTACAAGCGTCGAATATGATAAACAAAGAAATAAAATCACTTACTAAGTCTCTCCCTTGCACATTAGTAAGGATTAATTTAGGATGTTGCCGCCGTATGTCCATCATTCGGTTGTTACGCCGGGGAAGAGTTCAGATGAGATTTCCGTTTGCAATAAACGAGTGAGCAATGTAATGCAGACGCCTTCCGTGTGGGTGACCGCTGCACTGGCGAAATATTTTATGCCCCTTCAGTTTCGCCACACGACTAAATGAAGTTGATATTAATAATGAAAGCGCAATACTCACACAAATGTGACATTTAATTGAAAACATGCTATAAAGATAAAATATGCTGTAGGTACGCTTTATTTTGTGCCGATTATCAACGTTATCAGTCTCAATGTAATTTAACCATTATATGACTAAAGTGCGTCGATAATTCTAATATGAACGCGTTGTTTTATTAAAAACTAGCTGGTACCTACCCGGCGAGTAGCTGCAGCAGAAGAAATAATTGCGGAAATATCGTTTTAAATTTGGAAGAGTTATATTGTTTAGTTCGGAATGATAACACACTCATTGAAATTGACTGATATATTATAACTTTCAAATAAATATGTCGGTACCTACAATACGCGTGCCACCTACTCTAAGTTAATTGTACTATGCCTATAACCTTCGCACAAGTGCAAGCAATACGTTGACGGTATGGCAGCGCATGAAATACGAACAAAAACATTAATTTTTATATATTAAAATTTTACAAATCTTAATATGGGTAGAGATCGTCTAACTAAAAAGCGCCTCTCTTGTGCTTTTGGTTGATTTTGTCCCATTTACGAGACATTATTAAATCTAAATCTGTGCGCACTTTCTATTGTGTTTAAGTAGATTTTATTATCTTGACTATTAATTGGCATGATAAAAGTGATAAAATCTAACAAAATACAGGAGGGGCGCTTGCAGTTTTAAATGAGACGATATCTAACTTATAAATTCAGTCTCGTTAACTCTAGTAAAAATTTTGCTCAATATAATCAGGAGGTTTTTAAAATCATTCTTTCATTCTAAGTTAAAAAAATCGCAGTTCTTATTTTTTTATTTTGACTTCCTTTAACGTCACAGCTTAGCAAAAGTCCATTGTTGAACAGAGGCTACGTCCATAACTTGCCCCATAAAAGGGATTTTTCCCATAGTTGTCAGTTGTCACGTTTGGCAGGTGAGTAGGCGACCGCAGTTTTTTTAATTATTTTATTTTAAGTTGTTTTCAGGAAGATGTAGTCCATCTCCTCTCCCAGTTTCCCTCTATCGCTTCTCAGGATACTCACGGGCCTACGTAGAGTAGTGGATATTCTTACACCACCACAACACGGTAAGCTTTATTATTTTAATAAATACTAAATAATAGTTTTCTACTATCAGAAACTTCTAGACGTCAATGTGTCGAAAACGTTGTACTCAAACATTCGGAAATACATTAATCGTGGATTAAAACTGTCCAGCAGTGTTCAAAAATAAAAAGAAAATTATTAACATCAAAAAGTAATTTAAGCGTCGTTGGTAATTTCACAGCTACTGAATCATAACACAACGTGTTGACAACGGTGAAACGCGGCCACAAAAACGATACCTTTTTATTGATTATAACAAGCGCACAATAGATAAAAGATGGCGCTGCTTGTATTGTCGCTTAGTTCGAACAGACGGCGCCACCGGAGTCGCTGGTCGCTGCTTTACTAAAATGGCAGTTGAATATTTTTACCCGCAACGGCTTTGAAGCGTTTTTACTGGAAAATATGCCTTACACTGATGGAGAAATGTTTATTTTAGATTGACTATCGGTGAAGACTTACGAATCCAGAGACAGCGAGGGTATTTGTGGTGGAGCTCCGTCATTGTTCGTTAAATTGTCGCTTGCACGGAACCGGCCAAGCTTGTCGTGATTTAGGTATGAGCACACAGCACACAATGACAGTATACATACATTTAAACACCTGTTATTAAACATGCACAGGGTCACAGAGCGTAGGTACTGCCTACCTACTGCAAACCTCGTTAAATACAATGACAGATAAAGATCTCGGTGTCGGTGATTTGGATGCATCCATAATTACCAACAACCAGTTCCACAGTATATAAATAATTTTATGAGTTGAATGAACTTGTATTTACACCTCGTAGAAACAAAGTCATGTTTTTTAAATAATGTCGAATAAAAGCAAACGGAGGGCGCGATTTCAATAACCAACAAAATACAAGTGTTATGTAAGCCAATCCACTAAAGTATCTCACTATTTTTGTCAAAATATCTTAAGCGTGATAGATATATTATGTCTACGAGCTTCCTCTTAACACTTGAAAGAAACGGATCATCTTCCGTTCGATAGGATTTTCTGGGCTTAAAGGATTTCGCATGTGCCCCATGTCTGATATTTAAACCTAACGATTGTATAAAAACGAATTACTATTTGAATCAATTGACTCATTCCTATTTTTAAGTATTGTTGAGATTAGTAGATACTATAGAAAATTTATTTCAGCGATCCCTTATACGGATTAAGCAACCCGCGCACTACAACCGCTCATTTGTCTGCCTTTGTGCCAGACAAGGTGCTAAACCAACGTGTTTTGTGGGACCAGTCTTTACGAAACCGCAAAATGCTTTCGACGTCGAATTTCGATAAACGTCTCAGAAAAAAAATGTAAAGCGAAACGCGTCAATTCGTATAACGACATCCTTCAGGCCTGAACAGAGATAAAATATAATTGCAGTAATAATAGCGGTCGCCTTTTGGATCCATTTTTCGACATTAAATAGTAATGTTTCGTGACAGGGTGGCAACGCAGCTTCACGAGGCGTCTGAGGTTTTCTGGCCCATCGCACACGGACCGGTTCGCTGCTGGCTCACACGCTACACCAGAAAAGCGAAACACGTTGTCTCGCATTCGAGAGCGATAAACCTTTACTTTGTATACGGACAAACGGCAAACGACCTATTGGTACCAATTTGCAGTCCCGTGTTTGTTCTGCTTTAGGTGGAAACAGGAACGGATAGTACACAGTAAACGGCAAACTTCGATGCGGTCGGGACGGAAAACAACACCGACATTTATATCTATGCCGTCATAACTTGCTAACCATTAGTGCATATCGCTCTGGATTTATGGAATATATTGGCACAAATGTTTGTTATTGTCACTTTCTAACACCACCATTAAATTGACAAATTTAAATTGTAACTATCCTAAATAGCAATTCTTCAGTATGTGTAAAATAAAATAATATACGTACCAGCGGCGAATAAAATGCAGAACTATCAACTCCGATGCTCGGATAGGGGTTCTGATCTGAAGAGGGATAAGGCGCTCCGTAAACGCCGACAGCGGCACTGGAGAGACGCGGATAGGAGGTGAGGGCGAGCCTGGCCCCGTCGTACTGGCAGGAGCAGACCGTCTGGCCCGAGACAGGGTCAGTGATGATGGGGCGCGGCGTGTCGCAGCAGGAGGCTGCTGGGGTGCTGGCGTGGCTGCCCGCGCCGGGGGACAACGCCCCGCCGGCTACTCCGGAGCCCCCAGGCGACAGCGGGGGCGCCGAGTTGGAGCCCCCGTCAGGTGACGTAGCTGAACCGCCGTTCCCCGCGCTGCTGCCGCCGACCAGCAACTATCCAAATAAAATAAAAAACTGAATAACGTGGGTAATTTTTGAAGACAGTTATAGTAATAAGATTTATCAACATTTACACAAAAAACTTAAGTAAACAAATTATATATTGAAAAAGGGTCAAGTCAAGAGTATATACCCTTAACTGGCGAGCATGTGTGCGTAGGTTTATGGATGTAAGAAGCGCGAGGATTTCGTACCAAATGTCCGTAGGCTTTACCTGCCCCTCTGAGTAGGTAACAGGCTTAGAGTATATTGTATGTACATACATATACTCTAATATGTATGTATGTACGTACATGCGAGGGGCGTTCAGTGTATTCTCAGTATTAGGCTGATTTGCCAATAATGTGGGTAATTAAAAAATTCATTAGCTAACACACTACCCGAGGGTATAAATATGAAATTTCGTCTTGATAACTTCATTACTTCTTATGTAACCTTCAGTCATAGACGACGGGAATGACACAATGTTGAAAAGAATCGAACACCGTGCGGTGATTAAATTCCTCACTAAACAAGGAAAAACTCAAAACCACATCCATGAAGAAATGGTGGCTGTTTACCAAGACTCTGCTCCTTCAATGTCAACCGTACAGAAGTGGTCAAGTGAATTCAAAAGAGGCAGGAAAAGCATCGAAGATGACCCCCTCCCGGGTGGGCCAATCACAGCGGCTATGGAAGAAAATGTGAAAATTATTTAAAAACTTGTATGAAAATTATTTAAAAACTTGTATTAGAAGATGCACAAGCAAGAATTAAGTTGTTAGCAGAAATGACTAACCTATCCGTTGGTACCATACACACCATATTGGATCATTATCTCAACCTCACACAAAAGTCAGTGCAAGATGAGTGCCGCGAATGCTCACTACACTTCAAAAGCAAACGAGGGTTGACTGTTGTAGGGAGTTTTTAGATTTAGGGCTGTGTGCAGGAGATGAAACGTGAGTTCATCACTATGACCCTGAGAGTAAACAGGAGTCTATGCAATGGGATAAAAAGGGATCAGACCCCCCCAAGAAGTTCAAAGTCACTCCATCTACCGGTAAAATCGGGGCCATAGTGTTTTGTGACCATCAACGCAGACAAATACTCAGCCACTTTACGCCGTTTGAGAAAAGCAATAAAAGAAAAGAGAACAGGAAAGCTGACCAAGGGAGTGCTGCTTCCTCATGACACCGCACCGGTTCACACGGCGCGGCTCTCCAAGGCTGCTGTACAAGACTGCGGGTTTGAGGAAATTAACCACCCACCATACATTCCAGACCTAGCCCCTAGTGACTACTTTTTTTCCCAAACTTAAAAAAAGACCTTCAGGGAAAGCGATTTGCTGACGATTATGAGCTCAAGTCCGCTGTAAATGAGCATTTTTCAGGCCAAGACGAAGAATATTTTTTCAAGGGATTAGAAAAGTTTTTTCACGAACAAATAAATTTATTGATGACTATATAGGATTATTATGGAAATATATTGATTTATATTGAAAAATAAAAAAAATATTTCATTATTTTATATTTTTTCTAAAATACCCATACCGAGAATACATTGAACGCACCTCGTATTTGCATAGTGCGATGTACGTAAATAAACGATAGTCGGTCCTATATTCATTTTCGATTGCAAGACTTATAATTTCTGAGTTACTCTTGTATATACCTTTCTCTTAAGGGGGTCGCATCCGATTCAGCGGAAAGGCCATACAGGCCAAAGCCGTTCCCACAGGTGGTGTTTAGTGGTAAGGCACTTCTTCAAAGTGAGTCCCACATAACCACGCAGCCGGCTGCGTGGTATGCTATGAGCATTCACCACCTCCCTCCCCGCTTCTGGAAGGTGTCCTTGAATTGGGCGCAAAAAAAATGTTGTATATACATGATGGTAAGGCTCCTTAACTGTAGAATTTGCCTGGGTGGGTAAATGACGTCTTAGCAATTTTATGGTTAAGCAGGGTACCAACTGCTGTGTATTTATATATATTTGAAGAATATGGTTTAGTTATTCAACTGTTTGCTATTCCGACATTATACTGATTCGTACACAGCATAATGATGCTGAGAACAACTCAACAAGTTCAAATAACGACTTTGCAGATAAGTATATCAAGTAGTAATATAATACGAAATATCAGCTAATAGGTTTTTTCTGACAAGAAATTGTCTTGAAGTCAGGAAGTTTTCGGTGTTTTAAACCCGTGCCACAAAAAGCACGTAAACCTTTCTATGCCTGATTTCTCTCAGGTCGTATTGGATTGCCGTCCCATCGGAATATTGAAAGAAGATGAGATAAAGAAAAGAGAGTGAGTCTGTGCTTGCACACACACTCATACATAATTCTGTTCTGCGCAGATGACTAGTTTCTGTTAAAACTGGCCGCTGTGACCGAAATTCAAACTTTGGAATATTATTATTATTATAAGTATTTGGACCTCGTTTTGAGAAAACAATCAAGAGTCTATCGTCAACTGTTCCAATATAAGTAAGTTCTCGTAAATAAAAGTTCGTTAAGCCGTTGTATGACAACTTTTTTACGCCGAGAAAACAACTGTTGGAAATATCATGCCAACTTCTAACGAACATTTCATGTGACTAGTAAACCTAAAGCTCACATAGCATGGCGTGCGAAATGTGATATAATGATTTTTTTACACCTACACGCTATCCCTTGTTTTGATGCCGATGGCAGGGATATGCCGTTAGACTGTTAACGATAAATTCATTGAAAAACTTACTTAGTAAAGAGTGTTGAGAAAAAAATTGATCATTTACAATATAATACCGACTCCTTTGTATTTCATTTATAATACAAATGTTTTATTTTTAATCGAATTTTAGCCGACCGTGTACATTAATAAGTAATATATTTATTTAAATATTTTTATTTACTTCGAGTACGGCAAAGCAAGCAGTATGTTTACTTGTTTGATTACTCTAATTGACACAGCATGATTAATCTAGTGACAGCCACACGTATTTTAAAGACATTGTTTTAAAGTGGAATAAATTGGTAATTTACTCGGTTTGTAGCTTTATTAATTTGGGCCTTATATTATTAATTTTACAAACTACAGTTTAAACTCAATTAATGATGTCATAACACGTTTATACAAATATGTAATTTAATCATGAAAACTGACCAGCAGTACGGTTGGTTGTGTAGCTCTGGTGCGAATCTTTTGTCGATGAGATTCACTCCGCAACTGCGTTGTATTTTTGGTGAGAGGCGTGAGAGTTTATGTATGTATGTTGTATGTATAATATTTTATAGCCTAAAATAATATAATTACTCATTGCAACGAACCTAATCTTTTTTAAGAAGAGAATAACGTCAAACGCAAAACCAATTCACCACAACTGGTATCTAACACCGAGAGTTTCGTAGAGTACTTAATATATTAAAAAAAACAAAGTAACGTAGATTTTCACTACGAAAATCCGTAAGAGGATCTCAAGGAAGGAAAGAAATTAATCTAATTTATAAACACAGAGCTTCTTGGATTGCAAAATGATGATGAGGGAACGACATTTATTTTGACATTCTTGGGATCAAAGTTTATACGAGAAAAAATGTATAAGAAACATGTTTTAATTATAGCTATATTATTATTTACAGCAAAATGAAGATGCCTATGTCCAGTTGTGGGCATATAAGATAGGCTTTTTTTAAAACATACAAAATAAGTTAAGATTCTGCTGCGATTATAAAGAAAGCATATGTATGTAAAAAAATATAACATACGTACCGGTGTATAGAATACCCTAATCAAAATTTCCAAAAAAGTTAATGTACAGAAATCATATTCTTAGAATTTTTTTTTATAGTAAATATTGATAAAAGTAAAAAAGTAAAGTTACAGCCTATAAACGTCCCACTGCTGGGCACAGGCCTCCTCTCATTTCTGAGAGGGTCTTAGGGCAAGGAAATGTCCGCCGCGCTCCCCCAATGCGTGGTGGCGAACTTCACATAACTTCGAAATTTTCTTATTTCTCAGACATGCAGGTTTCCTCACGATGTTTTACTTCATCGCCGAGCACGTGATAAATCGACACTTAAAATTGCAATTAACAATTTCGTTGGAGCCGGCGGGTATTGAACCCGGGTTGCTCGCGTACTGTGAAATTTACAGCGAGCGCTTAGCCCCTGAGCTACCACGGCTCAGCTAATATTGACGTCTAATATTGATAGATGTAATAAAAATAATAATGTCCTTCAGACATATTTGATGTTGTTTTATTGATATTCAAGTCGAAACGCCATTCAAAACCCCGCTAGAATGGAATATTTGCATACTCAAAAAGTCTTAATGTACTAACTTTTGTTTTAACGACCCTTCGCTGTCGAAGAGAAAAGAGTGATAAAATTTGATTTATAATGAAAATCATTTCTGCATTAAATCGTTATCTAAACTGTGGATCAGCGATGGACGGGCAAGCTTAGTTAGCGTCACGCACAGCGGTGTTTGTCATAGTACGGCATCAATTCACGCAAGGCACAGTTGCATGTGGTTCTATTGATCGGGGAAATCGAAGACGACTTGTTAATCCAATACAAAAGCTATGCACATTTTATCGTTAAAACAACAATCGCATCATGTACACATTTCTACTTTTATATTATTTTTCATTTATTGTAGCATTAGCTATATGAACTTCTGCCAATTCTACTATAATACGTATACTAAGGTGATTTTTGATGATACACAAGATAAGTCAAACGAACGGGCCATGAAGGTACCATAAATACTTATTTTTATTTAAAATATCTAAGTTCACATTCATAGAATTTGAAAAGTATTGTATCTTGCAGGGAACGCCGCAAAGCACAGTCTTGAGCCTACATCTAATAGGGGGCAACCCTACACTTCTTTTAGCGGCACGAGGCTGCCACTCGACGAACTTTCTTTGCCATCGGGTGTCGGTTCTTCGAGCTGGTCATCCCAATGCCCCTTCAACTTACTGACCCGTCAGGTATGTCGGTTATACTGGTTCTACCGGGAATATCGTCACTACGGAGTCTATCACTCAGCGAAGCTCCAGGTATAGCCCATCATAGTTCGCTGTGCTAACTTGAGTTACCTCTTACACATAGTAGTGAACGACCACGTCTCAGATCCATATGTCATCAGTGGCAACAGCTGAATTAGCTGTGAATATTTTTGTTTTCAACTTTTTGGTATAAGTGAAGAGATGTGTCGTAATCTCCCAAATGTTGCCAAAATGAGTACGTTCCGTCGATTGACCTTTCGATCGAAGTTGGACTTACCTACTATGAGAAATTATCCTAGATATGGGACCGTTAGTTTTAGAGTAGTTAGTATTTGGTATTCTAATTCTTACTTTTCCCCCCATATAACAAAAAAACATTATTTCAATAATTATCTTTCAGAAGATTTTGAACTATGCTACGAAAGATATATTTCATGTTTTAAAACTGGCACTTAACCAATTCACATACCAATTTATAAAAATAATAAATATTACACAATTAATAAAAATATAACATTTAGAAACAGAAAAGAAAATTTTTCAAAGGTAACCCAAATGAGATCAGTCACTTTCATATTTCCCGAATAATTTAAATATGCCTTCACACCAACACGGGCTTTGAGTGCTTTATTGCACAGAAAGCTTTAAGCACTCTGTTGATCAAAGTTATGAACGCCCTGATATCTTGTTTTGCTTGTCAAAGTTATATTTAAACTATATGTTAAGGCAACTAACGCCCATTTCCTTCACTAATATTATGTATCGTCGATGTCCATTTGAATATCGCTAAACAAATTAAATTAAGTTGGGGAATCTTAAGATCAAATACGAAACAATCAACACGTCTTCAGGATATAGTGTTATGGTCAAAAGCGAAAAAAAAATTCTTTAAACATCCATCGAAGTTTTCATATGTTGAAAATACTCTAGAATGTTAATGTGCCATTAAATTTACATTGCAACATTTGATAACATCAAAGGTAAAACATGATGAGGTGCAACAATAAAGGTGATAGCTTTTCTTCGATACATCAACAGATATTTTATTCTTTATCTTTAAAAAAATAGTTTCGTAAATCAGAATGTGGTTGCCCAATTGATGCCTTTTAATGTAATGAATCTTTACAAAGCAGGGGGCAGATTTTTATTTTTTTGTGAAATATTACGCACAATGTCAGTTATTGTGTATTTATACATTAGAAAACATGTGAAAAGTTCTATGTTTAACTTCTTACAAAAGTGGTGTTGTGGACATGAAAAGTCGAAAAAAGGCCATTCTCGGCGTACATTATGTAAAACAACATAATTATGTACCTAAATTAGTCGAAATAATATACTCCTAATATAGAATACCCTCTTTATATACTCCTAATATGTAATTATTTAATAGATCAAAAACTTTAGCAGAGCAAAACGAAATTATGAGGGTTTTCTTGTACGACTACGGAATCCTACTATTAGCTATTATTAGGGTTACGTATTACCCTAAAAATGTTGTATAAAATACGAAAATTGAAATCTAGATCATTATTCCCAAGCTTAGTAAATGTAACAAACGTACTGAATCTAGATAATTTTTTGATACATTCAGTTCTCATTTATCTATTAGAAAAATTACGAACGAATTGACAAACTAAAAAATTTGGAATTATTAAAAAAATATTATCAAGAGCAACAAACGAACGCAGCTCTCATTTGACAAACGAGTTACGTTACGTAAGTACCAAGAGATATCAATATTGATATTCGATGAAAAACTTCAATTTCTTGTTGAAAAAATTTTTCAAACTTCAATTATATGAGTCGTCACTCCTGAAAACCAAGTTGGATTACCACGTTACATTTAACCTTTCTATTGTTCTGAAAGTCATTTTCCAGATGCTAGCCCATTTTTAAAATCCCTCCAATATCTGGTTGCAGCATTGTGCTACCGAACTGAAATTCTTAATTCAGTCAACTACTTTAAATTAGTGTTAAAAAGTTGTAGAACCGAAATTATGAGAATAAAAGTAAACATAAAGGTAACCGCATGACGCAGTGCAAGTAATGCCGGCGCGAACGATATACCAGATTAAAATTGGTATGAAGTGTCAGGAGGTAAGCGTGCGATGAGTTCATGAGACGACAAATCGACTGCGACAGTATTGTTTTTTTATAGAATATGGGTGACAAACGACTTTACAGTCCACCTGATGGTAAGTGGATGTTGTGATCCTCTATACCAATATCTACATCTACCCTCGATTAAGAATCAAAATGCAGATGCGTTGTCACCCCTGAGGCCTAAGATGGAATGCCTTGTTTCCAGTAAAAAGGGTCTCCAGTTTTCTACACTCACCATACGAAACAGAGCAGCATTGAGCTGCTATTTTACGCTTGTATTTGGTGAGCGTGGTCCTTCCCCGGTCGAGCTAACCCATTCGTGCTAGAACCATAATGTAGCTGCAGCATGGCTTTACCATGCATGAAATTTGATTTTGTTTGTGAAGGATACTGTACATAATTTATCTGTTTATGCTTAAGATATACCACTAAGTCAATTTATAGAAATATTCAATATCGAGGAGAAAAATAATATAAAAAATGATACGATAAAAGAACTGATCAGAGTACCCAGAGAAATATATATCCCAACTGCATCCATATCATTAAAGCAAATACGAATCCTTGTTTGTTGAATTTACTCTAACGCGGTTTGAGCGGTAAAAGATTAAAGAACTGTGAAGAGGCCAAGGAACGTCAAAAGATTTGATCAAATATTGGAGCAAGGTTGACTTAGAAATAATAGCATAAGATACTGCGCATACACAACCCTACTTCAACCACTAATGCCCCGTTTGAGTGCACCAACTTGTTTTCTTTAAACAAAGCGAAACTTTCAAAGGGACAACTGCTTGTGTCGCTCATTTCGGTTATAGGTATGAGTATTTACCGTGAAGTTAGATTTTTAACTAATACGAAGACAAAATTTAATATTGTGTCATATTATCGTTGTAAGTTAATAAAACAAATTATAATTCTCTTTGTCCTCGTCTTGTAAATAATCCACGTTAAGGGCTGTTAACGTGCACTATATAGGTCTATAGATGGATCATCACACCTACTAGAGAATTAGCGGTCTCGTGCTCGGATCGCGGTGTCGGTATCAGCGGTCAAATATCTTTCGCTCCTTTTCTCACCGGTCTTGGTAGTTCTTCTTTATTTATTATTATTCCTTTATCAACCCGTAACAGTTCACTGCAGTGGCATATCCTATCAAAGAACATGACGTAATAACCACGTTTGGCACCTTTTTATAGAAGACCTTTTTTACAGTTGCACGAATGGGTCTGCTCGACCGGGATAGGACCACGTTCTCACAGAATACCAGCGTAAAATAGCAGCTTAATGCTGCTGTGTTTCGTATATGTAGCTAGTGTAGAGAACCGGAGACCCTTTTTACTGGCATTCTATCTTAGTACTCAGGAGTGATAACGCATCTGCGTTTTTATTCTTAATCGAGAATAGATGTAGATATAGATATAAAGGGTCACACTTACCATCAGGTGGACTGTGTGCTCGTTTGTCACCCTAATTCTATAAAAAAAGAGTGGGCAAACGAGCATGCGGCTATCCTGATATCGCCGCCATCCAAGAACAACTGCAACACTACTGGTTTGGTTATCGCACCAACTAATGTTTTGCACCTTCGGCTGGGTATTTACATTTACTCAAAAATAATTGTTTTTCTTCTTTATTGGAGCGTAAAAATTGACTGCTGAGCATGGGCCTCTCCCGTTATAAGCCGGATTTAGCCTGATCGTCACGATTGGCGATCGCAGTAGCAAACGTCTCGCACCTTTGACGCTGCTGCCTGTATGTATTTTACGTCTGACGTAAACGAGATAATTATACCACCATCTACATCTATCGGAAGGCATAAGATTTTTCTTTCTTCTGATCGCCTCTTATGAAAACCATAGATCGTAACCTATACGCCGTTAATATAAATAAATATTTATTTGGCATAGTTGCTTAGCTGGCGGGCTGGCAACAGCAGTTTATTTTATTTTTTATTTGTTTTTAGGAAGACGCTGCTGCCTACATCGTAGTTTGTTTACCTCTGGAAAAATTAGTATTTGCCTTTAGTTACAAATTAAATGAGTAAAGTGTAAAACTTAAAGTATTTAGTGTAGTCTTTTAATTTAACAATGAGGGCATCCACGACTTTTACTACCACCAGGGCGGCGCCACTTAAAAAAGAGGTGTAATATTTGACAGATTTCATTGCGGTGAAATTAATTTGTTCGAAAAGTCTTAATGTTTAAGTTGTTAAAGGTTAATGTTTCTTTCTGTACTATTGGTTATATTTTGTATTTATTACATTAAAAATAAATAAACCAAACCACAGATAATTATAAAAGTACAAAAGTTAAAAAAGAGTTAAAAATGTGCAAAAAAATTAAAGAGAAAACCACTGAGGCATTGTTTTGTGTATTAATATAATAATCTAGAAACTAATAAACTTTTATTTAAAACTAACTTCTCAATTGAATGACAATTTGTAACAAAAACTTCACCTTAGTGTCCACTAACGACATCTGGTGAGCGGAAGATTATTAGCCCTCATTAGTAACAGTTACCATAAGTAATCTTTCTTATTTTAAATAAAGGTGTAAACTGAGAAAAACTCTAATAACGAAAAACTCTCTGTACCTTGTTGCATAATTTATAAATACTTCAGTTCAACATTGTACTCACAAAGATGCCCACTTGCATATGTGTACGTAGGCGTATGCGTCACTGTAACAGTGCGTATACACTATACATATTTCTTTGCATGCGCATATGTGTTCTTAATGCAATTTTTTAATTCGACTACGTCATAATCCTATTAGGTTACATCCACTCAACAAAGATAACGTGTTATTTGCATTTAATACATTCGCGTTGACATTTTGCAAACGAACAATAATTACATACATGTATAGTTTCGTGGAAGATAGAGGCATGAATGGTGCTTCAAGGCAGGCAAGTATCCGCGCGTACCCACTCAGATTTCGTGATAGAGATTAAATTGTCATTCGAAGTGAATGGTGCCCTAACGGTACGCCGCGCCGGCAACTGCTGTCTCTTTATGTGATATCAGTCTCTTTCGTTTTTAATAAACAATGCAATAAGGTAAGTAGAGTATATTTAGTATTATTAAATTTAGACCATAAAACATATTATTGCATACGTTATTAATGTCCTGGTTAATACTAGAGGGCACAAGCGACCGTGTCAAAAGTATTTGATCGAGATGAAATCGGAGTCAACTGTTCGCCCAAGCGAACGGACGTTCGCACCTTTGAGCTACAATTACAAAGAGCGGAGCCGCTATTGGTTCGCTTTGTGCCAAACAACGCTATCTGTCGCGTTCGCGTCGCGTGTGCCTCTGTAATTAGTAACACAGAACGATAACATTTGCCACATTCTGTGTCATTATGAGCTGCTACAACGATATTCAGGTATTAAATACTGATTTTGTTGTATGTTGTTTTACTCGTAGCTCTTCTAATGAATCACAATGATCGTAATCAGCGAAACTCACCTCTATTCCAAGCATATACAGTTGAAATTGATGTAATTAATAGTTGATGATGTAAATAATTGAATCACTTAGGGACTTAGAGGAGGCCTATGTTCAGCAGTGGACTTGTGAAGGACTGTAATGATAATGATGATGATGATAATGATGATTTATCTAATAAAAACATAAACCAACATTTCTCACTTATGTAATATGTATTGCACGGACTTAGCTTAAATGTAATTCGACCGCGTGAGTGAACTGTTGACATAAACTACGTAATTAGCAGAATACATCATACGCTTACCTATGTGGATGCTACATATCTTATTCCTTCAATAAAATAAATATACAAGGCTAAAAATGTTCAAATTCAAGGTTGGTAAAATAAAAAAAAATATAAACGACACGACTCCAAAAACCTTTGCATGCATGGCATGTAATTATCACCGTACGGACATGAGTGAAAAATGTTTCATTAGAACAGTAATTTTCGTGGCCATTTTGTAAAACGTACCTATGCATTTGGGAAAATTATAAATTATACATGATATTACTGATTTTAGTTCCATACACTCTTAAATTATTTGCGATGTTATTTAATAGTAGGTATGTATAAAAATCAATTAAAAAAAACCGTACATACGTAATATTGAAGAAAGGTTTTATAAGCATTTTTTTCGAGTCCAACAACTCTATAAACTATATATTAATTATATACATTATTATATAGTACATATTAATATAAGGGCGTTGCCAGCCGATAGCCCAGGGGAGGGGGAGGGGCAATCTCAAGAAATTGTAGGTACAAGAAAGAGCACATGAAACTTTACACTTCTATTACGAATCGTACCTCTACTGCTCTTTGCCGTTGCTTTGAATTTGACTACATTTTTGAGTCTGGGGGGGGGGGGGGCGGAGCTGCCCCTCCCTGCCCCTGTAACATCCCGTACATAACAATAACCCAAACTTTAAAATAATATGCATTAAGCTTACTGTTCTAGTTCGAGTATGTAATAAGTAGGTACATAAATTTAAAAAAGCACCTCAAAATTGATGTTTTCTTAATATTGTATATAGCATGAAAATGTTGCTATGTTTTGTACTATGGTTAGTAACAAGAAGCGATGACCCTTTCGAAACATTGCATTGGAATTTTGATTTTAAACGAGGATCACATTATCCAGTTGCATTTAAATTAATTTAATTTTTTTTTAATTAAATTAAGGATTGCAACGATACCTTTAGATAAAAAATAAAATGAAAAATAATTATTACGCTAGAGGTTAAAAAAAATTGGTAAAACATATCTAGTGTCATAAGTTGACAAGGTTGACAAGGTAGATTAAGGGGCAGTATCAAGAACACGGTCCGAAATTTGTACAAACATAGACCCAACAACCCAGTTTAATCCAAAATTTAGAAAATTTGCATTATTCTACATTCTGGATTTAGCTGGGATTAGAACTCAGATACTCTGACCACTAGTCACCGTACAATATATATTTACTGCGTTAAAAATACTAGTATAATAAATATAGCGTAGCGTAGCGAAGAGTTTGGCATATATTTTAAACAGACTCCATACACGCTTAAATACAGCGATCACTCAGGTCGTACTCTATTTCTAACGCTCATCAAGCGGGATTTTTTTTATAGGATAAGGGTGACAAACGAGCACACAGTCCACCTGATGGTAAGTGGTTGCCGCGGCCCATAGATATCTGCATCTATCCTTGATTACAAATCAAAATGCAGATGCGTTGTCACCCGTGAGGACTAAGATGGAATGCCTCTTTTCCAGTAAAAAGGGTGTCCGGTTCTCTACACTCACAATACGAAACACAGCAGCGTTAAGCTGCTATTTTACGCTGGTATTCTGTGAGAGCGTGGTCCTTCCCCGATCGAGCCGACCCATTCGTGCTACAACTATACTACTAATATAGCTGCAGCATGGCTCTACCACGAAAATAAAGAAATGAAGAGGTATATAAAATTTTATCAGAATTTTAAATTCACGTATAAAATTTAGTCCTGAATATTTTTTAAAGAATAAGGGTGACAAACGAGCACAAAGTGCACCTAATGTTAAGTTGATGCTCTGGTCTATAGACATCGACGTCTATCCTCGATTAAGAATCAAAATGCAGATGCGTTGTCATCCCTGAGGACTAAGATTGAATGCCTCGTTACCATCGGTAATGCGTTGCTACACATGGAATAAAACTGTGTAGTTTTACGGATTTTATCGCGTTTAATTTTAACTTTTTTTAATTACCGATGTTTTGGGCACTTTACAGCACCTATGGTCACGGGGGGAGGGGGGGGGGCATTGAAGTGTTTGGGTTTAATTTTATTAATTTTGTAATCCCAATCAGATAGTAGCATCCAGCCATCTTCTCTATTGAAATTAGGATGTTTTTTTTTAATTTCAATAGCCTCGTGAGTCATCCTTGGTAGGAATCGGTGTTCTTTTCAGAGGATTTGTGCTCTGATATAATGGTTGAGACACATGAAATAAAACATGAATTTTTAAAGACGCAGACGTCGATGAAGAAATTGGTAGTAGGTACCTAAGAGTTGTTCCTGAGTGAAAAAAAAAACTCTAACGTAATCTTTTCTACATTACTAAGAATGTAGTTACAAATCTCTATAAAATTAAATTAAAGACAGTTTGAACAGCAATAACAAGACGAGCTACAATATGGAGGGTAGATCAAATCAAATATAAGCGATATTATTGTCGTTGTGTACAAAGGGGGCGAGGCCGCGAGCGCTTGACTGCTTAAGTAAACACAACTTCCAATAAAAACTACTTGGAGAGAGACCTCAGTGTGATGACAGTGCAAACACTTCCACCAACGTACACTCCTACGATCTCTATTACCCTCAAATTAAATAAAAACCTTTAGTAATTTAGACAAATCTGTCAAATGAAAAGTGTTCAGCAAAGAGAGGGAAGCCTAGATTAATATTTTGCGTAAGCGGTCGATTATATTATTCAAAGGGATCATGATTAAAAGAGCAAATGGTTAGTAGGAACATGCGAATTACAAAGCTCATATCGTGATATATTTATGTTCTAAGATCAAAATCGTTGTTCAATATGTCCTTCGATAAAGTTATTAATGTATGGTATGTATTTACACAAATCACACTTACCTAACATTAAAATTTTAGTTTTGTAGGAGTGAAATAGTAAGTATTTTTTACCAATGAAGAACTCTTTGATACACAATTACACTTACAATTCATCGTTTTTCTTTCTTTTACACTCCGAAGGAAAGAACGTTTGTATCGATATTCTCTACCATAGTCAGCTTAATGGTACTACCCACATCTAAACTAACGCCACTACTGAAAAATATATGTCTAAAAATAGGTTTTCAAAAATAGGAGTTAATAGGTTGCGCCTACATCAAATTTGTTGATTTCATGGTTGATGGCTTATAACCGTTAGAAAAATAGGTTATAATAAATGCTATGGACGGTAAATAAGTCCGACCGCATAATATATATCTCTATATGTACATAAAAAATCAATTGATGTCCGTTAGACACGCAAATGGCTGGACCGATTTTGATGAAATGTTTTTTGTGTGTTTGCCGGAGCGGATCGTTAGTAATATATATATATATATATATATATATATAATAAAAAACACTAGAAAAATTTAAAACATTTATGTTTTTATAGTCTTAAAATTGACAAACAATCACACGTGATGGTGAGCGGATGGTAAGCGGATGCTGCATCCCACACGTGCATTTTTGATATGCTCCATTACAGCATATCAAAAATCTACTGCTAAACATGGGCCTCCCCATAAATTACTTCTTAGGATGCCATAGTTGCCAGGCTTGTCAGCTAGTCGCTACAGCCCATCTCCTGTTTCAGTTTTCCTTTACCACCTCTTACGACACCTACGGGATGAAATGGGATAGTGGATATTCTTACGCCGTCAGGCGCCTACATCTATTAACCCTAACAGATCTTTGTAAGACTTCTAAGATGTATCGGCGTGTACTGGCCTTTACTTTTCATAAGTTTAAAATAAAGACGAATTTCATGAAAAAATAAAAAGCCTTTCCAATGGATATAAATTTTACTCTGTTTATGGAACGTCTACAAGTTACAAGTTTAAATAGCAATTTAGTCATCATTACGATATTTTTTTATTTAATGTTTTAGTTAATTAATATGTAAATATAATAATTTTTATTAAATTATTTTATTATTGCGCAATAATTATATTAAAAAAATTTAAAAAGTAATGCATCGTCGCCTATATGGAACCGGCAAAATATTCGTGAACGTTATAATCAATTTCACGTGGGATGTAACGACTCATTTCGCTTACCTCACCTGCACGTGATGCAATAGCAACTGATAAGTAACTGACGATGGCTTCACCCAGGTCCGATAGACCAGTAATGGGTAGCGTAGCGGTATGTATCGTTCATCAGTGCGAGGGAATCGGCGTTAAAACCGCCAGTATAATGTGGTTAGTATGCGAAAGTCTTCTATGTTATCCCAGATGGCGGATTCGTTATAAAGCCTTCCAGATCATAGTGGGCTAATTATTGTTTTCAAAAAAGACAAGATATACAACCAATCTATTAATAATGTTAATATTCCCAAATGAAACTTGGTCACCACTATTCTGTACCAACCGAAACTACAACCGAACCGAACAAACAATTCTATTGATGTTAATCTAATAAAACATTAATACAAAACGTTAAGCCGGTATAAATTAATATATTATTACAAACAAAGGCCAAACTGGTTTTAAACAACTATTTTCTTTTAACACGTTATTGCAAGGCCAAACATTTTATTATACCGGTTTTTGGAAATAAAAATTAGATATTATATAAAATAGTTCATGTTTGAAATGGGTCATGCTCAAAAAGGTTCCTTGTAGGTATATATTTTACAGCATACATAAAATAAAAACGAAAACAACCTCTGAGATAACGCTGTCGAGCAAATCTTTATGTTTATAACAAGGGTTCCAGAAAGTAGAGTCGCTTTCATTTGATTCAACCATACACAACATAAACGTTTCCAAATCGAGTCTTCTGCTTCGGAGTTGTATATAACCCAGTATAACCTGCTCAGTAGCCGAAATTACAGATCAGGTCCTCCAATTTATCCGAGAATATTTTGAGAATTGATCTCTTTACGTTAAATTGTACTCTACGCCATATGATGTGGATTTGATCACGTGTACCTAAACTACACAAATAGAACATAATTATACATAACAAGATTGCTATGGACTAACATAGCATATTTGTAGGTAT
This sequence comes from Parnassius orleans, assembly GCA_029286625.1. Taxonomy (NCBI): domain Eukaryota; kingdom Metazoa; phylum Arthropoda; class Insecta; order Lepidoptera; family Papilionidae; genus Parnassius; species Parnassius orleans. The sequence continues at coordinate 5,135,383 of JAGSMP010000065.1, read as the reverse complement.
ATTGTGTTTATCGTAATTTTAAAAATGCTCAACATTGTAAGTAATGTAAATATATAAGCTCTTAACAATTCGTAATTTTAAAGTGCCATGCGCTAATGAACGTCAAATGTAACCGACTGAGGTATAAATGTATTTAATTAAGGGATAATTATCTCTTAACGACTATCCATAAAAGACTTCCCTTGTTATGAATAAATGACACGGATTTGTAATTTCTTGATACGACTCAGATAACAAACGGATTAGAAAGTAATTCAACCTAAAATTCAGGGATTTTTTTTAAATTTGATAACACATGGATAACTAATGTAAAAATGAAAGCGCAGTTTAACAGTACCTAACTTTAGCTAGTATCATATCGACAAAGAAGATGCGATAAGTTTAAAAACGATGAACTAATTATGTTGTATTTATTGGACTAATAATAAAGAATTTATTTAATTTCATACTTCATATTGTATAAACAGTGCAATGAAATCATTATATCTACATTTTATGAGATAACAACAAGGACTTAAAAAAAAGTGATTATTTACACAAATTCATGTAAAGATATTTATAACAGAGTTTTATGCATTATTTAATGAATTTAGAAGAACACATTTCAGTGTTTCTACAGTTTAATTTAAGTATCATGAAAAAAAATTTTTACTATGTAATAATATAATTTAAAAGAAATATTCAAATAAATTTGTTCACGTCATATTGTCTGCTTAATGAACTCTAAATTTACTGCATATGCTGCTCAGTCCTCTACTCGTTTCCAAGAGGGCGAATGCGCCCTTAGAATGCGGCGCTGGCGGACTTTTCAATGCGTGTTGGCGGACTTCACATGACCTTTTCCTTAGATGCATGTCTAGTTTCATCGCGATGTTTTACATTCAACACTAACTGCTCGGTTCATTTACTAGGCTCAGTGCTGAACCGAGCATGCAGTAAGTAACACAAAAAATTGCAATTAACAATTTCATTGGTGCCGGCGAGAATCGAACTCGGGTGAGTCGCGTAATGTCAAATGAATAGCGGAGCTTTAATTGTCAGTTAATTTAATAGTACGAAATTATTTTGTGTCTCCTGACTTCGGGTTTACCCTGTATTAAGTTAGGTAATTGAATTTCAAACATTTATAACTGGCGCAAAGATATAGGTAACAAAATAAATTTAACTTATTTAAAAGTTCAATCGTTTGGTCTAACTTACAACATGCTTCTCATACTTTTCAATGCTTAAAAAACAAAGCGTAGATGAGTTGTCACCTCTGAAGACGGAGATAGAATTCCTTCGTACCAATAAAAAAGATCTCCGGTTCTCTACGCTTACCATACGCAACACAGCAGCGTTAAACTGCTATTATGTGAGAGCTTGGTCCTTCCCCAGTAGAACCGACACACTCGTGATGCAACCATAACATAGCAGCAACTCAGCTACTATGTTAATAGTGTAATTGCATATTGATATCAATCCGTAAGTGTCGTAAGAGGTGACAGAGGAAAATGTAACAATAGACAATGGAGATGGGTTGCAGCATCTTCTTGATAACAAATTAAAATAATTAAAAAAAACTTAGTTGCTAACCCGCCTGCCAAGGGTGGCTACTAAGACAAATATCCCTCCTATGAGGCAAAAGTCGGGGAAGCCTATGTACAGCAGTGGGCACTAATATTCTGTAATGATTATGATGATGTTGATGAAGTGCAAATTAACACAGTTAGGGTCTTTACGGACGCATTTATCGAGTTAATACAAATGTTGAATTCACTTAATTTTTAATAAAAACAGCTCATTAAAAAAAACACAAAGCAAACTAAAAGAAAACCTTCTCCGTTCTAGCTCTCAGTGAATACGCTGCTGGGTACAAATACGTCTACATGCATTCTTACGACACTATGCCCATTGCATATTCATGACGTAAAGCAAATGTTCTGAGCTATAAATGAAAAAGAAAGAATGTTTCGTAATTTATTGGATGTTATATGGACGTACATAGCTAAGATCATGTTTTCCTTTTAATTAAAGGCATGTAGCAAAATAAATTTCGAATTTAAATTGAAAGTTTATGTTTTTTTTTTAAATTATTAACTACCATTATGTAATTATTGCATTTACTAAATAATTAACACTCTAGAATATTTACTTAAAATATTACTATTGAGATATATATTTTTATTTATTCTTAAATTTAGACATAAGTCTATTTGCATCCTAACTCAATAAAATGAACAAAAAAGAAAGCGTTACAAGGGTATGTTCTTCTTTCTTTAGTTATGAACTTGTACTCTTTTGTACTTCTGGTAGTGTCAAGTAATATAGAATAATCCTTTAAAATAATTTGTTAAAAAAAACTACTTCGCAATATGTTGATAAGACTTTGACGGAACCTTGAGCCAGCAGACAGTCGATGACGTTTATCAAGGTGCATATTTCTTCGTTTCCACTAATGGTGTACATGCGAAGACATTTAATACACAAAATCGCGCCACTTTTATCTATCAATATTCACTTCAAACCATTATTTAAACAATAATACAGGAGCAGCAATCCGCTGGTGGTCTAATTCCCGACAGTAAACAAGATATTAAGTACTATGAATATAATATGTATTTTATGTACAACAAAAAATATTACATCTGTTCATTAATAAAAACCAACTCTATGAAATAGAGAATACTAAATATGCTTATGAATATTTAGTATTCTCTAGTGTTTCGTGTTAATTTATTGTATCAAAAGGAAGCCCTGTACAATTTTCAGCTATCGGACGGAACGGAACTTATGAACATACCCGTAATTGAAAAGGACGTCGCCTCATTTAGTATGCGCCTAGTAAATTCATTCGGTGCGGACGTCATTTAGATTCGGGCAGGCGAGCTAATGGACGGAGCTTTCAATCGGTCGTCAATATTTGATGAGATTCGGACATTGGCTGGGAGCGGTCGCGCCTGCCACGCTCATACCTACATTTCCGCTTTCTCCCAGGTACCCGGACCGACCGCCATGTCAAGCGAAGCCACTACTAACTATAGACTTTATAAATAGATAATGTCCCCGAGACACTTTCGCCAACATGTACTTTAATTATCAATCTCTTAAGAAGATAACTTAACTTCGGGTTACACACGTTCAGATAACTTTAATTGAAAAACATCAGCTACCTGCACTAACGCATGAATATAAAGACTACTTTACATCACACGTACAGACACGTAGTCATAATCCCGGTCAGTCAACACTAAACGTGAAGAAATGTGTTTATTTTAAAAGCACAGTTAAAAGGTATCAAGATGATCTCATAATTTCCCCTTACATTAGCGCTGGCATTATCCCGTCTCGGAGGCCGGTCGCTCGCTCCAATTTTGACCGGCCAACGGGATATGTTAAAGAGGACATTATAATAATTAGATTGTTATCAGACGTTATTATATGAATTTTCCAAAATTATAAATACGAACGACGAAGATACCTCGGCGATATCGTGACGACGGTAGGCCCGAACATAGATTACGGAATCGCCGGCGGGCGACGGCGTAATCGGACTCACTAAATATTGGTCCTTGAAAGAGCACGCCATACAGCAAATCGATAACCAATCATTATAATGATTGGCCAGTAAACGCTAGTCTTGGTCTTTTTAGATGCTTGACGAACGGGAGTCGTATTATAATTTGAACATGGGACCCAGCCGGAACACACGCGTGTTCAATTAACTGAGCGTCGGCACTCAAATGTGATTCTCTCGTCTTAACTCACTGTTTGCAAATCATTATACTCTAGCCAAGTTGATTGTCTATTGCCAACGCTCCAAACGTATAATAAAATGTAAGGTATAATAATGAATAAGCGAATAAGATTAATCGAATAATTTTAAAGGTTCAAACGAGATTAAACTTAAGAGCTTCAAAGTTTGTAAGAGGCTACTGCACCCAACCTATGGACAACAACTAAGCTTTACTACAACCAACTTCAAACAAAGAAAGTCATAGATGGGTTGTGACCCCAGAGCACCAAGGTACTTCACAAATTGTAACCATGCTGGTTCTGAGCCTACCGTCACAGCAATGTCGGCACATCTTCTCGTTACGTATACCTAAAAACTTGAAAACGAGATTGTACAACCAGTGCGGGTTGCCAGTGATGATATATGGATCTGATACGTGGTCCTTCACTGCTGGCCGTATGAGGAAGCTCAAGCGAGTTATGGAGAGGGCTATGCTCGTGGTTTCTCTGCGTGATAAACTTAGAAATGAGGATATCCGCAGTGGAACTAGAGTAACTGACATAGCCCAACGGATTAGTAAGTTGAAGTGGTAATGGGCCGGCCATATAGCTCTAAGAACCGATAACCGATGGGGAAAAAAGTTTCTTGAGTGGCAGCCTCGTACCGGTAGGCGAAGTGTAGGGCGACACCCCACTAGATGGAGTGGCGACCTGGTAAGCCATGCAGGAAGTCAATGGATGCAGGTGGCTCATGACCGTGCTTTGTGGCATTCCTTGGGGGAAGCCCATGTTCAGCAGTGGACTTATGAAGGGCTGTAATGATGATGATGATGAGGATGATGATGTCTTGTATTGCGCCCATTAGATTGATACTAATGTCCACTGTATATTTTACCTTATTATTTTTTGAAGGTGTTCAGAACATCATCATTATTATTGAGGCCTTTAACCACAAGTAGATTCTATTGCGGTTTTTATAAAATAATCAAAGGTTCATTCAAGTTAAATACAATATTTTAAAGACTTTTAAAATATTTGCGATCTTATGCAGCATAAAAATCGTCTTATCAACCTACGCGTTAGAAGAAGTTCACAATTCAATAGAATACGAATAGAAGTTCACAATTCAACTTGACGTCGAGTACAAATTTAATCTATACTTTGACAAATGTGAAAGCGCCGGAATTGAAAATTCCTTCAAGCAATAGTCGCTTTCAAATGCAAACCTTTTATGCCCCTAGAATTTCTATTTAATACTAATATATATATACAAACTAATATATATATATACAATATATAAAAATGCGTGTAATATGTTAAACCAAATATTCCATTTGAGTAGATATGGCTGTTATTGTACATTACTGCCTGACTAGACATTGGAATGTTTTGTTCTATTGTATTACGCAATAATATGCCTATTTTCTAGAGCGAATAAAAAGGAGACGTTAATGTGTAGCTTTAAATTTGCATAACACTGTATTATTGCTGAGAGAAAAAAATAAAATGGCTTTTATAATCTTTTTTTATATAGAATAAGGGTTACAAACGATTAAGTAAAAAATATAGTTTATATTGATAATTAATTTTGTGTTGTCATAGCAACGATAATAAAATTTATTTTTTATATTTTTGGCTATCAGTAATAATTACTTATCAAAGCTTTCTACTAGGTACCGTTCTATTTAATCCTATCGCTTAGCAGTAGTGTTGCCATTTCGTTTTGAAGTACATACATAATATATACACGTAGAGCCGGCATAGGCGGATTATTGTAGACTGACAGGCACACCATCTTAGAGGTGAGGTGAATGTTAGAATTGTTGATCATTTTCTACTTCTTTTTCTTCTTCAGCCCGTAAAAGTCCACCGAGAGTCCGGTGGACTTTTACGGGCTTTTAATTAAAGGAAGAATTTTCCTTAATCACCATGCTTGGCAAGCGGTTTGGGGATACAATCACAGTCACATACGTCTCATATTTTTGACACTACTCTCTGATATAATCGAGAATAGATGATGATCTATGCACTACATCATCTACTTAACAAGCGCACATTTACTAATTTAAAATAAGAATATAATTTAAAATAAAATATCAGAAGAAGAATATAAGAATAGGTTTATGGATATATACAAACTGTATCAAAACTTAGAGAAAGAGTGAAATTTATATTCGAACTTAGATTGTTTTTCTATAAAAATAATAGGAAATGATTTTTTAACTAATTAGCGTTACAGTTCCGAATAGATATCAAGAGAATGATAAGGCTAACGACTGTCCCTACAGAATTAGATATGCACGAGCGACACCCGAGGCGGACGATCTAACTGATAAATATCAATCGGGCTCGCAACAACTATTAATGGTTATTTAACGCGCTTCCATTCAATTATCGTCTGGTGAATTGCGTCGATAATACCGATGGTCGAATTCCCAGTAGTTAATACTCGGCCAGTACTTCATTTATGGCCCTTTCAAATCGACACATCGTCTCGCCATACGTTCAATCGGCTGCCATTGGGACATTTATTCAGCAATGTTTGAATCCAAATGACCGTAGACGTAGATGTCAATCTACAAGTGTCGCTTACGAATAAAAAAATGACTTATTGTTCCCTTTAATAGCGAACTACAGCCCTAACAAAATTTGTTTGTCCTCTTTTTGTCGTGTCGCTTATTTTAAAAATTTGAGCACCTATCTTATTATATGCAAATCGTCACATATGAGAGTATTAGAGAAATAAAAATTTGCTCTCAAACTCACTCGAATATGAAGTCTGGGACGTTGGCCATTTGCACCGAACATCGCTAACAAATTAAATGGAAAGGCGTCGAGTAATCGATAGCGGCGAACACAATCTAAGCGTGCGCGAAAAGGCAATCGGGCGCGTCGCGGCAATTTGAGATCCGTGTTCCATCTTAAATTGTCGACAACTTTAATAACAAGCGTAAACGAAATGGCAATAATCGCGGCAAATTAATTACCTACTAGCTACCAACGGAGAAAAACATAGCACTGCAGGGCTGCCTGCATACGTACGACCGATAAAAACTTGACGCCTTTGCCGATGGATCGCTCACATCACGTTTATATAAACAATTGAACATTAAGTTTTATAGAGTATTGAATTAAATGTAAAAATCATTAAACCATAGGAATGACAGTACTGGTTTTTAAAGGAATTACAAGGAATATCGAGTAACTCGAAGAATAATTAAAGTGCTTGTGCTGCAACTACAAGCACCTTAAGTATTCTGTTATAGTCAATTTAACAATCTTTGCAATAAAATTAAAATAAAATTCATCATTCGTTAAAACGTCTACATCATCAGATGCATCTGATTTTTATATTTTAATATTAAGTCGTACATTATGATTAAATTTGGTACTTAACCGCCCTAAAAATTGGAACATTTGAGTAGGGTAAAATGTGCTAAAATTTATACGTGGAGTAGGTGCGTCGAACGACGGGTGTTTGGAGTTTGCCTTATAAATAACATTTAGCGGGCGGAGCGGGAGGAGCGGATTATGAGGTCGGAGGACTCAATTAAACCGCGCCGGACCCGGCTTTTATTGTGGACTTTCACCGTGACCTCCCACCGAATTTTCAGATAAATAGATCCACTTTACACGAGCCGTTCACGTTCTCCGCTACATTCGGTCTGGATAATTGTAATGATCCGACCACACCGAGCTGTTTCCGCGCCGATTCACTGTAGGTACATTTACATACTTCCTTTTAAAGTCGTGCTATATTTTAACGCATCACTTAGCACATGTGTTGCGAATTTATAAATAATCATTAGCCACCTTTAGTAGATAAACATGTCCTTACATATAAGGCATCTTTAATTTAAAAAAGATATACCCAGTCATTATTAAGATTTTTTTCTTCTTTCTTTTTTTTTTGAAACATCTTTCTCATCAATACAATCCACTAATGGACATGGACTCTCTCATTCTAGGCAAGAAAGAAGAATAAGTTAAAATTCGTATTCTTTCTCGTTTTTTTACCAAATACTTTTTACTTTTCACTAATTTACGATAGCCATGTTCTTTTTGAAAGAAACATTTTTAAAGCGTCTTTCAATAAAAAAAAAACAAAACTATTACTATCCATTAAGGTGCGAAACGAGCTATTGGTGATTGCGAAGAATTCTCGTGCCTACGTGTAATAAGTGTCGTTTTATATTAATTCACCATAGCTCCATGTCACAGCCCAATATAAGCACAGTACAAAATTGAATTTGTGATTGGTTAAGATAAAAAATTGAATCACTAGTCCCATCCGATAAAAATAAAAAGTATCCTTTGTAATGTTTCTATACTTAAAAATATAACATGTTGAAGAACTCTTCAAACAATAAACTCTCAAACGACTGTTTAAGTTAGTGCCCGCTGTGCTCAATCGTACGGCGTGCATGACAAACGAATGATCTTGACACCGAAATATAAGAGTATGTTCGTAAGTACGTTTTCAACGCATGCCGAATACCCCGCCCCGCTGCACGCTCGTCTCTCGATTTCTACACTAACATTTCGGTTTTATTGTTATCTAAAATCAAATTGAAATAATATTTTAATCGTTTATTCCGTATCTACGAACAATAAACAACTCTATTCACACCAGTTCGAGAGTTTTACTTACAATTAATAAACCACAATTAAAACTGAAAACACGTATCGCAATGCCAGGGACCGCTCGCATACACGTGAGCGACCGTTGGACGAAGGAATGTTACGCTATACAGCAATTTTCTTAGCGTTTGTTTTGAATTTAAAACTACGCCACCATATCAGAAAGCTATTAACTACTAACTGCCTCCAGTCAAGTTGAATGGTCAATTGCCTTCGCTCAATTAGACGGAAAATTGTTGTGGGACCGCACAATAATAGCGCCGCAATCGGATTTTTGTAAACAAAAATGTTGCGTAATCCATAGTAAGCCTATTACAATTACATATATATATATATATGAATATATTATCATAGTATATGTTTTTATTAAATACGTGAAATTTAAAAAGGAAATATGTATACTTCTGTTTGTATAATATGTCTATGTGGTGTATTTATATGTATACCGTTGTTCCTTCTTACTCTACATCACGCTCTCATGATATACCAATGTGAAATAGTAGCTTAATGCTGCTGTGCTTAGTATGATGAGTGTAGACAACCGAAGACTCTTTTTACTGGAAACGAGGCATTCCACCTTAGTCCTCAGATGTGACAACGCATCTGCATTTTGATTCTTAATCGGGGATAAATATAGATGGACCACAGCAACGAATTACCACGAGGTGGACTGTGTGCTCGTTTGTCCCCTTTATTCTATACAAAAATATATTAACAAAACCTATAGTATTCTGCCATGCACATACAGATAAAATCCCATTAGGCCGAACAAAGCGAGGTTCCTTTAAAATTTTGAAGACCTTAGGCGCCGAAATGCTACATGACTCTCTTAGATGGCTTTCTATGAGAATCCATTTACAGCGCAAGATTCAAGATAAAAACTACTGTAAAGATTAGTATGGACAAGAATATCCATTCTCGTAAATGTCATTGCTTCAAGGGTTTATGCTATTGCACGTCCAAAGGTTTTATGTCCAGAGCACTCTCTTAATGCCGTTTACTTCTAAAAAACCAAACACTAAAACTTCACACCTAATCAAATTGAAGGAGAACTAATAAATAGTTTTTTTTTCACGTAATAAATTTTAAGTCTTATACCTCGTTCTTGTTTTGCCAGCGATGCAAACACGTTTGTCACCACTTCACAAGCAACTTAGCAAGCAAAATAGAATAATGTTGTATGAAATATGATATAGTTATTTATTTACACAACCGATTAACAACGCACAGCTGTACCGCCGTTTTGCTGAAAGAGTAAAATGTTAGCATTAAACAAACTTATTTGTGTAATAATATAAATGTATTATAAAATACGTGTTTATCTATTATTCATTTGAAACCAACAACACGGTTTTAGGTGCATGTGCATGTATTATTTTTGGTGTTATATTTGTTATATTGCTTGTTAATTTTTGTATAGAAGAAAAATTATAAATCTAACATAAGAGATTTTTACAAATGTATATAAAATGGAATAAAACAAATTTACATTGAACAGAACGAGCCAACATTTTCTTGAAGGATCCCAGGCAGATGGTAGCACCCAGCCATCTTCTCTATTGAAATTAGGATGGTTTTATTTTTATTTCAATAACCTCGCGAATCATCCTTGGTAGAAATCGGTGTTCTTTTGCGAAGATTTCTGGTCTATCAAATCTGATATAATGGTTGGGACGATCCTGAACGTGTTGACATCCTGCAGACTTCCCGGAACGTCGGTGCTTCATATCAGCGATATGTTCTTTTACGCGAGTTTTTATGGATCCTTTTGTTTGTCCTATGTAAGAGAGTCCAAATTCACAATCAATCTTGTACACTCCTGCATCTTGTAGAGGGATATTACACTTGACGGTTGGTAAGACAGTTGGTAAGACAGACTAATCTTTTTCGGCAGCTTGGAGTATGTTCTTATGGAAGCTCGATTCAAGATGTAGCCAATATTGTCTCTCGTCCTCTGACATATGGTAGTACAGCAGGCACACGCTCAACTATGCCCAGCTTCCATTCATCTTATTAGTCTTATAAGAAATCATTAAACTTCTATAACTACTTACAGATTATTTACGTCAGGTCAAGTGCAAAATATTACTACAAAAATTAGATCTATTAATTGACTTATCTCGGAACTCAGTGTATAATTAACCTCGTAACTTTAAATACTGCCCTTTTGGGTCAGTTGGCATTGAGAAAGGCTTCTGACAAGCGACAACGCCTAGTAATGGTTCTACGCTTAAATAAATTATTTAATTCTATTTACTCCGCTAAAGCCGCTAATTTACTTTACTTAAATGTCTCTCAAATTGTGTTGAACCGCTGTTTCTTAATTAAACTTTCATGTTGAAAGTGGCTCATATAATATACAAATATAATATATTTATTATTAAGTATATTTTTCCTTTTTACGTGATAGAGCTACGCTGTAGTGTGTTATGGCGGCTGCGCGAATAGGTGGGCTCGACCAGAGAGGGAACATACTCTCAATTCATACCAACGTGACTTAAATTAAAAATTTAATAAACCCCCGAAACAAAAAGAGCTTGATGATCTTCATACGGCTGAAAAGATTTTCTTGCATAATAGCTAAGAAATATCTCTATCAAACAAAAAAAAACTAAATCTTAATCAGTTGGGAGCTACGATTCCACAGACAGACACACAGATACACAAGTTAACCATATAACACCCCTCTTTTTTGTCGGGGGTTAATAAAATAGTAGCATAATGCTGATGTTTTACGTAGGAATAAGAATTTATGGCACTTTTTACTGGTGACAAAGCATTCCAATTTAGTCGTCAGAGGTTTTTTTTTATAGAAGAGGGGGCAAACGAGCATGCGGCTCACCTGATGGTAAGTGACTACCGCCGCCCATGAACAACCGCAACACCATCCTACTTATATAAAAAAACGGATAAGAGCGAGTAGGACCTAGCCTTCAGGGTTCCGAATATACTTAATTATGAATATATTACGTAGACAGTTCATTCCATCCTAGCGATCGATTCCATCGATTTTTGTTTACTATACCGGTACACACATGGCATAAATAAATAAAAATAGGTAACATTTATTTATATACATTAGGAAGACGTATGGCAAATATGGAGGATATAAGAAAATAACGACTATGTTTGGCATTGGACTTTTGATAGGCTGCAAGCAATGATGAATGAATGAGTGAGTGCTTCTGTGTTAATACAAATTATACACCTATAAGTATGCTGCTAAACACATGCACCATTCACAAATGGACGGTATTTTTTTACGTGGTAGAGCCACGCTGCAGCTATACTATGGTTGTAGCACGAATGGGTCGGCTCCAGCTCCACCGAGTAGGACCACGCTCTCACATTCTGTGATGTGATATAAAATATTTTAAAAATAAGTTGTAATAAAATGAAAAACCGGGCCTTAATTATTCTTCACACTATGTCTTAGCAAACACTACAGAATGTCAAATTATTTTATTCTTTTTATTTCTTTGAAATCAGCTTTTGCTTTTTATTAAAAGTTATAATTAAATACGTTGTAGAGCCATGCTGCAGCTATTAGTAGTATAGTTGTAGCATGAATGGGTCGACTCGACCGGGAAGAAACACGCTCTCACAGAAAACCAGCGAAAAATAGCAGCTTAATGCTGCTGTGTTTCGTATGGTGAGTTTAGAGAACTGGAGACCCTTTTCACTAGCAACGAGGCATTCCATCTCAGTCCACAGAGGTGGCAACGCATCTACATCTTGATCCTTAATCGAGGATAAATGTAGATGTCTATGGGCCGCAGCATCCACTTACCATCAGGTGGACTGTGTGCTCGTTTGTCACCCTTATTCTATAAAGAAAAAATTTGGCGGTCGCAATACCTAACACCTTGTATCTATAACACTGCCTCGTTGATCTAGTGGTCACATACGCGATTGCTGATCCTGAGGCTCTGGATTCCAATCTCGGGTTGGACCTAAATCAGTTATTAGGTTTTTCTCAGTCAGGAAATTGGCTGTGTTTCACCCCCGTGCCTCGGAATACACGTGAAGCCGAACCAGCGCCTGATCTCTCTCCACTTGTGTCGGATTACCGTCCCATGGGACTATGAAAGTGAGGGAATAGAGAGAGCACCTGTGCTTTTCTGCACAGTCTCCGTTCAGACCGGCCGCCATGACCAAAATTCGGTCTAGAGGACATTATTAATATCTATGATAGTTTTTCTTTTTAGAAATTGACAATTTTTAAGATGGTTACTCTTACACAAAAGAAGCCACTAGTTTTTATGAAGTTTATTCCCTTTATTAAAATTCACCAACACCCACGGGATACGAATGTAGTATTCACTTAGACTTTCACCACAGCTCTGTAAAGTATATTAAGATTAGTGCTATCAATAGATTTGAAATCCTATCTATATCATCGAAGTAAAGTAAATAAAATATGAAAAAGCAACCGTGAACCGTGCAGACTGTAGAGACGGTGTAAGAATATCTCTCTCGTTCTTTTTTCGTCACAATATATCTCGTTTATATTGTTAGATGCGACGGAGGGAAACATCGGAGTATGTACAGCAGCATCTTCCTGATGACAATTAAGTGGAAAATGAAAAACTGCGATAGCCAACTCGACTGCCAAGTGTGGCAATAATGGCAAATTTACCTCCTATTAGGCAATCTATGGGGAAGCATATGTACAGCAGTAGATTTTTATGAGCTGATGAAGAAGAAGAGGAAAAATAGGATAATCGTTTATAAGTAAAACAGTGTAGCCTGTATACGTCCCACTGCTAGATACAGGCCTTCTCTCATTTGTGAAAGGGTTTTAAGGAAGGGAAATGGCCGCCGCGCTGCTCCAGTGCGTGTTGGCCGACTCCACATGTCATAAAAACCAGGATATTTATTTAAATTTTTAATCAAATAATTTTTAATTTTCTTCTTATAAGACGAGGACTGGAGGAATATGAGTTCCTACATATTGCTAAGCATTCCTGAAGTTATAAATTGTATCACATTTATTATTATTCAATATTCTCCTTCACTGCAGGACAAATGAGGATGCTTTAGTACGATCAGCAAGCTATGGGGAGGACTTTGTTCGGAATTTCTCTGCATGATAGACTTCTTACTGAAGCTATCCTCAGCAGAACCCGAGTTGCCGATATAGCCGACGGGTCAGTAAGCTGAAGAGACAATAAACCGGCCATATAGCTCAAAGAACTGATAATCGTGGTAGAAAAAGGTTATCGAGTGACAGTTCGTACCGGAGAGCGAATTTTTAGGGTGGACTTCCACTAGATAGAGTGACGACTTGGTAAGACAAGCAAGGAGTGGTCTTTAGCACGTAGCCCAGGACTGTTCTTTGTGGCATTCCTTGGGAGAGACTTTTGTTCAGCGGTGAACTGTGAAGTCATGTTGATAATGATGATGATGAGACTCAGTTTTATTACAATGCACAAGCTACAATTATATTAATATTCTTTTTAACCGATGGCAATAGAAGGCGGGTTATGTTTTTCGTGTGTACACAACCCATGCATGCATATTGCTTAATGTCCTCCTAAAGCCTTAACAGCTTGACCGATTTTGAAGTGGGAGGTGTTGTTAGATGGCCTTGACCTCCAGGGTGTCATATTTTATACGGTTTTAAAATTTATACACTCGCAATAGTGAACTCATGCTTGAAGCGCATTCTAAGAACTTCTTATTTTATTACTTAATAATAATCGATAGCAGATAACTGCAGCTGGGTATTTCGTTTTAATAATAATTTGTTTATATAAACAAATTTTCCTATCAAACATTTGAACTTCGGCAAAATACTACGCCGATGCATAAGTTATACGAAATAAATGAAATTAACACTTAGAAGCCTTATCGTTTGTACTAATCCTTTTTAAGCTTCAACTTAAAAAGGTGACTTAAACTTTGTCAACGTAGACAGTCGATGAGGCAACAAGTGATCACTAGTCCACTGATAATACTAATAGACGATCAACTTTTTGTTAAATCACATAGGGGTTTTCAAAAGTGGACTATATTTGTATAGTACTAAATATGTACGCTTAGGGCCTCATTGCCTATTATTTCTACGAGTATATAATCTCTTATTGATAGCCTCGTGATCATGATGCAGTGAACTGTGCACGTACCTAAGAGACGTGACTGCGAAATTAAATCACCGTGATAGCATCATCATTACAGCTCATCACAACTTCTTATTTAAGCCTTTACACCTCTTATCTCATAGCAATTAAGCCTTTAGCTGCACAAGTAAACAAGTGTTTTTACGGCTTACAAATAATTTTTCCGAGTCTATCATAATTTTTTATGCGCACTTTGTTTATATATGTTATTTTGTAGTCACTCTGGTTTTTATTATGGATGCAGCCCGAAAGGTCGTTTTGACTGGGGTAGGCTAGAAAATCATAGTAAAATATTAGCGTTATGCTACAGTGATTCATATGGTGAGTGACGAAGATTGTAGATCCATTTTACGGGTAATATCTTATTTTTTCTATCTTAGGGGTGACAATGCATCAAAATTTTCATTACAAATAGAGAATGGATGTAGAAATCGCATCACACTTACTATCAGATGGTTTGTGCACTTGTTTGTAACCTTACTTGTGTAAAAAAAATTGTCGGTATGTAGGAAAAACGCTCCCACGATACATCGCGATGGCGATATGAAGGTTTTTTATACAAAATTAAGCGGAAGCTAATTAAAGCTGCTAACAAATATAGCAATAATCTTCATCAGTTTGCAAACAATCCACCGTTGGGAATAAATGGTGAATAAATAAAAATAGTGATTATTATTTTCTTTTAACTAGTTGAATTAGGACCTGTTACATGATAGACCAAGCACATGCCACCCTAGGAGGAGATTTTCTCTGTCGGTAGATTTTGATTATGCAAGAGGATCTAAAACGCATCTCAACCTGCGACGTTAGGAATTAAAAGCCAACTAGTATTTCCTAGTAAAATTTGGAACCTCTGACCTAGCTTTGTATAACCATCCTCAATCTAACTAGAGTAATATAACTAGAATACTCTGCAATTGAATTCCCCCAATCTGGTGACGTCAAAAATGTGAAAGATAAATGGCAACACTAAGTAAAACGGTTTATTTATCGTTCAAAATGTATGTTAATTATAACAGACAAAGACAAAGTTGTGTTATCAAGTTACGTATTAATATAATTTTTTTATATAGATTTTTCTTGTTTTGGGAGTTAAAAATTAATTTCATTTTTATAATAAACGATACTTATTTATTTTTATAGGTTATTAGTGTTTAAATTAACAATGTATCTACAAAAAATGTAACTATTTTAAAAATAGGCTGAAAAAATCTTTTTTAAAAACATTTCCTATGAATTTATTTTTTAGTAGAATTCTTTGTCAAAAGTTGTTTTTCATTTAATACTTTTTTCAACAGTAGAACTTGAACAAATAACAATTAATATTACATAATATATTTTAATAATAGTAATAATATAAGTATTAATCGGGGATGGACCAATTAGCTTAATTATCTGGTTAAGGAACTAATAACCTGTATTTGTTTAATTATTGATAGATAGGATTAATCGTATGTAATAGATCTCCTCACTGATTAAGCACTACTTAACAAAATGGACTATATAAATTAAATCTATCGTAATAATTGACACAGACTGTTTCAATTAAATATTTTCATTACTGTGGTGCTTCCAGTGTTCAGTTTAATAAACATTTCAGTTACAATTATTTAGTAATATTTTAGAGTTAAACGTGGTAGAGCCATGCTGCAGCTATATTAATAGTATAGTTGTAGCACGAATGGGTCGGCTCGACCGGGGAAGGACCACGCTCTAACAGAATACCAGCGTAAAATAGCAGCTTACCACTGCTGTGTTTCGTATGGTGAATGTAGAGAACCGGAGACCCTTTTTACTGGAAAAGAGGCATTCTATCTTAGTCCTCACGGCTGACAACTGCAACACATCTGCATTTAAATTCGCAAACGAAGATAGATGTAGATGTCTATGGGCCACAGCAACCACTTACCATCAGGTGGACTGTGTGCTCGTTTATCACCCTTATTCTATAAAAAAAAGAAGATATTTTGTAATGTTAGTAAATCTGTTTGTATATTAGGTTTTTGAAGAGAAACTTCTTTATCGAGTAGAGAAATTTAGTATCTACGGTATTAAAAATCAAAAACGCACGTTTTCTTGTAACGTCTCGCCGCCGGGGCTGCATGAGTATACTATTATTTAATAATCATTCTTCTTTTATTTTATAATTTATAAAAATATAAAATAAAAGAAGAATGATATGTCGTAAAGAAGTTTCACTTCTTACTTGAGTACACAATAACACGCACAATTTTTTTATATATAATATTCCATGACTTAAGCTTTAGCTAAAACCAAGTTTCACCGATTAAGCAATAAAATATTATAAAACAAGATTTAGTTCTGTGTGCATCATTTGCCGATTCTTATTGGATTATCTTGTCTGATAAGTTCGAACATTTATTAAATTGAAATAACATTTTTTTTTAAAGAATAAGGTTGAAAAACGAGCACGCAGTGCACCAATAGTGAGTGGATGCTATGGCCCATAGATAATCTACACCTGTTCTCGATTGAGAGTCAAAATGCAGATGCGTTGCCACTACTGTCACTGCCCTATAAATATACTACAAACATAATTTTTTATTGTTTCCATCATATTAATAATTACTTATACCTACATGGCTTAAGTTTCAATGATTTTAAATAATCAGAAACTTTGCAAATACGTTTATTATACATTTCATATATCTTGATTTCTTTTACCTTTTTACATTTTATATTTTCAGTAGTAGTTAGTTATTTATTTGTTGCTTATTAATTACTACATTAGACCCTGATATTAAAATGTTCGCCTAATAATAAGTAATCGTCGCCGCCCATAACATCTACAACATTGGAGGTATCGGAGTTACGATGCGGTTTTTTCAAAAAAGATTAGGCACCTTACTTGAAGGACCCTGGAAATCGCTGGTGGCATCATATTCAGCAAATAAGCGTGTGATCCAAAATATTTCGAATAAGACAGTGGTGGACCGCTAACCATCGAAGTGGTTTAAATTAAATATTAAATAAATGTTATGTTTTAAACATTGTTTCATTATGTGAAAAGTACCTGTAAAATCTATTACTTTTTTAAGTGAGAGCATATTATATGCGTTAATATTCAATATCTGATTCTAATTCAACAAATTATGCTAAATTTCAAAAAAAAAGACAACGCATCTGTAGCGTCCTTTGTTTAAAGTTGGCTGCAGGTGTCCATGGACTGCAGTAGCCACCTACCATCAGCTGGTCTGCAAGTCCATTTGTCGCTTCATTTTTATAAAAAAAAGATATATATTTTAATCAATATACATTTACTAGAAAACGTTAACTACGAAATAAAATACAACAATACTTTAAAAACTAGCTTAAAATTATTATCTTCTCTTCAAAATACACAATATTTATAGTAACACAATAATTATAAAGTAAGCCTACCTACATTAAGCCTGCTTAAAATTCCTACACGGATTAAAGTATATCTATTGCATGAAATTAGAATATTGAATATCGGAAACGCTTAAAATAAAACACCGGGAAACGTATCTTTGGAGTTTTAGCGCGAAACGTTTATATTATGTGGCACGCCTTTACTCAAATCAACTGCAATTATGTTAAAAATAGAGAGTTAGCAGTAGATACGTCCCTGACAAAGTTGCTTTGCAATGATAAATTTAAAAGCGAATAAAATAATTGGGATTTGTAAGTTAATTAATTGGAAAAATACATCGTTTTCCTTGTACTAATTACACAAGTTGGAAATTCTCTACAACTGTAAATTATAGTAAAAATTACAGGCATTATAGAACAAAAAACGTCTATAGAACCTTTGTTTTATTGAATTTCTTTTAGTAACATATCAATGGTATCTATTTGTCATAAATTTTCACATATGTCGGCAAATAACCAATTTTAATGTTATAGTTAATTTAAAATAAATGTTTCCATATTAATTTTTAATGTGATTAATTTAACTTTTAAGTTTTCAATGTAATTCACATTCTGGATATCAAGTTATAACTCTAACTTGTAAACAATTATATTTTAAACTATTATCATTATATTATCATATTACACTCGTATATGCTAGGAAAAAAACTTGTTTGGTAAATATTTTGCTAATATTACAAGGTTAAACGTATTGTGATTGTTTAATATCAACATTATAAAGTAATCGTTGAATATATTTGTCTTTATTACCATAACTATAATAGTTTATTCCGTTAATATTCAATCGTGAGATTGCGACGGAACTTATAAGCCTATGGTATATAGATTTCTAAAACTGACTGTGAATATTCCTTTAACAATATTCAGTATGAATTCCTTAAAAAGTAAACTTTATGTCACACGTATGTCTCCTTTGGTATTATTAAAAGTCCTATAAAAATAAATATTAAAAACTTTATAACACTTATTGCGTACGGAATACTGTTAATTTAAATATAAGATGTGCAGTTTAAGTGCCAAATATAAAATAAATTTAATAATTTTATCTGTTTACTTTGGAGTTAATGTATAAATCGATCAATATCAGTAAGAAAAATTATGAATGTGGCCTAATTAATGACCCTAAGTGTTTGGAAACTATCCCATTCAGTATTTGTTTAGTACGATATGATTTTGAGTTGTTCTGTACGTGACAGCATAGGTACTTTTTGATGCAGAAAACTAACCTGCGAGGCGGGCGGGTATGAGTAGCCAAATTGTGCGTACGCTGCCATGGGGACGATCATATGGGCGGCTTCACACAAAACACTGTCTCTAGAAGTCTATAGCACGAACTACAAGTTCCTTACGGGTACCTACTACGTAAACGAATTAAGTTAGTATATCACAGTTAATGTTTGTATGCGCGGCGGCTGCGCGGCGCGCTGCCATCCCTGCACGTCAGGGAGTCGGGGCGCGCGCACCTCGCATGCCTCGTGCTCGTGCCCGACCGGACGACACCTTCACACGTTCGAATCCCGACACAGACTGGCGCGCGCCCGACGCCTAACGCCCCTCCGACGTAGGACTGAGCGATTTACACTCCACCCCGAAGGCGGGCCCTACATCCAACAACCAATCTAATCCGTAATCCTCTATCCCTCTCGAAACGCAAACTTGAAACGCATTCGTCCATTCGATCCCCTCTCCTTTTCACAGTCTCGCCCACGCATTTGGCTCCGCCTACACGTGAGTGGGGGCGAAGGAAAAAAGCGGCAGTCGGCCCGACTTGATCATGTTTATGGGTTTTCGACGAGACAGTCGCGCTCAACCGCGAGCAAACAAATCTCTTGCGGCAAAAAATGGCTCGGCCGAGGACAAGTTGTTTCACCTAGTCCGATTTACGAACAACGTCGTGTAGTGCCGAGAATCGACTTTATCGATTCGACCACCTGTGAAAGATGTACCTACCTTATCGATGTTCACTAGGCACTACACTATGCGTTATTAGAACAAAGGGGTGACGATACGCGTGAATATTTTCTAGCAGATATGTAAATTGTTTAGATATTTATGAAACAATTTCTTAATTTGTGTTCGAAGATCCTTTATAGTACCTATATGCCTTTGATCGAAATAGAATATCGAACATGTCATCTGAAAATAATGTCAGACATCTGCGTCTAATATCTAAGAAGTTATAAATTTGAGTTGATTTAACGATATTCAATTTATTTTAGTAAAATATTTTCGAGGATGTAGCTAATAAAACAATCAAATAAAAGCGCGACAAAAGTCAACCATTCAACGTAAATTATTTTCATATCTCTATGATTTATATAAAATTCAAGATTAATGTTTATATTTATCAAACCGGAAATAGACAGTTACTTGTATTATTTATTAAGGGATATCTTTAATGAGGGGAATGAAAAAAACAAATTTATATGTTTATGTTTCATATATATGCTTGATGAAATGAAAGCTACAAAATCGTAGACAGACAGATATTCTGTCCGTTTATTTACAAAGTAGCAGTAGTATTTTTTTTTCAATATAGAAAATATTCTGAGGCAGACGTTAAAAACGAATATTGGCGATACCTATGTCTAAAGTCCTATATAAGTAAACATAACGTTAACTAAATGATGTAGAAAATAGCGCTTAAGGGCGGATAATCACATCACTTGTATAACAATATATATTTAAAATATATAGTATTTTATTACATTTCTGTCATAGGTATGGATTAACAGAAATGGCTTGAACATCTTGTATCTATACATGGGGAACAACCATCTTAGGCCATGCAGAGGAGATATCGTGATCATGAGTCCGCATACCAACAGAAGCGGTTAAGGCTAATCCTTCTTATTTTAAGAGAGGTCAAAACTTAGGATCGATACAGATTATGATGCTGGTGGTACAGCAAGTGCTTTTTTACTTTTTTAAATGAAAATAAAATTTAAACCAAAATAAAATGAGTACCTAATATAACATTAAAATCTAGCAAACTTCTAAAGAAATCCGAGAAAAACTAAATCTAGGTATACATTCATGCAGGATGTAAATTATACTTAAGTAATATGTTTGTATCTTTTTTCAAATTTAGGAGTATAATAAATTATGAAGGCTGTTTTATGTAAATTTTAAAATGACTGTTGAAATTGAAGAACTAAATCAAAATTTGTATTAAAAATTGTTATCTATTTTCACTTTATCAAGTCTGAACCCGTATTTCATTTAAAAAAAAACATATAGATATATATCGAATCCTTAAAATAGCAAACACATACAGCAGTTAACAAGGTACATGCCACAGCAATTTGCACAAACATTTTACAATTTCTGATGACTTACAGGTTATTTATGACAACAAAAGGGGTTCCTTCAATTAGAAAATAAGAATTAAGTTGATAATATTTTCTTTTATGGAATTATAATGACGTAGCTCCAACTATAAATAAAGCACCCCTGAGGACTAAGATGAAATGCCACACAGCCTATAATTATACTGGCTTCACAATACAGCTTGACGCGCGACAATAGTGGATAGGGAGAAGTGGCATGAAAGAGCCAGTTTACTAAACGGAGCAAAAAAATCATACTTTTGATGAAAGAAATTATGATATTTTTTCTTCGAGTTATTATTTATTTATTAAAGTAGGTCAACGAAATATTCATTTAAAAAAAAATGAAATGTGTTTTTTTGGCTCTTTCGTAACATTACGGTATTGAAAGAGCTTTTAAAAGTTATGAAAGAGCCAGTCTGTATTATAAAGTGTAATTGTGAAAATTATGCAAAATAATAATAATTTCACTACCTATTAAAAAAAATAAAAAGACAGTACCTACTAACAAATCCTTTTTAAAAACTAATGACTTTTTAAGTAATTTTTAATTCTATCAGTCATTTTAAGTAATTCTAAAAATAAAATCTTATAAAAATCTTAACATATTATTCAGTCATACCTATTATATATATATATAATCTTAACATATTAGAGGCGGATTATTTCTTATTAATAACAATCTTGAAAATTAAACAAAATAACAAATATCTTCTATCAAAAACAACATCGTTAAATCTTTAAAAACTTCAAAAAAATATTGCTCACTTTGTGCTTCAAATTTTTTACTAATTTAAAAATTTTAAAAATACTTTTAAAAATTTTGCACTGAAACCAATCTTGATCACTATTTTCATATGATTTGGTGCAATAATTTCCTTCCATTTATCTGGAGTGATATCATTAGCCATGGCATAATCAAATGCCAGCTTCTTAGTTTGTTGCCTTGTTAGACCATAGCACATTTTAGAAGCAGTCTTTAAATAATCCGCAAGCATATTCTCCTGGTCTGTTGTGATATATAAAGTACGCTTATTTCCTATATTTTTACGTGGTAGAGCCATGCTGCAGCTATATTAGTAGTATAGTTGTAGCACGAATGGGTCGGCTCGACCGGGGAAGGACCACGCCCTCACAGAATACCAGCGTAAAATGGCAGCTTGACACTGCTGTGTTTCGTATGGTGAGTGTAGAGAACCGGAGACCCTTTTTACTGGAAAAGAGGCATTCCATTTTAGTCCTCACGGGTGACGACGTATCTGCATTTTGATTCTTTATTGAGGATAAATGTAGATGTCTATGGGTCACAGCAACCCCTTACCATCAGGTGGACTGTGTGCTCGTTTGTGACTCTATCCTATAAAAAAATAATATTAGGACAGTGTTTATAAGCTGATTCACCAGAAGCCTTTAATTTTTTAACTATTTTAGCTAAGTATGCCCTCGATATATTAAAGATAAGTGCAGTTTTGTTTGTGGACTGATCTTTCTCCAAAATTTCACTGACTGCTTTTGAATTACCGGTAATTATTATTTTTAATGCAGGGTTATGAAAGGGCCGGTTCTGAAAGAGCCAGCTCTTTTAAAGCCCATTCACCCGGCTCTTTCATAACTTATTCTTTAAAAAAATATACTTTAAAATAACAACAATATCAAAACTTTTGCGGCTCAGTTTTTACGCAACTGCAAGGCCAAATATATGCACAAACTCAATCTACAATCCATTTACCTATATTTCTTTACAATAAAATACCAAAAACAAGTTATATGAAGCAAAATATTTACTTTTTAGTACCAAAAACTTTGACTCGATGTACCAGCGTCCGTTGGTTTCGGCGGACTGTCAAATGTTTGTGGGTGACGGGGAATCAGTGTTGCCACTGAAAAATAAAATTACCAACTAAATCCGTTCATAAACTACCAAAATAATGTAAGTGGCTCTTTCAAAACCTGGCTCCTTCATGCCACTTCTCCCTACACTTTGCTTGGTGGTTCTACAGACAACAAGACATACATAAATCAAGTCCAGTCGATCTAACCTAATCCTATAGCAAGTAATAAAGTATTTGTACCTCGATATAACGTTATAAAAAAAAATTTAAACTTAAGGATAAACGCAAGCCAGCGCAGAGCTATAGCGTTTACTTAAATTTAGACATACCTACGTGAGTGATTGGAAATGTGTTCATACGAAATATTGATACTGTTCATTGCAATTTTGAGTATTGATTATCTACATGACGAACAAAAACATCATGGGAAACTTTTAACATTAGATTGATGCACACAATCTACATAATGGTAAGTGTATGATATGACCCATGGACAACATTTTTTATTTATCCTTTATTGTTAGCACCTTAATAAAATAGGGTAACAAAGGGCGTACTTAATGCCTTTCGGCATTCTCTGCCAGTCAACCCGTGAAGTGATGAGATTTTGTAGCAGGTGCAATTATATACATACATACACACATACGTACTAAGGTATACATATAATATGCACAACAATATATTTCCTCGATTAAAAACCAAAATGCAAATGTGGTGCAATACTCAATAACTTTATTGCATTCCATAGGTTACAAAAGGTATTACATAGTTTTATGGTATATCTATGGACCCTGATGGACACAACAATATTATGAAGGAGGAACATTTATTTTGTTTTATTAATATTATTATTGTTAAATTAATATTTAATATTAACATTTATTATATTATGTAAACACACACATTGAATTTGAAATACGGTTATTATAATTTATTTACGGTTATTATATTTTTCATTTTTTTTTTTCATTTTCAATTGATTTGATTAGTATGATTAGCATAGTTGAATTTTTATTAAATTATTTGAATCATTTTAAATTAAATTAGAATTTTTTATTGTAATTTATTTAGTAGGATGACATTTCATTATTACCTAACATATTTATATTTACATATCTATATTATATTATATTTTTATCTTCTAAACATTCAGAAGTACCTACTATAGTAACAATTGTTTTTAAGTAGTTGCTTTAATTTTTTTACGAATGGTTTTTCGTCTTCAATGTTATTGTGTTGTTTGTGTATTTAATGTTTTGGTGTCACTCCTAAAGACTACCATGGAATGCCCCGATACCAGAAAAGTCTTCCGGCTCTCGTCACTCCACGTCTCGTATCACGCTACTAATTCACGCCGGTATTACCATCAGGTTGGCTGTGTGCTTGTTTGTCACCCTTATCCTATACAAAAAGTAGGTACTATTTAGATGACATTCCAGTTGACCTTAAACTTAATATTCCTTATACACTCAAAAGGTTAAATTAAATAACGTTTATAAGAAACAGTATAGCCGACTTCACTTTGATTATTTTTTCAAAGTTCTCCTTCACGATCTAACACGGTGAAATTAAATATTTTGAATTTAGTAGTGTCTGCACCAATCATTGAAGGCACATTGCTCGTATATTTTTCAAATTTAAAGGTAATACGCAGGTGCTTGCTTACCTACCATTGTTAAACATGCATATACGTATTATACAAATGAAGCTTTACTTGAGGAATGCCTTGGTGCGGCAGTGGAGTTAATTTGCTATTTATGCTGATCATATTAAATCTTTGTGACATTCCTTGGGGGAGGCCTATGTTCAGCAGTGGACTTGTGAAGGGCTGTAATGATGATGACGATGATGATATTAAATTCCAAACAGCCAAAGTACGCAACATACAACGTTAACATTAAAAATCAAACTTTTCCAATCGGTTCATAAACATTTAAATAATGGTAGGTACTCGTATCAAAACCGTGTAGTGGCGGTGTAAGAATATCCACTACCCCATATCATCCCGTGGGTATCGTAAGAGGCGGCAGAGGGAAACAAATCAGATGGGCAGCAGTGTCTTCATAATAACGACTAAAATAAAAAACTGCGGTTGCCAACCCGCTTGCCAAGCGTGGCAACTATGGCAAATATCCCTCTTTGAGGCAATCTACGGGGGAGGCCTATGGTCAGCAGTGGACTTTAATAGGCTGTAACGATAACTCGTATCAGGTATTCATGTAAAATCAAAGTAAAAATTGTTTCTGTTTAAGTTTTATGAAAAAAGACGTAATGTATGATAAGCTTGTGACGATATAACATTTAAAGTAACACGAGCACTCAACATTATCTTTTAGTCGCATTTCATGTGTCTAAGTACAATATAAAACTGGTTTTTTCAATTGATTAAATATTAAAAATAATCTATTTTATGTTGTATAATACTGAATTGCAAAGTTTGTAAAAAGTAATGTAATAGAATTCTTTGTTATAACATTTAACTTTTTATTTTATTTTTTAGTTTAGATTAAGTTTTATAATTAAGAAAGGCGTGGCTTAGTATTCATAGTACTTTGGCTCAAAGCCTAAAGCCAAAGCCGGAGCCCAAAATTTTCTAAATCACATTTTTTTCCCTGGATGTAATGTGAATTTTCATGAGTCATTTTTTCTTTTAAAAATTACTCTTCACTCTGGGTATTCATATTTCATACCGTATCTTGGAAACGTCCAGATTCGTAATAATTATTTGTAGGTCTTTAAAATATTTGTTTCGTGCGGGATTCCAAGCCAAGGCACGCGGTTATAAAGAATAAAGACCTTGTAATGCTATACATAATTAATATATATTTAATTAGTTCTAGTCCTCATTACTTTATTTTGAAATAAAAATAAAATAATTATTTCGAAAAAATATTTTAAAAATGTATCATTTCATATTTCATTTATATATTTTTTTAAAATAGCTTGTTTGGAGCATGTGCAAAGCCAGTTTCAGCGTCTTTTTTACAGTAGTAGCAGTAAGGAAGTGATTTAAAAAAATACTAACAATATAAACATGACTAAAATTCCCACTATAAGTATGCTTATAAGCTTATAACGCTCGTGTTAGTAGTGGTTCACGACATTACTTGAATAGCGGATTCGAACTCACAACTTTTAAGTTCGCTATCCGCATTCTTAACTGTTAGGCTACTGACGCTTGTTAAATTCACTAAATGAACAACATTACAAAATTATCTATATGTTAATAAAATGATGTTTTGTATATGTAAATATACATAATATTTTGCGAGTGTAGCGCGTAACGTGCAGATAACACTTGTTCTTATGTTCGTAGATAGTGGTATGTATAGATACATAGTGATTACAGGAAATATTAGTAATGCAAATTACCACTGCGTCGGCGACTATCACAATTTTTAAACACAAATTTCTATATATAACAAAGCTTAGACTGCCAGGGAGTTTAACGTGTGAGTTTCACATGCAACCTTTTCTTTTTTGTCACAAGCGAAAGGACACTAGCTGCAAATTTCACTTAAATAAACATTTATTTTTACAAAGTGATAATATACCTAATTTATTAATATAAAATTAAAATCATTGAAGTAATATGTACTTACGTACATTAAAATATACAATATTTATTATCAGTTTAATATATTTTATGTAAGTACCTAATTAATAGATAATATTTAAATGTAATATATTGTTAGAAAGAAAACTAGATGATTCTTTTGATTGATGGAGATGGTTAAAGCGAGCGGCGGAGTCGAATTTCAAACCTACTTTTAAACCCGTAATCATACCTAAGCCTAAGCTACTTTATATTTACGAAATAATATTTGCTAAGTATAATTTGAAACACTCAATTAATAATTGAAAAAAAAACAACAAATAATTAAAAGGCATTTCATATTTTACTACATAAACAACCCAGTATGTATTGAATAAAACTATTTTTACGGATTTTATCGCGTTTAATTTACTATTTTAATTCCCGACGTTTCGGGTGCTTTACAGCACCCATGGTCAAGGGGGGGGGGGGGGACTGAGGTGTTTGACGTCCCAATGTCATAGTTAGCCCGGCTACCTTCAGTTTTTTGAATATTAATTTATAGTCCGATCTACGCAGAATGAGCTTACAGTATCTTGAAGTCTTGCAGTGGTATGCCTGGGTTTGGATTTAATTAGGATCCCAAGCAGATAGCAGCACCTATCCATCTTCTCTATTGAAATTTTTAATCTCAATAGCCTCGCGTGTCATCCTTGGTAGGAATCGGTGTTCTTTGCGAGTTGTGGTCTATCAAATCTGATGTAGTAGCGGGACGATCTTGAACATGTTCACACTGCAGACTTCCCGGAACGTCGGTGCTTCACGTCAGCTATATGTTCTTTTACACGGGTTTTTAAAGATCTTTTTGTTTGTCCTATGTAAGAGCGATCACATTCACAATCCAGCTTGTACACTCCTGCATCTTGTAGAGGGATATGACACTTGACGGTTGGTAAAAATTGACTAATCTTCTTCAGCGGCTTGAAGTATGTTTTAATGGAAGCTCGCTTCAAGATGTAGCCAACCTTGTCTGTGACTCCTCTGACATAGGGTAGCACAGCAGGCACACGTTCGACTGTGGTCGGCTTCACTCGGTCACTGTGACGTAGGCGCGGGACCCGAAGCTTGTTGTCTTGCAATACTTGCTTGACGTGCTGAAGCTCGGCGGCCAGATGTTTTCTGTCACAGATCCCTCGAGCTCTTTGAAACAAAGATTTACCCACGGTAGCTAACTGTGATGGATGATGGTGCGATTTACCATTTAAATAGCGGTTGGTGTGGGTCTTTTTCCTATACACAGTGTGACCAATAGTGTTATAAGGATTTCTGATGACTAAAACATCTAGGAAAGCTAAAGAATTGTTTGCCTCTAACTCCATTGTGAATTGTATTTTAGAGTTTATCGAATTAAGGTGGTCTAAAAATGCAGTTACTTTGTCAGATGGAAAAATTGTGAAAGTATCACCTACGTACCGCTTGTAGAATCGTGGAATTACAGGAGCAGTAAGAAGGGCTTTCTCCTCAAAGTCCTCCATGAATATGTCGGCGACTACGGGAGATACAGGTGAGCCCATCGCCACACCATCTACTTGCTTGTAGAATTCTTCCTTCCACAATAGATAGCCAGATGTAAGGCAGTGTTTTAGTAATACTGCATATTCTGTAGGCATGTTGTTATCTTCTGGCTTCCTAGTTACAATTGAGATGCAGTCTTCAATAGGTAAGCATGTGAATAGTGACTGAACATCAAAACTGACCATAGTTTCATTGTCAGCTAGATGTAGGTCTTTTATCTCACTAACAAAATGGTATGAATCCTTTGTGTGTGGTCTAGTATGTCTTCTCAGTGGCGACTTTGAGGAGTAAGCCCTTCTTACTGCTCCTGTAATTCCACGATTCTACAAGCGGTACGTAGGTGATACTTTCACAATTTTTCCATCTGACAAAGTAACTGCATTTTTAGACCACCTTAATTCGATAAACTCTAAAATACAATTCACAATGGAGTTAGAGGCAAACAATTCTTTAGCTTTCCTAGATGTTTTAGTCATCCGAAATCCTGATAACACTATTGGTCACACTGTGTATAGGAAAAAGACCCATACCAACCGCTATCTAAATGGTGAATCGCACCATCATCCATCACAGTTAGCTACCGTGGGAAAATTTTCGTTTCAGAGAGCACGAGGGATCTGTGACAGAAAACATCTGGCCGCCGAGCTTCAGCACGTCGAGCAAGTATTGCAAGACAACAAGCTTCGGGTCCCGCACCTACGTCACAGTGACCGAGTGAAGCCGACCACAGTCGAACGTGTGCCTGCTGTACTACCCTATGTCAGAGGAGTCACAGACAAGGTTGGCTACATCTTGAAGCGAGCTTCCATTAAAACATACTTCAAGCCGCTGAAGAAGATTAGTCAATTTTTACCATCCGTCAAGTGTCATATCCCTCTACAAGATGCAGGAGTGTACAAGCTGGATTGTGAATGTGGTCGCTCTTACATAGGACAAACAAAAAGATCTTTAAAAACCCGTGTAAAAGAACATATAGCTGACGTGAAGCACCGACGTTCCGGGAAGTCTGCAGTGTGTGAACATGTTCAAGATCGTCCCCGCTACTACATCAGATTTGATAGACCACAAATCCTCGCAAAAGAACACCGATTCCTACCAAGGATGACACGCGAGGCTATTGAGATTAAAAATTTCAATAGAGAAGATGGATAGGTGCTGCTATCTGCTTGGGATCCTATAATTAACAAAATTAAATCCAATCCCAAGCATACCACTGCAATACTTCAAGATACTGTAAGCTCATTCTGCGTAGATCGGACCAAAAATTAATATTCAAAAAACTGAAGGTAGCCGGGCTAACTATGACATTGGGACGTCAAACACCTCAGTCTCCCTCCCCCCGTGACTATGGGTGCCGTAAAGCACCCGAAACGTCGGGAATTAAAATAGTAAATTAAACGCGATAAAATCCGTAAAAATAGTTTTATTAAATGTGTAGTGTTCGCGTAAATATAAGAAATCATTAACTCAGTATGTATATAATAATTAAAACCTTGGTGATGATTTTTGTAAACGTTTTTACTAACAAAACATTGAAATAGTACCTATATGACATTCTTTGAAAATCCTAATACATATTTTCATAATACTAATAAATAAAATATTATTTCTAATAAAATATTCTATTCCAACACACACGCACACACACCCACATACGCACGCGCACACCACACACAAACACACACATTTTTTAAATTTAATTTCTTATATATATTTCTGTATATAGCGATTGACCTTTCGACTAGGCTAACTTTAAGGGGAGGAACTGGTTCCTGAAACAAAGTTATACTAGCTCAGGGGCCAGAGGAATAAATTTATGTAAAGAGGTTGTGTTACAAAATAAATAAAATAAAATATTTATGTAATCCTTTATTACGTTTTGAAAAAATCGTAATTTGTAGAGCTAGTATAAAATGTAGAGCTCTATAGTTAATAACTCTATCAAAATTATTACATGTATACAATTTTGCATCTAAACAATATAATTATTTGTATATTTTATCACTATACCTATTGACTTTACACGACGTACAGCTCTCGAATGGGCGAATGAGTTCATTTGAAGTTAGTCCTACATTAATTGCTGAATACGGAATTTACCCGCAGTCTAGCTGCGAAACAAGATAATAATTTCTCACAATACTGTGAAATAAATTGGAAAAGATTTAATGAATTTGATAACTTATGAACAAAATTAATTAGGTTTATTGTTAAATGTCTTCCATGTTACTTACTTGGTATAACTTTGTATAACTATTATTGCAATAGCAATAAGTGACCACTTATTAGAGCAAATACGTAGATGTATCAATTTGCTAATATTATAATTTGATAAATCATCGCCACGTCACTTATTAAGATACTAGCTGTTCCCCGCGACTTCACTCACGTGTAATTTAGGTTTAATTTTGTTGCGCGGCACCCTAATTATTTTTCTAAAATATAAGTATCCTACATTACTCCTTATAACATGAGCTATCTACCAGCGAAAGTCCCGTCAAAATCGGTGCAGCCGTTTCGAAGATTAGCCGAAACAAACAGACAGACAGACAAAAATTTTTAAATTTGTGTTTTTGTTGTAAGTATATACGACGTAATGTACGACGTAATATACCGTCATATGCAATTATTTAAAAGTTGTTATTTTGAAATTACAAACAGACACTTCAATTTTATTTATTTGTAAAGATAAAGATTCCGTATAGGGTTGCCACTAAATAAAAAGTGTGCGCACGAATAAAATCGCAAATAAAATATTATATTAAAATCATACAATATAAAGTAATTTTTTTCCTTTCATCAATCCGTAATGTTTCATCAATTCGTTTGCAAGCGTGGCGAAAGCCAGTTGACGATAGCAGTATTAGACATTTGGCAATTGATACCCAATTTTTATTTGAAACTGCCCCCTTTTGCCCAGTAGTTGTAAGCGCTACTGTTGATCATGTGGCCCCGGTTTCAAAAAATGGGTGGGGCAAAAATCACATATTGAGTTTTTCTGTCAAGAAATTCTCAGTAGCAGCCCTGAGTCAGGAATTTGGCAGTATTTCGCCCCCGTGCTTTAGAAAGCACATAAAGTTGTTGGTTTTGCGGCCGTTTCTTCTCCGGTCATGTCGCATTGTCGTCTATTGGACTGTGAGAGTGAGGGAATTGAAAGAGGAACTGTGCCTGCGCCCACACTTGTTTACAATAGTCCAGCCGTACGCTAATGGCCAGTCTCCGTTGAGACTGGCCATCGTGACCGAAATTCGCTCTGAAAGCAATTATTATTTTTATTTGCATAATACACCTATTAAGGGCTTACGGTTTCTTCTACTTGCCTCTTACTATACCCGCGGAAAAAGAAAGTGCGACAAAATAGATTTCATCGCAGTGTATGACGTCGTCAACACAGTGTGATTGCACATCACGTGTTTATTACCTTTACATATACATAATAATTGGTGCGTCTGTTAGTGATCGGGTAGTTTCTGAACGACTTGGCCGATTAAGGTCATGTTAACACTATTTCTTTTTTTCTGTCGCGTTATTAACAAGTTGATATTTATGTACCAAAATCACTCATATTTGCACTATAATATGTTGGTTTAGTGCAAAAAAGTAAAATCGCATCTAGAGAAATTTTATATTTATATTGTAAAAAGTCCGGAGTGAATTTGGGGTGAAACTCGCGCCACCTACCAGAAAGGGCAGAACAACGTCTACGAGTCAGCTAATACTTAGGTTATTATAACTGTTTCTGCTTACAAAATTACCGTTAAGATAAAATTATGGTCAATAATTTTTAGTATCAACACTGACTACTTTCTAATGAATTATTAATGCACTTAATTATATAAAACGCCTGTATCATGATTTACTTAGACTGTAACAATAACTTTACGTGTAACAAATACGTAGCTTAAGCTTTGGATAGGTGGATTAGAATTGGAGACCGAGTTGGGTCCGGTCCGTTTGAAGACAGAATTATCGCTCCCGCTGTTTGTTTATTTAATGCGAAATTTCTCGATTTCCCATCAATACCTTTACATAAATGTATATAATATACCTATACAATATTTAAAAAAACTATGATAAAAAAACTAAAACAAATAACTTAATTATTATACAATCCTACTCCCGGTGATATCGTGCCAAGAACGCTGGCTGCGTTTTCTCGCTGAATGACTATTCTTAGCCTTTGAGCGAGAAAAGAACCAGCCCTCTTATCACCAGCAGCAGTTACCAGTCGCGGATAGAGTTCCTTTAGGAACTCCACCGCACGTGGACCCCACGGACCGATAGTCTCTACAGCAAATGACACAAACATGTAGTCATCTCTCAGAGACAAAAAATACTGAACCTTGATCTATAAATAGTAAAATGAATAAAAGCTCTTATGTCATATTTCTACGAACATACCTAACATAAGTAAATAAACATAATAAATGTTTGTAATTAATGATTACTATAAAGTAACCGTTATAATCGCCGTGTAGTGGGGGCAGAAGAGACCATAATTCGTGGGTGTCGAAAGAGGTTACATTGGTAAAGGTCTAAATGATTTTGTGCATTCTAACAAATTACGACATAATCATCGGGTTTTTATACAAATTTAATTTACCAAAACGCCTGGGAAACAGGGTAACTAGGTAAAGGTGCGAGAGAAGGTTGGGTTCTGCCTTCACAGATCCGCCGGCCTTAGCCGGCTCGTACTCTTAAGTAGCGCGTAACCCAAAGAAACTAAATACTGGAATGTTCCCAGCAGATGTTAGTAAAATTATTCAAGGTATCACGTTTCAAGAATTCAATTATAAATGTCTTACGATTTTTACACGCTTTAATCACGCTTGTTTCTAGAAAAAAATATTCTTCAGTAACACATAAATACCGAAAGAACTTGGAATGTTAATAATAAATTACACACAATATTTGCATTCCAAGATCAATATAAATAACTTTCGGCCTATATGTGTCACAAATAGGTACCTATGACTTTTAGCATTCTTCGGTTTAATACATGCGTGGTAGAACCGCGCTGAAGCTATATATATTATGATTGTAGCACAAAGGGGTCGGCTGGACCGGGGAAGGACCACGCTTTCACAGAATTTATCAGTCATTATAGCCCTTCACAAGTCCACTGCTGAACAAAGCCCTCCCCCCTCCCTCATTCTATAAAAAATCTATCAATCATAATATTATTATTAAAAATTTGTTATTTAGAAAAATATTATTTTACATTCAGAAACCATATTTTATATAAAACTTACCGTATTATACTGTCCTAATGCTCGTCTCTAATTTCAAAGGCAATCTAAGCTCATTGCATATAACAATGCAAAATTGTGTGTTGCAATTTCAATGCTAATTTCCACTGAGAAATAAAACTTGTTTTGTAAACATGCGAATTTTGGTCACGAGAGAATCAACTCGGTGTTTGTATGTTAATATTTCTGGCACAGAGGTTTTTCTCTGAGTGTTTTACGTCGACGGAGTGATTATCGTGTAGTATGACAATAAAAACACAATGAAGCACAATTCTAAGCTATAATCTACAAAAAATGTTAAATAAAATTAAAGAAATAAATATACATTCTATTGTAATATAATGTAAGCTTAATTTTAATTAACATTTCTTTCAAATAAAATTATATTTTTTCTCAATAAATGGCTAATGCTCAAAACATACAGGCACATAGCATAGACATAGCAGGCACTTGACCGCTCGTATACGCTGATAGTGACCACCGTCGGGTTTTCGCCTTTAAGAGTCCGGCATAACGTTTCCGTCGCCAGCGAAAGATATCCATGAAGATTGCCCCAGGATGAAAAGGGCACTTGGCTGCTTTTTAACCGACTTCAAAAAATTCAAAAAACTAGAAGGTGCTATATTTGACGTGTATGACGCAGTGCGCGATATGAACTCCGCCAACACGCACTGGAGTAGCGCGGTTAATCCGCCGCACTGCTTTCTCCGTCTTTATTTATAACCCTCTCAGAAATAAGAGAAGTCCCGAGACCAGCTGTGATACATATAGCCTGTTACTTTAAACAAAATGATATAACAAAAGAAAGTATAATAAAAGGTATACCAAACAATAATAACTCTTTTGTTAGAGTTTTAAAGACAATAAGATTTTAAAAAACCGTGGCGCAGAGGTCAGTGTACCCGCCTGACGAGTCGCGAGTTTGATTCCCACACACTTTGTTATTTTCATGCCCGAATATATTGTGATTGTCCCCCACATTAATCCCGTTGATCTTATCGACCATATTATGTAACGTAAGATAAGAATAGGTAAAGACGAATGTTGTTTCTTTAAATAAGAGGGGGAAGCGGCTCATCATTGTAAGTGACTACCGCCGCCCATGAACGTCCGCATCACCAGAGGAATAGCAGGTGCGTTTCCAGCCATGTAAAGGCGGCGTTAGAGAATCTATCTCATATCATCCCTTGGCTGCCGTATGAGGCGACAGAAGGAAATGATACAGGAAATGGGCAACAGCATCTTGCTGATAACAATGAGGGCTAATAATTTTCTGCTCACCAGATGTCGCTAGTTGACACTGAGCTAAAGTTTTTTGTTACACAATGTAATTTAATTGAAAAGTTGTTTTTTAATAAAAGTTTATCAGTTTCTAGAGAATTATATTAATACACAAAACAATGCGTCAGTGGTTTGCACTTTTAACTTTTTTTTTAATTTTTCTTCTTTTATGAATATCTGTGGTTTGGTTTATTTATTTTTACTGTTATTAATATAAAATATAGCTAATAGTACAGAAAGAAACAATAACTTTTACATTTTCCGAACAAATTAACTTCCCCGCTATGAAATCTGTCAAATAAAATTATACCTCACTTTCTAGTGGCGCCGCCCTGGTGGCAGAAAAAGTCGTGGATGCCCTCATACATAACAATAGATACAAAAACTTCGGTTACCTACCCGCCTGCCAAGCGTGGATACTTTGGCAAATATTCTCCTTATGGAGCAATCTATGGGTAAAGTATAAGGTAGGAGAGGGTAATATGGTCACCTTAAGCTTTGCCGCCCTAAAAAACCCAAAACTAGGAGGAGGACAGAGACAAAAATACAAATTCGTATACTATATATAACTAATATATTAAGAAAAAAATTGCAAACAAGCTTTGGCAATTATTAGGAACACTTCGAAAAATCAACTTTAAAAAAAAATAACTATACTACAAAATACTAAAATTGACTAAAATATTTACAATAATTTCAACTGTCAAAATGGCGTCGATAAAGCAGCGCCATTTTTTTTTTACCCTTTATTATTTTTGATTGACTGATAAAGAGTCACACACACAGAAATCACAGAGCCATCTATGCAAACAAGGCAATAGTTTTTTAGTTTTAAGATAGTGACCATACTAACCGGATGACCATATTACCCTCACGTACTATATAGGTATTCAGTAATGGCATTTTATTAGACGGTAATAAAAGAATGAATGCCTTTAAAAAAAGAAGTAGGCTCTTTTCTTGGAGGTCCCTTAATCGTATCGGGCGGGAAAATCTCAATAATCAGCCATATTTAATCCTCTGCTACTACTGGAAGGCGTTGCTTATTCTCACCGCGGCATGTAACCACAGAGCCGATGCTCTCGAAATGGTCGTGCTGTTCTTGTTTTTGATAGATGTATGACTCATAGGCCACAGGATTCACTTACCATCAAGTGTATGTCACTATGTGTGCCTGTTTGTCACTCTTATTATTTATAAAAAAAGCAGTCCACCTAATGGTAAGTGGATGCTGTGGTCCAATCTATCCTCGACTAAGAATCAAAAGTTGAGAATGTTATTTTACAGGCACATTTATTACTATAGACATGTACCCTGTATTCTGTGTAAGGGTGGTTCCGCCATCGATGCCGTGCGTGGTTTGTGGACCCCGTCATGCTGCTGCGATGCTGCAGCTGACAGGTTGCGTCACCAGTCTGTTGAATTTTGAATCGTTTTCGAATGGGTACACTTCCTTATTACTAACGGCGCACCAACCAGTATTAGCTATTACTAACGACACTATTTTTCTATTTTTTTTTTATATAAGAGGGGGAAAACGAGCATACGGCTCATCTACTTACGATATCTACTTACGGTGATAAGTGGCTATCGCCGCTCATGAACAACACCTGACGTATTGTAGGTGCGTAGTCGGCTGTTGCTGCTATCTTTTTCATTTTTAATAATGTACCTATATTTGTATTATTGGTTTTCAAAAAAAATTTTTTTGAAGACTTTCAAAAAAAGTTTCTTACGCCGTTTCTTCTATTATCAGTGAAAGTTCATTTTAAAACGCTAGTTGATTAAAAAACATGTTAAAAAAGAATTTTCTAATTTATTATCGAATAATAAAGAGTTTTCATTTTATTTCATTACATTTCGATAATATCAACTGCGCAGGTGATAGTATAGTGCCGCAAGTGTACGCACTAACACAGAGAGAGAAAACTTCCTGTGCTCGCTGTGTTGCGATAAGATAAGATGGGCTATGATATCAGAGCGGGGGTAAAACTGTAAAATACGTAGGTACAATATATTCAATTTTTTTTAACTCACAAATGTTACCAACTGTATTATTGGAATCCGAACCCTATATAGTGCTCGAAATTCTGTTACAGTTTTAACTGAACACTAAAATACATATCTAGTATACAAAATATAAAATGAACGCCTTTAAGTATACTCCACAGACAATTGAAAACACTAAAATCACAGCTATTTCTGTCAGTCCGGCAGTAATTATTTGTTGGCAACATTTTGAAATTATTTTGCGACAATTAAAACTCAGTGATTATATACTCTGTGTGACTGATTGAGAATTGACTGAATGAGGCTTGAATAAAGTCATACTCATGAGGATTGTTTGATAATCAACATGAACGTAAACAATGAATGTTTTATTTTATTTATTTTAATATATTTGTTACAAGTATTATATAAAAATGTATGCTTTCTACAGTCCTTCTCCATATATTATCTAACTTTATCTATCATAATTTTATCTATGCTGAATCTCACACTCCTCCGTGCGCGCAATCTGCTTAAAAGGGTACAAAGTTTTCCCTACACGTATTTATATCTATATACCTATAGAAGATTATATTTGTCTATAAAATGTCAAACCGGTTTTGGAAACGTCATTTTCAATTTTCGTTTTACATTTACTCATGCACCTGTTATCAACTTATCCACATCAGTAACTTACTGTATTAAAAATAACAAAACATTTCTCAATATAGTACTTTAAATAAAAGGTGAAAGCGTTTCAACACGGCACATTGTGTGCCATTTTGTGTTTTCGTGTTAATATAAAATAAAAAGGTAATACAAACATAGTTGTATCGTTTAGGGTAGAAAATTATCGTTATTTTTAATTGTAAACGGAAGTATAGCCTGTATGTTTCAAGGCTGCTCATTTAGTCTTGTAGCTACATGGGTAAGCTATTTTATAGTCGAACCGACGACCTCCCGCCGCTCCACCCCGTCGTTTTCTGTACAGCACACGTCACTTTGGAACGGGCTATATTTTATATGAATATATACGACCTCTTATTTTGAAAATATTGTACACTCTATGGAAGTGCGCGGGAAAGTCTTGATGAAATTAGGAATAGAAAAATTCAAACGTACTTTTTTTTATTTGTTGTTTTATCAATGATCACTAGTTATACTATGTTCTTACATATGAGTAAACAAACAAGGAAATCATTCATCATTATAATTATTATGTTTAACTTTTTATAATATAAGGGTGACAAACCAGCACACAGTCCACCTGATGGTAAGTGGTTGCTGTGGCCCATACACATCTACATCTATCCTCGTTTGCGAATCAAAATGCAGATGCATTGTCAGCCGTGAGTTCGTTCGTCTCCGGTTCTCTACACTCACCATACTTAAGTTGCTATTTTACGCTGGTGTTCTGTGAGAGCGTGGTCCTTCCCCGGTCGAGCCGACCCATTCGTGCTACAACTATACTATTAATTTAGCTGCAGCATGGCTCTACCACGTATAAAAATATGATTAGAAAAATGAAGTTATCGCTAACAATCCATTTCTAAAATATTGTAACTTTTTAGTATTTATTAGTATAGTAAAGTCATTTTCTTAGAAAAACTTTTTCGCTAACGCAGATCCTAGGAAAGAAATATATTCACAAACAGTAATAAATAATAATGGTTGACTGGGAGAGAATGTCTTAAAGCATTAAGTCCGCCATATGTACTTTTTTTTGTGCATAAAAGTTTAAATAAATAAATAATAAAAGAAAAATCGGTATAAAAATATTTGTACTTTCAATTGAATTTTAGCCATATGAACAACACCCACTTGTGCAATAACACCCACAGTGAATTTTATAAGCACCTACTCCCTCCGTCCCGTACAGCTACTCCCTACCTTCTCGCAGCAGTAGAATACGATCCCTCGCCAATATGTTTGATTAAAGCTATTGTCTGAAGCGGAAAACTGTAAGGTCTTGTGATGTCACAGAAGGAAGGTGCGGGCAGATAGTTTGATAGGACGGCGACCATTCGAGGAGAGTCCAGTCGAAGTGGAGCCTACTGGGACATCCTCCACCTCATACAATTAAGACCTAGATAGTATACGTGGGATCTTCCTGTCCCATTAAATGCCTAACACGTAGCCTTTCATCGGCCTTTGCCAAGCAAAAACAGGATAAAATAATATCACGTAGCAAGTGTCGGCTCGCCAACAGACAATTAATTCGAATATCTAATGATCCCGTTTAAAAATTGATTGTATAGCCACAGTTTGAACGCATACTAGCGTTAAATATTAGTAAACTGCTGTTGTATTTCGTATGGTCCACCCGATGTAAGTGGATGATGTGGCCCATAGACACCTGCATCTATCCTAGATTAAGAATCAAAATGTAGTTACGCTCTCACCCTCGTATAGCGTCTTTTCCACGTAAATGTTGTTATTTTACACGCAGTATTTTACCGGTAAGAAGGCATTTAACTTTAGTCCTCAGCGGTGATAACAGATGACTAAGGACAGATGTCTGTGGGCCACAGCATTCCCTTGCCATCAGGTGGACAGTGTGCTACTCGTAGTGTGTCTCCTTTTCTTCTATAAAAAACGAGGTATTTTTAGCTTGATCAGCATTTAAGTATAAAAACAACACAAAATGTAATAAATTCGCATAAATTCCATTTGGTTTCACAGTTACAAAGTAACAACACTATTTTAATGGTTATCTTAATATGAGATCTTTATATACGTGTTATACTAGGAATATTCTAAATTTTGCAAGAATCGAACAAAAATGTGGAGTATTTTTTCACTTTAAAAACGTCAAAGAAGAACTTACTATACAAGTCATAAATTGTCACTAAATAAAGAACTACGCATGTGTAGCCTTGAGTACGAAGTAAAAATTCTGCTATAAAGAAAATATGCAAACAAAACAATTAATATTTCCCCTCTATAAATAGTTCTTAAAGCCATTAGTCGTGTCAAAGTTATAATAAAATGCGTTTGATGACTTATTTCTTACAGTTTTTAATAAGATAATTTTATTATAGATACAAATATTCATAAATGCATATGCATTGCTTGTGAAACCGAGGATCATGCTAAATGTCGCGCCTTGAATGAGACCTATCTATATGAGTTATCTCACTGGGCTGCCGTAGGCTAACGACGTTGATAATTGATGATAATTATTATTATTTTACTTATAAGTTTATGTGTCCAAGTGCCGTGGTAGGTCAGGGGATAAGCTCCTTTTAAATTTCATACTATGCGAGCATCTTTAGTTCTAGGGAAGTGGGGGGGGTTGTAACTTAACTAATTGTAACTTTCTGTTCTGATTTACCATGAAACGAGACGTGGAATCGAGAGATGCCTGTGCTCAGTAGTGGGACTTATTTACTTTTCTGCATCCATGCGTGCGCTTTACATTGTACTATACAAAATATCTTGAAAAACAGTTCTTTGGTACAGCAAATCTTAGGTAGGTACTTAAAAACATTCTTACGTACGATACGAATTGGAGCCCAGAAAACAGCCAAGACTCGAATTCGAAGTTTCTATACAATATAAAGGCGAAGTGTAGGACGGCCCCCAGATGGAATGACGATCTGGTAAGACATGGAAGTTGATGTATGCAGGTGGTTCAGGACAGTGTTTTCTGGCATTTCTCGGGGGAGGCCTATGTTCAGCAGTGGACTTGTGAAGGGCTGTAATGATGATGATGGTGATGATGATGATGATGATGATACAATAAAGAGATGATATCTAAGTTTTATTTTAGAGAAAATATTTTAAAATGCTTGTTACAAAAATTAATATAATTGCTACTGGAGAAAATGTATAATCGTGAAGGTAAGATTCGATTTAAAAATTCATGATATGCTTGTAGGTGCCAAATCTTCTTTAAGTTTTTATTTAATACGGTTGTAGCATATTATGAAAACATTCATATTTTTGGAATCATTCATCTTTAAGTGAATGCCGAACGAAAGCAAACAACACGGTAAAAGTTGAAACTCACGGTTTATAAATACCATGTTAATGTAACCACAGCGTTTACAGAATAAACGCCCCGTCGACCACGCCATTATAACGATATCACTACATCTTACTTTTAAAGAACAACAAAAAAACTTTGTGTCACTAATTGCATATCCATAGCTCTAGTATCAACACATCCCATCGCTTGTATTGAAAGATTTCGAAACGCTTTCGAAGCAAATTACACCGTAAAGTTTTTAAAGTATAGTCTAAATTACATAGCCAATACATTAAGGCTGGCGCCAAGACATCTGTCATCGTTAATAACAAGCAATTTGAGACAATTTTGCATTTTTCAAATATACGAGAGCGCCCAGGCGTCTCACACTCGCGGCAGGAAGCGTCACAAAAACTAACACTAAATAAACTAGTGGTTGACATGTAGGGTTTTTGCTCGACTTACTAATTACCTGGGCTTGGTTAGGTGCGTGAGCGGTCGCGTGAAGCACGGCCGTACGTTGGCAGTAAACGCTAGCAGTTTAGATATTTATGAACATGTGTACGTAATTAATTTTTACGATGGATCAGATAACGTGCCCGTTGGAGCGATACGCTTGTCGCTGGTGTCTCACCAGCCGAGTTTGCCTAAAGGTTAATTAGGCCTGAATTAGACTTTGTGAAGGTTTTTCCGCGGTGCTGAATAATAAACGAGAAGCCGCGACCTGGACAAACAATGGCCGACCTAGAGTGACGACGTGTCAACCACACGCGTTTCGGAAATGAATTTACATAGAAAGCACTTTTTAACCATTTTTAAATTTTTCATTTCAATTTGATGTGTTTAACAAGAAAAGAAATGACAGGTATGGATATATATTATTACACAAGCAAGGGATTCAGCCGCTTACGAGAATAATCCTTTTGTTAGAATCTGAAGCAGCGATATGTACGACGATAGATAAGAGGCTCAAATAAGCGGTGATGTATTTATACTGTAGCATTCGTTAAAACGTGCTGAGCCTCTGTAATTATTCAGCCTCAGCGATAACTCATTTCTAATAGGACAGGAATGATAATATTGTTTTAATAACTTTTAAA
The DNA here is from genome assembly GCA_029286625.1 of Parnassius orleans. NCBI lineage: Eukaryota > Metazoa > Arthropoda > Insecta > Lepidoptera > Papilionidae > Parnassius > Parnassius orleans. Next base: position 5,093,632 of record JAGSMP010000065.1, on the reverse strand, counting down.
CGCCAGTAACCTGTTAATGGTATTTTATAGCTATCTTTAACAAATATTTAAACTCATATTCAATTATTGTGCGTTAGCCTTCTTTTATTCGTAAAGGGCTGTAATGATTATAATAATGATGATGTACAATAAAATTTGATATCGTGAAGCATCAAGTGCATTTACTGTATTTCTATGAGACAAAAGTCATACTGTAAAGAAAAAGCAATACCTCCTCTATGGTTCTTTTTTATAGTATCACTTTGGTTCCTTAAAAGAGGTAAAAAGAGCTCTTTCTTTAGGATCCTTGTGTAGATTCCACATTATATCTTATTACTCCTGCATTTTTATATAGATTATGGGCGACAAAAGAACACACAGTCCACCTGATGCTAAGTGGATGCTGTGACCCATCACATCTACATCTATCCCCGATTTGAAATCAAAATTCAGATGCGTTGTCACTCCTAAAGACTAAGATGAAATGCCTCGTTTCCAGGGTCTCCGGTTTTCTACAACGAATTCACATACGAAACGCAGAAGCATTAAGTTGCTACTTCAGGTTGATATTCTGTGAGAGCGTGGTCCTTCCCCGGTTTAGCCGACTCATTCATGCTACAACCAATATTTTATGTACTCAGACAATAACTTTCTTTACGTTTTTTATTTACGATTAATGGTACTATTGGAATTAAACACTTAAAATAAAATTGACAATTTTAAAGATGCGACTCATAAGTTACAAACTTCGGATGCTCGCACACTGACACTATGGCATTAAGCAAACATCTGATACCTTAATTTTAGACACAGTCGAAACAGACTAATCTGAGGACACCTACGTATACGATAGTAGAAGAAATGTCTGATTCTAGAATCATTGGAAGAAATAGTCAAGGTTAAAGAAAATAACACTACATATTTCATGGCGTATGAAAATCCTCTATGGGATATACTCGTACCTAAGCCTCGCGATTGGCCGTTATCGCTATACTTGGTACGACCAGCATAGTATCAGATGCTCCTACCTATATACATCACCGGGACAATTAAATAAAAATGTTATACCTATATATCAAACCCAACGTAAATTACTTGGCATGAGTAAAAATTTGCATTAATTTCCAATTTTGCCCCAAATGAAAGTCGCAAAATATTTTAACAACGCCTCCGCAAACCTTTTACATTTGGTGAAAAAAAAAAACAAATTCACTCACACACAGACACGTGTCCGCAAGGGACGTTCGTAGGTACACTGTGTTTATACGTTGATTAAACAGCGGCATCGCCGCATTGCGCATGCAAGCGAACGGACATATTACAGGGCTCGAATTCTGATTGTTTAGAGAATTTATTACTCCCGCGCCTTGTACAGTTAATTGAATTCGCCTGTAGGATAGGATCTGGCTGAATTGCGTTGCGGGCGTTTATCGTGTCTTCCCAGTGCGTGGTCCAACGCGCGCTACCGCCATTTTTGTTGATAATAGACCTTGTTCCGACGCATTTAGATTTGGATACAAACCATTACATAGGAATTACTTAATAGTCTTTCAAATATTTTTTATTCAAATTGATCCATATATTTTAGTAATAGGTAAACGATAAAACTTTCCTACTTACTTATTGTAAACGATACAACTTTACTACTTACCTTATTAAATACATTAGCATTACCTTGTATATTTTTAAAATGGCCTTCTAAAATATCACGAAATTAGATAGATCAAGTACAAGTTGCAAACTTTATTAAATGACAAAATGCTCGGCATTTTTGTTAATGATATCGATCGATTAATATCGACTTCATTAATTATTTATCAAGCTAACGCTCACTATTCTTAAACAATACACTATTTATTTCTCTGTTAAAATCTTGCGATCATTAATCATCTAATGTATGTTGTAGTTCTTAGTAAGAAGTAATCCTCATTTATTATGTACTAGCGATCCGCCCTGGCCTCGCACAGTTGATTTCTGGATCTAGACAATAACGTCACCTACCGGGTCCAATTATAAATCTAAACTATTCTCTAAACAACTTTATCACACACACAAAATTTCATCAAAATCGGTCCAGCCGTTTAGGAGTTCAGTCACATACACACGGACAGAAGAATTATATAATATATAATATGCATGTATTTTACATATAAACTTTTTTCTTTAATTATTCTGTCTATTAATGAAAATTGAATTAGAATCCGTTGTGTAGTTTAAAAGATCTAAGCGTACAGACGGCGGGAAGCGACTTTGTTTTATATTACGTAGAGACGATATAACTACATATCGAGGCTTAATAATTAAGAAACATTGTTGGGTTTTGCTTTGGGGATTAAGAGAATTTGTTCAATTGCAGGCTATTACCTATAACTCTTAGGAGTTGACAACGCACCTGTAGTCTTTGTTCTCAAGGAAGTCACAGGTGACATTGATTGTAATAACCATTTATTGTCAAGTGGTTTAGTCATTTGTCAGTAAAATTATAAAAGAACACGTGATCTTGTGCTCAGAGTATCGTATTTCACTATGTCCTTGAATCCCACTTGGAGTGAAAATTTGAAACAGAATTATATGTCAGGTTTGTTTTGCTTTGGCTTGTTTTTCCTTTGTCATTAATAGTGTAATGAAGTATTGCTCAAATTTTTTCATCACGAATGAGGAAAAGAAATATGTTCCCGCACACACTTGTTGCACTGAATAGTAAGTTAGGACGTGTTATGCAATTAGAGCTTATTTCAAACTCTTGAAACTCAGACTTATATCTACCACCGGTAAGAAAAGGTATAGCATACCTATATATTTTTCTAACAAGTGCTAATTATATATAATTCTTTTCATTTCTGGATCTCCTTCTGATTTTATGTTATAAAAAGTCAATACTTTCTTTGTAAAGAAGGCTTACACACATTAAATTCATAAGGGTGTTAGTTCAGAGCCGTAACAATTATGTTTAGGCCGTACAATCTTTGTTTCTTTTGAGTATCAAAACCACAAAACGTTACCCGCAACGCCGCAGTATAACTCTAATAACTCACACAAACTATATAAAACGAGCTGTGCCGGCGATTGTGTATGAATATTTAATCATTTGGTGTGATTATGTCCTCCTGGCCGATTGATATATGCAAATTTAAGCTTTCAGATTTTGGTGGATTACAAGTGATAGTGACGGATTAGTGATGCAACGGTGTAAGTATATTCACCGTCCAATATGGTCCTGTGGATGTCGTAATATGCAACAGAGGAAAACAAATTAGGAGATGGGCAGCAGTATCCTTCCAATAACAACTAGAAAACGAAAAAAACTGTGATTGCCAGCCCGTATACCAAGCGTGGCAACAATGCAACTATGGTAAATATCTCCCTTATGATGTAATCTATATCATATCTATATCTGAATGTTTTAATGTTTAAGATATTAAATCTTGCTTCTACAATGAGAACACTCTCATTCTTTGTATGGAATTGGACAGATAAAAGTATTTCTAATTTTACCATTTTTGAAATTTTAAATATTTATTTTTAAAATTAAAATACAACTTTTAAAATAAATTACTTTTCCTTCAAAACCGATCGAATAGAGTAAAAACGTATTTCCAAATAGACTTAGATCGGTGGAGATGACATTTGGAAATAAACAAAAAGACACATCTGTCTCGCATGTTACGCTAATTTTCTCTTCAGCTCTCAATCTAATCAACAGTTGCCACTTGACATCATACAAAAAGCTTCGTCGTGACCGGACGGAAGTATCTTATCCAAGCCACTCGTGTTGCCCTCCTATCTCACAGACACGTGTCGCGTGTGTTTACAACACAGTACGTTTCTTTATCGTGTGTGTTTGAAAATATGCGCTTAATTACGACTTCAGCTGCGGCGCAAATGATGGGAGAAGTGGTATTAAATGTATCTTCAAGTATTTTTATTTGGCTAAAGTAAGTTAAGTTTTTGGTTTTGTTATTTTTTATCAAAAGTCTTGAATTAAACTAATTTTACAGATTTTAACGCGTTTTATTTAACTTAGTTTTATTTTTAATTCCCAGTGTTTCGGGTGCTTTGCAGCAGTTACGGGGGTTAAACGCGATAAAATCCGTAAAATCGAAAAGTATTCGTTGAAATTACACTTATTTTTTACGTGGTAGAGCCACCCTGCAGCCATTTTATGGTTGTAGCTATATAATGGGTCGGCTTGAACGGGGTAGGACCACGCTCTTACAGAATACCAGCGTAAAATAGCTGCTTAATGTGATGTGCTTCGTATGGTGAGTGTAGAGAACCGGAGACCTTTTTTACTGGCAACGTCCTCAGGGGTGACAACGCATCTGCATTTTGATTCTTAATTGAGTACGAGTATAAATGTAGATGTCTATGGGCCGCAGCACCCACTTACTATCAGGTGGACTGTGTGCTCGTTTGTCAAACTTATTCTATAAAAAAATTGGACTCATAAAATTATTATATTTTTTATCTTTTGTTTCACCAAAAGGAAATAGTAGTTTTCTTTCATAACGATAAATATATAATGTGTTAAAGTATATTTAATTCCATTTCTTATTTAAAGTAATGGAATTAAATAGGTATACATAATTATTAATTTTGTATTAACAAATTGATTTGTTGACATTGAACTTTTCTTTTTGCACAAGTTTCCATACACAATATGTGCCTATATTCATTTTAAATATTTCAGCGCGTAGAACATTATAACGTATTATTACTTTAATACAACCCATCGTAGTAAATACTGTTTTTTTTTTTGTAGATAAAAGGATTTTTCTCATGTAATGGATATGTACATGTCAAAGAAAACATGGAACAAAAATCTTAGTGCAACTATAAAACTATATAGCATTTCAATACTTCCTCAAAGGCAACCAATCTCCTCAGTGACAAGAAGGCAAACTGAATTGAATCAACACAATTTCTTAATCAGTATGGTTCTAGATCAAACGGCAGATTGGAATGAAACTCGCAACGGGGGATCGATTTCTCAATAACATACCTAACACGAGAACAGGTACAAGAGACAATCAACGCCACGTGCTCGCACTCCCACAGGGTCTTGTGACATGTAAATGCATTCCGGGAGTTCATCTCGGAAAGCTCTTAGCGTCTGAGCAACTCCGAACGAGTACCTATGCATGAAAGCTGTAAGCTCATGTCGGCGTATATTTCAACGTTCTGTTTTGAAACTTCTACTACATAAGCTCTGTATGTTTGTTACTTTTGTGTAATAAAGCTTATACTAAAGAATATTTTTGTATATTTTATACATATAAAAACTACGCCTACGCCTATCTTCGTATTATTACACAAACTTGGCTTGGGGTTAGAAAAATAAATAATTATATCAATGATGAAGCTTATCTAGATAAAAGAAAATAAAACATTATCTAAAAACATTTTTCAATACACGTATATATATATATATATATATATACGAATATTTTAATTTAATATTTATGTAACGTTAAATATGTGAATTATAAAAACGCGAAACAAAATACATACAAAATGTTGACTGAAATTCGAAACTGTGACCAATGGCGTAGTTAAAAAATAATATTGAGTTCTATTCTTCATATATTCACTTCTACATTTGTATATTTTATAATAAAAATATGCTGTATGCTATTTCCACTTCTGGCGAGTCTTTAGAATAACGAATATAAAAAGATATTTTATGAAAAACTTCACATTTCAATGTAAACCTTTTTAAATCCTTACCTTTGAAATTAAGCTGAGTCTATACACAAAAAGCCAGACATATGCGAGTCTGAATCGCGCCTTGTAACCACAAAAAAATTTTTATGTGATAAAACTATTATTATTATTATTCAATTCTCAAGGATCTGGAAGGAATAGAATATCAAGGAAGGGATTTCATAATTCTAGGTCAACTAGGAGCAATCCAATAGGTTTTGTTGAGTGAATTTACCAGTTTCAAAATTTGTGCCGTGCCAGTCTTGTTGGTCTAGTGGTCGTAAGCGTGACTCCTGATCATGTGGTCCCTGGTTCGAATCTCATTTCACGCCGAATATAATTATTAGGTTTTTAAACATGAACATAAAACATAAACACTCACGCCTGTCACCCAGAGGGGTAGGCAGAGACTATGGACTTCCATTTGGCACGATCCTGACACACCTCTCTCGCCTCATCCACATCCATATATCTACGCATACACGCTCGTCGGTTAAGGGTACTCTTAGGTTTTTCTGTCAAGAAAATACTCAATAGCAGCCCGGAGTCGGAAATTTGGCGATATTTCACCCCCGTGCCTCGGAAAGCACGTAAAGCTGTTGGTTTTGCGCCAGATCTCCTGCGCAGATGTCTTGCCTCTGTTTAGATTGGCATTAAAATATGTGACATAATATGCGGCCGAATTTTTTGATTGTGTTTACTTATAAACTTCAATATTTTAGAACTACAAGAATAGACCACAGTATATGATACAAATTTCTACTTGATACCTCTACCTAAAAAGAATATTGACAGACGGGCGGACGCACAACTAATTAATCTTATAGTATAAGGATTCCGTTTTATGTTTTGAGGTACGGAATCATCATCTATAAAATTTCCCCGCGAACCAACAACCTGTGAGGAGGAAAAGATTCTTGAGTGACAACCTCGTGCTGGCAGGCTCAGTAATGGGCGACCCAGCCCTAAATGGAGTAACGACCTAATGAAATACTCAGGCAGTTGATGGATGCAGATGGCTCAGTACCGTACTTTGCGGCAATCTATTGGAGAAGCCTATGTTGTGCAGTGGACTTGCGATGAGCTGTAGTAGTATTAGTAATACATTTCCAGGAATTCTATAGAGAAAAATAGCGTTATTAGTGTATTAGTCCCTTTTGATTTTCAATATACTATAGAGACAGACGTTTTAATGTTATTAAAACTGAAAATCTAAAAATTCTATTCAAATTTGAAAATATCTTGGAGATGTTAAACTAATATCTTATATTTCCCCTTCAGTTTGACGACAGGCTGAGAGGGTAACAACTTGGGCCGCCACTGTTCCTTTAATATATTCTGTGTTTAGAATAAGATTATAATATTAAGGAGCTCAAGCACGCTGTGTTGCGCAGTGTGGATTGGGTTGTGGAAATGTTCCTTTTACTATTCACTGACGAATTATAATTGGAGATTAGTGGCTTCAGATAGCGGTAAAATTGCTGTGTTTAACAGGAATACATAAATCATTTAAATAACTCTTTTTTTTCCGATTTTCTAACGGAATATAGAAATCTATCACAGGTAACTAATTTTTTACTGTTAAAACTTACCTTGTATGTACAGACTAAGCTGTAGTTTTTATAAAAGATCAGAAAGTATTCCAAAACCGATGAAACTAAAAATTTTATCGCCTTTAGTTTTGACCTAATTTCTGACGTTTCGGGTGCTTTCTTCTACTCCAGATATATCCTATAAAATCCGCGTATATATATATATAAGAAATCATTATCTGATTATTTGGTTTACTTTATATTCAAAAGAATAATTAGAAGATATTACCATGTTTGAATATATGGTAATATCTTCTAATTATTCTTTATTATTTGACAAGTTAAACGAACAAGATATTCATAATAAAAAATGTTTATTGCATAAACTTAATATAATAGATAATTAAAACGGAACTTGATTATGGGATGTCATCTTAAAATGTCCTATGCTATACGTCTTGTGTGTCTATTTTATCCACACAAACATACACACAGGCGATCTCACAAGCCGTTGTGTTCATGTGCGTGAGTAGAACTAACGAAATTGTTCATTCACAAAGGCCAACATGTCCCTGTCCTCTCGACCCATCCTCTTCATCTTGGCTTATCTCTGTTCATTCATTACCATCTAGTTGTATAAGAGTCGACGGGCCGAAAACACATCGCGCCTCAATTTTTTGTCACGCCACTTAATTATCTGGATTTATATCGCGATAAAATCGACCATCGTCTCCGGACATGTATAAAAAATAACTTTTTGGTAAAAACAAAGGAGTACGGAATTACCCACTAAAATGGACCTTTTACGGGTTTTACTTTGATTGATTGGATGTCAAAGGCGATAGATATTTATGTCCCTGTGTTTTACCTTAAAGTTTTGAAAACTAAAATGAAAAAGTATTAAGAAATAGCTTAAGTATTATAGATTAATTACCATACTTTATAATAAAGCTGAAATTAAATATACGAAATGAAATATTTGAATTTAAATTGGGCGAATTTAAATCCGCAAAAAATACTCGTAGTTCATCACCAACACGCACTTATTTTCCAGCTGGAACCTACATAGTATATTATTTTTTAATTTATATTTTACAAATAATAACTTTATTCAAAGAAGGCCTACAGTAGCCACTTACCATCAGCTCTACTGTAGATACGTTTGTCAATTTTGTTTTATAAACAAACGCAGTAGAACCTATTTCGTACCGTGGGTATTGTAAACGGAGACAATAAAGTTAGGTCTCTGATAGTTGGCAATATACCATCTAATATCTGCTAAATGTAAAATGCCGGCAGCTGTATCAAAGGAGAGGAACGTCCGGTACTACGATCACCACTTCGCTTGTCAAGCGTGACGATTATAGAAATTCTCCCTACGCTACGGTTAGAAAAGAGCTAAGAGCTATGCTACAGTGTAGTATGATTGTTATAGTATGCGAAAAATAAGACCTCGAAGCGACAAGAGATAAACATGTGTAAAAATAATAAATAATCGTCAAACAAATTGAAGATTTTTTTTAAACTAAAAATTGATAAAACAAATTGTATTCGATTATGTTAAATCTAAAAAAAAACGCCACATTAATAGATCCTATCAAGGCGAAGTCGGAGCAGGTAATAAGCGTTAATTATATAATTATGGTACTTATACCCTGAGAAATTGGCAGTATGAACGTCAACAAACGACATAATTTATCTAAGCGACAATCATGTGTTTGACATTGACAGTATGAACGTAAACAATATATATGTTTTATTTTCATATATATTTGTTACACATAATATATATACATCTTAGCATTCTGCACTCATTCTCCATATAAACTTTAATAATGCCAAATGTAACCCTACTTCGTGTGCGCGATATGCGTGTGCTTCAAAAAAGGGTGGAAAGTTTTACCTTCACTTGTTAATATATATATAAATTTCAAAAATGGACCTTTTTATATCTGCAAAATAGTTAGGTATAAAATAAAATACCAAACCGTTATTAGATAACCTAATGCACTTCTTTCTATGATTGCGAATACTTAAATAATTTAGAGATCAAATTTTTAGGAATAGCATTATTATTATTTAAATTAAATCATATAAAGAATAATTTCGTGTTAAATTAGTTTAAATTAAATTTATATCCCGTTTGGAAATGAATTACTAGAAATTTACATTAAGTAGACGTACAGGTGATACAAACTTACTCATACGTAGGAAAGTGTTTTTAAAGAGTTTATTGGTAACTTATTAACCCAACACAAGATGTTCACGAGTAGAGAACTAGATCAGGCGGTCCATTTTTTGAGGATATCGTTAGAGTTAGAGTAATACATTTTTAGCTGCACACACTACTGAACGAAGTCTTCTTAACAAGGCTTTAATATGGGGAATCAATTGTAAGCACATCTGTTAAAGCCATGCTGGAGCTATATTATGGTTGTAGCACGAATGTGTAGACTCGACCAGAGAAGGATCTCGATCTCACAAAATACCAGCGTAAAATAGCAGCTCAATGTTGCTGTGTTTCGTATGGTAAGTGTAGAGAACCGGAGACCCTTTACTAGAATAGAAGCATTCCATCTTAATTCTCAAGAGTGACAACGACAGGATGGACCACAGCATCCTCTTACCATCAGGTGAACTGTGTGCTCGTTTGTCACCTTTATTCTATAAAAAAAGGCGAGAGTCGATAGTTATACTGTGGAATCTACACAAGAACCTAACAAAAAGAACACTTTTTATCTCTATTTAAAAGGCGGACGTTTTGATTCTTCTTTACAGCATGACTTTGGTCCACGCAGTCAACACACTTAGATGCATCACGATATCAAGTTTTTATTTAACATAAAAATTATCATCACCTTTACAGCCCTTCACAAGACCACTGCTGAATGATCCTCCCTCAATAAATAGCTATAACATGGTATAGAGCTACCTGCATTCATAAACTTCCTTCATGTCTTACTAGATCAACCTTCCATCTAATGGAGGGCTGCCCACTACGCTTTATATTGCATGCAATTTTCAAATTTTATCGTGTTCAATTTTAAATTATTTTGACCTATGGTCAAGAAAAACCTTCAGTTTTTACATATTATTTTTGTTTCAAGCTACGTAAAACAAGCATACAGTATTTTGAAGATTTGCAGTGGTATACTTGGGTTTGGATTTATTTTATTACTTATAAGATAAGAAGATCCGAAGTAGATGCTGTAACGCACCCGAAACGCCGTGAATTAAAAATACGTTAACATTATACGTGGTTATAACCCGTAAAATATGTTTCATTAAATATTTTTTACTTTTTGATTCAACACTTATGACTCACATTTAATGGAGATCTAGATTAGTTAGAGTCAGTGTGGATCATAGCGTTTCTCAAAGGCAGCGCGGAAACAGTGATCAAAAGCACATGTTGCTAAATATCGCGACATTTTGCGTAGCGTAGGTACTTGCGAGGATTGCCATTGTTGGTGGACAGTTGGTGGAGTAGTTATTTGATTTTAATAAATTTTGTTTTAAAAGGCTAAATGATATGGAAGCAAAAACGCTTTCAAGTTGATTTTCCAAAGATTAATTTTAGTTTGAACTTTTTTTAAAGTTATCAGTTATCACATTAGCAATCCAAGATATCTGTAGTGAATATTTGCATCGAATTTCATCCAGAGCTGTTTATAAATTTTATTTGAATTTAAAAAAGTAACTAAAAGAGAATTAATTTCCCAAAAAAAACTTATATACATCATCATCATTACAGCCCTTCACAAGTCCACTGCTGAACATAGGCCTTCCCCAAGGAATGCCACAAAGCACGGTTCTGAGCCTCCTGCATCCCTCGACTTCCTGGATGTCGTACCATGTCGTCACTCCATCTAGTGGGGGGTCGCCCTACACTTCGCCTACCGGTACGAGGCTGCCACTCGAGAACCTTTTTTCCCCATCGGTTGTCGGTTCTTCGAGCTATATGGCCGGCCCATTGCCGCTTCAGCTTACTAAATCGGTGGGGTTATGTCGGTCACTCTGGTTCTATTGCGGATATCCTCATTTCTAAGTTTATCACGCAGAGAATACATAAACATAAATAATATTCATGAAGATATTTACAATACAGGCGTTCACCCCGTAATCCCGTGTAGTGACGGTGTAAGAATATCCACTACCCTTCTATCGTCTTCGTTATAGCATCTGCCTGATAATAACTCAAAATTATTAAAACACTGTTGCTAACCCACTGGCCAAGCGTGGCAACTATGGCAAAATCCTTCCCATTAGGCAATCTATGGGGGAGGTCTATGTTCAGCAGTGGACTTATATAGGCTGTAATGGAATGGAATTGCGACGTTTACGGGAGCGAAAAATCGATCTAGCTAGGTTTCATTTCTAAGAAAATTTGCTTTCTTCGTGTTATTTTTTGCAGATATACGTAGATACATTTTTATGACGCTATGCTTACTTTTTAACCCGTGAGATCAAAGCTGTGGTTGAAAGATGTTTGATTACAGTATTTTTTATATAAATGTATGTAGTATACAATAGTATTCTATAGAAATATACAAATCAAATCAATTTAAGGCCTTATTTTAATAGTTCAAATATATCTGAAAAATATGAGTAGTATGACTATTTCTATATAACAGGATTCTCGGAAATAAAATTTTATACTTATTTTTAAAACGAATAAAGTTACTTAGTTAGTTTACTGTTATAAAAAAGTGCGCCGATATTGATGTAACCCCTGAGAAAATTAGAATAGATTACAATAAGGAATTTAATTTAACTTTTTTACTTTCTTCCTTGGAAGCTGCCTCGGAAGGAACATCATGAGCTCAATGTAAATTCGCCAAATTAGTTACGGCTCCGTGGTGACAGTGGCTTAGCAATTGTTGTAGCGCTAAGGGCCGCGAGTCCGAATCCCGTACGACATTAGTATTTGTATGGCCTACAAATATTTTTTCCGGGTCTGGATGTTTGTCCTTGTGAAATTTGTGTATGTAAACTGCCCCCACGATAAAAGTAAGATTTTCTCTTAGTGTGGAGGCAACATTTAAAAAAAATTAAATGTGTAGGTATATGATAACCCTTAAAATATAAACTAATTAAAAACAAGCATAAAAATTGGTTCACAATAACGATTTGTTATATTTACGCGAACACTACACATTGAACAAAACTATTTTTACGGATTTTATCGCGTTTACTTATTTTTAATTCCCGACGTATCGGGTAATTTGCAGCACCCATGGTCACGGGGGAATTAGGTGATTGACTTTCCAATGTCAAAGTTAACACGGAGTAAAAAAAAGCCCTTCTTACTTCTCATGTAAATCCACGGTTCACCGGTAAATACAATTTTACCATCTGACAAAGTTATTGCATTTTTGGAACATCTTAATTCCATAAACTCCAAAATTCAATTTACTATGGATTTAGAGGCAATAAAGTATTTGGCTTTTCTAGATGTGTCCGTAACACCATATGTCACTATATATATGAAAAAAGACCCATAGATACTAACCGATATTTAAACGGTGAATCTCATCATCATCCTTCACTGATAGCTATACAATATAATTTCAATAGAGAAGGAGGCTGGGTACTACCACCTGCTTGGGCTCCTGTAATTAATAAAATCAAAACTAACCCAAAGCACACCACTGCAAGACTTCAAGATACAGTAAGCTCATTCTGCGTAGATCAGATCAAAAGTAATAATTAAAAAGCCGAAGTACCCCCGTGACCATACAACGTCGGGAATTAAAAATAAGTAAAATTAAACGCGATAAAATCCGTAAAAATAGTTTTATTCAATCGGTTCACAATTGACGAATATATCGCGTGATATACATACTAAAAATATTGCTCAGAAATTATACTGTCTAAAATTAAACTCTGGAACATTAGCAGTATGAACGTCACCAAACGACATCATTTATACAAGCCACAATTGTGTTTGACATTGACAGTATGTACGTACACAATGTATGTTTTATTTAATTTAATGTATTTGTAACACATAATATATAATATACATTTTAGCATTCTGCACTCCTTCTCCATATAAACTTTGATAATGCCAAATCACACACTACTTCGTACGCACAATATATGCTTAAAAAAGAGTAGAAAGTTTTCTCTTCACTTGTTAATATGTTTAAAGATTTAAAAAATGGACCTTTTAATATTTTATGGCAGTATTATTCATTTAAAGATACAAAATATGTAGGTATAAAATAAAATACCAAACCGTTATTAGATAACCTAAAGCACTTGTTCGAATATGATTGTGAATACAAAAATAATTTAGACATCTAATTATTGGGAAAACCACTATTATTATTAAAATCATAAAAAAACAATTTTACGTTAAATTTGTTTAAATTAAATTTATTTCCCGTTCTAAAACTAATTTCAAGATATTTACATAAAGTTTACGTACAAGTGATACATAATACGAACAAACGTACAAAAGTATTTTTAAGTGTATATGGCAAACCTATTAACTAACACAAGATGTTCACGAGTAGAGGACCTGATTAGACAGTTCCCTTTTTGAGGATATCCAGTAGAATGAGTTTAAGTATGTTTATGTTATACTTTTATCACGTCTATTTGTTTTTACCAACACTCGCATTCAACTAGCTTGGGAAAATGTTAAATTAAAATAGGAGCACTACTCCTGAGGTCCTACATCTCTTCAATAAAAGACCTCGGAATCCTCAACTTTATGGACAACGTAAATGTTGAATTTAGTTTATCTAAATTACTACACGTTTAATTGAATAGAAATATTTAATTAATTAGGATAATAACATTCGGGCAATACACAAATAAACATTTAATTAAATCAAGATTCGCAATAATAACTCTTACTGATTATATTACCTGAAATAGTCCACGTTATGGCCATCGAAATTGCTTTCGCTAAATGACAATTGCTCCAATAACACTAGATGTGTTATCTGGTCAGTCGACATGATTTGAATAACGAACAATTTACGCGTGGGTACTCAACGACAGTTTACGATGCCAATTAACTAGGTTGTTCCTAGGCCCTCATGGAGGGCCTGTTACTGATTGTTACGTGGCCGGTGGTGGACCTTACCGGTGCATCCCGAATCAAGACCAAATTTTAGCAATAACTGTATGCGGAAATTTAAAATTCCTCTATGTAAAATATCATTTCAACATGCACATTTTAAAACTGTTAGTTTTAATTAGTGTTATAACCCATTGAATGGACACGATAGACTATGCTCAAAATTGTATCATAAGATGATCAATATTTTATAACTTGTAGAGAATTTTTTTAATCGGTAATATTTCGACAATACATAAATTTTGGTTTCAATGAAACTTATCAGTTCATGATCTGAGGTGACTGGCCAGAACCTTGCTCCGAATTCAACCAAATCCCTGTTCTTTCCGCCACAAGAAAAAGATTCGTAAGTCGTATTTCTCGAAAACCGACCCCTCGTCCGCGATCCTTTAATCCGCGACATGCATTTTTCGAAAGTTGTGCATCCTTTGTTGTTGGGTGCGTCGGCGGAGCCAGTCTCTCCTTGGTCTTAGTTAATTACTGCGCGCGTCCAAACGCCTGCCCTCGCTGGTGGCCGCTACACAAAGGGGGTCGATGCCATCGATAACCGAGCCCGTTTTTATCTTCTTATTTCAACGCTTTTAATTAGTTAGGAAAATATTCTCAAATAAAAACTGCCCCGAGCCACCAGGCCTCGAGTTAAGAGTTGTCTTTGACCGCTTCGTGCCTCGGGCACGCTATAATGGAATGAAATACCTCCGTTATTTCGATTGGCTTCTGTGTTGCCGATAACGTTTCGTAATAACAGTAATTAGTCTGTGTGTTTAATGATTTTTCTTAATGCTTTCAAGAAACTAAGCAATAAATGCTTCATTGCTAATCACAGTAACTGGAACTATAAAATACGATATAAATGACCATCTATCCACTATTCGCCTCTGTTAATGAATTACTCTGTATTGATTTTATATATTATAGATATAATATACGAGATGATTCAACATTAATTTAATGTAAACCTTACATGCCATGAGCTTTACATTAAATTATTGTTGTATCATCTTGTTTACAAATTTTTAATATTTTTTTTATAAATAGATATTTATTTTAATAATCGTGCATACAACAAAAAATAAAAAATAAAGTTATCACAAGTTTAGACCTTAATGCCGCAGACCCTGTGAGAATAAATGGCAAGAAACTTACAAGTGAACTATTTTTCTACGGTATAAATATATTTTCAATATCAGTTACTGATCTCCACAATAATTAGCCATAGGACATAACCCTGTGGGGTTATGTGGTTGTAGGACCCGTTAAGGGCCGTAACTTTTAAATATGCTTGGGTTTGGATTTATTTTATTAATTATATGATAAGATCCCAAATAGATGCTGTAAAGCACTCGAAAAGCCGTGATATAAAAATACGTTAACATTATATGTAGTTAAAACCCGCAGAATTCGTTTCATTCAATAATTTTTAACTTGTTGATTGAACGCTTTTTAATGGATGTCTAGATTAGTAAGAGTTCGTAGCGTTTCTCAAAGATAGCGCAAAATAGTGAATAAATAATAATAATAATATTTTTCTATAAATAATACTGTCTATAGAGCTGTTAGTATTACAATAATAAAAAAAGAGAACTTAAAACTAGTGTTAGTATTTAACTTCTTCTTTTTTATATTAAAAGCACATGAATAAAAGCACATGTTGCTAAATAAAGCGACATTCTGGAATTTCTTACATTTATAAATTAATTAAAAGAACTTTGCTCTATTTTAAGTACGAAGCAGAAAACAAAAAACACCCTGAGGCCATAAGTAGTTCTGCTCATGTTCATTTATTTATTTGTTTATTTAATCTTTATTGAACCTTACAAACAGTAATAGGATCAAAAGGCGGATTTAATGCTAAAAGCATTCTCTGCCAGTCAACCTTGGGGCAGTGATAACACTACGAAGGCGGTTACAGAGAACATTAATAAAAACATAAAAAGTCAACATATACACACATATGTAAATAATACCCAATATAACGGTAATATATATAGGTACATAGAATACACACATACCTACATAACATCCTGATTAAAGTAAAATACAGAGTTCACCATCCAATATGAACAATTTAAGCTCGATTAAAAGTATTTTTTGGAAGCGTACTTGCGAGGAATGCCCTTTAGGTATTGTTGGTATGCATTATTTGATTTAAATCATAATTTTTTTTAAAAAGGTTAAATTAAATGTAGCAGAAACGTTTTCAAGTTGGTTTATAAAACTTAATTTCAGTTTCACGTTTTATGTATGAAGTCTTATGTTATATGTATCCAGAGAAAATTTTAAGTTATAAAAATAAGTGAAAGAGAAATAATTTACAAAATAACTTTATATACTTACATAAACATATATAAATTTATTGTCTGTCTATTGTTAGTTATTTTCAAAATAAAAAGTACTTTACTTTAACGCTTTTTAAGTGTTAAATGCAAAATTTAATCAAACCAAAGAGTCGATTGCGTATGAAAAAAAATTTCGGAAGTTATTTATCCATGAAACTGTATTTTAATTAATTATATACATTATGTTACTTGTGAATAAATTAATATATTCAATATATATTTCTTATAGTTATAAACATCAGAATATGCCGTTTTCTCGTGTCTTGTGTAAAACATTGATATTTGTTATAGTAGCTTAAATGGATTACTTATTTAAACCCGATAACCAGTCCTTGGTCACACTGAGGATAAGCGCTGAAACTGTAATTTAATAGACGCGACGATCGTTGCTCTATGTCTGTCTGTTGTTCCGGTAATCAAATGATTTTTTTTTAATTTAAAGTTTTAATCAAAAGCTTTTTGAAGCGTAGCTTAGAATTAATTTTTGTTTTTTAAATTACTTTAAATTTTCCTAAAGTTTTCAATTTTAATAAATTATACGAAGCACTAAATGCATCGCCTGTCTGTTTTTTCTCTTTTTTTTTTTTGCTAATTGAACTTATTTTTTCAATATATTTAGAATGTCACAATCGAAGAATTATTTTGCCTGTGGTAAATTTCTTTCTACGAAATAACCTTAATTATTAACCGGAAGAATTTAAAAATAAAAGCGGAAGGGCGGAATCACGCCACAATATTATTTTTTTATAAAAAATATGGTCTAATTAAAATTTTACATTTCTTACAAAGACGCACAGGACTTAGTAGTATATTCCATGGTTTGATATGTCTAATTTACAGAAGATATGATAAATCTTTATTTTTATTAGATTATTTTTACATGAAAACACTGTAATATCGATACAAATCAAATATATTTATAATGAAATTTTTTCTATATATTTTACACTTAGATAAATATTATAATGTATCTGATGTTAACTCTTGTAAACAAGTACACACCTATCTTGGTGTAAACCCTGAGAAAAATAGAATAGATATTATACGGAAGTTAATTACATTTATTTTTTTCACTTTCTTATTTATAAAGGAATATCACAAGCTCAATCTAAATTCGCCAAATTAGTCACATCAAAACTTTATCCTCTATTTTCCCACCCTTTAGGATAGAACTTTAATATCCAAATGTGTGACAACCCTTAAAGTATAATCCATTTTTTTAATTGGTTCACTATTGACGAAAATATCGCATAACATACATACAAAAAAGAATATACCGTCAAATTAAAATTATAATTTTCAGCTAAAATAGAAACAAGACGAAAACTTTTACACATTTATTTATGTCACCATAGACGAGAATAATCCTTAAGCGTGATTGAGCTTGAACAAACGTCCAAAGTTACGAATTTACACACGCTATAAATCGATTCATTCATAAAGGATTCAGTTTCTTCTCAATTACTATTAATATTAACTTTGTCGGTTCAAAGTGTATTAGACTTTTCGTAACATTCAATCATATTATTGAGTTGCCGCGAGCTAGCTAATCTTATTAGTAGAGCTAGAAATCTTATTAGTTAACCCCATTAGTGAAAAAATAACACAACATATTGAATAAAACTACCTTTATGGATTTAATCGCGTTTAATTTGTTTTTTACTTCCGACGTTTCGAGTGCTTTGCAGCATCCATGGTGCCCCTCCCCCGATACAAAGAGTGCCGCAAAGCACTCGAAAGGTTGGGAGTAATTAAATTAAACGTGATAAAATCCGTAATTAAGTAGTTGTATTCAATGTGTAGTGTAAATATAAGAAATCATAACATTCCTACATGTTTACTAAATATCTTATCAATAGATCGTCGATAAATCGGTTCATCCAAGCACTAAAAGGAATGTAAAAACTTTAAATAATAGAAGATAATATAATCACACATAACAATTATTATTTTTTGAATATCACATCTTTACATTTGTTAACAGTTTAATAAACGAGATAATTATCACTGTTTTAAAAATAATGATAAAATACTTGGTAAAAGAGACAAATAAAATAAACGATATCGGGCGATCTTAATAACAATGAAGCTAGTTTCTTAATATCGTATAATAATATGCAATGGTGAGTTAATTATGATTACAGCAGTGCGTCAGTTGGATCTGTACGTAATTAAAATTTATGAATAATAATTCGATAATTCCCATCGGACAATCAAACAACGATAAAGAACTCAAACGTCCATCTGCGATGAAAGTTCTAGATCTGAACAAAACGATACACTCGTTAATTTTCACTTCACTCCGTATTCACACTTTTTATTGGTTTCTTACTCATTTATAAGGGAGACTGGCGTATAGTACTTAATAACATTGTATTAAATAATAACATATAATTAGTACCTACCTGCTACAGAGATAAAGTAGGGACAACGGAGTTTTTAAAAGCTGTTTACAATCGGCCATAAGTGGAGGTACAAGCGCCAACAAAGCTGCTTTTGTTACTGTGGAATTGTGGCAGTAAAAAGGTAATTAATAGTGTTGGATTCAAAACAGATCGTTATCAACGCCAAAGTGATATGGGGTAATTTGCAGCTTTTGTTTTAGATTTCAGTTTTATTGTTTCTAATGGTACATGTTTTGTCTGAGAAATGGACGTTATGAAATCATTACGTCTCATTATTAATAAATTAAAATAGAAAGTATGAACATGAAGACGAGCTTGAGTAGAGTTAGGCTGCCTTCAAATGCTGCTTGATAAATCTTTGATAATAGTGTAATGTTAATTGTTGTAATATTATCTAAGTTTAGAATTATAAAACGAAGTGACTTCAAATATTATGATTGCTGTATCAAAACTTCCAACGAATTAAAATTATATTAAGCCTGCCTATGCGTTTTGTTTTCACATGTACCGACTGTGAACGTTACACTCGTTACCACGTTCTTGGGGACTCGTGCGATGCTTATCTCGACAGGCACGTCGGTGACCAGGTCCCAGCTCGTCATCGACACCTCGCAACAATATGTTGACCTTGTTAACCCGAGTGTCAAAAATCTATATTTCTTTATTCAGATATTGTTTAGTATTATAGCTTTAAATAACAGTTATACGCCGAAGTGAACTTTATTAATATTAAAGTAATTTTTATGCTTAATCCTATTTAACATGAGCTAATGTAGAAGCCTTGCCATAAGTATAATTTTGTTATGCTGTTCTAACAGAAAAGTGTAATTGAATAGAAATATTAAATGTCTGAATGTGATTGTGAGACATGACTATGTCTATTTAATATTTTTATTTTTATAGACACTGTTGGTTTGAGGAGTCTACACTCGCTGTAAAGTTTTTAAAGCATCAAGGTGAAGGTAGGTATCCGTAACTACTTGGTTGTTTATTCACTCGTACAAAAGCTAATTTTGGTCATTCGTCAAGAAACGTAGGTAGTCAGCATTCTTGGTGTTGTCAATCCGTTACAGTCCACTTCTATTGTAGTAATGATTTGTCGTCTACTATCTACATGATACAATACGCTTGGCGGGAATATTGGCAGTCGCAATACCAGAAGTCTCGCATTTTATCCGGTGGATGGCTGTGCTACTTATAATGGCCATAAGTGTAATAATGCAGGCCATACAGTTTTGCTAACCCTTCAAATAGCCCGACTCTTACTACATTTATGTACTTGTGTAAAACGTTGATATTTGTTTTAGTAGCTTAAATGGATTACTTATTTAAACCCGATAACCAGTCCTTGGTCACACTGAGGATAAGCGCTGAAACTGTAATTTAATAGACGCGACGATCGTTGCTCTATGTCTGTCTGTTGTTCCAGTAATCAAATGAAAAAATGATTTTTTTTAATTTAAAGTTTTAATCAAAAGCTTTTTGAAGCGTAGTTTAGAATTATTTTTTGTTTTTTAAATTACTTTAAATTTTCCTAAAGTTTTCAATTTTAATAAATTATACGAAGCACTAATTGCATCGCCTGTCTGTTTTTTCTCTTTTTTTTTTGCTAATTGAACTTTTTTTTTCAATATATTTAGAATTTCACAATCGAAGAATTATTTTGCCTGTGGTAAATTTCTTTCTACGAAATAACCTTAATTATTAACCGGAAGAATTTAAAAATAAAAGCGGAAGGGCGGAATCACGCCACAATATTATTTTTTTATAAAAAAATATGGTCTAATTAAAATTTTACATTTCTTACAAAGACGCACAGGACTTAGTAGTATATTCCATGGTTTGATATGTCTAATTTACAGAAGATATGATAAATCTTTATTTTTATTAGATTATTTTGAGATTTTTTATTATATTTTTTATTAGAATATTGGCAGTCGCAATACCAGAAGTCTCGCATTTTATCCGGTGGATGACTGTGCTATTTATAATGGCCATAAGTGTAATAATGCAGGCCATAAAGTTTTTCTAACCCTTCAAATAGCCCGACTCTTACTACATTTACGGAACAAAATGGGGTGACGGATACTGTTTCTCCGTTACCAAAATGCAAAAAAGAAATAAACAAAAAGCTATGCAATATTTCCAACTAGCTAACAAAGTTATGCATAGTTTTCACGACCATTTTTGTGATTACACCAGGCGATTATGCCACTATTATCGCGTTTATTAAACACAAATACTCTCTGTGGTCTATTAAAACGGAAAGTAGAAAAAAAACATGCGGGAGTGTCGTGGAACACTCGATTGGAACGAAGTTCCTTTCGTAGTATATTATTATTGATAAACGTATTATATTATTGATTAACAAATACAAATAAATGAATTACTAGCGTCTTTTAAAATGAAGCGTCATTTAAAATAAAATAATATTGCTTTCATGGCAAGATAAGAAAAGTGCGAGGGAGATGGATATTATTCCATCTCGCTTCCTTATAGCCGCCAAGGCCGTCTACACTACGTCAGAAGGGGTCGTGACGGAAAAATCTTACACTTTTCCTTTCTCGTCTAGCCCCCATCCGCCAAATTCGTACCGTCCGATAAGAAACTTCGTTCCAAAAAAACAGTAAAGAGCTAAAATCAAAATCATAGAACCCTAATCACAAAATATAAATATTTCTGTACCATTCACGTGGAATAAACGCTTCAAATTGAACCTTATTTTTTAATTTTGTTCACAAATTTATTATAACTAGGCATGCGACTTTATAAACATATTCCATCACATCATATTCAATTCCCATTAATTTTCTGTGGGTGTTTATTATGTTCTATATTAACGTTTGCATAGCTCCAAATCATTTTAATTAATACTTGTTTTCAATTGTTGTTTGCTAATTAATTCGCTTCTTATAGGCTTGTAAGTTGTATTTTCTCGGTGATATTTATGTCAATGCACGGTAATGTTGCGTGTTTCTACCAGGATATTCACCATAACGTTTATTAAAACTGCAATAAACTTAGCAAATGAGTCGAGCATCGGTGACATTTTGTAACGTTGTAGAAAATTAATTCAACGACAAACGGTGGTTAAAGAAGCAATATTTACATTTCTTATTATTTTTATAGTCGGTCTATTATAATGTAATTTATTTGAATTTTGTGAATGTCCAAGTCAAAAAGCCGTGATGGATCAGTGGCTGGGCACTCGCCTGAAATTTCAAAAAGTTCAAACCCCAAGTAAGCAACCTGAGTTTGAACCCACCTCAATCTTTCAAATTTTAAATCTCAATTTTAAGTACAATTTAACACGTGCACTAAATATTTTACTAAAGAAACAACACGCTTGCCGTTCTCGAATGAAATAATTTTCTCCAAAATTTATCTCAGAAGTAAAATGGGGCTTACGACGATATTTACTTCATTTATGTGAAAGTTGAAAATCAATAACAATACAAAATGAAAGCATATCATTATTTAATATTTTTTATTAAAAAACAACGGATTTAAAGTCAACTAATAACATACAGCTTTACGGGTGAGTTATCAAATCTGAGGACTAAGATAGAATCATCACACATTATAATGACCATACTTATATTTATGCTGGTAGGTACTTCATGCTCCTAAAATCTGAACTTAACAGAAGATATCGGATATTGCTCGATTTTCATCGGTCTTCTCTTTCACTCCATAAGTTGTGTTTTCGATTAACAAGATGTATTGGTTCTGATCTTATGATTACTAATTTCACCGATTAACAGACGTTATAAACGTTAACTTAAATACATATATAAAATAAAATCTAAATAATAAAATTAGAACTCTAAAGCTGCATACGTGAAAGTAGCCACTTTGACTGACGTAGTGTATTTCTAGCTACATCAAGCTCAACAAGACGGTATAAATGTACCAAGTAGTAATATTGTCTGGTGAAGAAATATCATATTGATAAGCTAAGAAATCGTGATAATACTTGCTTGTCAGATTATTGAAAACATTCGAGAACACGTGAAGTCCGCCAACGCACAAGAGCAGACAAATTGTACCAAAACTCTCTCAGAAATTAAAGGACAGGACTCCTTTCCGGGCCCAGCTGTGGGACGTAAACATGCTGTAACTAAAAGCTAAGAAAATTAAGAAAGGGTCGTAATCTTATTTGTTTATTAGAAGCACTGTTATGATAACACATTAAGAAGGAATCGCTAAGTTAAGTAATTTAGTATATAAAGTAAATAAATTAAAATAAAATATCAATATTAATATGAACTTTAGAAATAAATATACCAACCCAAAAACGCGCCTGCCAAGTGTGACAACTATAGGAAACATTTTCCTTTCTATGAAGCAGTCTATGGGAGAAGCCTATGTTCAGCGGTAGACTTTTTAATAGCTTGTAACGGTAACAATCTTACATCACGCATCAAGCCCAAGGCCTCAGTAGGGAGCGTTCGACGGGGCGTGCGGCGTACGTCTTGAGAAATAAACGCTGTCGTATCAGTGTCATAGTGATGGCGTGTAATCCGTACACGTAGAATCCAACATATCAACAGTTTCTTTTTGTATGTAGACTATTCAACACAAAGGAACATTTAAACGACATAAAATTTTCGGATTTCTCTTCAAAGCAATATTAAACTGAAATGTCATCGCAGCGCAGGGATTCAGGCGTTAGACATAAAGCAACACGGGCCGCCGACTTACCGGATTGCTCTATGGGCGTTAGATAATAAAAAACAACCAACACAATGACATATTATATCAAAATGATTAATTTTCACTTTGTACAGTTGTGCTCGGTTCGGGAGATTACGACCCATCTTCTCGTCAGGTATACCTCAAAACCTTAAAACTAAATTGTACAAGCAGTGCGTGTTGCCAGTGATGACATATGGAACTGAGACGTGGTCCTTCACTGCTGGCCGTATGAGGAAGCTCAAGGTCGCTCAGCGAGCTATGGAGAGGGCTATGCTCGGGGTTTCTCTGCATGATAAACTCAGAAATGAGGATATCCGCAGTAGAACCAGAGTAACCGACATAGCCCAAAGGATTAGTAAGCTGAAGTGGCAATGGGCCGGCCATATAACTCGAAGAACCGATAACCGATGGGGAAGAAAGGTTCTCGAGTGGCAGCCTCGTACCGGCAGGCGAAGTGTGGGGCGTCCCCCCACTAGATGGAGTGACGACCTGGTAAGACATGCAGGAAGTCAATGGATGCAGGTGGCTCGGGACCGTGCTTTGTGGCATTCCGTGGGGGAGGCAGATGTTCAGCAGTGGACTTGTGAAGGGCTGTAATGATGATGATGATGACAGTTGTGCTCAGTGTCTCATCACTAAAATTTGGCGAAATCTTTTATTAGGACTTGAAGTATTACTTCGTATCAAGTGTTTAGATTTGTGATGTAATATGTCACAACATTGTTTGATTTGAACGGCTGTTATATAAATTAGTAATTTCTTTAGATAGTAATTTCCCAGAACATAATAGTATATGACATAATAAAGGACAACGGTAAATCAGTAAAAACATCGGTCTGAATAGCACATGTTAACTATACGTTGCCCTTACTGCAAAAGTATGGAAAGTAGAAATTATGTGTTTTTAATAAAACGCTGCCGTAGGAATATCTCCTGTATCGTGGGAGTTGGCATAAATTATATTAATTGCACATGGAAAAACATCCAGAGCAGAAACAATTATTTTTGTAGGCCACACAAATACTCGATCCGCACGTGATTCAATGCCGCGGCTCCCAACGCCGATACTGAGCCGTCAATTGGTTTGCTTAGTTTAATTATTAATATTTACTTTTTATAAAACAAAAATTTCAAAGAAAACAAAAAATTTGCAATATTCTTAATTCTTAAACCGACACAATGCGACGACATTACGACGTGCCTGTTCGACGACGACAAGCGACGACAAGAAGTGCACGCAGAGACGCGACGCTGACACGACGGGCCGATGCGCTTTTGACCAACTCACGACGATTCCGATAATATACAATCGCCACGCCGTCGGTTCCTTGTGAATAAATTATAACGCTCCGGCAGGTGGAATGACCTGACACAAAATGTTTTGATGGAATTGTTTTAATTGGACGTTATCTCTTACGCCTATCGGTCCTCTACTCAAACTTAAAAATATATGAATTCATTAAACGCCGGTTCACGTCGCCGATCGCTTCGTTTTGAATGTATTGATCTAAATATTGATTGCAAAGCAAATATCCGGGCGCAAATAGGTTGATTTCATTATTTGATACGATTCGTTGTTGTTAATAATTCATTAAGTAACGGACGCTAACAATTTATTACGATGCGCGTATTTAATCTATTTATGATATTTTCTATGAAATTATATTGAGCTTATCAAATTTATTAAGTAACTGTTTGTATTTATTTACAACTTTAAAGCTCTAGTAAATTTTTAGTTAGAGATCGTCTAAGTTAAAACTGCATACGTCTCCCTTGTATTTATGGATGATTTTATCACGTTTGTAATGTGAAATATAGAAAAAGCTAAAATCTCCTAAGACACAATGGAAAGGCTGCGCAGATTTACATTTTATGATACATAATAAGGTTAATGTGACAAAATCCACCAAAAAGAATACAAGGAAAGGTTTTAAACCAGATTATCTCATTAATCATTAATGTGACGATTACAGCTTTATCTCTTTTCGTGGACATCAAAATGTCTTCGTTTTAAATTATTTTTAGAATTTATTTAACATTCTAAAAAAAATGAGGACGGCAGTACTAACTATTATCGAACCTTTTCAATGGTTATTATCCCAATATTTATAAATCTTTTGTTTGTACATACTGTTTATAATGTATGGGTTACAAATTTTTTTCTTGATCATAGCTATCTTGCCAGATAAAAATTACATAACATAAACATACATAAACACTCACGCCTGTCACCCAGAGGGGTAGGCAGAGACTATGGACTTCCATTTGGCACGATCCTGACACACCTCTCTCGCCTCCTCCACATCCATATATCTGTCCATACATATATATACCATACATATATCTACGCATACACGCTCGTCGGATAATGGTACTTTTAATTTGGCCCATTTTCAATATATCGCCAATTTGGTCGATAAATTTTATATTCCCTTAAGGTCATTTTACGGCTAATGATGAGTATGTATATATCGTATCTCATTACTGTCTAAGCTTATGGTTGCTGACTTTCAAATATGCCTAATATTTTGATATCACAATTGTTATGCATTAAACAAATCGTTAGACAAATCCAGCATACCAAGGGATGTTTATTAAACTTTATTACAAAATTAATAACACTTCATTCAAATTTTATCGAATCCGTCACGAAACTTGAAAGGCCGACGCAAAAAAGTCGCTTGACTTGTACAGGTGTAACTGACCCTGGATTAATAAATTATCGTATAACACAATATACGAGAATTTTAAGCAGATATAATATATTATGATACGGTCAGAAATTTATTTTAAAACATGTTTTATTTTGATATAATTACAAACACACTTCATCATTATTAGAGCCTTTCACAAGTCCACATAGGCCTCTCTTATGGAATAGCACACAACTCAGTCCTGAAGCAGCTACATCCATTGACTTCCTGCAATGCCTAGTCTTCGCTCTATATAATGGGGACTCCCAACACTTCGCTTAACAGTATAAGGCTGCAACTCGAGAACCTTACTTCCCCATTGATTGTCGATTATTTTAGCTATATTGCGAGTTCGTTGCCACTTCAGCTTACTGAGGTTGGGATATGTCGGTTCCTCTGGTTCTACTGATACTTAACACATACTACAACATAATTAAACAATTACGAACATAAGGGCAAAAACCATTGTGTTTGTAATTAACTAATTTAATAAAAATTATCACGTAAAACGGGGAAAAATATGTCTAGCTGTGAATTTTACAAGCTAATAAAGAAGAAGAAAATTCAATATAGTTAACACCGTCATAATTCATAATATCATCACTGTAGCTTGACGTAGGAACACAAATCGTCTGAATCTTACGCTGCTTTAGTCATTTTGTTTTTGTTTTTATTTTAATATAAAAGAGAAAAGTTTAATTTAAAGACAATTATTTTATTAATATCGACACACTCACAAAAATTATATAATATGTTGATATTTATATTTGTCATAGCCCACCACGAATCATTACCTGAACATAAGCCTGCCCCATAAGATACAAATCACCATCAAAATTGTAAGTTAGTCCAATCCTAAACAGTTGCTTTACATTTATTTAGATTTTTACTGTTTCTTTTTTTTAATTTTATTTAAGACTAATCGGAAACTTTGTACGGCGACGGCTAATTGACAACGTGGTAAGAGATGCAATAAGTCAATGAATGCAGGTAGCTCAGGCCAAAGTATCCACTTACCATCAGGTGGACCATGTGCTCGTTTATCAACATTATTCCTTAAAAAAAGTATACTTATATTAATACCGTGTTTTGTGGCATTCATCGTTTACCGTGTAGTGGCGGTGTAAGAATATCCACTAACCCATATCGTCTCGTGAGTGTCGTAAGAGGCGACAGAAGGAAGCAAACTAGGAGATGAGCAGCAGCGTCTTCCTAGTAACAACTAAAAATAATAGACTGCGGTTAGCGATCCGCCTGCCAAGCGTGGCAACTGTAGAAAATGTTCACCTTATGAGTCAGTCAATGGGGGAGGCCGGGAGGCTATGTTCAGCAGCGGACTTGTGAAGGTTCGTGATGTTAATGATAAGCTGCGCAAGACACATAATATCACAACTGTACACAGTACCATACAAGACCGCAATCGTTCTAACCTACTCCTTACCGACGTAAGATCAAGTAATAAGATCTTTTTTATAGAATAAGGGTAACAAAGGAGCACAAGTCCACCCGATGGTAAGTAGATGCTGTGGCCCATAGACATCTAAATCTATCCTCGATTAAGAATAAAAATACAGGTACGTTATCACCTAAGGACTAAGATGGAATACCTCATTTCCAGTATAAAGAATATCCAGTTCTCTACCCTCACCAATGAAACACAGCAGCCTATAGCTGCTATTTAACGTTGATGTTCTGTGTGAGCGTGGTCCTTCCCCGCTTGAGCCGACCCATTCGTGCTCCAAACGATATGGCTGAAGCGTGACTCTACCACGTCTAGATCGAAGACATGGCGACAATTACAAAACTACCTGACACGAAACCTTATAAGTTAGTTATGCCAGATACCTTTGTGTCCAGTTCACGGTGGCTAAAATTAAAAAAAAATGCACCTGAATATATTTTCCACAGGTGAAGTATACCAGCCGTTAAAAGCATTACATAGAATAAAACGATTTAACAAGGGCTTAATCGTTTCGAGTTAAAAAACTGAATTTTTAACTAACTACATATTGGTTAATTAGCGTTAAAAACTTAACATCACTGCCCGTTGCCCGCGCACATCATAATTGCCTGCATACAATAGATGCCTATGAATTAAAACTTAACGTTCTTGAAGAGCGCTTCGGAAAGATATTTACACAAGTTGTGCTCACGAATGTATTAACAATTGAAAAACGTGTCCCAAATGCATTGTGTTTTTGCTAATTAAATGTTTATTACGAAGCTTATACCTAGTTCAGGTTTTGTAGAGACGAGTGCAAAAAGTCGCAATATAATATGTGAAATCTCTTTTAAAAAAAACTTCATTTAGTGTTATAATAAATTTATTACTAGTAATAAAAAAAGGTGAGGTAATATACATAATACGTGCCACTCCAAGACTCACATTTCTGAGAGGGTTTTAAGGCCAGGAAGATTCCATCTCGCTGCCACAGTACGTGTTGCCAGACTTCACAATATGTCCTGGTAATGTTTTAAAATCTCTCAGACATGCAGGTTTCCGGGCACTTATTTCCTTCCACTATAGGCGGTAAAGGAAATCATTGCCACGTGATAAATCCGCACATAAAATTGCAATTAAGAAGTTATTTATTTATTTATTTATGTGTTTACTTATTTAAACTTTACTGTTGTCACTAGACGGACTTCGTGACAGAAAGGAAGTCCTAACAAGTGAATATTACAGTTGATTTATATAATCGTCAGTATTCTATTATGCTATCGTTAGTATTCTAGTATGCTATTCTGTCAATGTCAGTATTGTGAACAATTTTTGTGGTGCCGGCGTGAACCGAATTGGGTTTTCCTCATGTACTTTATTAAATTGTTATAAGACCGCTTATCCCCTGGGCTACGAAGGCTTCCACAGTATACCATTTGCAGCGATGAGTGTTAGTCCACAAAATTAAAGCAATCATAAATCCCAACTTAAATACCTAAGAATTCCTACAATAACTTTAAAACATATAATTTTAATACAACATTCATATAAATGCTCCTAAATTGTAAGAAATGATTTAAATTGAAAACTTACATAAAATTTTTATGCTTCTAGCTATGACGGAAAAATTATTTCTGCCTTTCAGAATAAAATTTATTCTTGACAAATCGTACCTACTTTCCCACAGTTATATCAAACCTATTTGTATGTGCAATTCAATACGTGAGGCAATAGTAAACAAGCAGTGCCAATTTGTGAAACATGAAAATACATCTTATGCTTATTATACAATACAATTTTTAAACATTAAAACAATTCTTAAATATATACGTAGCCTGAGCTGGAACTCTTTTAAGATATACGTTATTATTTAAAAAATAAATATTTTAAAAGGGACGATAAGTTGAATTAAACTACTTTTACGGATTATATCGCGTTTAATTAACTTATTTTATTAATTCCCGACGTTTCGGGTGCTTTACAGCACCCATGGTCACGGGAATTAATAAAATAAGTTAATTAAACGCGATATAATCCGTAAAAGTAGTTTAATTCAATGTAGTGTTCGCGTAAATATAAGAAATCATTATGTAAACCAGTGGGACGATAAGTCACTGGTACTGACCGCATGTTTTTAGCACTCCTAACACAAGAATTTTAAGTATTCGTTTGTTAAAAGCGTTACTATTTTTAATTAATATGTCCCGATTATCGTAATGCGGGATACACCCTGGCTTACTAGAGCGACGATCCACACAAGGCTGGGAGTAACTGGATACGTGGCGCCGAAGCTAAGCAAGGCAAGCTAAGTGACACACATTATGAGAGACTTACGAGACTTACGAGACTCGTACATCGTGCTAGTGCTACGTGCTACAACTATGACATACTCGTAACTACAGCGTGGCTCTACTACGTGAACTGCGCCACCGTAAGCAAAAACCTTCAAGCGAACCTTAATGCCCAAGATAATAGAGAAGTCTAAAATAATAAAAAATATCGCAAGGATATGTACATATGTATAGTTTGCCAACACGCATTGAATCGATGTAGCGAATTCATATATATGCCCCCTGAGTCTGAAGTCATTGCGGGATTTATCACGTAGTCAGTATATAATCGGTCCGTTTTAATTCTGCTCATGCTTATTAAAATTTAAAATATCAGTGTTAATTAAGAATTAATGAGAGATGAGCCAAATTAAGAATACCGTTAACCGATGAGGTTTATAGGATCGTGCCAAATAGAAGTCCGTTGTTTCTGTCTAACCCTCTGGGTGACAAGCGTGAGAGTTTATGCTGTTACCGTTACAGCCTATTAAAGTCCACTGCTGAACATAGGCCTCTCCCATAGATTGCATAATAGTTTGCCATAGTTGCCACGCTTGGCAAGCGAGTTGGCAACCGAAGTTATTTATTATTATCGTTATTAGAAAGACGCAACTGCCCATCTCCTGATTTGTCTTACGACGCCCACGTGATGATATGGGGTAGTAGATATTCTTACACCGCCACTACTCGGTTGGGAGAGAGTTTATGCGTTTATGTGTCATATCAGTTTTCAGTGATTACAAACCACATATATGTATGTTTACTCTATCAACGTCATCCTTTTGAAGACGTAGTATAAGGTAGCATTAGGTACTTAAACAGCATGGACGGAAGATAGACAAAATTACAATAAAAATCTTGTGTAAAACCAGTTATATAAAAGTAGTTACTATTATAGAATAAAAACCTATTGCAAAATGATGAAGCCATATAAATTTGGGCTAAAGCTTAAAAGTCGTGTACGAATTATGCTTTGAATGTAACATCCACAACCCTGTGTAATCTGTGGTCATCAAATAATTAAATTAGTTGCAATAGTGGAATCAAAATTTATTACTAGACCTGTGTTTTGATGTAGCGATCAATCAGTATACATAACGCAAAATACTATACTATACTTTATTGTAGCCACGATCCGAATAATTAGTGAAATTTGAATATACAGGTTATGATGAAAACCGAATAAGCTACTATGTTCGAGTATTGCTAATGATTTTTTTTATAGGATAAGGGCAACAAACGAGCACACAGTCCACCTGATGCTAAGTGGTTGCTGTCGCCCATAGACACATCTACATCTATCCTCGACTACGAATATAATTGCAGATGCGTTGTCACCCGTGACTAAGATGGAATGCCTCGTTTCCAGTAAAAGGGGTCTCCGGTTCTCTACACTCCACCATACGAAAAACTGCAGCGTTAAGCTGCTATTTTACGCTGCTATTCTGTGAGAGCGTGGTGCTTCCCCGGTCGAGCCGACCCATTCGTGCTACAACTATACAGCTAGTATAGCTGCAGCATGGCTCTACCACGTATAAAAGTTTTTGAACCAATTTTTTTGATAAAATCCATTATTAGAGTAAAAAGTTATCTTAATTTCCGTTACTATAGGCATTAGTTTTGCATGACGATAATGATAGGTATAATCCCATTTATAAAACAATACTAAGGTAATTGCATCTAATAAGGGCCGGGTTTTTGGAAATCCTTATAAAAAAATCTGTTAATTTGTAAGACATCATGATCAAATAAACTGTTTTTTATTTGAAGAGAAAATATTGTCCAAAAACAAGGCATCAGTGGCCAGGTACTTACAAAAAAAGTTATTTAAAAGCTTGTCTATGGTCCTTATAAGGGTTCACTAGGGTTCTAAATAAGATCCATAATTGAACTGCAAGATTTTAGGCGTTGTATACCAGAAAAATCACATCTTTAGAGAAAGCAATGGCTTTAAGCTACTATTAAGTTCGTGGCTGTCGAATAATGAAACGGAAATTCATATAAATTAGTGTCGTGGCCCTTATAAAGTCTTAGGAAATGTATATAAGTTATAACTAATTTATTTTATAGGTATAAATGAAACAAATTGTAGTTTTATGCTGATTTTTATTAACTCTAGTAAAGAAAATCACAAAATGTTACTAATCAGTCATTTTTTCAATCTTAGTCCTTGGGCCTTATTAGGTATTACACTTCTGTAATCATAGTCGATTTTTTTTTTCACTAAAAGGATTTTTTAAATTGTTTCTTACACAAATTAAGTAAGCTTGTTTACGTTTTATTTTTGGTGTTAAAGGCATGCCTATATTTGAAAACTTCTTAATTCTCTCTACCAATTACTTTTCCTGTGTGTCGGTAAAAACAGCTTTTCTTCTCATCCTCTTCACCACGCTTCCAGATTTTATATGATTTTTCAACGTTCGCTGTGGTATATTGTATTTTAAAGCTCTCCACACTCAAACATTTGGTTGTTTTTTATATCATCTAGAGTATCCTGAAGATCAGTTCAGATCAGTTTGAGACCATTCCGAGCCCCGTTATCTTTTTTGCGAAGGTTCCATTTTGTCTTTACTGAAACAATACTTATATTATGTACGAACAATACTTATGTCAAAGTACTGTTCGTACATAATATAATAATAATAATATAATAATAATAATAATAAATCTTATTTCAGACCAGGGTCCATATTTGGTTAGTAGAAAAGAAAAACAAAACAAAACGAAAAATCAATCACTAAAAGGAAAATAAATTAAAAATACATCAAAATAAATTAAAATTAACTAAAATTAAATATAATTACTAACTACAACTAAGATTAACTAACTAACATTAAATACACACACGCTTGTTAGCATATGTGTACACCATTCCAACCTCCAGAGTGGGCTGTCGAGTTTGCACGCCAAAGCGCTGAGAAGGCATTGGTGCCGTTCACTAAACGGCCCATCATGGATGCAACACGTTTCCGGAAGATCGCGTAGAAGTCGTCTACGAGCCTCCGCAAACATTGCAGATGCACTGCAGTGACGTGGCTTCCCAATACCGCTCTCAGCACATTATTGTACTGCACACGAAGAGTTCTGAAGGTCCGCTGCGTATAGTCCGCCCACAGACTGCACGTAAAAGGTTTGGCAGTAGGCTCTAAACAGCGTTAATTTTACCTCTGCATTACAACGTGCAAATCTGCGGGCCAACATATTGCCCCGGACCGACAGCGCCCTTCGCTCCCTCTCTATATCACCGTCGTCCACGAGGCGGTCGTTAACTATATGGCTGAGATATTTGAACTCCGCCACCTGTTTCAGGGAATACCACACAGTCGTATGATTGGCTGAAAATTGGTGGGTTTGTTTTTTCCTGAACACAAGGAACTCGCTCTTTTGGCGTTGTATCTGAGTCCATTTTCTCAGCATAGTCCTCACAGATTTTAAGTAGCTTCCGGAGGCCACTGACCGAAGGACTAAGCAGAACCATGTCATCCGCATAGCTGATGTTGTTTATAAAGACACCATCAACTGAGCATCCGACACCAGCTCCGCTCAGCCCTCTATCAGCTGGTTGACAAAAGGTTGAACAGCCCGGTGACGTAAGCCCACCCTGCCTTACTCCACAGTTCAGCTTGTGGGGTCACTCATGCGTCTCCCCATTTTACTACATTTGACTGGTTACCGTACCAGTACTGCAACAACGATAACAGTTCCGGCCTTAGCTCGTTTCCGTCCTGAGTTTATGCTGTTACCGTTACAGCCTATTAAAGTCCACTGCTGAACATAGGCCTCTCCCATAGATTGCATAATAGTTTGCCATAGTTGCCACGCTTGGCAAGCGAGTTGGCAACCGAAGTTATTTATTTTTATCGTTATTAGAAAGACGCAACTGCCCATCTCCTGATTTGTCTTACGACGCCCACGGGATGATATAGGGTAGTACATATTCTTACACCGCCACTACTCGGTTGGGAGAGAGTTTATGCGTTTATGTGTCATATCAGTTTTCAGTGATTACAAACCACATATATGTATGTTTACTCTATCAACATCATCCTTTTGAAGACGTAGTATAAGGTAGCATTAGGTACTTAAACAGCATGGACGGAAGATAGACAAAATTACAATAAAAATCTTGTATAAAACCAGTTATATAAAAGTAGTTACTTTTATAGAATAAAAACCTATTGCAAAAATATGAAGCCATATAAATTTGGGCTAAAGCTTAAAAGTCGTGTACGAATTATGCTTTGAATGTAACATCCACAACCCTGTGTAATCTGTGGTCATCAAATAATTAAATTAGTTGCAATAGTGGAATCAAAATTTATTACTAGACCTGTGTTTTGATGTAGCGATCAATCAGTATACATAACGCAAAATACTATACTATACTTTATTGTAGCCACGATCCGAATAATTAGTGAAATTTGAATATACAGGTTATGATGAAAACCGAATAAGCTACTATGTTCGAGTATTGCTAATGATTTTTTTTATAGGATAAGGGTAACAAACGAGCACACAGTCCACCTGATGCTAAGTGGTTGCTGTGGCCCATAGACACATCTACATCTATCCTCGACTACGAATATAATTGCAGATGCGTTGTCACCCGTGACTAAGATGGAATGCCTCGTTTCCAGTAAAAGGGGTCTCCGGTTCTCTACACTCCACCATACGAAAAACAGCAGCGTTAAGCTGCTATTTTACGCTGCTATTCTGTGAGAGCGTGGTGCTTCCCCGGTCGAGCCGACCCATTCGTGCTACAACTATACAGCTAGTATAGCTGCAGCATGGCTCTACCACGTATAAAAGTTTTTGAACCAATTTTTTTGATAAAATCCATTATTAGAGTAAAAAGTTATCTTAATTTCCGTTACTATAGGCATTAGTTTTGCATGACGATAATGATAGGTATAATCCCATTTATAAAACAATACTAAGGTAATTGCATCTAATAAGGGCCGGGTTTTTGGAAATCCTTATAAAAAAATCTGTTAATTTGTAAGACATCATGATCAAATAAACTGTTTTTTATTTGAAGAGAAAATATTGTCCAAAAACAAGGCATCAGTGGCCAGGTACTTACAAAAAAAGTTATTTAAAAGCTTGTCTATGGTCCTTATAAGGGTTCACTAGGGTTCTAAATAAGGTCCATAATTGAACTGCAAGATTTTAGGCGTTGTATACCAGAAAAATCACATCTTTAGAGAAAGCAATGGCTTTAAGCTACTATTAAGTTCGTGGCTGTCGAACAATGAAACGCAAATTCATATAAATTAGTGTCGTGGCCCTTATAAAGTCTTAGGAAATGTATATAAGTTATAACTAATTTATTTTATAGGTATAAATGAAACAAATTGTAGTTTTATGCTGATTTTTATTAACTCTAGTAAAGAAAATCACAAAATGTTACTAATCAGTCATTTTTTCAATCTTAGTCCTTGGGCCTTATTAGGTATTACACCTCTGTAATCATAGTCGATTTTTTGTCACTAAAAGGATTTTTTAAATTGTTTCTTACACAAATTAAGTAAGCTTGTTTACGTTTTATTTTTGGTGTTAAAGGCATGCCTATATTTGAAAACTTCTTAATTCTCTCTACCAATTACTTTTCCTGTGTGTCGGTAAAAACAGCTTTTCTTCTCATCCTCTTCACCACGCTTCCAGATTTTATATGATTTTTCAACGTTCGCTGTTGTATATTGTATTTTAAAGCTCTCCACACTCAAACATTTGGTTGTTTTTTATATCATCTAGAGTATCCTGAAGATCAGTTCAGATCAGTTTGAGACCATTCCGAGCCCCGTTATCTTTTTTGCGAAGGTTCCATTTTTGTCTTTACTGGAAACAATATACTTATATTATGTACGAACAATACTTATGTCAAAGTACTGTTCGTACATAATATAAGTTACTGTTGATTTGCGTAAATAAAATCTTATAAAACTACGAAAAAACGAATGGGCAAATGTGTTGCTAAGTATAAAACTAGAAAGCGACTGGATTTTTTTTTCAATATTAGTTTTTTCAATATTAGCCGCACAAAAGTGCCACTTGCCAGGCCAGCTGCTTATTTACACTTATATAAGTCATTTAAGTGAACTTCGTATCTTCGTCCGGCCGTTATTTGGAGACAAAAAGTGGACCTTGTTAAGCACTTAGATATGTCCTGAGAAAACCAAACAAAATCGAGATAATAAAGTAATAATTTTGGTAACTTACCTCGTCAATCCACGTTCTGAAAGTATTTTAACATTACTATTGCAGAATTATTACATAACGACCGGGTTTTATTACTAAAACAACGCAAAATTGAATCAGAGTATTTTATAAATTGAGTCACGTAGACCGCCCCTGAGGTTACTCACGAGCAATGAACGTCGGTGCGCTTTTGTTATTGGTTACTGGGGAGTGGCCGCGTGATATCCGTTTTGGTTTAAGTGCGGGTAGTTTGAAAAGATGGACTTTATTTGGAACCGGCCCTTTTTATGCGCACCTACCTTAGTATACATATAAACTTTTTCACCGCGTGGTGTTAAATGGTGGTTAAGTGGTTTTTCACTGCATTTTTTCACCGTGTAAGAATATACACAATCCAATTACAACAATCCAATATAGTACCTAGGGTGTCTTAACTTAGGGTGTCTGGCGACAGAGAGAAAAGGACTGCGTTTGCCAACACGTCTGCCATGCATGGCAACTATGGCAAATATATGAGGCAATCTATGTGGGAGGCCTATGTGCAGCAGTGAACTTTTAATAGGCTATAACGGAAATATATATTCTGTTATCAAGTTTAGAACAATCAAAAAAGTCAATAAGAAGCAAAAATTAATATTCAAAGTAGTGCACGATATAATACGTAAAAATATTATAATATCAATTTTACACAAGAGCTTTCAGCTCAGTTATTTTTCAGACGGAAGTAACGTTCAATAAAATCTATGATCTATTTACGCAGTTTTCGTATTTATAAAGCCAACGACTAACAATAGTAGGTACTTCGTGAGTACAACATTATGTATAAATGTGTTATATAAGTACAATTAAGTACAATTTTCAGACCATTATACTTAAATTAATTTACTTCTATTGTATTTTATATAAGTTAATACTAATAATAATAATTATTTCATTAACATAAAAGAAAAATATATTAATAAGTCATATATTATAACAATAAAAGCAAATACAAAAAAAAAATATATAAACGTTTATTAATTACTTACAAGTATTATAAGTTTTACATCAACTGGGCGTAAAGATTTCGTGCACTCATTTTTAACTTCCCGCTATGAAAATCAATGATTTTCAAAAAATCGGGAATTTATTGCTTTCACCACGGTTTTCAAAAATAGAGTTCTCATCAGATGTTCACGTTTTGAGGTCCTAGGAAGCTATTGTGACTATTCCTACGAGGATGTCACTTCGTATGTATGTATGTGTGTGTGTGTGTGTGTGTGTGTGTGTGTGTGTGTGTGTGTGTGTATTGTAAGCTCCTTATAACTTTGAATGGCTTGACCGATCAAAACACGGTTCAAGGCAATCAAAATAGTTTTATTGCCATTAGATTTCATGTGAATTTGAATCAATTCGGCTCGGTAGATTTTGAGAAATCTCAATAATTAAATTTACAAAAAAACGTTTTTTTGAGATAACTTTTAAACTAAGGTATCGATCAATTTCAAAATCTAATCAGATCTTAACCTCAAAAAAACAACACCAATTGCCGCAAACCGCATGAAAATCGGTTTATTCGGTCATGAGATCGAAAAATTGTGAATTTTTATGACTTTTCGCCTATTGACGTTTTTGAGCTCTTCGAGATGGAATTGGGAGGGCTTAGCATTTGAAATTAGCGGGAAATTGCAGGGATGGCCTGTAGAGTCAACCGTATTTTTGTTGTATTCATAGGCATTATTGTTTTGACTAATAATATTGAAGAAAGCAATGTTCATTGCTGCAGAATATAGGTTTATTTAACACCACTGCAAAGTTGAGACATAATTGAGGCGCAATAGAGGCGTAGTTGATAGTTAGTGAAGTCAGATTAAAATAAAGAGAAGACTTACTATTGAATGCAGGGTCGAGGTGTTACTGTGCCATAATAACTGTAAAACTCTTATGTAGCATGTAAAATAAGGACTATTTGGTAATGGTTGTATAATAATATAGATCTTAAATTTATAAAATGGAAAGAGCACTGGTAGTATTAAAAATGTAGGCTAATATAACTGTTACCAAAGATAATTAATACAATAATCAGATTTAGCTCCAGCCCACTAATACAAAGTCGCAAACATACATTTGTATTAAGTATACTAAATTTAATAAAATTTACACTATAATTATAAAACCTATGCAACTGTACTAGCGGTTTCACTCGTTATAATTATGAAACAGAAATCATTGTTTGAGAAAGTGTGCGTGTATTTTTTAAACAGGCCGCAAGGTGAGATGGCACGCTCGATAACGAATGAACAAAGTACTCGCGATTTGCAGGAGGTACGCCACTGCACGCGAGTTGTGCGTTTGCGAATTGCGTGGATACGAAGCCATAGAACTCACTTTATTTATAACATATTATAGAATAAACCCATAAAATTATAATTTATTTATCAATCTTCGATGTTCAAATAATAGTTATGTTTTATTCCAAAAATGTTTGTTTTGCTTTTCAGTTAACTGGCTATACCATCCATACCATCTGGATGATTGGCGGTCCACCACTGTGCAATTTAAAAGAAGTTTTCTTCTGCGCACAACTTCCTTGTGGAATCGACTACCACCAGCGATTTTTCCGGACCGATACGACTTAGGGACCTTCAAGAAAAGACGCCTTATCTTTTTTAAAAGGCCGGCAACGCATCTGCCATTCCCCTAGTGTTCTAGTTGTTCATGGGCAGCGGTAGTCACTTACCATCAGGTGAGCCGCATAATCGTTTGCATTCATATAAAAATGTTTATTTTAATAAAATTAAATTAAATTAAATCCAAACCCAAGTATACCACTGCTAGACTTTAAGTTACTGTAAGCTCATTCTGCGTAGATCGAACCAAAAATTAATATTAAAAAACTGAAGGTAGCCGGGCTAACTATGACATTGGGACGTCAAAAACCTCAGTCCCCCGTGACCATGGGTGCTGTAAAGCACCCGAAACGTCGGGAATTAAAAAGTAAAATTAAACGCGATATAATCCGTAAAAAATAGTTTCATTTAATGTGTAGTTTTCGCGTAAATATAAGAAAACATAACTTCTCCCTTCAACCAGTTCATGCTGCCAGTGACGACAGATGGAACTGAGATGTGGTTCTTCGATACCAGTATAAGGAAGCTCAAGATAGCATAATATAAAAATGCATCACATGTAGACAGACTAAAGACATTTAACATGGTTTCACTGTCAAAACGCCGGGACATTCTGGATTTGCAACTTTTATATAAAATATTCAGAAATAACTTAGATTGCCCTTTATTACTACGTAAATTTAATTTTCGTATCCCAAGCAGATATCCTCGTTAATTCACTACTCCTCTTTCGCCGCCTCTTCGTAGAACTGTACAAGGATTTAATTCCCCAATACCCAGACTTTGCAGACTTTTAAATACTTATAGTAATGTAGTAGATATTCACCACGTCTCTTTTAACGTTTTTCGGCACAAAATTTATCAAAATATTAATATTTCTTTGCAGTAATTTTTTTTTGTATTAATTTAATAACTTTGTTATTTTTTTAATATTTATTTTTTTAATTGTGTATTGTATATTTTTAGCTATTTGGTAACGGCTTGTAGGCTTATAGGTAGATATATTATGCATATAAAACCTTTTTTGTTTGAAGGTGGTTGCAAGTATCCATGACCTCCAGAAGACGCTTAAAATCAGGTGGATTGTAAGTTTGTTTGTCACTTCATTTTTATAAAAAAAAAAAATACTTACAAATGATTGTATATCGACTATAGAAAAAGCCAAATTCAATCTTATGGCTTCCGATAGATATACTATCTATAGGAAGCTATAACATTGAACCATCCACCTCGTCAACGCCAGGCTTAAAATAACCAGACAAGCGACGGGAAGCAGCATTAAAGGTGCGAAATGTCTGGTACACTAATCTTCAATCTGCCTGCCAAGGCGTGACGACCTTTCTACAATAAGGCGCTTGTCCAGCTATAGATGGACTGATAGACAAAAACTAAAAGAAAAACATATAAACCATATAATAGTAATTGATAATAAAAATAAAAATTAACATCTTACATTATATAAATGTATTACAACGAAAGCATTACTAGAATACATACGATCTTCATTATAAATTGTCTATAATCGATATTATAATTACATAATTCTTGTAGTTCGTCAAGCGCCGCGAGAACGAGCCCTGCATTAATTATAGCAGACTCTCCGGAAGTACGTCGCGTGCTGGCAACGCCGATGGCCCTTTGAATTATTTATATTTATAGTTTTAATATTACGATTATAATACAGTGGCCCTGCCTCATTATCATTTATGTTATTATATTAAAGTTTATAATATCCACTCGCCATGGAAAGGTTAGGTCTTGATAACAGAGATAACGTACGGAACGTTAATGAGTGTTCACGTGTATTCCGTCGCGGACGCGGAATGCTAATTCTCCACTCGCCAGTCTCCCCAGTAACACGCAACGAATTATATTTTTTTGTCACAATTTGTAGTCGTTTGTCGATGTTGACGATCTTGTACAGGTTATTTTGCACCTGTCGTAATTCTATCCGATGGCACGGAGTCAATCTCTATGAGCATCGATTTACGAAAAAAATGTCAGGTGAATTGGGCCATGTCATTTTTATATTTCATTATGCGCTTAATACGCACCGCGAAGCCCACCGAGATTGGAAAGCTGCACTGATTTCTTAACAACAGTTCTTTTTTATTTTCGCCATAAAAGTGAATTTCGTAGAGAAACGTATTACGTATCCATACTGTGGATTTTCCCAAGTCATAATAATTTGGTCCTCCAGAACGATTTCTGCGACGGCAGTTAGCCTAAACGGAGACTAACCCAACCCGGGATTACAGTACCCGAGTGTGTGCACAAGCAAATGTGCACTCCTAATTCTCTCACTGTCGTAGTCCGCTGGGACGACACGACCGGAGAGAGATCAGGCAGAATACCAATGGTACAGCCATTGGTTTTCCGCCACGGGTACAGAGTTAAACACCGGCAACTGTTACTGAGAGCTTCTTGACAAAAACTCAAACTCATTTAGCAGTTACTCTTATGAACGCTATAGGCCAAGGAGGCAGTCATAATCATAGCGATAAAACAAAAAAAAAATTATAAGTACTGTAATTAAGAATGCCTTAAATTTAAATGAGAGATATAATTAAATATAAGTTTTTTGTGTATATAATCTGGACAAATACTTTTTATTAATTATTACAATTTCTACAGAGTGTAGTCCCCATTACAACCTTTTTGTATAGTATATTATATGTGGAAATATTTGTTTCAAAAAATATATTACAATAATATGATATTAACATAGTATTATAAAAACCGACACATTTATTGTTTTGTTTACGCTGCCCCAACTTATTACTTTCAGATCTAAAAATACAATTTAATAATTCAGTATGTGAGTTTCGATATTTAAAAAAAATGTTACGCCTCCATGTAGGTACTCAGCCGTGTGTGGCACAGCTGCACTTTAGTGTAGAATTTCATTAAATTACCGGTTCTTGAGTAAAATAATGCGGGTAGACGAACGGTTGGCGAACGTCGGTCACACGTGTCCAAGGAAGCATTTCCTAAAGACACCTGAACATATCTCCACTGGACTTTCTCACGACAATGGGCTGTTAAATGCGGATGGAATAATGTGTTGGACATAATGGGAAAACGTAGTAGCACTTAAGTCACCAAAGAAAAACTGTGACTAAGATTCGACAGCCAAAACAAAAACCTTAATGGTTATTGCGAAATTACTTGACGCAACGCAGACACACAGGTTTCCGAAGAATTTTATGCTTTGTGCGGCATTAGTTGTAAATACGCTTTAAACTTGCGTTCATTAAAGGAGGAGTTCATCACGAAGACCGGACGCGAGAAAAAACGCCTTCCTGCAGTAGCCGCCAGAGTTAACTCAATAATGTCAGAATTTTAATTAGTTTCTTTGGCTTTGCGTATACATACAATGCTTTTTACATCTTATTCGTGTTTTGCAACAATAAAAATGCGTGGCATGTTTGTATGATCGTATATATACTCGTAGGTACCGTGTAATCAATTAATTAATATTGAAAGATTTAAAACTTTATTAAACTGAAATAGTTGTTAGTAAGCACAAACAAAGTAAAAACTATTACTGGTATAGTTGTAGCACGAATGGGTCGGCTCGACCGGGGAAAGACCACGCTCTCACAGAATACCAGCGTAAAATAGCAGCTTAACGCTGCTGTGTTTCGTATGGTGAATATAGAGAACCGGAGACAATTTTTACTGGAAACGAGGCATTCCATCTTAGTCCTCACGGGTGACAACGCATCTGCATTTTGATTCGTAATCGAGGATAGATGTAGATGTCTATGAGCCACAGCAACCACTTACCATCAGGTGGACTGTGTGCTCGTTTGTTACCCTTATCCTATAAAAAAAACATTTTTAAAATTATTTTAATGTTAAGTAAAGCTACAGCTACAGCAACAATGATACAGCAATACGAAGCAATACGAAGGAGTACTTAAATTTATTTTGTGATTTCTGACTTGATTCGTATAACGCCTTTTAGTACAAATCTCGCACACCTTGTTACAGAATATATTTATATAATCCTCCAGGTAATATTACTTTTTGATTAGTCTCTGTAGTACTCTTAATATTTGAGATCATGAGTTTTAAGATTGGACGGTGTATTTATATCGTTTAAAAATAAAGAGTTTTCTGGTCACTCTAAACTATAACAGTAAAATCACAGCATAATGCTGCTGTGTTTTGTTTGGTGGACGACCCTTTGCGCTGGTAACCAAGCATTTCATTAAGTCCTCGGAGGTGACAGCACATTTTTAACAATTCCTAATTGAGAATATGTAGA
Source organism: Parnassius orleans (assembly GCA_029286625.1). Classification (NCBI taxonomy): domain Eukaryota; kingdom Metazoa; phylum Arthropoda; class Insecta; order Lepidoptera; family Papilionidae; genus Parnassius; species Parnassius orleans. Next base: position 5,050,339 of record JAGSMP010000065.1, on the reverse strand, counting down.
TGTAGGTCATTGCATCCACTTACCATCACATGGACAGTGTGCTCGTGCGAAGTTCACCGTCGCTTAAATTATATATAGGTGTGCCTGGTGTATATTTTTGTACATTTACAGCAGACAAACTCTCTTTTAAGCCTAAGGTATGTGCCTCAATGGGGAGCTATCAGCGTTCAGACACACGTTGGTATGTTTTCCAAACAACTCAAGCGGGTGCTACTTAGGACACTCTATTGTAACAGCATTTGTTAGTGATGCTGACCCTGCCAAACGCTCTGAAGCTTTACTTTTAGATGGTGCAACGACGACCCCAAGATTTAACGCATAAAAACGTCTAATGTAGTACTTACTGTCACATTATACATAAGTAATTCTTTGATTATTTAACCGTGTAGTGGAAACCGTTAGTAAGACCCGTTAATAAGAATATCCAGTACCTCATATCATCCCGTGGGTGACATAATAGGCGACAAGGGGAAGATGAAGCACTAAACTCACCACTGAAACAACTGTACATGATATCTGCGGTTGTCGACCCGCGCACACGCAAATATCCCCCTGTGTGACAATCTATGGGGGAGGCCTATATTCCGCAGTGGACTTTGATATGCTATAATGGTAATAGTAAATTTTTTCATAAATTTTATTCCATTAACAAAACATGTAGTTGTTATAATATTTAATATCATATTGCTGCAGGTAAACCTGTTTAAAGTGTTTTCTAACGGATTATCGTAGATTGGTATTTCAGAGATCTTAGCTTGAACTTTAATAACGACATCTTTGATTTTATAACGACAAGGATAATGACTTAACGGAGAAAATAATTAAACTTAAAGATAAGTAAAACGGACAATAAAAAAAAAATAAATAAATAAAGCATACGCGTCGCAAATAGTAACTTCTCGTTTCTGGAACTCTGAAAGGAGAGGATCTGAAGAGTCGGAAGTCAGACATATGGTTACATTTTTCAAAGCTTAAAATAGACATAATGCAATTATAAGGAGACGTAATTACTTGTTAACTGGAACTCTAAATTATATTCGATCAGAAATTAAAATTTCCTTTTTTGTGTGCTATAAATATCGGTGAAGCATTAGACAGTAAGGATCGTACTCCACTGCCCCATACACTGCCCGAGGAAGTCTCGAACTGTACAGTCAACCTTGTACAGCTCGAGGACCCTCCTTAGCCATGTATGAGGCACCGAGTCGAATGCCTTTTTGTAGTCTATCCAGGCGGCGGAGAGGTTCCGACGGTTGCATTTAACCACCTTGCCAATGACCGCGTCAATGAGGAGTGGTTCCTTGGTTCCACGACCACCGCCCCGACATCCATTTTGAGCGCGCGACATCACCTGATTTGCGTTCAGGTGACGAGTGACTCGCGCTCAAAATGGATGTTAGTGTCTTATATGGTAGGTAGACACGTTATGGGGCGGTATTTGCTCGGGTCTGTGGAATCCGGTCTTAGGAACCAAATGAGTGATCCCACTAGTGAAGAGGCTCGGGAGTGACTTTTGGTTGAGAGCCTCTTGAAACTGTCGGGCGAGCACAGCGTGACACACCACGAACCCCTTCAGCCAGTAGTGATGTAGTCCGTCGAGTACCGGACTTTTCCAGTTCGGGGCCCTACGGACCGCCTCAGCTACGTCATCCGGCGTTATGATGACGGGGTCCATGGGCGTAACACTCGCACACTGACTCGCCATAACTTCCGTCCAAGAGCCCTCGCTGTGGTATACGGGCTCTGACCACAGGCCGCGCCAGAATGCGATAGTGTAGGCCTGATTCGGTGCTGAGCCCGTTCCACGTACCATTGGCCGCTCCAATGATTCATAGAGCCTCTTCTGATCACTCTGGAAGAGTGTCGACCTCTCGGTATATCGCCGAATCCGCTTCCCCCAAGCAGCGATTCTCTGCTTCAGGTCGTCCGACCTGAAGCTCGACCTGAAGAATCAGTCTGCCGATGAAGGCCCTTGCCTTTGCGATACGGTCCTCAATCCTTCTTCTCCAGGCTGGGATAGCGCTACTTTGCCTAGTAGCACGTCCAGACGTGGGAAGTTTGGAACCAACAATACGGCAAACTGCCAAAGCGTTGCCAAAGAGTATTGAGTCCGTATCGCAAAGGTCCCGGCTGGTTTCCAAAAAGGTTGCCAGCAATGGGTTCAGGGCCGTCACGACATCCCGATTCCGCTTGCTTAGGGTTATGCGTGGGATTCGCGGTCGATCTTCGAGAGGCGTACAGCGCGTTTCCACAATCGCCTCCTCCAATTTACTCCTCATCTGCTCTAGTTCTTGGGTGACCATTCCATCATCGCCTGAATCAACCAAAGCGGGAAGATCCATGGCGGCTTCCACATATGGCTGCTGGTCTATGGCCTTAGACCGCATCCCCAGCTATAGCTGGTTCATTCGATGAGGGAATAGCCTCACGCCGTAGTCGTTCGAGTTCGGCATCATCAAATATTTTCGAACGTATGATGTACCGAACTCGGTCTGCCAGGTTTTGCTCTGTGACGGGAACAGACGGCTCCAGCTCAGCAAAGAAGCGGTGCATCCGAGCCCGATACACTATCCCTCCAGTTTCTTCCCCTTTCGCCCAATAGTACGCCCGCAATGCGTTTATGTTCATATCTTTTGTCCAATGCATGCGGCATACTCCACCAGCGGCGGGTGCCGCTTGCCGAGTCCGAGAGGACCCTGCCGACACCAAGCCATCTGGTGATGGATTCGAGGAGCTGCTAGATGGTCGTGCAGCACCTCGCGGCTGGCGGCCCACATGCTATATATTTTAATATGTATATTATTCATATAAAAAATGGGTTTTAAAATAGCAATAAATATTTACTTATTATGTATTAAACTGTCGTAAGTAACATAAAACAACAGTTAACTTCATTACTACTTGATTTAAGGATACATTTTATTATAAAGTTAGGTAGAAAATAAACTGTTTGATTAAACCACATTGCAATTAACATACGTACGTGGATTTAATAGTGGACGTGTTTCGTTGCTGCCTTAGGCCGTTCGTACGTAATGGGTAATGGAGTTTATGCATTTTAATTAACAAATTGATGTCTGCTTTCAGTAGTATGCAATTTTACTGATTGTTTCATACGCATGCGTACTTATTACCACCTAGTAAATATTTTTGATAAACAGTAGCTCTCCATTACATCAACAAGCAAGTAAAGTAGTATTTTGGTTAACCACAGTTTAAGGATAATCTATTCTGTTGCTTTATTTTACATTTTTATCGATCATCGAAAGATCTATAGTAAATTATTAACATTGGTTCAATGTTAATAATTTGCATTTAAATGGCACTAAAACGAAATGTATGAAATTCATGACTACAAATGTCAAACAATTAAATACTAATGTAATTTTAAATGGGGAGAAACTTAGTCTTGTCGATACCACCATTTTTCTTGGAATCACACTAGATGCGAAGCTTCAATGGAGCTCCCATATATCAAAACTAGCAAGCAGACTTAGTTCTGCAGCATATGCTGTAAAAAAGATTAGAAATCTTACCAGTGTTGAAACAGCTAGACTAGTTACTTTAGCTATTTCCATAGCATAATGTCGTATAGTATTTTGCTATGGGGACACGCGGTTGACACTGAAATTATATTTGTTTTACATAAGAGGGCCATAAGAGCAATTTATGATTCAAAGCCTAAAGAGTCGCTGCGACAAAAATTTAAGGAAATTAATATATTAACTTTGGCCTCTCAATACATTTATGAAAATGTAATGTACGTACACAAAAATAAAAGTTGTTTTACAAAAACAAGTGATGTTCATTCTGTAAATACTAGGAACAGACACAAGCTAGTATTACCAGTTACTCAACTCCACCGAGTCAGTAATTCATTCAAAATCCAAAGTCAAAATCCCAGAAAATATACAAAATTTGACATGCTCAAAGTTCAAAAACTTTATTAAACTAAGTTTGTATATAAAAGGGTTATTATAATATTAAGGAATTTATGGATGATAATAACCCCTGGGAATGAGGTGATCGCTAATTTGTTTTGTGTGGTTAATTGTGTAACATACATACATGATTGTAAGCTGTTATTTAAAAAAGTCCCGCTGGGTTTCTTGCTGGTTCTTCCCAGGACAGAGGTATTTTTTCGAACCAGTGGTAATTTAAACAAAAGAGTGACTTTCAATAAGTATTATTTATAATATATATTGAATAAAAAATTTCAATTTCAATTTCAATTTCTATTGTAAATGGCTAACATTTCAACATGTGACTAAGAAAAAAATTAAAAAATATTGAAAGAATGCTATGAATTCAATTTTAACTACATTAGATTTCAAATTAGATGTACAATATTCAAATAATATAATTAAAAAAAACTAAAACTAATAACTTAATTATCATACAGTACTCCCCATGGTATCGTGCCAAGAACGCTGGCTGCGTTTCCTCGCTGAATGGCTATACTTAGCCTTTGAGCGAGAAAAGAACCAGCCCTCTTATCACCAGCAGCAAGACCAGTCGCAGATAGAGTTCCTTTAGGTACTTCACTGCCCGTGAACCCCACGGACCGATGGTCTCTACAGCAAATAGCACAAATATGAAGTCATCTCTTAGAGACTCATATTTGCGCCACTTCCTCAGCTCTTCAGACTCTGATGCCGCCCCGGCTCTAAACGAGATACCTCTGAGATGAGAGGCCGCCAAAGTGTCTACGCAAGTAGCATCCCACACTAGGACTTTACCTCTCTCCCAAGGGACCAATGTCACACCGTCGGGTCTCTAGCCATCGTCTCTAAATATTCCACAAGACTCTAAAACCGAGGGAACATTTATAGAGACAAGAGCCTTTCGGATGACAAACTCAATAACAACTCAAACTCTATACATCATTGAAAGAATAAAGCTATATCTAAAGAATATTAATAAGGCTATAAACAGTTATCAACTAATAGTCTTGTTGATAATTGGAACTAAGCTTAAAATGTTTGGGCTAGGACTAGGAGTAGTTCACGACAGCAGTCGAATGACGGAAGCTCGAAGTTCAAACCCGAAATTTTTAATTTCACTGTTACGGACAGCTCTTTCCATTTCGCTATTACCCATTAGGCTACTGTCGCTTGATCTGTGCGTTGTATTCTACTTTTAGATAGCTTTGTATATTACTGTATTGATCATTCTGCGTACATCACTATTGACAGTAAGTTACTATCTAATCTAGGAAACGCCAATTCAACAGATGTTACAATTTACCATGTGGTTCACAGTAAATTGAAATTAGATAGTACTATTTATAATGAATGATAGTCATAATGGACTTGTTTGATGGATTATTTAGGATATCCATTAATCAATGAATTAGATTTAGTACAAACGTAACTTCCATGACTTGACTTATTGACGAGATACGTTCTAAAATCTCGTAACATATTTCAAATAAATATAAAGCTGCATTCTTCGGCTTCTTCACCATTAGCCCGTAAATTCTACTACTGGACATAGGCATCTACAGTTATAGGGAGGATTTGCCTCTGACACTGATTTGCCTTTGATCGTCATCCTCGGCAGGGAGATTGACGATTATTAGACGTCTTGCACCTAACATTGCTACCCATCGCCTGACTAGGTATGCTACTTGAGGCGTAAACGGGATGGTCATACCTGCATTATTTTGCGCAAATCTTGATACTGATGTGACAATACTCAATATGTTAAGGTTTGTGGCAAAAATACACAAAGGTAACAGGTAGAAAACGCAATGGAATGCGCTACGAAGAGATGTTGCATCATCTCTTCGCAGCGCCAGTGAATCGAGGCGATCAGAAAGAACTCGGTCGTCGACGATTCGAGCCGTTTTGTGCTGGATGCGGTCAAGTGGAAGGAGCTGGCACTGGGGAACCCCGGTCCTGAGATGGGAACAATATTCTAAGTGAGGCCGAACGTACGTCTTGTAAAGTTGCAAGCGGTGTGCCAGAAGGAAATCGGTCTGTAGTTCTTCAAGAGAGCGTTGTCGCCTTTCTTGAAGAACAAGACCACCGCACTTCTGCTCCACGCCTCCGGTGTAATACCACCATGGAGGACGGAATTAAAGAGCTTCTGAAGGACTTCAAGTACCGGTTTTCCACCCGCTTTCAGAAGCTCCGCTGTAATTCCATCCTCGCCTGGGGCCTTGCCGCTTTTAAAGTGCTGGAGAGCCATTCTAATCTCGCTCAGACTGACGTCCGGGATATCTTCGGAATAGTGTCGGATAAGACTTGCTCTTGGATCGTTACTCACACTTGCGTGTGGCTCCAACGATGACGTGTACAGCTGCCCATAGAACCTCTCAATCTCACTCAAAATCTCAGGTGTCCCGGAAACGATGCTGCCACAATCGGTCTTCAGCTTCGACAGTTGGCTCTTTCTGGCAGACAGATCTCTGGCAAAGACTTTGGAGCCCTGGTTCCGCTCGATCGCTTCTTCAATACGAGCTGTATTGAAGTTGCGCAAGTCCCGCCGCATGCATTTGGAGATCTGTCTGTTCAGTTGCCTGTATGCTGTCAAATCTGCTGAAGACTGCAGCTTTATCTCCCGTTTAACAACCATAAGATTAAGAGTGTGATCGGAGAGTTTTTGTGTTCTTCTGCGACGGGTCTTACAGAACTTAGCTCCGACCGCATGGACAGTTTCCACAAGCTTATCATTCATATCGTCCACTTCATTGCAAACTTCTAGGCACTGAAAACGATTTTGTAACTCGAACTGAAAGTTTTCAGGACTTTGGATTAGAGCACGAGGGGGACGGGCGTTGACTTCATTAGAAGTGACCTCTCCAACTTAACGTTTAGGTTCAGTGTGCCTCTCACCATTCGGTGATCGCTGCCAGTTTCACCCTCGCGATCACTGAGACATCACTGAACAGTTGTCGTCTGGTCGTCATAATGAAGTCAATCTTATTTTTTGTCGAACCGTCGGGGCTCGACCAGGTCCACTTTCTGTGGGGCCGCTTTTGGAAGAAAGAGTTCATCATAAAGAGTCCCTCTTTCTCCATAAAATCGGCCAGCTGCTGGTCGTTGGGTTCCGTTGCCCTATTCCGAATTTCTCTACTTTCAGCTCACCGCTCTCTCTTGTGCCTAGTTTTGCGTTGAAGTCTCCCATTAACACCGTATAGTGGGTTTTGGAGGAATGCATGGCTCTAGAGATATCCTCATACATTTCCTCCACCTTCTCATCGGGGTGTGCCGAGGTTGGTGCGTAAACCTGTATGACCTTCAGCGAATACCGTTTGGTGATTCTGAGTATAAGGTACGCAACCCTCGTCGACACACTCCCGATCTTTACAACGTTGTTAACGAGAGACTTGTGGACGATAAATCCGACACCTCCTTGGGACAGATGGTCGCCCTCCCGGTGATAGAATAAGTTGCCGGATTCGAGGATTACCGTGTCCTCCTCTCTTCGGACCTCGGATAGTCCTATTATATTCCAGCGTAACTTATCTATCTCTTCTTCCAGCTCCAGGATCTTCTCGTCAGTCCTCAGGGTGCGTGCGTTATATGTTGCCAGGTCGAGTCGTCGTAGGTGGCAACCGAACTCCACCGGAGATTCTTAGCACCCCTGCCCCGCCGTTACCATGGTCGCCACCGTAGCCAGGAATAGCGGGGCCGCCGGGGACTGGGGGCCGTTCATTGTCGTCGCTCATGGGGGGTATATTGCCTTAGTTGCCACGCTTGGCGAGCGGGTTGGCAACCGCAGTTTTTTATTGTTTTTTTGGCTTTTATCAGAAAGATGCTGCTGCCCATCTTCTGTATCAGTTTCCCTTTGTCGCCTCTTACGACACCCACGGGAAGATATGGGGTAGTGGGTATTCTTACCCGCCACTACAAATTCAGTTTCAAATTAGATGTATTGTTTACGTGGTAGAGCCATGCTGCAGCTATATTAATAGTATAGTTGTAGCACGAATGGGTCGGCTCGACCGGGGAAGGACCACGCTCTCACAGAATACCAGCGTAAAATAGCAGCTTAATGCTGCTGTGTTTCGTATGGTGAGTGTAGAGAACCGGAGACCCTTTTTACTGGAAAAGAGGCATTCTATCTTAGTCCTCACGACTGACAACGCATCTGCATTTAAATTCGCAAACGAAGATAGATGTAGATGTCTATGGGCCACAGCAACCACTTACCATCAGGTGGACTGTGTGCTCGTTTGTCACCCTTATTCTATTTAAAAAAAAAGTACAATATTCAAAAACTATAATAAAAAAAAACTAAAACTAATAACTTAATTATCATACAGTCCCACTCCCCGTGGTATCGTGCCAAGAACGCTGGCTGCGTTTCCTCGCTGAATGGCTATACTTAGCCTTTGAGCGAGAAAAGAACCAGCCCTCTTATCACCAGCAGCAAGACCAGTCGCAGATAGAGTTCCTTTAGGTACTTCACCGCCCGTGAACCCCACGGACCGATGGTCTCTACAGCAAATAGCACAAATATGAAGTCATCTCTTAGAGACTCATATTTGCGCCACTTACTCAGCTCATCTGACTCTGATGCCGCCCCGGCTCTAAACGAGATACCTCTGAGATTAGAGGCCGCCAAAGTGTCTACGCAAGTAGCATCCCACACTAGGACTTTACCTCTCTCCCAAGGGACCAATGTCACACCGTCGGGTCTCTAGCCATCGTCTCTAAATATTCCACAAGACTCTAAAACCGAGGGAACATTTATAGAGACAAGAGCCTTTCGGATGACAAACTCAATAACAACTCAAACTCTATACATCATTGAAAGAATAAAGCTATATCTAAAGAATATTAATAAGGCTATAAACAGTTATCAACTAATAGTCTTGTTGATAATTGGAACTAAGCTTAAAATGTTTGGGCTAGGACTAGGAGTAGTTCACGACAGCAGTCGAATGACGGAAGCTCGAAGTTCAAACCCGAAATTTTTAATTTCACTGTTACGGACAGCTCTTTCCATTTCGCTATTACCCATTAGGCTACTGTCGCTTGATCTGTGCGTTGTATTCCTACTTTTTAGATAGCTTTGTATATTACTGTATTGATCATTCTGCGTACATCACTATTGACAGTAAGTTACTATCTAATCTAGGAAACGCCAATTCAACAGATGTTACAATTTACCATGTGGTTCACAGTAAATTGAAATTAGATAGTACTATTTATAATGAATGATAGTCATAATGGACTTGTTTGATGGATTATTTAGGATATCCATTAATCAATGAATTAGATTTAGTACAAACGTAACTTCCATGACTTGACTTATTGACGAGATACGTTCTAAAATCTCGTAACATATTTCAAATAAATATAAAGCTGCATTCTTCGGCTTCTTCACCATTAGCCCGTAAATTTACTACTGGACATAGGCATCTACAGTTATAGGAGGAATTGCCTCTGACACTGATTTGCCTTTGATCGTCATCCTCGGCAGGGAGATTGACGATTATTAGACGTCTTGCACCTAACATTGCTACCCATCGCCTGACTAGGTATGCTACTTGAGGCGTAAACGGGATGGTCATACCTGCATTATTTTGCGCAAATCTTGATACTGATGTGACAATACTCAATATGTTAAGGTTTGTGGCAAAAATACACAAAGGTAACAGGTAGAAAACGCAATGGAATGGCGCTACGAAGAGATGTTGCATCATCTCTTCGCAGCGCCAGTGAATCGAGGCGATCAGAAAGAACTCGGTCGTCGACGATTCGAGCCGTTTTGTGCTGGATGCGGTCAAGTGGAAGGAGCTGGCACTGGGGAACCCCGGCCCTGAGATGGGAACAATATTCTATGTGAGGCCGAACCTACGTCTTGTAAAGTTGCAAGCGGTGTGCCAGCATGAAATACTTTCTCGCTCTGCTGAGCACGTCATGCATTGTAGATGACAATTTTGCCTTTCCCTCTAAGTGACTACGAAGCAGCACTTCACACGATATGTCTACGCCGAGGATTCCGATGCTTGCTGAAGTAACAACTGGAGTGTCCTGAAACTGAGGAGATACGACAAAGGGGTTTTTTAGCGGTCAACGCGCAAGCTTGTATCTTCTGGGAATTGAACTGGACTAGATTTACCCTCCAATCCGAGACTTTGTTTAAAAAGACTCGTCTTCAGACACAGGTCTGTTCCGGTACTCGACGACGTGTTCTCGAGAAATATTGGCACAGCCGGTGTAAAAAGCATTACCAGTGCTGTCGTCCGCATAGTAATGAATGTTATTGGTATGCAACATATAATTGATATGCAGAAGAAACAGCGTGGGTGATAGCACGCAGCCTTGTGGAACACCAGCATTATTAGGCTTGTAATCGGAGCATGCACCGTCTACTACGACCTTGATGCTACGATCTGCAAGAAAACTGGTGATCCAATTGCACAATTTCTAGGGAAGGCCATAGGAAGGAAGCTTCGAAAAAGTGCTTTGTGTCAAGCCTGATCTAAGGCCTTCGCAATGTCCAAGCTAGCGGCCAGGGCTTCCCCCTTGGACTCTACTACCTCCGCCTGGCTGTACTGGCGGTCACTAATCAGCTGGTGATCCTCTAGGTACCTCATGAGCTGGCGAACTTTGGCGAGAGACCAGAATACATGGCTTCCCAAAGGAACGCGAACTAGTTTCTCGCCAATTCTGCCGATGTGCTCTGGCTTTGCCTTGGCAATGACTCTTTTGAAGGACCTGGAGACGGAAATACACCTATTTTTAAGAGCGCTGGTGTTTACATCCTGGGACGTCAATACGTCAGCCCAGGCCATATAGTACGCCTGCTTATGGCGTGATGCAACTTTACAGGAGGGACCAAACCATGGCTGGTATCTGCCTCCGATGGGCACTACAGAAGATCGAATAAAAAGGTCCATTCCCTGAAAATGACAGAATCAAGAACAACATTAGGATCATCCGGCGAGAAACAAGCTCACCCCCAAGGGTAGGATGCAAAAAAAGACCGCATCCTGTCCCAATCGGCTGACCTATAGTGCCAAACACGGTGGCAACCTGCAGAACACAACCGCGTTGGAAGCGTGAGTGGCACCATACTTAATGGTCCGAAGAGCCAAAAGGGGCGTCGACGTTGATCTGATATCTATCTGGATGAGAGGTTAGCAGAAGGTCCAATAATGAACCCGCGTAGGCGAAGTAACCAGTTGTGTAAGACCATATACCAAGGCATGTGATCTGTAAGTCATAAACAGATCTGCCGGCAATTTGGAGTGGTGGGCGTTAAGGATCACGATCACTGGGAATGGGATATGTTGCAGCAAGGAATCTGTAGCCATATGTACGTGGTTGATGAGTCGGTCTGTGTTAGCAATACCGCTATGGGGCCTATAGAGGCACCCGTAAACGCGGTAATGGTCGTCGCTATCTAAACGCAGGTAAAGGATGGACAGGTCCATACCTTCAAGACTGCCGAGGCGTTGAGAACAGATATCCTCTCTGACGTATACGCAAACTCCAGCCAGAGGCACAAAGGAGTTTTCCAATATAGTTGCGAAATATCAGCTGGAGAGGACACCTAGGTCTCGATCAGAAAGAGCAAGGCCAGATGATAGTGGACGGCATTTAGGTTCGACTGAAGTCCTCTGATGTTGCAGAAATTCACGTACAGCGTGGCAGGGGTCGCCTTAGTTCTTTTGGTCTGTTTACCCCGTGGAGTGTCAGTATCGAGCGGATTTCCCCCCACCCTCTCCTCCTTAGAATACATAAGGCAGCCTGATCACCCACGCTTAGGAAGAGTAGGGTAGCTTGGGCATGGTTTCTCAGCTAGGAATTCTCCATTACCAGGGGTGCTGATACCGTCCTGGGGTAGTGCTTTAGTTAATTTCGCTACCACGTTAAGGGGGGAGGGGGAGGGGGGTTTGGGCCACCTGTACTTACCAGGTGAAACGCAGAGTAAATTTTTACTTCACGCTGGTATTTTGTGAAGTCTTGGTACCTAACCGGTTAAAGCCGCGTGGCTCTACCATTATTAACTACTTGTTACTAATGGTAATTAGCCTAAATCCGCGTTACAACAACGCGGATTTTACGTATTATTTCGCGGATCTTCGCTAACTAATATTTATTTTATAACACCTTTAATGTACATATATGTATTTTGGTATAAAGTTGAAGTAACAAAGGAACTTTCAGTGTACTTCATAGTAACTAGCTACTGCAGCCCTTTAATAACTGCAGTCCACTTCTAATAAAGAAGGCTACAGTTGTGTTGTGGCCCCTAAGAACTAAAATGGAATTCATATAGGACTGAGATTTTACTAACTCTCTATACCAGAACACTACTATTTGGCGGCAGAAAAAGATAAGGAGATGGTGGTGGACGACTTCGAGGCAGAAAAACCATCCTACCACCTAGTAGTTTTATTACTTCATTGTTAAGTCCACAACCAAACACGGGCATATTCAAGAATACATCAGTTTGTAAACATTCTTTGAAAGATCTGCCTGTATGGGTATCTCAGTCACCATATCAACACCGTCATTACTAATCCGCCTAATTAGTGAGGGCAGAGTCGATAACCGTGATAGTTAGTGACCCCAAGCTCTAGGCAGGCGGATTAGTGAGTGTAGAGTCGATACAATCACAACTAATTTAATATTATCGGACCATGAAATTTGAGGTTAGTGTTTTAATGCAATTTCCCGCCCTCTGTCAGTCGTTGGAGTCTTTTCCATCAACTCGGATATTTTTTACACAAGTAAAAGTAAAAAATGAGCATTCAGTGTTTGTAGGTAGATCGTCGCGAATAATCGAGGATAGATGCCCAGAGTTCGAATATTCAAATTTCATGACAAAAGAGTTGTTAGTCCATTTAATGATAAGATATTTCATAAAAACGTTAGTTTACACATTCAAAAATATTTTACTTAATTCTCACAGTAAAATACTGTACTAAAAAAAAACTTATTTTTAATTAATACTTTTATTTTAAAGTAGAATATTTTTTATGTATTCCTTGGACTACACCTACGTTCAGCAGTAACTATGAAGAAATTGAATTTACCACGACATAAATATAAGATAAAATGTACATAAACTTAATGTTAAGCATAAATAACATTGAATATCATCGGATAATAAGTGTTTTAGTGTCCTTGTTCAGTTTTAGCCATGGTAAGGAAAGTTTTTTTCTTTTCCATGCATTTATATATACTGTAAAAAAATTACCGTTATTTATTGAAACGGCTAAATGGATATAAAAAATTGACTCATTTAGAACACGGAAGACAATAGCGAAGCCTGAAGCTAAACAATAGTAAAATACGAAACTTTTTTGTAACGTTTTTTGAAACGTCGACAGATACAGTTAGCCAAGTTAATCAACCTGAAAGATCTTTACTTGCTTGATTCTATCCGTTTACGTTTGTATCTTTATAATATACCAAATAGGTTGGTCTAGTTGAAGTAGTTTTTTAAGTTTTCAACCTTAAAAAAGAAGCCACGACCACGGAAGAAATGATTTTTTTCGATATGAATCACTATAATTACATCCAAGTTAATCTTTTGAAAGCATGGTTTCTTTAGAATCCCGAATAGATTTAATTTGAGATTCTATTGGAATTTACAATCATAATTTAATCCTAGGATCGGATGTAAATAAGGAAGTGCTTACTAAGTCAGTTCAAATTCGTAGCCATATTATTTAAAAACACAGACTACCCCCTTAGGGGGTAATCTGTGTTTAAAAACTAGCTGATACCCGCGACTTCGCCCGTGTTGCTTATACACATCACTGAACACGTAGTGCTTATAAAAATCGTTGTTCCTTAAAACTTTAATAAATATATATTAAATGAAGATATCGCATTTTTTTTGTAGATAAGGGCCAAGTGTCTAAGAAATAAAACTTAGAAAACCTAATTGAAATCTATCCAGTAGTTTTTCCGTGATGGGCACACAACTGCAAACCTCTATCATTTTATTTATATTTAAACTAGAAAATTTCGTTGTATGAATTTCATACATATACGTGTCACGTATACTTTTTAAAATGATAATTGCAGAGTCCGACACTAATGACCGGTTCGTAAGTTTTATATCATGTTACCTAAGCAATAATTATATGGAAGACAAACGTTAACAATGATATGTGCCGCTATAAAGCCACGTAAGCAGTAAAAGTCTTGGAAGTGCGTGTTAGTGCGTGTAATGCAACGTCCCTGCGGGTGGCAGCTGTGGACAACGACTAACTTTTAAAGTACAAAACTAATGTTCCCTAATAGCACATCCGCGCCGTGAATTTCAAAATCATCTTTAATTCCTGAACATAAGGTATATTTTGAGTTAATAACCCTTTAATTTCAATGCATGTAGGTAAAATATTAAATAAAATATCCTGATAAAGTTCAAAGAGTGGTATTATAACTTTAAACGTTGTAAGTGTGTGAGACGACTTTAAGTTATTTAATATCAAATGTTAAATAATCAGTTTATATTTGCTAAAGAATATTCTAAGGAATATTTTAATTCCTACATTTCTCTTCGAAACGACAACAACGGTCAATTGTAGAAAGCTCACCTGTAACATAAGTACCAACATTCAATACTGTAACTAGAACAAGACACCTTTCCCACGGCGATGCAGGCTGTACTTCCACAAATCTCCCCTGGGTGACTTTATGAAACTCGTGAAACTTGGCGAAATGTTTCAACCCACCTGCGCTATTTGTTCGCGAAACTTCTCACCGTTCAACAACGAGAGTTTGTGTAGAAAATTAGCGTTAAGTAAGTCTCAGATGTTGCGACACTCTACAGGTATACTACAACTATTAACTGTAATAGTAGTTTAGATACTTAAACAATTTTACGTCACATAATACAAAATACTTTTGTAAAAATTAAATTTGTAATCGACAAAACACCCGTTTTATGTACAAAGGGCACAGAATAAATAATAGTACATCAAAGGGTTACACACGAGCATACAGTCTACCCGATGGTGTCTAAGTAAATGTTATAGCTTATGGACACCTACATATTTCTTATATTAGGAATAATTTTTTTTTTAAATATGGCTATAGAATAAATATTTATATCGCATGGAGGAGTGCGATCTTCTGATCTACTTACAAAAAGATTCCAACCATGTTTCAAGAGCATTGTAAAGTTGTAGTTGATCAATTTAGATTTTATTATAATTCTTTGGGGTATTTACAGAGTATTCTCATGTGATTGGGATGTATAATATATATATATATATATATATATATATATATATATATATATAACCCTGGGCAGAAGAGACAAACGGCCGAGGGTTAGGAGTAAAGAGAAAGAAATCAGCAGACATGCGGGTGGTATCGAGGAGCACCGCCACATGCAGAATTTGCACCTGGAGTGGACCGTCACGGAGTCCTGGTTGCCTCAGATGACCTGAGAGGCTGACCGGGATTAGCCTATCCGCAGAAACGACTGCAGGAATAATTTTGGTAGACAGACCACCACGCATGTCGGTTACCTCGTGAGCCAGGTTCAGATGCATTGTCACGTTTGAGGACTAAGATGGAATACCTCACAGCATGTCACTATACTGGTTCTCTATACTCTCCAGAACAAAACACAGCAGTGCGTGCAATGCTGCTTGGCGGCTCAAATATGTAAGTGGCTAGTAATCAGGATACAGAATTATAGGCAGGAAAAGATTCATACTACCAATTAATGTCCTGAAGGAAAACAACTTAAGGAAACAGGCATATCCGAACAAGGCATATCCCAATATTTTTAAGGCTTTTAAAGTCCGCCAGTCAGCAAGTGCTGAACTCTCCTTAGCTCTACCGCTCCGAAATGACAGGAGGCTTTAAACACAGCAGTAGGACTTTAAAGTTTCTTACTCGTATAATCACATCAATAAAATAAATTAAATACAAACAGTAATGTTTATTATTTAATCATAATTCATATCCTCCTGACAGAATTTCGGTCACGGCGGCTAGCTAGCCAGCTAGTCATCTGTGCAGGACAGGATTATAGTGCACGAGTGTGTGCACAAGCACAGGTGCACTCTCTATTGCCTCTGATTGCCTCACTTTCAGGCTTCAGGGAAACCAACGAGTTTACGTGCTTTCCCAGGCAAGGTGTGAGACACCCCGCCAACTTACTGACTTCGTAATACTACTGAGATTTGTAAGTAATAATTATAACGCTTATTTCTACCCAGTTAAATAAAAAGTAACCAAAATGATTCTACATAATAATTCATGGACCATTACCATTTACCAATTTCATATTTAATTATAACGTAATACTGTCTTTGTTATCGAATTTGTTGTAAATAAATTATTATTATCTTTATATTAATACGAGAAGAGGAAACTTTTAAGCATATCTCGCTTACGCAGGAGTATGCGATTTGGCATAGGTAGTTAAAGTTTATATGGAGAAGGAGTTCAGAAAGCTAAAATTTATATATACTATGTGTTACATTTATATTAAATAAAATAAATAAAATAAAATGTCAAACACATAATAATCTGAGGTCACCAACGTATTTTAAAATATTACCAGCAAGCGATTATACACTCTTTGATTGCCAGCAAATAATTGCTATTGACAGATTGACTGAATGAAATGCGAATTTTGTGTGATTTCAAATTTTCCTTATTCAATAGCCTGTGGGTTGTATGTCAAGGCAAAAATTGTTTATTTATATTTTTATATTAATTAGATATCTGTATTTTATATATAAGTGTGCAGTTGAAAGTGAAATATAGCTTGCATAACATTTTCATACTTACCTATTGCAAGGAATTAAGGGAAACAAAACACGCTAATGAAGTATTTGTTTACGCTTGCAACTGACGCAATAGAACAAAATTCAATAAAAAAAAAAACAAACGAAATGATTATAAGTAGAGGTATACTATTTAGCGAAAAAACCTTAATAAATATCAAACTTTAAAATATAATTACGTTCGAATTTCGGCCTTTGTCGACCACTAGTTAGATATAATTGTTTTGCGTCGGTATATATGTTACGCAGAAATTGCTGTGTTCGAGATTTTCAGCAAAATGAACCAAAGCTTGTTCATAACGATAACAATCTAAGTTAGTTAAATATTCTTCCAACATAGTTTAGCGTCCGTTATCTAAAATGGAAATGCGATAATCCAACGAACTAGGGCAACTTTCGTTTCCTCTGTAAAGATGTCTCATTGTATTATTGCATATCCATACATATTATTATGTATATTTTCCGTTAACAAGAAACAGTTTTAGATTATAAAACTTCTTCTATATAATGAACCTAAGTACACCTTATATTAGGTCCTTACATATGAAATTGGCGTGTTGTACGGGAGGAATATAAAGTCAATTTTTTTTTTGTAAAATATATTTAATTAATCAAAATATGCACCGTTGTTATCTATGCACTTTTGCCATCTCATAGGTAGTTCATTGATCCCTTTACTAAAAAAACCATGGGGGCGAGAATCAATAAACTCTTTGAAGGCGGTTTGGACTGCCGCATCGGACTTTAATTTTTTTCCTTGTAAGAAGTTGTCCAAATTCCGGAAAAAAATGGTAATCTGTTGGAGCAAGGTCCGGAGAGTACGGTGGATGTCGCAGACATTCCAATTGTAGCTCATCTAACTTAGTGGTTGTTTGTTGTGCAGTGTGTGGTCTTGCGTTGTCGTGAAGCAGCAATGGCCTAGAGCGATTGACCAATCTCGGTTGTTTAGCAGCTAGTTCTTCCTTCATGGTTTGCAGTTGCTGATAATAGATATCTGCCGTAATCGTTTGGCCAGATTTTAGAAAGCTGTAGTGAACGACATCGGCACTAGTCTACCAAACACTCACAAGTAACTTTTTCTGACTTAATTTTCGTTTAGGGCAGGATTTGGCTGGGTCTCCAGGGTTCAGCCATTGCGACGAGCGCTTCCGATTATCGTACAGTATCCACTTTTCATTACAAGTAATGATTCGATTTAAAATCCCTTCATTATTGTGTCAGTTGAGCAAAATAACACAGCAGTCGACGCGTGTTTGCAAGTTCGATTCACTCAGTTCATGAGGTACCCATCGTTCAAGATTTTTACCTTCCCGATTTGCTTCAAGTGGATTAATACTATTTTATCACTTACCCCGAAGCTTGGAGCTATCTCTGAAGTGCTTTGTGATGGATCCGCTTCCACAATAGCCTTTAATTCTTCATTTTCCACTTTGGTCTCTGGCCGTCCACGGGGTTAGTTCTGAAGGTCGAAATTTCCAGAAGGAAAACGTTGAAACCAAAAACGTACCGTGCTTTCTTTTGCGACACCAGCGCCGTACACATCATTAATCCTTCGAGCTGTTTCTACAGCACTGGTACCACGGTAGAACTCGTACTCGTAAATATACCGATATTTCATGTTTTCCATTGTGCGGTAATAAGCGACGCCAAAGAATAAAATAATGAGGAAAAAACAAATGAATAACTGTTTTCAAAACTTAAATGTACCAGCTAAATGAATTTATAAATTTGAATCTGGAATTCTTAACCAAAGAGGAGATATGTCAGATCAAAGTGGTCAGTACGACAAAACGCTAATTTCATATGTAAGGACCTAATATAATCTTTATTTTACAATAAGCAATCTGATTCAAATTTTCAATAAGTGATCATTAGTTTTAATTGAACTTGAAAGAGACCTTTCTTTTAAGTATCACTGGTCGCCAAAGGCGGCCAATAAGCCGAAGCTGCGGAGGTGAGCTGATTTTTGCATCTGCTTTGTTCTTAATAATGACTTTATTTTTATTAGGGGCGCCTTGTCGTTGCCTATACTTGCAGCACTTAATTAGCACTTAATTACTTGCTATTAATATTTATCGTATATCTATTATCGTCACTGCGTTGCTAGCGATACGTTTTGCAAGCAACGCAAATATCAACAGTTCGTTGCGGTGAACATTTTAGAGCACCTAATTTTTAAACTTGGCACCTAATTAGTACCTAAAAAGCCCCTAATTTTGGCTTTTTCTAAATGCAAATTCCTAACTTTGCGTTGCTGGCGAGACACTACTGATTTTTCGTTGCTCAACTGAGAGGCCGGTTTGTTTCCACGTTGGTATAGAAAACCCAACAAACTTAAAAAAGCGTACCATTACAAGACATCATCATGGCCATTACCATTACAGCTCTTCACAAATCCACTGCTAAATACAGGTAAATACTACTAAATACTCTTCATAAAACACAAAAATTGGATTGAGTCGCCTGGATGCATCGACTCCCTACATATCTTACCGGGTCGTCACTACATCAAGTCGAACGCCGCCCTACACTTTGTTTACAATTAATTAAAATTAATTCTGCGATTATATTATAAAAAATGTAATGTGCTGTGCATAAATTTCCTTCACATATTTCTCTCCTATCAATTGTCAGTTCTTCGAACTATACGACCAGTCTATCCCAGGTCCCAGCCAATACCACAGACTAGATAGTAGTACAAGTAACCACACTTTAGTACAAAGA
Organism: Parnassius orleans; assembly: GCA_029286625.1. Classification (NCBI taxonomy): domain Eukaryota; kingdom Metazoa; phylum Arthropoda; class Insecta; order Lepidoptera; family Papilionidae; genus Parnassius; species Parnassius orleans. The sequence goes on along the minus strand of JAGSMP010000065.1, from coordinate 5,030,886 downwards.
CAGACAAATTAAAAAAAAAAACTTATGTCTTTGCTAAGCTTTCTTGTAACTATGTTAATTCTAAATATGTATTGGAATTTCTCTAAACCGCATTATTACAATTCACGAGCCATGCTAAGTTCTCGTACGACCCCGCTATAAGCACAGTTAAATAGAGTGAATTATAGTATCGTACGTCAAAGAGTTGAAATAATATACAACTAATCCATTTAATAATACAAAGCTACGTCCTTACATATCTAAAATTAACATAGCTAAAGCAAGTTTGGTCATTATTAAAAGCGAACGTCGCAATATAGTTAAACACTTACAGCGAGCGAAGTTTCTGAAGAACGTACAAGCGGCCAATTAAAAGTTAAATGTATAATTCTTGTTAGACTCGGGAAGTCCGCAACTAGTAGGTTAGGTAGTGAATTGAAAGTTCACCACTGTTGCCCCGGATAGGTATGACATGGGTGCCTTTAATTATTAATTCAAGGAAGCAGTGTTCCATACACTGTCGTTGCCTCACTGTCAAACTATATAAAACTTATGGAGGTCTCATATCCCTAACAATGTCTTACAAAAGAGCATCATGGTTTAATAAATAGAAAATATTTAACTTCAATATTTTTGTGGATCAAACAAATATCATCACAACAATCGCTAATTCATAAGTTTTATATTTACATCTCTCTTAGATACTATTATATTTAAAACAAATTCAAATCAAATATAATTATCTTTAAAATTCATGTTGTTTTATGTTTTTGTAAAGATTAAGGGTATGGGTACCGTGTAGTGCCGTAAGAATGTCCACTACTCCATATCCGTGGGTGTCGTAAGAGACGACAAAGGGAAATAAACCAGGAGATAGGCAGCAGCGACTTCTTAATAAAAATAAAAAAACTGCGGTTGCCAACCCACCTACCAAGCGTGACAACTATATCAAAGATCCCCCTTGTGAAGTATTCTATGGGAGGCCTAAGTTCAGCAGTGGACTTTTGATAGACAGTAACAGTAAAGATTAGGGGTGACAAACGAGCGCACAGTTCACCTGATGCTAAGTGAATGCTGTGAGCCATAGACATCCACATCTATCCTCGATCATGAATCAAAATGTAGGTGTTTTGTCACCCCTAAGGACTAACATATACTGCCAACATACTACATCTATCCTTGATTAAGATTAAAAATGTAGATTCTTAGTTGCCCCTGAGTACTAAGACATATCTATTGCCTCGTTACCAGTAAAATAAGTCTCCTGTTTTCCATATTCACAATACTAAATAGAACAGCATTAAGCTGCTATGTTACTTGGTATTTTGTGAGAGCGTGGTCCTTGTCTGGTCGAGCTGTCTCATTCGTACTGCAAACACAATATAGCTGCGGCGTAACTCGAAATAAGAATGTTACTACAGTGTTCATATAAAGATGTGTAGTTTTAACTTATTTGGATATAAGCCAATCAGAAACTATTGCGAAACTAAAGAAAAAGCGTTTTTTTTACTACTTTATCTTTTCAAAAAACTCTCCACCAGCATATATAAAAAGTTTTAAACATCTGAACCAATTTTCGTAACACTTTTTCCATTCCTCCTACAACCTGCTTGAACTCTGCTATAGCTCATGTTCCGGCGATGTAAACTGTAAGTAAGCCTTTCGCTGATTTAATTTTTATCTTTAATTATTATTATTATTAATTATATTTAGGGCTGGGAGTTTAGTGAACGAAAAGCTTAACCGGTGTACTGTCCAGAAGCACTCGTTACTTGTTGCTCTCAGCGTTGAATACTTCTGGCAAGCATTTATTTTACCATTTGGCATTGATACCTCGATTTCGTAAAGGAATCGACAACAGATACTCCGTGAAAAAACTAACGACCAAAATCTTTCCTGCGCTACCAGATTGCTTCAATTTAACGGGTGTTCATTTTGAAACAGCCAATCCTTCAACTGACGCTTAGTTTCTGGTTAGTATTGATATAATATTCAAGATTCGACCACATTATTGGTTACTTCAAAGTTAAAAAAATAGAAAAAAAATATAAATATATTCATCAGAGCAACTACATTTGAGACTATGGTACCTTTTCATGCGTAGTTTTATAAATAGTAATAAAACTAATTTTACGGATTTTATCGCGTTTAATTTTAACTTACGCGGGACCGCGGTGTTTGACGTCCCGACGTTATTGTTAGCCCGGCTACCTTCGGTTTATGATTATTAATTTTTGGTCCGATTTATGCAGAACGAGCTTACAGTATCTTGAAGTCTTGCAGTGGTATTTTTTTTTATAGAATAAGGGTGACAAACGAGCACACAGTCCACCTGATGGTAAGTGGTTGCTGTGGCCCATAGACACCTACATCTATCTTCGTTTGCGAATTTAAATGCAGATGCGTTGTTAGCCGTGAGGACTAAGATAGAATGCCTCTTTTCCAGTAAAAAGGGTTTCCGGTTCTCTACACTCACCATACGAAACACATCAGCATTAAGCTGCTATTTTACGCTGGTATTCTGTGAGAGCGTGGTCTTTCCCCGGTCGAGCCGACCCATTCGTGCTACAACTATACTATTAATATAACTGCAGCATGGCTCTACCACGTAATAAAAATGGTATGCTTGGGTTTGGATTTAATTTTATTAATTATAGGATCCCAAGCAGCCATCCATCTTCGTTTTTGAATTAGGATGATTTTTTTAAATTTCAATACCCTCGCGTATCATCCTTGGTAGAAATCGATGTTCTTTTGCAAGAATTTATGCCACAAATCGGGACGTCAAACACCCGAAACGTCGGGAGTTAAAAAGTTTAAATTAAACGCGATAAAATCCGTAAAATTAGTTTTATTTAATGTGTTATTATTTTATTCTACTTACTACAGACGACTATACCATGGTCTAGTCAATTAGGAGGCTACTCCGTCTTTGTGGTCCAGGCATCGAATGTCGGCCGGATACAACATTTATGTGAAAACACAAAGTTGGTAATATAATAAATTTGCACACTTAAGTGTATAAAACTTAACTTACAATAAATATTTTGAATTTGATTTTCGAATGCGCATGTGCTGTGTTCGACACTATATCCAAACCTACCTCTAATCCGAACTTCTCACATAAACCTTATTTATGCTTATTGCATTTCATCGGATTCCGGTATGTTCTCGTAGATCAGGACGATATCCCCTGTATTTACGTGTGCACTTGCTAATGATGACATCCGACATCACTCAGCATCGTTGATGTGCTCTAAATCAACAAAAATTGGGTATAATTTAATAGATAATATTATTCGAAAATATTTAGACTGATACTTTTTAAACTCAATAAATAACGATTCTTATGTAATTTAAATTAGTAAATACTTTTATGTTATACCATTTTTAACACACTGGCCCCTTTTCAGCTTATTCATAAATTATCCGAAGATTGTTTTAATACTGTAGCGATAAATTATTATACAACATTTAACTGCTCCGACTAAATTTATTTTTATTTTTATCTTACAATCTCATAAGTTATTCTGGTACGTTTTGTATTTGATTTTCTTTTTTACAACTATAGCACTAATACGTTCTATCATTAATCTGCTGGTTTGTGTACTAATAATATATTTCCTTACGTCGATTGGCAGGTTTGCCATGTTTACGTGATTGGAGAGGGAGACCAGTGTCCTAAGCGCTATAGTTTTTGACACAGTTTCCATACAATTTTATTCCATGAAATGACACATGAAAAGCGACCCAGGCAAAAGTAAATGAAACTTTGTTTTGTCATACATTCACCAGATTTCTGATAGGCTGGTCAGATAATTGTTCAATTAACCCAACTGTTAACAGTTGTTTCAGGTTTCTAGAACTTCGTCTAGTGAAAAATAACTAATCTATGATTATTTTGATTTGAAGTGTAGGTTGTTTTTAACTAATTGTCACAATGGTTAGATTGATCAGTGTTTATCATTCAAGAGGTTTGTTTATTCTTAACCGCCATAAAAGTGCTCTTATACCTTGGGCCATCAGGTGATTGTATTGATTCTCCATATAAATTTAATAAAATTGTATTTATATGGACTGTAAAAGTCAACTCCGATCACATTTGAAAATTAACTTATATAAAGTACGTTTTTTGTCCTATTGAAATCTTATTTTGTACTGGGCCTTAATATGAACGAGACCTAATATTGCAATGTCTACAGATACTTTTATTATTATTCTACAAGTTTTAGAGTTATGCATCCGTATATCGTTAGCTACAGTTATTTGGAATGCTCATTTTGCAAAATAACTTGTTGTTGACAGCACTTGCTACGGCACTGATGAATTTGTTCCTCAATATTAAGGGTTTTATTTTCAGCTCTATCATGTTTACCAATAACATTGGTATAGATTACATCCGGTATAGATTATTGAACGCTTCTTTATTGTAAATATCGAAAGGATTCATTCTTCTATGAGCGCCGTGGTAGCTCAGGGGCTAAGCGCTCGCCGCAAATCTGCCAGCAACAATGAAATTGTTAGTCACAATTTTAAATATTTGATTTACCACATTCTTGGAGGTGAAGTAAAACATCGAGAGGAAACCTGTATGTCCGTAAAATAATAAAGAAACAAATTTTCGAGACATGTGAAGTCCGACAAAATGCATTAAGTCAGCGCGGCGGAATTTTCATGGTCTATATACGTGGGACGTATATATAGATTGAGGCTGTGACTTACGTTACTTTTTCAAATTCTTGTTATAAAAGTTGATGTATTTGATTTTCATTATCTGTGCAACTACTGACGTCTGAAAGAGACATGATCGCTCGGTACAGAGTAATTGTGTTCTGTGAACATGATTATCTCAGATCTCCAGTGAAACTACTAGATTGACTTAAACAAACAATATTATGTACCAGTTAACTCGCCAACAAGTGCTGATTAATTGTCAAACCTTTGGACAATTTGATCAAATTATATAAAAATATTCTGACATTTTCAAAAATTTCAAGAGCATTTATGTATTAGCAATTCCCACGGATACAACTGGCACAAGCTAACGTTGCGTTTTATTTATTTATTTATTTTTATTTTTCACATAAGCAATATGTATAAATGAGAAATAAAATAATGTAATATATATATATATATATATATATATATATATATATATATATATATATATATATATATATATATATATATAAACACTCACGCCTATCACCCAGAGGGGTAGGCAGAGACTACGGGCTTCCATTTGGCACGATCCTGACACACCTCTCTCGCCTCCTTTACATCCATATATCTGCGCATACACGCTCGTCGGTTAAGGGTACTCCTAATCTGGCCCATTTTCAATATATCGCCAATTTGGTCGATAAACCTTCGTCTATGGCGTCCCTTCCCGACTCTGCAGTTCACTTCTGCAATATAAATTTGCTTTGTCACTCTTTCCTCGTTCATTCTTTCTACATGACCAAACCACCGAAGTATTCCTTTCTTAATCTTGGTCACAACGTCATCTTGCAAACCACACTTTTCTCTTATCACACAATTTCTCACCATGTCATTCTAATTCAGCCCTAACATACTCCTTAATGACCGCATTTCTACAGCATTTATTCTACTCTCGTGCTTCTTCTGCCACACCCAACTTTCACTACCATACATTAAAGTAGGGCCTAACACAGCGTTATAAATTGCCATACGTGCCTTTTTTGACACATTCTGACTTTTCATAATAGCGTGTAGAGCCCCATTCACTCTATTTCCTGCGTTCACTCGTCGTTTTATATCCTTATCATATCTACCATCCCTGCTAAATACACATCCCAAATACACAAACTCATCTACTTGCTCGACAAATTCCCCTTCTATTCTTATTTCACATATCGTTTTACTTTCTTCTCTTTCAAAAACCATCACTTTCGTCTTACTTGCGGTCACTTTCATACCCCTTTCTTTTAATGACCAGTTCATTAAAGTAACCATCATTTGCAACTCGGCGTACAAAAGGCATTTGACGGTTAACTCTGGGTGAGTTGGTTCTCAACCCACATTCTTCAACTTTCAAAGTTTCCAAACAACAGTCCATAAATAAGTTAAACAGCCACGGAAAAGCTACACAGCCCTGTCTGACACCTTTTTGGATGCCAAACCAGTCCGAATAGACCCCGTTGATCCTGACACAAGCACTAGAATCCCTATAAAGAGACCTTAATGCCTGTAGCAAACCAGCGCTCAACCCAAATGAGTTCAGTGTTTGCCATAACACATTCCTGTCCACTCTGTCGTAAGCCTTTTCCAAGTCCATGAACGCACAAAAATTTCTCTGGTTTTTGGCCAAAAACTTCTCCGCAATCATGCGCATGGAAAAGACTTGATCCGTACACCCCATTCCCTTTCTAAATCCAGCTTGCACATCCCAAATTATTCCATCAGTTTCTTCCATAACCCTTTCAATTAACACTTTTGCATACAGTTTACCCACAATGCAAAGCAAGTTGATACCACGGTAGTTTTTACAGTCCTGCTGTGACCCATTTCCCTTATATATTGGGACTATAACGGCTTTGCAACAGTCTTCTGGTACCCGCTTCAGTTCCCAACATAAATTAAACAAGGTGTACAGCAGGCATGCCACCACTCCCTCTCCAGCCCTTAGCATTTCGAGTGATACTCTATCATATCCGGTTGCCTTACCTGCTTTCATTTTTTTCATTGCTTTAATTATTTCATCAACACTTATCTCCCTACCTCTCTCCACTTTTTTCGGAATTTCTATTTCACTTAATTCAGACGACTCTTCACTCATAAACACGCTTTCAAAGTATTCCTTCCATCTCTTAATGCCTGAATTCCTCCTACGCTAACGTCGGTTGTGTACGGTCGGTCGCGTACGTCAGCGAGAAATAAAATACCATAGTGCAATACCGAGCGCTATACGGTACAGTCGTCTGCTAAGTGGATTTCGGAAAGGAGATGAGTAAATAAAATACTATGTTAATAATTATGATTATTAACATTGTATTTTACTTACCGATCTCCTTTTTTTTACTATCGTCCTCATTATTGTAATCAGGAAATAAAGCCTCGAAAACTTCTACCTAGTATTTCGCTCTCGCATCACCATTTTTGTTCAAATCATTAGATAAATAACACGTTGTGTAGTGTATCGATATTCATTGCAACTGTACGTGCACGCGTGGATTGTCGGTAACAGACTGAGAGCGCACAACGTATTATTTTTCCTTTCATTCGTTCTCTTACTTACACCACAAACTTCGTTAGATGAATAAAAAATAAATTTGTGTACTAAATATTTATAATTTTTCGTGTTTACTTACCCCTAACTATTCTTTCTATACGAAAGGGGCTGCTACAAATTTGTGCTACCGATTGTTCAGTTCCTCAAACATACAGCAGGCTTTAGTTTTTTTTTTTTACTTATGTCATAACTATAGCCATAAATAATAGAACTGTTTAAATTTAAATTTCAATGAATATTTAAAAACATAATTATTTTATAACCTATAGATATGCTTCAATAAATTACTAAAATATAAACTGCGCGAATATAATTTTAGACTGTTAACTAAAAAGCTATGGCATAAAAAAGAAAGTATACTCCTTTGTATTTATATATTAATATAATTTCTGAAATAAAACTTAAAAAACTTCTTTAGTTTTCACGAAATTCAATATTACTAAGAGGTAAAAGCACAGTTCAATATATACCTTACAGTTGTTTGATGTCAGGCGATGCCGCCACATGAGTAAAAAAAACTGTACCGATGCCGCCGCCGCGCCGCGCCTGCGTATTTACTTACGCGGCCAGCGTGTATTCTAAAGGTTGTCACGAAAATGGAAATAAAATAATTTTGGATATAATAATCCTCATGAAAAGCGACCCAGGCTTCAAATTTTTATCATTTATTAACATTATATACATAAGTTCAAACATTTATTGAACAAGATCATATTTTATTACTACAAAAAAAAAACACATTTACAAGTGTTGCAATATTTTCGTGACACTTTATTTTTTTCAGTTTTCAACTGTTAAATTTAATTATGTAGTGTATTCGCATTCGGATAAACAATTTTATCAAAAAAAATAATAGGAAAATTAACTACTAATTTGTAGCGCAGCGCACCAATTATGCGTACTACTAAATAAGTAGTTACAAGAGATGGCGCGGCAGGCGTGCGGTGCGCTTGCGCTAAGTCTGTGGGCCACTACTTACGTTACGACTGCAGTTATTAGGTATGCGATTTATTGCCATGCCAAAAGATTATTCAATTGTCCGTTTTGTATTGTAATCAAACCATCGTTCGAGGGAACATCCATTCTAGACATGGCGTTAATGATTTTTATTTGTTTAAATTTATTTGTTAATTTTTTTAACAGATAAAATTAACAGTTAAAAATATTACTTATTTTGTATTGAATTTTTATTTTTAAATTGTTGATGTTAATTTTATTGCTTAAATTTTACGCATGAAATTCTAATTCAATAAACATTTCTTCATATTTTAATAGGTACAGGACTCTCTAGTATTAAAAAGTCTTATTAAGCTAAGCGTATTTAAAAGTTTATTAATTCAATATTTACATTATATTATGATTTTTAGGCATCGCGTCAAGCCGGTAATTCACAACCCGCGCGTGACCTTTCTCTAAAAAAGTCAATAACCAACTAAAGTAAACAACATAAACGCCTGTCACCCAGAGGGGTAGGCAGAGACTATGGACTTCCATTTGGCACGATCCTAACACACCTCTCTCGGCTCCTCCACATCCATATACCTACGCATACACGCTCGTCGGTTAAGGGTACTCTTAATCTGGCCCATTTTCAATATATCGCTAATTTTGTCGATAAATTTTCGCCTAGGGCGTCCCTTCCCGACTCTGCCGTTCACCTCTGCCACATAAATTTGCTTTGTCACTCTTTCCTCATTCTACATGACCAAACCACCGAAGCATTCCTTTCTTACTTTCTTAATCCTGGTCACAACATCATCTTGCAAACCACACTCTTCTCTTATCACACAATTTCTCACTCTGTCATTCCGATTCAGCCCTAACATAGGTACTCCTTAATGACCGAATTTCTACAGCATTTATTCTACTCTCGTGCTTCTTCTGCCATGCCCAACTTTCACTACCATAAATTAAAGTAGGGACTAACACAGCATTGTGAATTGCCATAAGTGCCTTTTTGGACACATTCTGACTTTCCACAACAGAGTGTAGAGCCCCATTTACTTTATTTCCTGCGTTCACTCGTCGTTCTATATCCTTATCATATCTACCATCCGTGCTAAATACACATCCCAAATACACAAACTCATCTACTCGACCAATTCCCCTACTATTCTTATTTCACATATCGTTTTAATTTCTTCTCTTTCAAAAACCATAACTTTCGTCTTACTTGCGTTCACTTTCATTCCCCTTTCTTTTAATGAACTGTTCATTAACGTAACCATCATTTGCAACTCGGCCGCCGACGACGCGAGTATGACTTGATCAACAAATACAAAAATTCTTCACCCGCATTCTTCAACTTTCAAATTTTCCAAACAATTGTCCATAAATAGGTTGAACAGCCACGGGGAAGCCACACAGCCCTGTCTGACCCCTTTATGGATGCCAAACCAGTCCGAGTAGGCCCCGTTGATCCTGACACAAGCACTGGAGTCCCTATACAGAGACTTCAATGCCTGTATCAACCCAGCGCTCAACCCAAATGAGTTCAGTGTTTGCCATAACATATCCCTGTCCAATCTGTCATAAGCCTTTTCCAAGTCCACGAAAGCACAAAAAACTTTTTGGTTTTTGGCCAAAAACTTCTCCGCGATCATGCGCATGGAAAAGACCTGATGAAAGATCCCATTCCCTTTCTAAATCCCGCTTGCACATCCCAAATTTTTCCATCAGTATCTTTCATAACTCTTTCAATTAGTACCTTAGCATACAGTTTTCCCACAATGCTAAGAAGGCTGATACCACGGTAGTTTTTACAGTCCTGCTGCGATCCTTTTCCTTTATATAGTGGGACTATCACGGCTTTGAACCAGTCTCCCGGTACCCGTTTAAGTTCCCAACACAAATTGAACAAGGTGTACAGCAGGTCTGCCACCACTCCCTCTCCAGCCCTTAGCATTTCGAGTGATACTCTATCATATCCGGCTGCCTTACCTGCTTTCATACTTTTCATTGTTTTCGTTATTTCATTTATACTTATCTCTCTATCTCTTTCCTCTTCTTCCGGAATTTCTATTTCATTTAATTCAAACGTCTCATCACTCATAAATACGCTTTCAAAGTATTCCTTCCATCTCCTTAAACTCGACACTTCGTCATTCAGAACACAGCCATTCTGGTCTCGTATAGCATTCATTCTAGGCTGTTTTGAATGTCCCCTGGCAGTTCTTACGAGTTTCCAGAACATTTGAATATTTGCCTGGAAGTTATCCGATATTCTTCTATCATTCTTATCCGTTCTTTCTTGCTTTTTCCTTTCAACTACTTCTTTTAATCTTTTATTTAGATGTCTAAAGACTGCCTTTTTTCTTTCAATATTATCATCCATACCGCTAGAATAACTAGCCTTGGTTGCTAGTAAATCTAGCCATGCTCTCTTCTTTGCTTCTACTTCCATCCGTACCTCATCATCCCATCATAAAGTGTTATTTTTCCTTTCATTCGTTCTCTTACTTACACCACATACTTCGGTAGCTGCATCCACCAAACCTTTCTTGACATTATACCACACAGTCTCCAAGTCTAAATCATTCATACACAATTCATCCATACCACTTATATTTTCTCTCAGTCTACTTCTTGACAAATATTAAGAAGACAAGGATTTCTAATTGGGTAGGCCCCAGCAAAAGTAAAACGAAATATTCCTAGTAAACAACATAACAAAATCTGAAACCAGAGTCTTTTGTTTAGTGTGCACTACCACCAGCCGAAAATTAGATTCAATCTAATTTTCGGTAATCAGTGTAAAAAGCTAAGTGCATGAAGATTGCACTTCATAAGTAGGAGTTGGCAGCTACTTCTGTGATTAATTTGAAGACTGATCTAAACTAATTGAACATATCCTTTTTTCCCCTTCGTGTTGGTGACACTTATGTAATTTATTCTTTTTGTTAATGCTCATAATTATTATAGAAATCGTTTAGTTTTTTTTAATATTCACTATTTTTTTCCAAAGTTGATTAAAGATAGTACAAAGAGTTCTGTTGATTATCAGATTGTGGTTTTATTTAGACTGTCTCTTTACATAAGCGTCTTGCCCGGGCTTCGATGCTTATTGCTGTGAAATGAGTACCTAATTGCGTAAGCAAGATACGGGTGAACATCCGCTCTCATACTAATTTTATTATAAAAATAACTTCTTTATCATAAATTCCTACACGTTTATTTGCATAAACTTTTCTCTTAGAGACTTTTCAATTTAAGTTATAAATTGCCCTTACGAGTACTCTTTTCCAAAACAAATAATATATTAGGTCTTTACCTATGAAAATTCCGTTTTGTTGAACTCAGTTGAACTGTTAGGGCTATGGTTTGAATTGAAATTCTAAATTCAAATAATTTATACATATAATATAATAATTGTACATTTAAGGGCGGAATCGACCAAACTTGTTTAAGTCTTATCCTACGAATAAAATCACTAAGTACTCTAGGGTTAGAGAACTTTTAGTTTTACCAAATCTTAAGTCAGGTATAACTGTTTCTCCGAGAATAAATCGCTTTACCACTAAAATTCATGGAGTAAATTAGCTATCGGAGATTATTTTAATGGTGGCTGTTACATATTGACAGCTGTTTTCGTACACTTTGTTGAAAAAGTAGGATATTTTACATTAATTTGTGCGTTTATATTTATTGTGATAATTGTAGGATTTTTTAAAATAATGCAACGTTTACGAAATGTGATCAAAGTTTCTGACAGTGATGAAGAATACATTTCAAGGCTGATTTTTTATTTACTATGACTCGGAAATGTTTTTCCACGAGTTCCACCAGCAAGTTTTTTTCAGAATGTAACCAATTTGGGCCACGTTTTCTTCTTTCTTCAGACATTTTATTTACTCAACTGACAACTTGTGTTTTAAATTGAGACTTATAATCCGGCAAAATATGTGGACATAAAATGGATAGGTACCTAACTTTTATTTGACGACTTTCGAAAAATCAGTTCTCAGAAAATTCAGTTGGGTATGTTGACTTTTAATCCACCAGTGAGGTTAATTGATGTACTAAATTAATGTTTCTTTAAAAAATTATTTGTATTTATTATTACTAAAACTTTAAATAAAAGGTTGAACCAAACAAAAAAAATAATTTGGTACTAAGACAATAGTGTGTCAAAGAATTATGAGTAAAGTCTTGACTTCGGAAGCTACTGTAGAAATAATTTTCCTTTTTTTATAATTAAAATTATGACTAGGATTATCTCAAATTCAAGGTAACTACTAGGATGTTATTTAAATAAGTACATTAAAATGTGCATTAGTTTTTTATCACCCTTGGGGGTGGAGTGTTTTTTCTTTAAAGCCATATTTTCTTATTTAAGGTCACTCCCTGAAATATTTAATAAAAAATTATCGGATCAGTCGTTTCCGAGAAATCAGTGAACATACATAAAAAAACATGCGCGTCGAATATATTATGTAATCTCGTTTTCTTGTACTCTGATAAGTAATTAATACATAGACTTTAACAACTATAAATATGAAAATTTATTTCGTTACGTTGGCACATATGCAAGTATCCAAATGTATTTCCAAAAATACGCCACCGGTGCCTTGGAATTTTGGCGGGAACTTGACCGGCGACGGATTGCTGGTGCTCCTGTATTATTGTTTAAATAATGGTTTAAAGTGGATTTTATATATGTCAAAGTGGTGCGATTACATGTATTAAATGTTTGCGCATGTGAACTATTAGTGGAAACGCTGAAACAAGTGCTCCGACGGTGATGTGAATCTCAAGATAAGGTGTCTACCTGCTTAGGCGCCTTGAGACACTATCGAAATCTATCTGTTGTCTCAAGTTGCCGTTAAAATCTTCTAAACACTACGCAATGTGACGCATCAACATATTGTGAAGCAGTATACTATAAAGGATTATTATCACTCTTAGACCACAGCCTAAGAAGAACATACAGTCAGTCATCGCGTTTGATGTTGTCGAAAAAGCCGACATAAACAATAAATTGCTAGGGTTGTCAAAACGGGAAGTAATAAAAAAAAAACTGATTTTATTTTATTTCACGTTTAAACAAATTAATGTGTATGTGGAACCTGATGAAACTAATTTCTTATCTTTAAATAAGGACGACCCACAGTTTTTTACCACACATGTAGTGTGAACCATTTTAATTTATTTGCGTGACAGGAGAACCCTAGCGGATAGTTCCGCTCAGCAGACGGGAAGTGCTCAGACCGCGTCTCGCCCCGCACCGCACGATTGCCCCGTCGAGACGCCTTCGATGACCGACTGTTAGTAGTAGTTAGACTGTGCTTTGACCATTTATCACTTGATACTGAGATAAATAAAGACATGGTTTAAAATACAAGCATCCAAGCCAAAAATCTTAATAAAAAAAACGCCTTCGCCTTGTTGCACGTCTCTCCTGCTTGAGTTTGACGTTGACATTTTACACTTAGTTTTTCTGTCTTTTTGTCTTTTCACAATAATTCAGATTGATGTAAATAAAGTTACATTATTAAAATGTCCACACCGTCAGAATTAAGTTTTGATGAAATACTGAAATTCATGCTAGCTCATAATGGAAAGGTCACAAATCACGAACTAGTCAAACATTTTAAAGTGTTTCTTATGAATCCTGACATGCGAGGTATGCTTAATGCTTGTAACTTTTAAAATGCCGTATGTTTACATGGAATATCTTCTAATTTAAAATTTGTTATTTTAGATGAGGCCAGAAATACGTTTAAGAAGCACGTTAATGCTTTGGCTATTATAAAAAATCAGAATAACGAAAAATGGTTAATTCTAAAAAAGAAATACATGCCGCCTAACGGTAAAGATAGTGACGATGTAGTTGGAAATAAAGTATCAGATCTGCAGTCCAGTATAGCAGATGCTGAAGGTTCATCAGAGCCTAATAATATTTCACAGCCCGTAACATATCAACCACCACCACCCCTTCAGCTCAATCAAGACTTTAGTATTTTGACAAATATTATTCATGACGCAAATATGGGTGTAGTCCCTAAAACGCCAGAAACACCAATTAGTGAATCAAAAGAAAGCCTTTTATCACCTTCAAATGAAGATATTCCTCCCAAAGTTCATCCTAGGAGGAAAACATCTGAAAAACTAGAGAAACAACGTTCTAGCATACCTTCTTACAGTGGTTCCCAATCCCCAATGGCCAATCAAGATGTATCAGAGTCCAATGAAACCTTGTCCCCATCATTAACATCATCAAGAAGCGAAAGCATGTTGGTAGATAATGAACACAAAATTTCTGTTAAAGAGAGAAAGCAAATGTTTAATAGGATGGCTTCGGAGAGTGATGTACCCAAATCTCACAAGTTAAGCTTCAACAATTCGGTATGTTATTTTCAGTTTATTAATGTTTTATTTTCTTTTCTCTATTTTTAAAAGATGTTACTGATCCAAACCGAGAACAATTATTTGTAGTATGTATGCTTTGTAGTATTCCTTAGGGTACACCTATGTTTAGCAGTGGACTTGTGCTGGTTTTGAACCTACGGGCCTTAGTACCCCAACTCAATGCTTAGCCACTTCATTAATTATTATTATATAATTGCCAATTTTTATATTACTATTATGTTCCATACATTGTTCCATATATTTAATATAAAATAGAATAGATTGATAATTATTCTATTATTATAATAAGTAAACTTTTTTATTCAATTTAGATTATAAATAATACTTATTGAAAGTCACTTTAAATTTAATGCAGCAACTACAAAAAAATGTGACTGTAATATACAATCACTGTGCTATTTTATTGGTTTAATAGGACAATAATATGACATAAAAAAGTATAGCTTAGTATTTCAACAAATTACTCAATCATATTTAAATAACTACAAATGTAGGAATATTTCACATCATAGTTTTAAGATAATTGTGAAAATTTATAATGTTTGTTTTGAATATTATTAATTTTGAAATATCTTATCTATTGGATGCTATGTGTCCTGTGGTAGCAGCATGATAAATCTATCACCCCAAATGCAAAATGCATGCAGCAACAGGAATTAGTAGCTGAAGTGCAGGCCACTTGATACTGGGATCGCTAACCCTCCTGTCTAGCATGGCAATTACAGCAAATCATTCCTCCTGTAAAAGAAGCTTGTATCCAGCAATGGAGTGGATTATGTGAGGTGATAAAGTAAAGATTAAGAAAGCAAAGTTATTTCCAAACTAAGAATTACCATGTTTTTATAATACTGATGTGACAAACGAAATCTGATGATAAGTGGCTACTGCAGCCTACGTACACCTGCAACCAACTTAAAATAAAGAATGCTATGAATTTGTTGTCACCTCTGAGAAATAAGATAGAATGCCTCACAACCATTAATTGTACTAGCTCCATATACCCTTTAGACCGGAGCATGTATACCACAGTTCCACAGCAGTGCACACACTGTTATTAGGTGGGAGAAATCCAATAATGGCTCAAAATAATTCAGGGACAAGCCAGTCAATAATCAAATTTATTTTGATAATAGAAAGAACTGCAGCGTTAGCCAAGTTGAATGAATGGGAAAGACTCCTCTTTATGCTAAGGCATGTGACTGTTACATGATTTAAAGTGGATTTGTTAATTTTTATTGTTTTCTATTCATCATAATCATCATCATTATAGCCTATCAGAAGTCCCCTGCTGAACATAGGCTTCCCACATATTTTGCTTCAGAGGTGAATATTTGACATAGTTGCCCCGATTGGCAGCTGTGTTGGCAACCACAGTTTTTTATTATTTTGAGCTGTTATCAATAAGATGCTGCTGCCCATCCCTTGATTTAGTTTCCCTCTGGCACCTCTTACGACATCCATGGGATGATATGGGGTAGTAGATTCTCTTACGTCGCTACTACACGGTAAATGGTTTTCTATTAGCAATAATGATTGTAGATAGTAAACTTGGTTAAACATCCTGCTCGATTGGGTAGAAAATTGCATACCATTGATGTCAGCAACTAACCCGCTATTGTGGAGGGCTCAGCTTCCACAATAACCTTTAATTCTTCATTTTCCACTTTGGTCTCCGGCCGTCCACGGGGTTGGTTCTGAAGGTCGAAATTTCCAGAACGAAAATGTTGAAACCAAAAACGTACCGTGCTTTCTTTTGCGACACCAGCGCCGTACACATCGTTAATCCTTCGAGCTGTTCCTGCAGCACTGGTGCCACAGTAGAACTCGTACTCGTAAATATACCGATATTTCATGTTTTCCATTGTGCGGTAATAAGCGACGCCAAAGGAAAAAATAATGAGGAAAAAACAAATGAATGACTGTTTTCAAAACTCAAATGTTCCAGCTAAATGAATTTATAAATTTGAATTTGGAATTCTTAACGAAAGAGGAGATATTTCAGATCAAAGTGGTCAGTACGACAAAACGCTAATTTCATATGTAAGGACCTAATATATCTTAGTTACCTTTATAGAACAAACAGACATGAGTTTTTCCTTTCTTTATTTTCTTTCATATTATTATTATTATTATTTTGTATATATCTATATTCTCTCTATTAAAGAGGTAACTTAAAACCTAATCACACGGGCCGAAACCAAGCATGAGCAGGTGCTAGGTGATGGTGTAAGCAAAGGTGAAGGATGACGTGGTGAGGAATTTGCGTGTGAGTCGGCAGGTGTTGAGAATGACAGCTTTCTGCAGGGTGTAAAGTGTGTGTTGGGGTACTTGAAAATATCTAATCATGCCGGTTTTTATAGTTGGTTTGTACAAGGGCTCTACAGGCGAATGTTATGTATTGTATGTTTTCGGGGATAGAGTGGCAATGTCTGCAAGTATCGGTGGGGAGGTTAGGTGCGCGTATTATGTGCCTCTGAAAGTTTCGAGTATCGATGACCTGGTCCTGGATCGCTTACATGAAGGCCCCCGTCTCTGGGAAGAGTTCACCGCACCTCAGCCAGGCGTTCGACGCTTTTTTGTCGACATGTGGCTGCTGCAGGTTGTGGTAGTGCCTTCCGTGTATGGACTTCTGTTGCCATGAGGCGATCTTCTCTTTTACGTCAGTGATCCGTTCGTTGCGTTGTGTATTTTGGTCTGCAAGGTTAAGTGGTGTGAGGCGTTTGTCTTGTCGGCTAAGGTTACTATTTCGTGGAGAAGTGAGTGTTCTGAGCGTTGATGGAAATATTGTCGAAGGCATTTGATTTGTTTGTTGTGCAAGTTGAGGACATCTATTATACCTTGTCCTCCCTCGGATCTTGAAAGAGTCATCCTATTATAAGTTTTATTATATCTAGGGTGGTGCTTGCGGTGAGCCGTTAGAGTGGTATTTATAATACGTTGCAAATTGATAAGGTCACCTTGAGTCCAGTTTATTACATCAAACGAATATGTCAGTATCGGGATTGCGTAACTGTTGATTGCTTTTGTCATGTTGCGGGAGTTGAGCTGAGACCGGAATATACTTTATATTGAGCCGATGTTTAAATTTCTTTTTGAGACCTTCTTTCGTGTCCTTTTGATGGATCTGTCGCGCTTGTTGGAAACCTAAGTATTTATATGAGGCGAGGGGTTCTAGGGGTTGAATCGTGTCTCCTGATACTAGGCTATAGCTGTTAGGGTAAATTTTTCCATTTTTTACCGAGAATGTTTTGCACTTGTCGATCCCAAACTCCATATGAATGTCGTTTGAGAAAGATTGGGTGATGTCTGCAAGGCGATGCAGTGATTGTGTAGTGTTACTGTATAGTTTTATGTCATCCATGTACATCAGGTGTGTTAGAGTGGTGTGTTTGTATGGTGTGATGATAGAGTAACCATGATTGGTTTTGTTCAGCATTTGCGAGAGCGGGTTTAATGCGAGGTAGAACCATACAAGGCTAAGCGCATCACCTTCGAAGATTCCTAGACGTATTGGAATTTCTGGTGTTTCTATACAAGAAGTTCCTATGGTTTTTAATGTAGTTGTCCAGTGCTGCATTGAGTTAAAAAAAGGTTAAGAAAATGTATGATTTGTGGGTGAATTTTATAGTGTTGGAGTACATACGAGGGTAACACTGAAAGTTCTTAGAAAATCAAAAACTGAACAAACTAGCAAGTTATTAGTTTTATTATATCTTTTCAAAATAGTGTCCATTTACATCAATACATCGCTGCATCCGATGGAACCACTGAGAAAAGCACTTTGCCCACTCGTCCTTAGGGGTCTCTTCGACGGCATTTTGAAACGCAGCCACTGCTTCCTCGGCGTCCATAAAAAGTTTTTCTCGAAGTTTTTCTTTTATTTTCGGAAATAAATAAAAATCGCAAGGTGCGGGGTCGGGGTTATAGGGCGGGTAACCCAGTAATTCCACGTCTGACGTCGCCAAGTAGTTGATTGTTTGCTTGGTGGTGTGCGACGAGGCGTTGTCGTGGTGAAGAAGGATCCTACTGCGAGCTCGTTTTTCCCGAACTTTTTCCAAGACAAGTTGCAAACAATTGTTAGTGTACCACTCTGCAGTAACTGTTTTTCGATACTCTAAAACAATTGTTGCGTAATGACCTGTCCTTCCGAAGAACGAGGCTACCATCTTTTTTGCCACGCTTCGACCTCTCTTCACTTTAGTTGGCAACTCCTCGGAAGGAAACACAGAGACAGCAGACTGTCTCTTAGTTTCAGGATCATAACAATAAATCCAGCTTTCGTCACCCGTAAGTATGTCGAACAAAGCATTTGAGTCACCTCCGTTAAATCTTTGAACCATTTCACGACACCAATCAACACGACGGAGTTTTTGGGCCTCTGTCAAATTATGAGGTATCCATCGGGCACAAAGCTTCCTGACCGCTAAATGTTCACGGAGGATTTTGTGCACTTGACTCATACCGATGCCTAAGCTTGTCCGAATCTGCTGATAAGTCACTCTTTTGTCAGTCTCTATCATACGCCGCACAACACTGATGTTACCTTCAGTCGTCGCCGTAGAAGGCCGTCCCTCACGCAGATCATCGGTGAGATTAGTGCGACCACGTTTAAACTCATTAAACCAGTTGTAAACAGTGGCACGAGATAGGACTTCATCGTGAAAGGCCAATCGAATTTTGTTGACTTAAATGATATCGAAACTCATAAAAAATCATTTTTCAATTTGCCGCCAAATCGTTATCAAATGACAAATTAATAAAATAAATAATTAAAAAAATCAAAAACTCGACCGCTAAAAGACGATTTAAAAGTAAGGCACTAAAACGTCCGAAGCAAGATTGAGAATAGAAAACAAAATTAAAATAAAGTATTAGCAAAGTAAACTCTACTTCGGTTTAACAGACTATACTATGAGCTGAAAGCCTAAGTTAAATACCCGCATTAAGTTTAGTAGCAAGCGGAACCCACTTATTTTCTTTCGGTTTATAATCTGCAATTGGTCAAATTGGATATTTAACTTAGGCTTTCAGCTAATAGTTATAGTCTGTTAAACCGAAGTAGAGTTTACTTTGTTGATACTTTATTTTAATTTTGTTCACTCTTATGAACTAAATATCATATGATAGCACGAGGTCAGACACAAACATGGCCCATTTTACGTTTTTACCATTTTTCAAAACCTTTTTAAACCAAAGATATAACATATATATATATATATATATTTGCAATTCTCTTTTAATTTCCTTTATTTCGGTACCCTACTCGATAGGTTAGGTCAATTTTTTAAAATTAACGTATTAGTATTTTACGCAAAAAATCCGCCATTTCGTATATATTTTTCAAACAGCTATCTAAGAACACTTGGGTTTCTAAGACGAATAAAACGGTACCTTAATTGTCGAAATCCATCCAGCCGTTTGGAAGATACATACATACATACATACATATAATCACGCCTCTTTCCCGTAGGGTAGGCAGAGACCACTTCTTTCCACTTGCTACGATCCTTACATACTTGTTTCGCTTCGTCCACTTTCATTGTTCCCTTCATACATGCTCTTCGGTTTAGGGTACTCTTGACCTGGCCTTTTTTCAAGACGTCCCTGATTTGGTCGATTAACGTCCTCCTAGGTCTACCCCTTCCAACACTTTCATTCACACTCGCCTTATACACTTTTTTCGTCAATCGTTCTTCATTCATTCTCTCGACATGGCCAAACCATCTCAGCATACCTTTCTCAATTTTTGTCACTACATCTTCTTTCAAATCACAACGTTTCCTTATCTCACTATTTCTTATCCTGTCACTCAATTTAACTCCTATCGTACTTCTTAACGCTCTCATCTCAACTGCATTTATTCTGCTTTCAAGTTTCTTCTGCCATACCCAACTTTCACTTCCGTACATGAGTGTCGGAACCAACACCCCCTCATGCACAGCCAAACGAGCCTTGTTAGACAACTTCCGACTGCTCATAAAGGAGTGCAAAGCTCCATTCACCATGTTTCCTGCATTCACTCTTCTTTCGATATCACTCTCACACTTTCCATCTCTTGTAAACTTTGAACCCAGATATACAAACTCCTTCACCTGTTCAATTTGTTTATCTCCAATCACGATATTGCAGTCTGTCACTGCCTCATCTCTTTCAAACACCATCACTTTCGTCTTCTTTACATTCATCTTCATTCCCTTTCTAACAAAAGCTCCACTCATAGCAGTTACCATCTCCTGTAACTCCTCGGCCGAAGACGCAAGTAGTACTTGGTCATCAGCATAGAGAAAACATTTGACGAGTAACTCATTCATTCTCAACCCACTTTCATTCTCTTTTAAATCTGTCAAACAATTGTCCATGAACAGATTAAACAGCCACGGTGACGCTACACATCCCTGTCTAACACCTTTTTCGATATTAAACCATTCAGTGTATTTTGGAAGATACGAGGTAATAAAGAAATTTACAAACATACAAGATACGCGCGAAAAACATAACCCTTCCTTGGCAGTCGGGTAATAAAATACATACACAATAATATTGGCAAAGAGTTGTATTTTCAAAACTTGAACTTATTTTTTTATTATATCGTTTACAAGTGGCCAGTTCTAAAAACTTTCAGTGTCGCCCTCGTATAGGAGCCAGGTGTGCGGTACGGAGTCAATTGCTTTTCGGTAGTCTATATACATTGTGTTGATGTTCTTCCTTTTAGAAATAGCTTGTTTCATTGCTATTATGAGTTGCTCTTTACACCCCTGACTACTTTTTCCACATCCTTTTTGTTCTTCAGCAAGAATGTTGTTTGTGGATATATGTTGATGTAAGAGTTCGGCTATACATGCTGTAAGTAGTTTATAAATGGTTTGGAGACATGTGATAGGTCTGTATTTGGCAGGATTTTGATGATCTACGTCTTTAGGAATCATGTAGGTGAGGCCTTGTGTAATGTATCGGGGCATTATGTCTGGTATTTCTATAAAGTCATTGATATGGTTATGAAGTGCTGTAAGTTTCTTGTACCAGTAGTTATGTATGCGGTCACTTCCGGGTGCTTTCCAGCTATGGGATTTTTTCAATATATGCACAAATACTTCCAAAGGTATTTGTTCAAATGCCATTGGTGTGATAGAATCAGTTACTTCGAAATCTGTGTTCAGCCATTCCGCCTCTGTGTTGTGATGAACTGGCACAGACGAAATACTAGACCAGAAGCTATGTAATTCATTGGCGGGTGATAATGGTGCATCTTGCCTATTTCTATGTGTGTCGTGTTGCGTGTCTGAAGTCAGGCTCCTGTAAAATTGTTTTTCATTGTTGATAAACTGGCTATTTTGTGACTTCCTAAGTGTACACTGCCGTCGTACGAGAGAAGGGCACATCTATCATTTTGGTCAAACTGAGATAATTGGGATTAAAGTTTTTACCATATTCTGCTTCATAGTGTGGAAACCTATCGCTTAAAAGAAAAAAAAATACTGATGATATATGCGTGAAGGTTAGTACTATTATATTAATTATTAAATAATTAATTATTAAATAAATTCAAAAAAATCCTTTCAACTTAAAAAAAAAATATCTTAAAAATATCACTTACTACAAAGAAAAGGCATAGTTAACCAAATGTGACCTTTCTTTTTAATATTTCAAGCAAATTGGTCATTGAGTCTAAAAGAAAGGGCACATTTGTCTAATTGCGACTTTTTTAGTGTAAATTGACTTAATGTTTTCTACAAAAAAAAACAAATAATCATGTGAAGAAAGTTTAATAAACTATAAAACATATTTATATTATCATGCCATTTCTGGTTAGCTTATCCAAATAACTGAAACAAAACTTAACAAATCTTCTTCTAGGACACCAACATTTAAACAAAAAAAAAACGTTCTTATTAGTTTATTATACTTATTTATAAATTATTAGGGATAAGCATCTACATACAATTTTGGTTAACAAATAGAACTTATGAATTAGAAACAAAAAGTGCTAATACTTAAACTCAATTACACTTTTTGTTTAGTTAGATACCTAAGGAAAGTAAAAATTAATTACTTTTATTCTTTTTACTAATAGGTTGGACCCTAACTTAAAAATCTATAAAAAAATAGTTACTCTAAATCACAATATGAAAAATAAATCAAAATATTCTTAATTCTTAATAGAGGTAGTAATTAGGAGCATAAATTTTGGTTTTGAACTTTTATATAATTATTTAAAAAAATAATAATTAGAATAAGCTCTAATAGAGTAGCTTATACTCTATTAGAGCTTATTCTAATTATTTATTGTTCATTTACAGGAAATAGCTTACACCCGTAATTATTAAAGGCACTCGTAGTTTAATATTTTAAAAAATACTATTATTATTATTATAAAAATTAAATGTAACTATAACAAACATAACATGGCACTTGGTTGAATTATCACAATGCAATATATTGGTAATAACAAAAAGTATAAAGAAAATTAAATAATCAGTTTTGCTTAAAATATTAATTTAAAAAATAGTCTTTTATTTCAGTCTTCATAAATTTCTGTGAGATCAGCTGAACTGTCGTTAACGGGTAGGGTTTCCCAAAAACCTCTTCTGTTGTCAGGCATGAGTGGCCCAAGCTTGGAAAGTATAGCTGATTTCCTCTCAGATGTTATACCTCGTGGAGAAAGCTTCTGCTTAGGCAATGGAATGCCAATTTTAAGATTTTTAATTCTCAAGAAATCCAATTCTATTTGCTCCTCAGTGTCATGGCTGTTCTTGTAGAACATCGAATTGCTCCCACGCCGAAAAGTGATTTCAGACATGTTTCTTAAATAAGCCCGCGGCACAGAATGTTGTAATTTATACGACGAAGAGCAGTCTTCAAAATCGTAAAAATCCTGGACTGTCATTTTTTTCACCACAGTATTTGAACCAGTATCAGCGACAGCTTTGCAAAAATCTTCAAAGTCATACACTCGCTTATTCTTCTTAAGTGATTGCTCCACTCTATGGTGAAATTCATCGGCAGCCATAAAAGTATGACCAACTTCCAGATAACGCAGCACAACACTTTCAATATTTACACCCTGGAATTGACTAAATATACTAAGTAGGAAAAAGGCACCAATTTTTGTTTTGGGCCGCGCAGTTATCCAGCCACAAAATCACATTTTGCAGTCCCGGTTTTCAAAGAAAAATGCTTGAAAGCAGCTAATTATGTCTTCCTTTTTCTCCTGCAATAGCTTCGTGCCATAAGACTCCCAGTGTTTTGCCAACTCCATGTAACCTTTTGTCACCTACAGGAACAAAACTCTGATTGAAAACGATAAGCCTTGGACAAAACATTACCGTTTTAAATTCTTCCATGCGAGGTAACATAATTACCTTTTCTAAATCAACTGTAAATATTATGGTGTCAGTACTTTTTTGCTTCGTTTGGCTTTCAACATCCTCTTCATATTTTTATCTCGCTGAAATGTACCTAGTGTGATGATCTTCATATTCTTGGCATTCTTCGCAATTCCTGTGCCTTATTGCTGCGTTAGGGTTGTGAATAGAAAATTTTTCGCACAATTCACATTCCTCGTGTCCAAGCTTTGTGAAGGATATGTTAAGCTCATTTACGACATTCCTATAAAATCCATAGGACACATTTATTTCAGACTCTTTCTCACAGTAATTGTCGTACATCATGCGGATATTGATATCCGAGGGCAAATATTTCCGGTTTGGTGCATGAACTCTCCTATAATGCGACACAACTGGACGAAAAGAAATAATATGTTCTTTTACCTTTGTACTGTCTATTTGTGATGGATTCGGGTTATGACCTCGGCCGTCAGCAATAGGCTCCGCGTATTGTGTTTTATAGTATGTGTCAATAATGTTCCTCACAGCCTTACAGTTACTTTTCTTGTAACCCAAAGTTGTGAGAAAAAACATTTTACATACCGTAACTTTCTCACCGTTTTCATCACATAAGAAATACGAAACAGTCTTAGTTCGATCATAGTGTTTACCATGCTCATCATCATGACTTTTTTTCTTTGGTCTTGCAGGCTTTTGCTGGATAGTATTAGCTAAAAAAAAGTGTTTTTGTTCCGACCAAGACATTTTCCAGAAATTACGATTAATAATTTTGCGGTAATCCTCTGAGAATTTCGTTGAACATTTTTTTTTACAAATGTTCTCTTGGCATCCGGGTTTCACAAAATATTTGGTATATATTTTTTCTTCTCTTTTAATTTTCTTTCGTTCTTTAAGACTAACATCATATCTTTTGCGCTTTTTTGTAGATTCATCTGAAGATTCTGGAATCGTTTTTTCCAAACACGGTTGAGAACATGGAATGACGTCTGATTCGGAGCCAGAATCATCCAATAAAATATTGGCTTCACGTCGTTCATAGTTTTCATTATGACCCCTCATATTTAAGTTTTTAACCACTGATTATTTTGAGCATTGAGCGGCAATAATGTACGTTTTGTGGTTTTTTGGTGGCTCATAATCTTTATCGGCTACTGAATCGTCTGAATCAAAATCTGATTCTGATACTAGAATTTGTGGCGACCAGTTTTGTAGACCACTAGTGGACGGAATCTGTTCGTCAATATCAGATCTAAGCTTTAGATTTTGTAAAGCGGCGCTTACTAATCTTTTACCACGTGACTGCATTTTTAAAATTATCTGAAATAAGGGAAAAACAAGTGAAATGAATGATAATATATGTTTATCATATTCCTACTTAATTCATTAAATATTATGAAATGTCACATAGGTGTTAAGCTAAGGCACGGTAACATTATCTAATACAATTCCAACTTCATACCAACGGACGAAGCGCGGGCTATGCCTACGCACCTCAACCTCCGGGTGTAGACATAGTTAGATAATAATAATATTACCGTGGCTTTGTTTGACACATCTGTCTAGAAACCGACAGGTAACTGTTGAGATTACCTAGGTGTACGATCTAACCTACAAAGATAATATGTACCTACCTACTTGAATTAGAAACAACATGTAAACATGGATAAAACGTAAATAAACTTACCTAGCGCGGGCAGGCTGCTGACAAGCGTGGAGTCACTTCGACGTCGCAGGCACAACTGGCGCGTTTCAATCAAACCCTGCCCTCCTTTCCTCACCCCTAATCAATAATTTAAAGAAAAGGCACAACTGGTTATTTGTGCCTTTTATACGTAAATTAATTGAGACATACATGGATCATTAATTAAGTAGACAAGGCACATCTGGTATTTGAGCCTTTTCTTTATGTTATGTTGTAGGTGTGCCTTTTCAAAGTAGTTTTTAGTAAAAATCTGTATGAAGTAATAGTCACATCTACGTATTTGTGCCTTTTCAATATAATGGTAAATAAATGTGCCTTTTCATTCTATAAAATATGAATATTAGTCTCATTTGTGCCTTTTGAGCCTACTGTATCTCCGAATTCCTTGAAGATAAAATTCTAGAAAAAATTGAGCAGATGTGCCTTTTTTTTCTGATTCTAAATATGTATATAACTCAATTATTAAAAAATTGTTAGTTGTGCCCTTTTTTCTTACGACGGCAGTACAGTTAAGGTATCTTTTTAATCTGCTAGATGCCGCATTCAGTTTTTGTTTAAGTGTGTTAAGGAATTGTTCATCGGTTAAATTGGGTTCTTCGTGTTGCGAATGTATTCGGTATTTTATTTTTTACTGCTTCTACTAAAGTGATGAGTCTATTGCTTCTATTGGCTTTGGTATATTCTGTTAGTCTTCCCATGTCTCTTCTGAAATCCTGTATTTTTTTTGCAACCTTCTCTGCCAGGCAGGTTCTTTACTTTGTATTTGGGTAGGCAGTGTGTTTGTGTCTCTGATTTTGGTTCCGTTACTTATAGCTACTGTGTTTGCCGCGCAGTAAATTATGGTCTGAATGGTCTCAAAATCCTGCTCTCTCGATATGTGATTTGGTAATATTTCAGTGTTTATAAAATTTACAATTTGGGCTAGCCTTTTAGAAGTTTTTTGTTTTGGTATACTAGGTCGTTTAGTTGGGTTGGTGTTCCGAAATTTGTCTATTGCCATTCTAAATAGTTCCTGGATTTTTTCCGCGTCGTTATTTTCTATTGCTTGATTAAAGTTGGAAAAATTTACTTTGCCAATATCCGCTCAATAAAATAAAATGATGTGTCTTATCTAGTTTGAAGAGCACATCCCGCCCTCCCTCAATTGCACTATCCCCGTCACCACTAATCCCAGCACCACTACTACCACCACCACTACACTAGGAAAGACATACCACCGATGACAATACGACACGTGTTTCGCCTCTACACGAGGCATCTTCAGGTGTAGTAGACTCTACGGTGGCTGACCGATAAGTGAAACCAACTTTAATATAATGGATTTCCGCAAAGTAACGCCTGATTCTATTAATTATTCTATTGCTTGGTTTTGTTTAGGTTCAAAGGCTTGAGTAGGTACCACTGATTCGTCAGTTTGAGATTGTAAGGTTAAGCTAAGGGAATGCACGGGAGTGTTACTTTCTATAATCTATGGATGAATGTCAGCTTCTTGTGAGTTTTCTGTTTCGGGTGTAGGGGTCGTGTGTTGTAATGTGATAAGTGATGAATTATTTTCTAAATTGTCTCGTCGGGAATTCAGGTTGCTTGATATATTGTCACGTATTTCTTGAAGTCTTTGGTCATTAATCATTTTGTTGTTCAATATTACTCTGAGCTGATCTGATATTCTCTGTTCACTTACACCTGTTAACTCAGGGTGTTCTTCTATGACTGCTTGATGGAGGGGTTGACGATAAGCTGATGTATTTTCTCCAAGCTCGGTGATTTTGTAGTAATTTCTTACAATAGATTCGTTTTGGTCAGCTGTCCATATTCTTCTTTGTGTTAAGCCTTGCTGGTTGCTAAAATGTGGTTGCGTGTGTGATTGCGTGATCGAGTCGGTTTGTATATGATTGGTATTACTTTGTGTTTGTTGTAGGTATACTGCAACTTCATTCCTTATTTGATCTAATATTTTTTGAGGAAGTAATTTATTTCTAAGTATAGCTTTGCATTGATCTCCCAATGTTTGTCTTGATGCCTGCATCTGCGTATACTTATTAGAGAATTCTTTATGTAGATGATCGAGGTATATTTTGCTAGTATTTAATTTAGTGGCTATGAGGTACGATCGCCAGATGAATTTATTCATTTCTTCTGTCCATCTTTTACGCGCACGATTTCTGCCTGGGGCGGGTGTAGGTTCAGTGGCGACAGCCTCCTGCACAACGTCCTCAGACATAAGTGATACAGAGTTTGATCTCGTTGAAGACTGGTATGAACATGGAGATGAAATAGGTGACTCGAATGAATGAAAAGGTGAGGGTGTCGATGAAGTTATGTCGCTTAGCATGTTGGAGTCCATATGTGTCGCTTGGGTCGTTCGACGGGTTGCTTTCGCCGCTCGGGGATTCTTCGCGCCCCTAGGCCCAGTGTCGGCTGGCTTCCGTCACTGGGTCCGCCGAGCACTTGGGGCCGTTTACTTCTTGTTAATACCATAATTATTCTCCATTTGGGTTTGGGTTTTGGACCGTTAGTTGGGGAGGGTTAGCCAAGACGTTAGTGGCTAATAATATGTTCCTCCTGTATCGGTAAGTACAGGGTATGGTCAAGTTCGTAGTGACCGCTGATATGTTCATGCCTCCCCTTAAGCCCCCCACCACGTCAATGTGGTCCCCCGGGGGGTTTATTATTATTATTATTATTTGCAGTGATATTTGCTTATTGACATTGTATCTATGTCTGTCTATGGATCATTTCATGTGCGTTTATGTGATGTGAAAGAATGATACCCAAATATATAATACCAACATTGATTTATATTATATCTATACATAAGATAAACTTATTAAATTTGTTTTAAGTATTTATATACTATTTGTTTTAGATATTTACTTTTATAATAAATAGTTAATTGTTAGTAGTATGATTTGTATTTTATAAATAATATATAGTTGAAAAATTTTTAGATTCAATTTTAAAAAAATACGCAGATTAATGCTCTCATCCGTCATGTTTGTCTTTTTTAGAGTGGTGAATAGTTTTTTTGTTGTTTAAAAAAACGTTACCTCCACACTAGGATTTTCTCCTGTATCGTAGTTTACATACATAAATTTCACAAGGACAAACATCCAGACCCGGAACAATTACTTGTAGGCCATACAAATAATTGTTTCGGGCGGGATTCGAAGCCGCGACCCTTAGCGCTGGAACTCATTGCTAAGCCTCTGCGCCAAGGAGCCGTCAAAGTTTGTAAGGTTCGGTAGATTTTCGCAAAGATTTCTGATTTGTTTTTATAATGAATATTACCCATAATGTAGGAATTTGTCATGTGTTATGGAAGACCTTTTACAAAAATAAATTAATTCACTCAATTGAATCACTCGCGACCCGCAATGCTGTAACTAAATACTTAGCTACTGTGTAGGCAAGCTGTCAATAAATAATACGTATTATTAACCACCATGTGGCCTTGTCAGTACAGTAACGTCTTACCTCTCACTTAATCAAACACTTTTGCAATAATACAGATTGTTGGTTTTCGGGTTTGGTTGTGTAGTGTAATATATATAATTATATATATATATATATATATATATACGGGAATATAGACGGGAAATGAAGCTGCAGTCTTCAACAGATTTGACAGCAACGTTTAAGGTGATGGAGTGCCATTCTAATCTCGCTAAGACTGACGTCCGGAATATCATCGGAATAGTGTCGGATAAGACTTGCTCTTGGACGTTACTCACACTTGCGTGTGGCTCCAACGATGATGTGTACAGCTGCCCATAGAACCTCTCAATTTCACTCAAAATCTCAGGTGTCCCGGAAACGACGCTGCCGCACTCGGTCTTCAGCTTTGACAGTTGGCTCTTTCTGGCAGACAGATCTCTAGCAAAGACTTTGGAGCCTTGGTTCCGCTCGATCGCTTCTTCAATACTAGCTGTATTGAAGTTGCGTAAATCCCGTCGCATGCATTTGGAGATCTGTCTGTTCAGTTACCTGTACGCTGTCAAATCTGCTGAAGACTGGCAGCTTCATTTCCCGTAACAGCCATGAGATTAAGAGTGTCATAGGAGAGTTTTTGTGTTCTTCTGCGGCGGGTCTTGCAGAACTTAGTTCCGACCGCATGGACACGCGTTTCCACGAGCTTGTGATTCATATCGTCCACTGCATTGCAATCTTCTAAGCACTGAAAACGGTTTTGTAGCTCGAGCTGAAAGGTTTCAGGACTTTGGATTAGAGCGCGAGGGGGACGGAGCGGTGACTTCATTAGACGAGACCTCTCCAACTTAACGTTTAGGTTCAGTGTGCCTCTAACCATTCGGTGATCGCTACCAGTTTTCACCCTCGTGATCACTGAGACATCACTGAACAGTTGTCTTCTATCACGATATAATTTACGATACACGATATTATTTATAACGATATCAGCACAGAAATAAAAAAAATGTTCTTGCTGGTTATTTGTTGATGACTTAAAAATTTACAAACCTGTAAAATCAGTAGAAGATATAAAACTTATACAGAATGACCTAAATAACATATCTCATTGGTGTGACATCAATAGTATGATTCTTAATGCTAACGTAAAAGACACCAGGAAAAACGTATTTTTTTTTTCACTTTTCTCTTTTGCGAAAGCTAATTCTCATTTAAAACGACGAACGTGAGCAACATCCAGGGCCTGATTTAACCACAAGCCAATTAGGCGCGATTCTAGGGCGCAAGTCGCGCTTGCCTTTCCAGCACCATATTTTTACAGTATAAAACTTGATATAATATTCTCCATAAATAATGGAGTAAGAGCCGCAAGCATTTTACTTGTTACATTTTTATTTATGGTACTAAATAAATAAATGAAGAAAAATAGATTGTAAAAGTAAGGATTTTAATTATTTGGTGCCTTTGCTTTTGACTGACTGGCAGCGATTTTAAATTACTCAAGTTCTCTTCTCTACCTCTAATTTAATTATGGTCCATTGCCAAGGCTGTCCAAGGAATCTTCTGTCAGCCATTTCTGCCATCTTTCCACAGGGAAGATGACTCACACGCCCATGCCTCGCAGAAAGACGAATAGAATAGAATAGAATAATTTTTATTCAATATAGATTATTACATAATACTTATTGAAAGTTATTTTTTTTATTTACCACTGGTTCGGAAAATACCTCTGTCCTGGGAAGAACCAGCAAGAAACCCAGCGGGACTTTCTTTTTAAACATATGTCACTTTACAATAATTTTGTGTTTTTTGTTTGTACAATTTTTAAATGAGTTTTAATAGAACCAGCATGGTGGCGATCACCTCATTCCCAGGGTTTTTTTCACTTATGTATTCTTTAATATTATAATAACCCTTTTTGTACAATTTTTCTTTAATAAAACATTTAAAACTTATTTATTAACAAATTTTGTACATTTTCTGGGATTTTGTTGTAAAAGCGTATACATTGCCCCATAAATGAATTACTAATTCTATGGAGTCTAGTAACTGGTATTACAAGCTTATGTTTGTTCCTAGTGTTTAAAGTATGAACATCTTTATTCTTATCAAAGCTATTTATGTTTTTATGTACATACATTACATTTTCATAAATATATTGCGATGCCAAAGTTACTAAGGGACTCATAACAATTTAAGTTATAAATCGCCCGTACGGTTCTCTTTTGCAAAACAAATATAGCTTCGATGTCAGTCGCATTACCCCACAGCAAAGTTCCATAAGACATCACGCTATGAAAGTAACTAAAATAAACTAATCTAGCTGTCTCAACATTGGTGAGACTTCTAATCTTTCTTACAGCATATGCTGCAGAACTAAGTCTGCTTGCTAATTTAGATATATGGGGGCCCCAATGAAGCTTCGCGTCAATAGTAATACCAGGAAAAACTGTGGTATCCACAAGACTCAACTCCTCCCCATTTAAGAGCACATTGATATTTGAATGTTTAACATTAGGTATTATAAATTTAATACATTTTGTCTTATTGCCGTTTAAGAGCAAATTTTTGGCGTTGAACCAATGTACTAATCTCGATAGAGCATTATTTACATTGTCAAAATTAATTAACTGTCTTTTGAGTTTGAAAATTAAAGAGGTATCATCAGCAAATAATACTATATCGTGATTGTCCTTTACAAGATAAGGTAAGTCATTAATATACACTAAGAATAGGAATGGGCCAAGAATCGAGCCCTGAAGAACGCCCATTGATACTACTGATCCGGAGGAACCTTTACCATTGATAACGACTTTTTGAGTTCTGTTATTTAAATATGAAATAATAAGTTTAAGTGCTATATTTTTGACACCGTAATGTTGTAGTTATAATATCTCACGATGAACACAATCGAAAGCCTTGGAAAATCACAAAAAATACCTAAGGCATCTTGTGAACTCTCCCAGGCATTAAAAATATATTTCATAAGCTCGACACCTGCGTCAGTCGTCGAGCGACCTCTTGTGAAATCAAATTGATTTTTATGGAGTAATTTATTTTTATTAAAAAAAATTAACAATTGATCTAAAATTATCTTTTCAAAAATTTTACTGAGAGTTGGTAGTACAGAAATAGGTCTAAAATTAGCGGGGACGATCTTTCAGGCTCTCTTTTTGCATCCAAGCCGACTCTCGATGACCATCCTGCGGTGTGTGTGCTCCATGTCGGATGTGCAGTTTACACAGCGCTCGGTGCGTAAAGCACTTTTATGCCTGGACGGCAACAAGTCTAGTGGGCCTGATGGAGTGCCTCCTATTGTGCTGAAGACGTGTGTTCTGGAGTTGACACCAGTTCTAACTCGTCTTTCTCGGTACTCATACTCCCTAGGCATTGTCCCGAACTCTTGGAAAACGGCTTTAGCTCACCAGATCTCTAAAAAATGCGACCACTCAGACTCGTCTAATTACAGGCCTATCGCCCTTGTTCTTCAAAATAATGAAATCCATTATAAACTGCCAGCTCATAAAATACCTTGGGGATCACCAGCTGATTAGAAACCGGCCAACACGGTTTCCGTTGGGGTCAAAGTCGCTAAGCTGGTGATCTTATAATTTACTTGATTCATAGATGGGTAGGAGCTAGTTTCGGGTCAGGGACGACTAAATCTAGTCCAGTTTAACCCTCAGAAGATATAAGTTTGCGCGTTTACCGCTAAAAAGAACCCCTTTGTAGTATCTTCTCAATTTCCGGGCACACTCTTTGCTGCTTCAGCTAGCATCGGAATTCCCGGCGTCGACATATTAAATGATATAAAGTTCCGCGGTTACTTGGAAGGAAAGGCTACACACAGCTTGAAACTTTACAAGTCGTGGGTTTGTCCGCCCATTGAATATTTTTCACATCTCTGGGCTGTAGCACCCTAGTGCCAGCTCCTTCCACTAGACTGCATCTAGCGCATGCGGCTCTAATCGTCGACGACCGAGTTTTTTCTGATCGGCTAGATTCACTGGCGCTGAGAACATCTCTTTGCATTTTCTATCGCTTTAACCACGGAGAGGGCTCATATGAATTGTTCGGATTAATTCTAGTCGCCAAATGCCATCTGGATGCTTGGCGGTCCACCAATGTGCTTTTTATAGGAGTTTTCTTCTTCGCACAACTTCTTTGTGGAATCGTCTACCACCGGCGATTTTTCCGGAACTTTGGGGCTTAGGGATCTTTAATAAAAGAGCTTACCCTTTTTTAAAAAGCCGGCAACGCACCTGCAATTCCCTTGGTGTTGCAGTTGTTCACAAGCGACGGTTGACACTTAACACAAATACCTAATTCTCACGGCAAAATTCGATTTAATGTGGGCAAAACTGGGGGGTGGAAAGCTAGTAAAATATAAAAATCTAGTATATAAGTATATTTGTAGGCATTCATAGTTAGCCTAGGGCTGTCAGAACTCTAAATCAGGCGCTGGCAACATCGTGCGGCTGCCCGGCAGCAATATCATGACGCATGAGCAATACCAATAAGTATGGCGACAATGCTTCTGCTCTTTCGTTACAAGTAAATGAGAGGATCTAGAAACTTTGTTATTACACAGTCAAATTTATGGACTATGATCGGCCAACATAATCTGATGTCGATTCCGTGCTTTATCTCATCTGTGTTGATGCAACAAAAAAAAGAATAATTAACAAAATTATTTTGTGGCTGTTTACGCGGTGGAAGCGTTTACCATGCGAATTATCAAGCTAAGTTCTAAAAATACATATTCCAAATTCTTAAAATACGATGTACGTAAATAATTATGAATAAATTTATACGGAAAAAGTCAGAAACAGGAAAAGCCCGTGTCTTATAAAAAATGCTAGTTATGTATATAACATGGAAAAAATATTAATTTATTAAAACCGCGTAGATTCAGTCACATATAGCAATATTTACTTGACAAGAGAGCAACAATGATGCAGCGAAGTCAAGTTTAGGTCACCGTGGTTTATTACGCGATCTCTACTCGACCCATGTGATATTCTAATATAGTACGATGGCATGGAATTTCTTTAGACGTCCTTTATCTTTTGGTATATTAGTTCAGAATTAACTCCAAACTGTAGTTTACCGAACGCAGTGGCCGCCTTAACGGATTGTGAGAGACACGATCTCTACTTTAAGATACGCAGTCTCACATACTCAGTTTTTTTTCTTGCTTGCTTGCTTGACCAACCCCACCTGGTGTTAAGTGGTGATGATGCCAATGACAATGATGATGATAATATGACATCATGTGGAAATGATTGTAGAATGTGTGTGACTTTAAACATTTTACCAATGACAATATTTTTTATTTAAAAATGAAACCAATATATGTACTGAATAGCGTATATTTTTTTTATTTTTCTCGCATATCTGCGAGTATTGGCGTAACAATACTTAGTCACAAAAGAAACGAAACTTTTTATTCAGCTGGTAAGAAACTTTTACTGCAATAAAATTACAATGAAGATTTTTTTCATATTTTTAATAATGTTAGCACTTCTTTTAAGAAAATGTGAAGAAATATGTGAAGTGTTTTAAAGTAACGATTATTCAATTAAACCATCCGTTATTGGTGTGACGTTGAGCTATAATAAATTACTAAGTGACAATATCACTTCTTTTCAAATTCCACAAATGTAGGAGAATTTTTTCGTGTGACTTATCAGTCCAAAAGTCTGTCTGTCACCTGCCAAGTTTTTAGCAGCTTGATGTTATAAACCCAGTACCAAAATAGTGAATTTTATGGTTGTTAATGCACTTTCAAATTTTTTTATTGATTCCTACATTGAATTTACTACTCTTAGGCCTTAAAATAGTATGGTACCTACAAATTTTACAAAGAAATAGCCAAGTTTGTGTAGGCCTTGCATACCATCTAAATGGTTAACTGGACTCTTTTAAGTTTTCAAACAAATTTCATATTAAATCTCTATACATAAAAATCAATTGCTGTCCGTTAGTCTCGCTAAAACTTAAAAACGGCTCGACCGATTTCGATGGATTTTTTTGTGTGTGTTTGAATGGATCCCTAGATGGTTTAGATTCCACATTTGGACCCGGTAGGTGGCGCTGTTGTCGAGATCTAGAAATAACCCGTGCGAGGCCGGGGCGGATCGCTAGTATAAAATAATTTTAAGCGATATTTATGTATGTCTCAAAAAATATATATGAAAACATAATTATTGTTAGTTGTTAATTTATTTTTATGCCTACCTAACCAGGCAGTAAATTCAATGAAAAATTATTACCACCTTTTTTGAGTAATTATAAACTCATGGACAAAGGGGAATGCCCACCGTTCATAGACACTTCGGCCATGGGTTCACACATATAAAAGCGTATGGAAATGATAATATGCAATTAAAAGAATGAAATGGTTAAGGAATTGGTTTAAAAAAAGTCCGGATTTTTAAGATATAAAGGTTTTTATTTTCACAAGAACAGTTTTTTAACAACAAGTGACTTCGTATTTTCGTGACATATAAACCACAATTGACACAGCGCAAATGTCATCTTGAATGAGTTACTGAAGGCTGGGAAGAACTCTAGCCGGTGTGAAAGCTGCGGTCATCGTTAACAGTGGATATCGAGTCCAAGTTCGTGCAGGGGTTATCGTAAGAAGCGGGAGCGGGATCCATGTTCAGGCCGTGGTCAATAGGGTGAGAAGAATTATCGGAGTCCATTTAGAAAGCTTATTCGTTGCTTAGATAACAAATCCGCGAGAAAACAAACAAAATAACACAAATACAAAGGAATTCGACTTGTGTTATTCGATATGTGTTGTGTTAACTGTCAGATTCGATGTTGCCACTTAACAGACAAAATATCTTATCGATAAATCGATATAGATTTTTTTATTCGATTTATAATTTCATAAAAAATAATAATCTTTGATTCGCTTTAAGTTCTGCACGCCTTTTAAAATATTTTTTGTTTTATTTATTTAAATTCCATTTTAAATGTATTTTTAAGAACAGATAAGAATAAGAATTAAATTGTGCAGTAACGTTTTTTTTGCGTTCTAAAGAATTCATGGTAAATCAACTAGCAATTCGCTTGTTTAATTATCGTAACATCATAATAATTATCGAAAAATAATATTCGCATTAAATCGATTGAAAAAAACAGAACAGATTTTTTTAACAAGATTTGTAATTGGCAACACTTTTTATTTTATTATCATTATATTATCCACAAACTAAAATTAAATTTGGTAAATTCGCAAATTTACCTAATTTCATTTTTATCTTTTCGGTACTTTTTTTGTGCAAAAATATTACAATCTTTTTTGGATACATGAGTACCGCGATTAATAACCATAAAAAAAGATGTATTTTTTTAACAAATGCAAATTTTTGGGCGTTTCATGGCCAAAATTGGGCATTCCCATTTAGATGAACGCAAAAAAAAGTTTTAATTTCTCCTGTTGTAATTATCGTGCGTAGGTACTGGCCACAAACATTAGTAAATTATGCTATTAAAAAAATAAAGTTTTGGAATGTTTTTTTTTTCGAATTTCTTCTGTTTTTATGTAATGAAGGCTAATAATTTTCCGCTCACCAGATGTCGCTAGTTGACACTGAGGTAAATTTTTTTGTTACACAATGTAATTTAATTGAGAAGTTGTTTTTTAATAAAAGTTTATCACTTTCTAGAGTATTATATTAATACACAAAACAATGCGTCAGTGGTTTGCTCTTTAATTTTTTGCACATTTTTAACTTTTTTTTAATCTTTTTACTTTTATGAATATCTGTGGTTTGGTTTATTTATTTTTAATGTTATTAATATAAAATATAGCTAATAGTACAAAAAGAAACAATAACTTTTACATTTTCCGAACAAATTAACTTCCCTGCTATTGAAGTAGTATTACAGTGCTAGTATATAAGTTAAGTTACTGATTTATGTAGAGTCAGTCATGAATAAACTTCTTGATCAAGCGCTCGTGTTTAATTCAACCTCGTAATATTACATGGCGACCCTGCCAGGCGCGTTCCGGGAACTGATAGCGTAGCGGGCGAGAAGTGCAGACCGGGCGAATTCCTGTGTGCCTCGGTGCTTCAAGTTAGCTAAAATGTTTGTCGAATATATTATTTGACTGACGCTTACTGTGCTGGCGAGTTTTGAAAGTTATAATCATGGGAAAATCATACTCAAAAACTGAAGATAAGGAAATTATTATATCTCAAAATGCATCAGGAGGAAATAATAGTGCAAGTTACTCCGAACAAGAAAATCACGTCAAGATAAACAATATACTGATTATTACGTTTTGGTGTTGATGGCGATTGCCATACTTGCAATCATTTACCTAAAACTCAAGGAGAGGCATAAGAAGTGGATAGAACAGCGAGTGAATTACGAATTTTTGAGAAAAGTACGAAGCCGTTTGTCTGGGCGCTGGGAGCAGGAACCAGTGCGTGAAGAAGGAGTCGTTTAAGTGTTCGTGAGCTGGTAATAAATATGTGCTATATGTGAAGTACGTGTTCTGTGCTGCAGTGTTATTTTAGTTTAAAAATATATAATATAGACATTAACGATAGTTTTAGAATTAGAAATATGAATTTTATCTATCAATAAATAATTGTTTAAACTAAAAATAAAAATATAAGTAAATCAATGTAATATCGAACACACGATTCGTGGAATTACGGCCCATGTGCAACCATTGGGTGCAACTCAGTTTTTTTTTTTATGTGCTCGGTCGTATGACAGTGTTTCGATTTATAATAAAATTAAAACGAAGTGAATGAAATATGACGCGGTGTTACATATTTCGTTGCGTGTATTATGGCCGAAAAGTTAATAGAATTATATGAAAATTTATTAAAATACGTCAATATCTAACAAAAAAGGCCAGAGCAGATATAAAGGTCAGTTGCGTCCAAAATTACTAGAGGCCGAAACATTGTTAAAAGATAGCGAGCTATTATTTTCTAATTTAAGTCGTCAAGGTAAACAATCGGAAATTAATTTAATTACTAGTACATATAAAAAAGTTTGCTCTTTATATTCTGAAATATCTCAATTGTGTACTTTGCCTAGTTGTAAAATAAGTTTAGAAACAATGGATTTTGATATTAAAACAGCGTGTGGGTTGATACCTATTTTAGATAATAAGGAGGATACTACGAAACGATTGATTGATGCAGTGGAAATGTATGCAGATATGCTTAACGAGGCAGGAAAAATTTATTAATTAAATTTGTTTTAAAGGAGATTATCAGAAAACGCTAAGCTACGCGTTGCTGATAATTATGTGTCAGTTAGTAGTATGATTAAAGATTTTAGGAAAAACTATTGACAAAAGTTTCTTACACGGCTATACATAAACAAATTCAGTCCTTGAACCAGGGATTTAGATCAGTTGATGAATACGGGTCTCAACTCGAAAGACTGCTAACAGAGTTAACTATTTCACAGGCTGAGGGCGACGCAACAAAATGCGCAGTCCTTAAACCTATTAATGAAAAATGGTCATTAAAAGTTTACAGATGGTCTTAAAAGTGAAAAGCTCAGCACAATCATCGCAGCCCGCAACTACCTTGCTCAAGGACGCGATCCAGGCGGCCAAGGACGAGTCCACACCATCGTCGTCCAGTTCCGGGTCTGCTGAGGTGATGAAGATGACTAGAGGTAGGTTCGTTAACCGTTTTCTAGATCTCAAGGACAAAACAGGGCCGTGGGCGTCTAAATTACGGCACCAGTAGGAGTAATTATCAAAATAATTATAGTAATTATTCAAATAGATATCAGAGATTTTCAAGGCCTTTTCAATATTCGCCGCGTGGTAGAGGACAGTCCTACAGATCAAATTATCATTATAATAGACGTGGCAACCAGGATTTTACAATAAAATGTTTTTGCAGCTCGAAGTAACGACAACAAAGAACGAGCTGGTGAAAATATGGAGCAAAAACCTAATGAGATAGACAACAATCAGTTTTTTCGTTCTCAATAATTTCATTTTTTCATGTAGAGGTAACTCTAAGTTTGTAAATTTTCACATTCATGGTATGAAACTTGTGTTATTGATAGATACTGGAGCATCCATTTCGGTTATTAGGAAGAAGTACTTCCAAGATCAGCATGTGTTCTTAAAGATAATTTGGTTGTTAATGGAATTGGAGGCAAGATATGTTCTTCCGGATATGTAGAGATCGACATTTATGCTTCTAGAGACAATAAATTCCATAACAAATTTCACATTTTCAAAAATTTACCTATAACCGTCGATGGAATATTAGGATTAGACTTTATGAACAAGTACGGAGCCAATATTGATTTAAACAAAATTTACTAACGTTACGGATAGGACGAGAGAATTGTGTTTTGCCAATTTATGACAAACCTGATTACAGTAATACATTATTAATACCGCCTCGAAGTGAATCAATTCATTTTGTGTATTTGGATACGGAAGCAAAAGGCGATTGTTTTGTTAGCGCAAAGGAAATAATGGAAGGCGTTTTTTTGGCAGGTACTATTGTTCGACCAAAAAATAAAAGAGTCCCAATAAAGATTTTAAATACTAGGGAAGAAGAAGTAAATTTGAATAATTTCATATTAAACGTAGAACTTTTAGATGATTTTAACGCTTTCAAATTTTGCCAAAACAAAAGTAGTTCAGAAAGATGTGATATCTTATTATCTTTATTAGAATTGAAGCATTTGAATGAAGAAGAAAAGCAATCTATAGAAAAAATTTGCACTAAATATTCAGACATTTTCTTTTTACCCAACGATAAGTTAGAAACTACAAATATTTGTGAACAAACTATACAACTGAAAGATAACATCAATCCTATTTACACGAAACCATACCGTTTACCACAAGCTTTAAAGCCCGAAATAAATAAACAGATAAAAAAGATGCTTAGAGATGATATTATAGAAGAATCTACTAGTGAATGGTCTAGTCCCATACTACTAGTTCCCAAAAAATCTGATGGTTGTCAAAAATGGCGTTTAGTAATTGATTTTCGAAAACTAAATGAAAATATAGTAGATGATAAATTTCCGCTGCCGAACATCACTGATATTCTTGATTCATTATCAGGCTCTATATATTTTACCCATTTAGATTTACAACAAGGCTATTATCAGGTGAAACTGGCACCAGAAAGCCGAAAGTATACTGCATTTTCGACTAGTACAGGACATTATCAATTAAAACGTCTACCAATGGGGCTCAAAACTTCTTGTAGTGCTTTTAGTAGAGTCATGTCAATTGCTATGTCAGGATTAACTTTCGAGAAGTGTTTTATTTATTTGGACGATCTAATAATTTTGGAAGATCCTTAACTATTCACAACCAAAATCTAGTAGATGTTTTCGAAAGACTGAGAAAGGTAAATTTAAAACTGAATCCTACTAAGTGAATTTCTAAAGAAGGAAATTCTGTATCTTGGTCATTTAGTGTCTGCCAACGGTGTCTCACCTGATCCAGAAAAGACCCGAATTTTGGAGCATTATCCTGTCCTCAAAATGTAGACGAAGTAAGAAGGTTTGTTGCATTTGCAACTACTATAGGAAATTCAAGTACCCTCTTTTGCAACAATTACTATGCCTTTAAATAGTTTACTCAAGAAAGACGCACCATTTGTTTGGTCTTCAGAGTGTCAGAACGCATTTAATTTTCTAAAAATTCATTAATAACACCCCAATACTTCAATATCCTGATTTTCTGAATCAAATGAATTCGTTTTGCAAACAGATGCGTCTGATGTAGCTGTAGGAGCAGTTTTGTGTAACAAAATATGAAACCAATCGCGTACACTAGTAGGCCATTAAATAAAGCAGAAAAAATTACCCAGTTATCCAAAAGGAATTAACAGCAATTGTGTGGGCAGTAAAATATTTTAGACCATACCTATTTGGCAGGACTTTTACCATAATGACAGACCACAAACCTTTGATTTACTTATTTGGAATGAAAGATCCGTCTAGTCGGTTGATAAAGTTTCGATTAATTCTAGAAGAATATGATTTTAAAATATGTTACGTGAAGGGTAAAGACAATGTTGTGGCGGATGCACTGTCTAGAATTTGTATAACGTCGAGTGAGTTAAAGAATATGAAAGAACAAGTCTTAGCTGTGACAACTAGAGCGCAAAAGAGAAGAATGGAAGAGGATGTAAACAGGAAAGGGTTGTGATTAATAATGACACTGACGGGTGGCCTGATCAACCACGAGTCGTGGAATTATTAAGACAACCGTATGATTCTATTGAAATGAAACTTGTGAAAGGAGATATTATAAAAGGATTTAAAAAGAGACTTAGTCAAGGAAGAACGAGATTGTTTTAATTTTGTGCCAAGCAAAATGCTATTGTATATAAACCTTGAATTTAGATTGCTCTTCTCATGAGCCGAATTTGCAACTAAATTAAAAGAGTTTTGTGAGATAATAAAAGTAAAAGAACTATGCATAGTAAAAGATGATAAAATGAAGAATTTATAAAAGGTTTATGTAGTGAAATTAAGACATTAAATGAGTGGACCGGTCCTCGAATATGTGTTCTGAAAGGAATTAAAAGAATTTACGACAATAAAGAAAACAATTCATTTTGAATGATTATCATTTGCTACCTACCAGTGGGCATGCTGGAATGAATAGGATGGCTAATAACATAAAAGGAGATATTATTGGCCAGGATTAGATGCCGATGTTCGAAAATTTATAAGT
This sequence comes from Parnassius orleans, assembly GCA_029286625.1. NCBI lineage: Eukaryota > Metazoa > Arthropoda > Insecta > Lepidoptera > Papilionidae > Parnassius > Parnassius orleans. The sequence goes on along the minus strand of JAGSMP010000065.1, from coordinate 4,989,097 downwards.
GAATGTAAAATGTGTCAGAAAATGAAATATAGTAGGTATACCAAACAACCAATGACTATAACTACTACGGCGTCGACTGCGTTTGAGAAAGTTTTCTTGATCTTGTGGGTCCCTTGGACAAGGATGAGTACGGTAATTGCTATATTTTAACGCTCCAATGTGAATTAACAAAATATATAGAGGCATACCCATTACCCAATAAAGAAACACTTACTGTGGCAAAAGCTTTTGTAAATAATTTTATCCTAAGATTCGGTATACCTAGTTCCTTAGCTACTGATAGGGAACTGAATTTGTTTCTCAAGTGATGGAACAGGTGTAGCTTATTAAATATAGAAAAGTTGACGTCAACTGCATATCACCATCAATCAATTGGTTCGCTTGAGATTGCTCATAAGCATTTAGGGTCATTTTTAAGAACTTATAGCACCAATATGGGCTATTCATGGTCTCATTGGATTCCATTCTGGTGTTTTAGTTATAATACTTGTGTAAACACTCAAACAAAATACACACCATTCGAACTTGTATTTGGCAGGCCATGTCGTTTGCCTAATAATTTGAATTAAGAAGTGGTATGTAACACTTATTTATTCAGCTACTTATTTATGCTCGAGGAAATGCAATGATACTATGTCATTAAAACCATTACGTTAGCACATGATGATAATAAGCAACATAACATCACTACACCCGGAGGGCACATTAAAAAAAAATAACCGAAGAGAGATGTTTATTGCGAGAGCAAAAATTTATACAATAAATAATTTAGAGCTCATGAACGGGACAACCCCAGCGAGGGTAACGTACTACATGAACAACAAAAGCTCCTAATGACAAATATTAGGTCGCGACGCATACGCCTCCGCGCACCTAATGGACTTTACAATTGCTTTATACCACGTACGGCATATTGCAGCCTATTAACAACACGGGAGCTTACATTAACCCCGGTGTAAAAGCATGTTTCACGTTGTGAAAATAGTGATTTACGAAAGAGAATTTTTTTATATCTCTGCATCGCCTAACAATCAATATTTGAAGGTGTCAAATTCGCGTATGCTGATGCGAACGTAAGATTCCATAAATCAATATGAATAGTTAACACGTCCGCTTAAACAATTAGTGCAGCACTTACATGCCTTCAAACATGATTGACACGAGTTACTGCTATAGAGAGCTTCACTTGCGTACTCGCCGCGGAAGCTAATAAATTATAAACGACCAATCCGTCTCTCACTAATATGCCACATTGCCACCCGTCCGGGCGCGATCCTGACACATAAATCAACACTGAAATAGACCGACGACGCCCGCTTCCGCTCGTCATTTGGAATACTTTCAAAAAATTAATCTACAAAGATTTTATGAAAGCGTATCCCTCTTTCACTGTTGCGCCATAAAAGGGATACTTTAAGTTCGAGCAACTTAAACGTTAAGTTTTTTTCATCCGTTTCCTTCGGATGGGAGCCGATTACGAAATCGAGTCTCACAATCTCCTACTCGTATAAAGCTTAATGCTGTAATTTTACCTGTAAATTATTGTATGCGTATATAGCGAAAATTACTATGATTACATTGAGTCTTAAGTATAGGAATTCGATACGATGTAATGAACATAATTTTCGTTGACGTGTTACATTCCGTTTTAACTAATTCTTGATAAATACGACAACTCATCAGTGTAGTGACTGAGTGTTTTGACTATCGTACAGGTCAAGAGTTTGACATCCACATGACACAAGTGTTTGCGTAACCCAGAACACAAATAATTGCTCTGGGTTTGTCCATATCACAAACCACTTTCATCAGGTGGACTGTAAGATTGTTTGTCACTTCAGTTTTATAACAAATAATCAAAATGTGGTCTAAAATAACAAAACGAAGTCTACAGGAAGGGGGTTTACATTAACCCTGATGTGAAGGCAAATTTGCGCTGTGGGCTTGTTAAAATCATAAATCCTTTTAGCTTTAAACCTTATTTTGCACTTATATAAAAACTCAGTAACTGTCTTCGAAAGTAAACATCATATTTAGTAAATTTTAGCCTTTAAATTATTACTCCTTGACTAATATTAAATAAATATGTATTGTTATAACATTTAGTGTAGCTTCTTGACTTGACGGGAATTCAATTTGACTACATTAAATAACCCGTCAGGAGTGAGGTCTCGCTGGACGAACCTCGAGGTACAAACCGTACTGAGTCAATATTAGCATCATTATTCATGGTACACATCGTATTGTGTTTATCCTCGTGACTTGTGGTCGATTGTCCCTCGACGGCTAATGTCGTGTCCGAAGCACACGTGGGCTATTAATGTTCGAAACGAGGCCGTTCGTGCGTTACGGCCTCCACGTTGCCGATGTTCGTCTTATTTTTTTTATACCAACCACCTGCTAATTATTCATTTCATTCGGTGTGATATTTGTTTCCAAATTGGGCGCCATAAACGCCTTGCCATGTCGCAAAATGTCGAAAATCTATAACGTTAATAGAAAGGGCATTGCTCTTAGTTTAGTTTATTGTCGCGTTTTAAAGATTCTCTCATAAAAGTGATAAAGGCGAAATTCAATTCGTTTTTAGTAGCTAAGAAATCAGTAAACATTTTTATTGCCTTCGGACTCTCACTCGGTGTTGAAGTCTACTTACATGCGTTAATAGCTCAATGGTTTTGCTTCAATGTGATTGTATGAGCCCGTTGGTAAATTAACAATTGTCTGATTGTATTGTAATAATCTTTTTCTTTGTTGACTATATATATATATATATATATATATATATATATATATATATATATATACCTTTATTTACAATTAGCTGTGCCTGCGACTTCGTTCGCGTGGCATTAGTTATGATAATTGATAATGATTTATTTACACTTTTAACTGTCGCGAAGATCTGGAAAGACACTAATCTGGATAAAAACATTTAGTTAGTCAGTCAATCATATTAACTAACGAACGAAAAATGAACCAAGAAACGAATTGGGCAAACTATACGCTTGTGCTTCATATCTATACATATAAATAAAACTGAAATGTCAGTCTGTATTATTGAGATAACTGGCTTCAGCTTAGGTCTTATCTTCGAAATGGCTTAACCGATTGTGATGAAACTACGAACAGACAGAGAGCAATTCAATGAGGGATCTAGGCTATTTTAACAGAAAAACTTGAAGATTGTTTGCTTGTTTTAAGCCAAAAATTAATAAATATATGGTCTTTGATTTTCTTAAATCTTAATAACGCCACATCAATAGATCCTATCCAGGTGTAGCCGGGGCGGGTAGCTAGTTGTAAATAAACCACAAAATGACCGCAATAACGTAATCCATAATTTGCTCCTGAATTTGTCTAGCCTAATTGGTTCCCATAAGGATTGCCCTAAATAAGCAAGCTCCATCATCAAGTATGAGGTACGATATTGCCATTAATATTAAAAAATATATTTGAAATGAAAACAACATTCCAATGCGTTGAAATTATGTAAGTATCTATTTTATGTCTCGTCCTGCAAACAAATAAAAATGGAACTAAACTCAACCGAGGAAAGTTTCTTGACCTTTAAGTAATAAGTGTGATCGGGCCCAAAATCAGTAGAGTAGTTATCTATTAAGAAATTCTCAGTAGCAGTCCGGAGTCAGGATTTTATCGGTGTTTCCTTCCTGTGCCTCAGAAAGCACGTCAAGCAGTTGGTTCTGCGTCTGATCTCTATATTTGTGTCAGATTACCGTCCCATCGGGCTTTGAGAGTGAGGGAATAGAAAGTGTCCTATCCTGCGTCATTAAAGTATTATGTAGGTACTCCCTTGGTACTTACGTACGTAAGTACCGAGATATAGAACAATCAAAGTACCGAGAATAGAGTATAGAACAATCTTTACCGAAAGGTTCGTACTTAATATCTCAATGCATAGATGGCTATCTCCGTTGAGACAGGCCGCCATGACCGAAATTCGGCGTACTCGTATAAGACTTTATTGATGAGTACGTTGGAAACAGTAAGAAATTAAAAAAATATGAAGTATTTAGCGTTCAAAACACTTAACACTTAAATACTCAAATACTTAAAATATAAATGCAACGGATTCAAAAATGAAGGAAAGTTATATTCAAAACCTTTTAATATAACCTATGGTAGTAACAAAATCTTTTATTTCAGCGTTAACGCCATCCAGTTCCACATTGCAATAACACTAACCTATAAAGTGATAAAAAGAGAACTTTACTGTTTTGTATAAAAATTCTCCACCTTTTAAGGGGTAAATAGGGGCAGATTTTTGTAATGTCCTAAAATATTTATTATTCATAATTTCGTTTTAAAAATTTCCCACCACCATGCAATTAGACACCATCTTTTTCGCGCAAAATTTGTACCTTAGTCTTAACATTTTGAAGTAAGTTTCGTAAAAACACCATATTTTATCCTCTAAGGGTTTGAATTCTCTAAAATCCTTCCTTAGTGGATGCCTACGTAATAAAAGGAATCATTGTTGCCATCTCACGCTTCTATGTCCAGCAGTCCAGAGATGGGCAGCAGCGTCTTCCTAATAACGACCAAAAATAAAAAATTGCGGTTTCAAGCGTGGCAACTACGGTAAAGATCCCTCTTATGAGGCAATCTATGGGGGAGGCCTATGTTCAGCGGTGGACTTTAATAGGCTGTAACGGCAACGTACGTAAATTCTTTTTTCTACGTCATAAATAGTAGCTACTGTCCAAATTTCAAATTTCTACGTCCATCTGTTTGGGCTGTGCGTTGATGGATGTGTCAGTCACTTAGGACATCTTTTATATTATAAAGAGGATATAGTAGATAAACTGAACTGTGACAACTGTGGGTAAATGGCAAAACTAAATCTACGGCTAATAAAATACTATTCTATTCGATTTAAGTATGTCTAATATAAATGCAATTTCATAAACGATATTTGTTAACGAAATAAAAAAAAGACTTATGTTATAAAAATAAGGTTTTGTTTAATATTAAGAATTTCCTTAGCGAATGATAATACATTAACAACATGCATTTTATTACCAAATACAATTTTAACATTTATGTTAAAAGGACAAATGCTTCTGGACAGCGCGTCAAAGGCAGCGCGATGGACTCTTCCCCGCTCCAAGAAAACCCTCTCAGAAATATGACAATGTCTATACCCAGGCGAGGTCCTTATATATTAAATATGTTACTCTCTTTTTGCACTTTTAACAGATAGGCGCTATTTTGTCTATACCGCAATGCATTTAGAGTAAATATATTTAAAAAAGTTAAGTTAACATTGGTATAATATGAGCTATTTTACCTATGAGCATTATAAATATTAGCAGCAATTGTGAAAATACATCTGAAGTACCGCCCGCTTCCCTGCATCGCCTCAGACGGATAAAGGCAAAATCATATTTTATATTTTCTTCTGATCTACTAAAAATATTGCGTTGAAAGCACCATCATAACTCGCGTATAATAAAACCATATCTTGCTTTAAAATACCTATAGCGCCATCTAGGTAAAATTAAAGTAATTAGTTGATTATTAAACAAAAACTATGATATTTAGCAAATAACGGGTAGGTATAATAAAAGAACAACTCAAAATCGGATAATCTAATTTTTCGATCTCACGACAATGTACATTTTAAGACTTGTACCTGCAAAAGGGAAGATTGTACCTACTGCCCAGCACCTATGATAGATACCGTGGTGATATATATTTATTCCAATGGTTCAACCTGTACGTAACACTGTAGTGAAAGTCCCATCCAAATTTATTTACAGGCTTTTGCGTGATGCTTGTTCAGACAGACAGACGTTTCTAAAAAAAATGTTTTGCCATCTGTATCGATAATAATATAGTATACACTCAATTCAAATAAAAAAATATATTTAATGTACAGAAATCGTCGTGTTAGAGTTTTATTATAGCAGGCCTGTCTCACTCCGCGCTTTAGGCATGAAAATATACCTACGCTCCGCGGCCCCATACAAGGGGCTAATTCCGTGAGGTTGTCAGGCGCGCGCTCGAGCTGACACACGTCTTACGTTAATAAAAAAGTATTTTCTCTTATAAGTATTTAGGCACTTTTAATATTTATTTTTGAGTTTTTATTCAAGTATGGCCTCTCAGAAAGACAATAGGTACTGCATAGCATACGGGTGCTTAAATAACAATAGGAATGTCGACTTTCATTATTTGCTGTTCCTAAGGATACCGAAAAGTAAGATATTGTTATTAATAGGTAGATCTAGATAATTAGGTACCTAGTTACTGACGCCATTGTTACAGTTTTATTATGTCATAAGCGACCCGACTACAGCTTCGCAGTTTTCGATTTTTTCGCGTATAATGCCAATGACCTTAAAACATTCAGTGTAAGTAGACCTCCCAGTACCAGTGACTGCCTACTAATGCAAGATCAGCATATACTGGTTATTAGTTTAACAATTGGTCGATAAAAGAAAGTTATTTTAATTAATAATGCCGTCGCATGTCACATGTTTTTAAATAGCAAAAAATGTGAAACAGACAAGTGACGGCTCCGTGGCGCAGTGGCTTTGCAATGAGTTGCAGCGCTAAGGACCGTGGGTTCGAATCCCGCACGGAACAAGTATTTGTATGGCCTACAAATAATTGTTCTGGGTTTGGATGTCTGTCCTTGTGAAATCTATGTATGTAAACTGCCCCCGCGATACAGGAGAAAATCCTAATGTGGAGGTAACGTTTTTTAAAAAGAGAGGAAGAGAGACAAGTAATGCATTAAAAATTTTGTACAACCGACTTCAATATTAATACGCATTATTAAGGATAACTCCAAAACTACTGGTCAGATCTTGATCAAATTTATATGGGATATATAAATTATAAGCACCAGCTTTCAAATAAAAAAGAATCATCAAAATCGGTTCACCTAGGAAAAAGTTCTGAGGTAATACACATAAAAAATAGAGTCGAATTGAGTACCTCCTCCTTTTTTTGAAGTCGGTTACAATGGTTATTAGGTAAATTATCTGAGTTTCAAAGATGTTCACGTTGTTATAATCTTAATTTTTCTCGATGTTGCATATTAACCTCCCTCACATTGAACAATAATGTTCCCTCGGTATATTCTACTACCAACTAATATCAAAGGATTCGATTTGTTTTCTCACAACACCTAACCCTACAGTAGGCGCAGCCTTAACAAAGGCGCGTAACGGGCTAAGTGATACAGACTTAAGGACGCGGACGTAAGTTGCATTTTGATTAATACGCGCGCCGCATTAATTTTTTTTTCGACGATTTAATCGGTAGGCTAATTTGACGAAGGTCCTGTCCAAGGCGTGCAAAGTATTATGAACATTAGCGACGTTCTAACTAGGTTTAAACTCGCAAGTTTGCTATCAGAGAGTGATCCTTCTGTTCTTGTACTATTATTTATTATGTGATTATAGTATAGATAGATGACTTACGTCCATGTTATTTAACAAACTTTTCTTGTGTTTTTTGTCCTTCAAACTAGCTTAAAGGTATTTTAAGAGCATTTCGGTAGTTTAGTCATTTCAGATGTATATAAAATATTGTTATAATTTATTTGTTTATTTATTATATAATATAAAACACCTCAAACTTGGGTTACGTTAAGTTGGGCACGGTTTTCACTTGTTGCGTCATTATATCTATCTCCTATACAATTAACAAATTCCGGTTATTCGGAAACTCGGTATGGTCAAATATTAACCGAAAGATCATCAATGTGTATAATGGCAGATAGAGAGTGTGACGACGTACCGATCAGTTTACTTTTATTCTTCCAAGTAATTATATAGGATTCGTTAAATAATAATCGAGCTATGTAGCTCGTTTATTCATTTCTGTTTTCAAATGCTGTTTCGTGTTTGTTTCGGCATATTAATGTATCATAACAGCATGATGTACGTTACTGCTTAAATTACTCCTTTTTATGTATCCCATCTTAATGATCAATATTAAAGTTTTTAAGACACCTTACAAAATAAACGTTACAGTACTTATTCGTTCCACTGCTGTGCACAAGCCACCTTTCATTCCTCAAAGCGGTAATGGAGTTTTAAAGAGTGCTGATAATCCTCGCATGTCTTTATAATATATTTTGAATTTCGCGGAAAAGGAACTATCCTCATAATTATTCCTTCACCTCCGAGCACGTGGTGAATCAGCATTGTAAATAGTAATAAATAATTTCACTGATGAAGATTGTGATCGAAATCTGGTTGCTAGAGCTTATCTCGTGAGCTACCACGGCAACAGAGCAATACGGGCCACCGGCTGATAGGAAGGCAGTAGCCATATGCAGGCGTTCCCCTCTGTCAAAGTACAATTCCACGCGATCCTGTGCGTACAATAAAACTAGTTAAACCCGTACTGCTCACTCTACTAAATTTAGTTGCGCAGCTGAATCGACGTCGTACAAAAATTTCGAATTGTTCAGTTTAGTGCTGCAAAAAGAGGTCTGCCACGTTCAATTTACAAAAAGATGGCGTTACCTGTCATATATAAGTATTTTAATCACATTATTGCTATTTACTTCTTTTTAAAGTTAAAAATTACAATAATAACGATCTTGTTGTTTCGGATTTGTTTACCCACACAGGCCGCTAGCCCTAATACAATATGCGGGTCAGCCGAGCTGTATCCTAGTTGATTCCGATTAATCCGAGTCTGTATCCGAACTGTCACCGAGCGATACTGTTATAATGTATCTATGTATGTGTGTGCAATTGTTACTAAGTATATTGTTTTAATTGTTATAAGCGAGACGATCGTTTTGGTGTGCGCAGATTTCCCCCCGCAAAAAATGACAGTTCTGTATTGGGAAAAAACGCTATGGCTACTCCCCTCCGGTCCGCCGGTGGCCCGTGTTGTAATAACGGCTATTTGATTATTTTTAAAATTTATTTTATTTAAAACTAAACAAGCGAACAACCATTTAATGGTATTTAAAGGTTAATAGGATTCCTAGCATGGGTCAAAGTTTTAATTGTGCGGGACCGTCGCGGCCTTAGTGTTTGTTTAATAAAATTGTTTGTGTTAATGGACAGGTTCTTGTCGCAAATGGCTTTATTTATTTGTAATATTCACAATGTTTATTGTTTAACCAAACGTTTCCTGTTATTGTAGATACGATCGTTTTAGATTCCTTTTACTTTCCTGGTATTTCCTCCACATTTTTGTTTAACTATGCGGAAATAGTGTTATTATTGCTATTGATTCAATAAGACTAAATAAAAATAATTCTAAGACATGATAGATTTATATAGTATAATATATTGTCCTGAATGTCCGCCTATTTTTGGGCCTAAGAATAATGCGTAAATTCCTAAATGGTTTTTCGTTATTTCTTTCCTTCCACTGCTGTTTTACCATAAAAATGTCATAATATATTACATACGCCACCATGGTGCGAATATTTTAATTTAGTTGCATATTTAAGGCAAACATGACATTCTTTCGCAATTAAAAAATTAAAATTTATTCATAGTCAATTAATAAAAGAATTATTTATCTTTTACTGATCATAGTGCGAACATTGAATGTAAAAACATCTTTCGTGTACTCCTTTTTTTTTAAATTTATTTATAAAATGGAAGGCGTAGTTCGCCTTAAGCGTATAAATCCTTCAAAAAGTTGGCGAAAATAAGCATCGTTTATTTGTAAGTGATCGTCGCGTTGAACAACCGTATCGTTGTTATTATGCACGATGCGGGAGATAAGTGATCACGGTCCGCTGCGAGTTGGCAGGAAAATATGACCGATTTCATTGTTCCCTCTCGCTATTCGGGCCTGAGAATCACTTGCGGCCATCAACAACGCGGATACCACAATTAACGAGCCTTGTCGATGTGATGGAAAATAGGAGCGGATGAATTAGCTGTCAGCTATTGAGAGATAAAAGTAAGAAGGCGCTTAACACGCTCCGTGGGGGTAAAACAATTGAATATCCGTATCGAACTTTGCATCTGTGGGGTTTTTGCTTGACAGAAAAAAGAGCGGTTTGTAGGCACAATAGAACGCTGAAGTTATTTTTCATTATTACCTAAAAACATAACACACTTTCCGTTTATGATTATTTTCTATTCATACACATAAGCGGAGGAGCTGGTTCGTTTTATTCAGCTTAGTTTTTCTCGTCTTGTTTTAATTATATTTAAATGTTATTGCACGCCTCATAACGCGAAGCGTTATTAGTTAGTGCATTACTCTCGACACGTCAAGGTAAAACAATTTTGTGGTCTTAAAATGCCTCTATCATAACCATATTACACATATACCATAATATGAGTAACCGTATATCAAGAAAACACTAATTAATCCATCTTATATTTTCTAAAAAATCATTTTATATTGCTACTTTGATAAAAAACGGTTTGAAATTTTTTTTACGTGGACGTCCGGATGTTGGTTTTGTATGTGGTCAAGATAACTCCCGAAAAAATTTACGTATCGAGACCGGGTTTTTTTATTAGCTTCAGAATTACATCGACTGGTTCCATATTTCATATCAATAGCCTAGTATGCGTATAAGTTTTATTGTTATTAAAAATTTAAAGGCGCTTTCATTTTTTTCTTTAGCCCTTGATAGACAAAGGACAAATGTACCATACAGCCTATATCAATTTTATGCTCTGTGTAATTGCTTTATTTTGGTAAACATTATTAATTTTTTTTTTCCTGTAGGTGACACTACCTGTAAAAATAATATTTTAAAAGCCAGGAATACAATTTATTTTTTATCAAAATTAAATGAAACGCTCATGAGGCGTGCACTTTTGGATTTTCCAAACTATTATCATTTCTGTTTGTATGAATACATTTGTTTTCTCCTTAATAAGTTTACGTTTAAGTCATAGTTTTATATCGAATGTACCTTAATGATATCAGTGTTGTGGTCCAACATAAAAATTTATATTGAAAAGCAATTAACTCTTTTGGTTAAGGTTTTGGCTAAGGTTAGATCGTATAGAATTATTTTTAGCAACTATGTTTTCAAATGTGACGGAAATCAAGTCAGAATTAATTAATGTGAGGTAGCAATTTAGGTGAAGTGCCAAATTCCTTGTCACTTAAGTAATTTAATGTCTACGTTGATGACCACCTTTATAAGCTTGTAGGCTACTTCGAGCGATTGACGTATGTATGTCAATCGCTTATATAGAACTAAATTAATACATTTGTATGCATATTGTTTACAGGAGTCACTATTATTAACTTTTTTCGCCTCCTTAATTTCTAGGAACACTATTTTAGACTTCATCATAGAAACTTGATTACGTACAATTTAAGCTTGAACATTTTCATCAAACTAGTATAAATAAACGTTTAATTTATATTACCATTTGTCTCTTTTTATATTTTGTTAAAACCTTTAGATATTATTTTACTTGTTACTGGATACTATTCTCTGTCATTGATAGGAAGATCCCAGTTTTCTCTAAATAAAACAAAGAATACAACACTAATTATTTGACATGTACAATCAAAACAAATATCGACCCGCATTCAGTAAGAGGTATATAGAATAGATGCGTATCGATCGCCACTAACGTCCAGTGCGAACCTGACGCTGCCGGCGTCCCGGAGCGCTCGCCGAAACCCTACGGCGACGGAGTGGCGACCGTCTCGGTGCCTGGGTCCATTCCGTAGAAGTCACTTGATTCCTCATAAATTTTAAATTTAACTAACAAACTTTCATTCGTTTAAAATTGGTCAACATGTCCGGTAAACATTTCCGAATTACTTTGAATGCTTTATATTAATTAGAAGATTTTTATGTAATTCATAAACACGATGGTTAGATACGATATACAAACAGCACTTGACAGTATTAACATACTTAGAATAAATTCCTGGTTCTTGTCGTGAAGTAGTGAAGCGAACACAGCGCAGCTATTATGCTGCGCTCAACTACCACCACCACATCTCCACTGACATATCTGTAACCTAGATGTCAATTTTGACTAAACCGAACGAAACCTAAGACATAATAAGCAGGATATGGGAAATCCATCAACACGAATTGGAGCAGCCCGGTATACTCTTTCTCTTTCAGAAATTAGGGGACGCATTATGTATATATATTATGTCCAGAAGTGCAACGTATATGGGCTGTTACTTTGTCTTTTACATTAAAGATTAACAAGAAATCTTAGTTAATATTGCATTAAATTTTATAATTTATTATTATATTTTCGATGTAGCAAGCTGCAGGTGAATTTTATCTCCTCTGGTTATTACATAGAAGGTATAGATATCATAACATAGTATTCTCCTCCAACTTGTTCGCATGACAAGAATGAAGGAATTAAAGTTCATGTCGTAAGCGCTTTCCTTAAGTGTACTTTTATAATTGTTTCTTTTAACGTATGCAGCTGTTGAAAGCAACCGTTGCCTGTTTTGTTGAATTCCTATTTTTATTGCATTGAATGTTTTTACGTGAATGTCAGCGCCTCAGTTGCGTGTCTAGTGATTAAATTGTCATAATCTTAACCATTTAGCTCCTCATTTTGTGCTTGTTTAAAGAGCAGCAAACTACAGTCGACGAAAATTGCGTTCTGTCAAACAAATTCAATTTTACAATATGCTTTATTGAGTAACACTTTATTTACAATTAAACGTCGATTGTCTTTCCTGGAACCAAAAAGTGGCTACGTACAAACTTAATCTTATTATTAAATCAAACACATCACATTAAGGATGTTATCTTGTCAATATCGAAGTCCCTAACAGTGAGGCCAATAGTGTAGACATAAATATGTAACGACAGGTGGTAAAGTGGTCATGCTGCGCAGCGCACGCCCAGTTCTCCGTCGACAAAGTCAGCAACTACGCGGGGGCATTATTCTAAAGTGAACTGTATCGTGTTTCACTTAAGGCTTTTAATTACCTTCGTCTGTTTAAGTATCTTACAACCTTCCCGCCGTGGCTTTAATCGCAGCGCAAGCCTGAAGACGGGAGAATTCGAATTTATTGACCATTAATTCAAAATATTATTTTCACAATATAAGTACTCATTTATTAATTTTGAAATATTAGGTTCCGATTAATTTATATGTGTCTTTAAGATATTTATTATGTATGTAAATATTGTCTGTAGTTATTGTCCTACTCTTTTGTTTTCATACGTTAGGTGCACTGATGTTTTTTTTATTTAATAAATTGTTCGCTATGATAATGCGCGAGACCTATATCCAAAAATGACAATCAATGAAAATAAAGAAGACTACGGCTGTAATTACTCACTTTATTTTTCATGCGATGAAACCTACAATCCAGTGCTGCAGTAAAATTCCACATGCAATAATCATTACCTACTTTAATTATAGGTTTATATTATACATGTCGACAAAAAAGCGTCGAACGCCTGACTGAGGCGTGGTGAACTCTTCCCAGAGACGGAGACTTTCATTTTAGTCATCGATACTCGAAACTTTCAGAGGCACATAATACGCGCACCTAACCTCCCCACCGATACTTGCAGACATTGCCACTCTAGCCCCGAAAACATACAACACATAACATCCGCCTGTAGAGCCCTTGCACAAACCGACTATAAATACCGGCATGACCAGGTCACTTCCATAATACACAAATATCTTGCGCTTAAATTCAAATTCATACAAAAAAATGACACCATATTACAAATATAAACCTATTATATACTTTAATTATAACCTTATTATAAATTTATTATTTCTTACCTTTTTGTTTTGTTCGCAGAGCGTCGATGAAGAGGATAGAGTATCTGTAAGTAGAAACTCGATATTTTCCTTAAGTGTACTTTTATAATTGTTTCTTTTAACGTATGCAGCTGTTGAAAGCAACCGTTGCCTGTTTTGTTGAATTCCTATTTTTATTGCATTGAATGTTTTTACGTGAATGTCAGCGCCTCAGTTGCGTGTCTAGTGATTAAATTGTCATAATCTTAACCATTTAGCTCCTCATTTTGTGCTTGTTTATAGAGCAGCGAGCTACAGTCGACGAAAATTGCGTTCTGTCAAACAAATTCAATTTTACAATATGCTTTATTGAGTAACACTTTATTTACAATTAAACGTCGATTGTCTTTCCCGCGGAACCAAAAAAGTGGCTACGTACAAACTTAATCTTATTATTAAATCAAACACATCACATTAAGGATGTTATCTTGTCAATATCGAAGTCCCTAACAGTGAGGCCAATAGTGTAGACATAAATATGTAACGACAGGTGGTAAAGTGGTCATGCTGCGCAGCGCACGCCCAGTTCTCCGTCGACAAAGTCAGCAACTACGCGGGGGCATTATTCTAAAGTGAACTGTATCGTGTTTCACTTAAGGCTTTTAATTACCTTCGTCTGTTTAAGTATCTTACAACCTTCCCGCCGTGGCTTTAATCGCAGCGCAAGCCTGAAGACGGGAGAATTCGAATTTATTGACCATTAATTCAAAATATTATTTTCACAATATAAGTACTCATTTATTAATTTTGAAATATTAGGTTCCGATTAATTTATATGTGTCTTTAAGATATTTATTATGTATGTAAATATTGTCTGTAGTTATTGTCCTACTCTTTTGTTTTCATACGTTAGGTGCACTGATGTTTTTTTTATTTAATAAATTGTTCGCTATGATAATGCGCGAGACCTATATCCAAAAATGACAATCAATGAAAATAAAGAAGACTACGGCTGTAATTACTCACTTTATTTTTCATGCGATGAAACCTACAATCCAGTGCTGCAGTAAAATTCCACATGCAATAATCATTACCTACTTTAATTATAGGTTTATATTATACATGTCGACAAAAAAGCGTCGAACGCCTGACTGAGGCGTGGTGAACTCTTCCCAGAGACGGAGACTTTCATTTTAGTCATCGATACTCGAAACTTTCAGAGGCACATAATACGCGCACCTAACCTCCCCACCGATACTTGCAGACATTGCCACTCTAGCCCCGAAAACATACAACACATAACATCCGCCTGTAGAGCCCTTGCACAAACCGACTATAAATACCGGCATGACCAGGTCACTTCCATAATACACAAATATCTTGCGCTTAAATTCAAATTCATACAAAAAATGACACCATATTACAAATATAAACCTATTATATACTTTAATTATAACCTTATTATAAATTTATTATTTCTTACCTTTTTGTTTTGTTCGCAGAGCGTCGATGAAGAGGATAGAGTATCTGTAAGTAGAAACTCGATATTTTCTTTAAGTGGATTAATTCAGTCAATTTAGTCATGACTAAGCGGTTTTTAAATATTACAGTTGGATCATAAAGGCGAAACGGATCCCTTAGACTCAAAGCAGAAACAGTGGATTCTCTGCGCAGCCAGAGGCGAATACCATTCTCTCGCAAAAATGTGCAAAGAGAACGCGAAACTTGTAAGGACTAAGGTACTGTAACTGCATTTATGTATATTTCAAATAGTATTAAAACGTCTACTTTAACGGTAATCTGTGTAAAAATTATAATATAAAAGGAATCATTTAGATCAGCTCGGTTCAGCTTTTTTCGATAAATCATCATCAAGTTACATACGTATTGTGTGACATATCTTGAGTAACACTGACTGAATTCCGGTCGGCAGCCAGCCACGACGGAGACAAGCCATCTGCACAAGACAGGATTATAGTGCACGCGTGTAAGCGCATGCCAAGTGCACTCTCCATTTCATCTACTACTCACTCTCATCTAAACCGATGGGACAGCATTTCGTCACAACCGGAGAGAGATCAGGTCTTTGGTTTAGGGTAAGGGTTGATCGAATGTAATGTAATTAAGCAGTTGCTGAATGCAGTTGCTAAATACAGTTGCACCGTTGAGTCTTAATTTCTTCGCTAACAATAACCATAATCAAATCCTTATAATCTAGTACTAGGTTACTTCTTGTAATATCTCAGAAAACTATCTCGATTTATTTATTCTTATAAGCGTCTCTATTTTCACCATAATAATATGTGCTGCCGTTATTCCCATTCATCACGTTTTTGCTTCACTTTATTTACTCTTTCTTGTACTTATCTTCTCGGCGCTGGTTTTGTTTAGATATAAATCTGTACCTATTTTCTTCTTTGTATTACTGTGGCCTCGCAAAGCATTCCCAATTTAAGACCCCCACTGCCAAATCTTTAAATATAATGAGTTGACATCAACTATTGATACTATACTAACTATTGATATAAGATGGTCATCCAACAAAAAAATCTTCATTAATTGTTTAAACGTTCATTACCTCCGTTGGGTTCTAGGCATTAACACTTGAGATACTAAAGAATTTTTATTTAATGCTTAGTGAATGTAATCTGTCTGAAACCATGGACGTATAAATACAGAATTTTGTTAAGAAAGGACTGATGCACTGCAATGGCGGCGGTGCAAGTATGTTTGCGTGTTATATAGGGTAGTCATGTGAAACAAAATTTCCCCATTTTTTCTTTTATAAAACAATCTATCAAAATATAACATAACTTTGACTAAATACTAATTTATTATTACGTAACTAATATAAATAACACATTTGCCGATTAAAAAAAAATTAAGATTTAGATTTTGATTGAAATCGAATTATTCTATTTCAATCAATAACGATTTAAATTAATTTTTACAAACATTATGTTATACAAAAATGGTATTATATTATTGGAACGAAATATATTATAAATATTTATTAACGAAATATATAACAAATAAACATATTATAGGTAACCAAACAATTAATATAAAATTAATTTACAATATATTATTTTAGAATTAGTATAAAAACATTTAGAAACAGATCACCTCATTCTCAGGGATTATCAATCATGTACTCTTTAGTAGTATACCCTAATAATCCTTACTAAACAATTTTTACTTGGTAAAAATTTTAAACCTTGATAGATAAGGCCTGCATATTTTCTGGGACTTTGTTGTGAAAGCGTATACATTGCCCCATGAAGGAATCACTGACTCTTTTGAGTCGAGTAACTGGTAAAACTAACTTGTGCTTGTTCCTAGTATTTATAGAATGTAAATCACAATTTCAATTAAAATATTATAAGTAGGTTACCGAAAAACTATGTGTGTAATCGAATCTTTGTTAGGAAACTGTTTTACATAATATGAATGTTAATATTATATAAGACGTGATGATGATAATTAATTACGGTATCTTAATACTAAAGGTCTTAACATTAATATGAAATTACCGAAGAAGTTGATGAGCTAGATTTTTTTTAACATTAGTAGGAAAACCAAAAATGATTAGAATAGAATTTGGCGAAGCGGCAAATTGTACAGAAGTCCGAAGAGTACAATTTGCCACTATGTCTGGCGTATGTGGACTATGAGAAAGCCTTTGATTCCGTCGAAATTTGGGTGGTGCTGCAGTCCCTTCAGCGGTGCCAAGTTGACTGTCGGTATATCGAGGTGCTGAAGTGTTTGTACAGTAGGGCTACCATGGCTATCCGAGTACAGAACCAGAGTACGAAACCTATCCAACTGCACAGAGGTGTAAGACAGGGTGACGTTATATCCCCCAAACTCTTCACCGCTGCATTAGAAGACGTTTTCAAGCTACTGGACTGGAATATACGGTATTAACGTCAATGGCGAGTACATCACTCACCTTCGATTTGCCGACGATATAGTCCTTATGGCAGAATCGCTGGAGGACCTAAGCACTATGCTCAATTACCTCAATAGTGTCTCCCAACGGATAGGTCTTAAGATGAACATGGACAAAACTAAGATCATGTTTAATGTCCATGTCACACCTATGCCGGTAGTTGTTGGGAGCAATAAGCTCGAAGTTGTTGACGAGTATGTTTACCTGGGACAAATAGTCCGACTAGGTAAGTCCAACTTCGACCGAGAGTTCAATCGACGGATTCAACTCGGCTGGGCAGCGTTCGGGAAATTACGGCACATCTTCTCGTCAGGTATACCTCAAATCTTGAAAACTAGACTGTACAACCAGTGCGTGTTGCCGGTGATGACCTATGGAACTGAGACGTGGTCCTTCACTGCTGGCCGTATGAGGAAGCTCAAGGTCGCTCAGCGAGCTATGGAGAGGGCTATGCTAGGCGTTTCTCTGCGTGAGAAACTTAGAAACGAGGATATCCGCAGTAGAACCAGAGTGACCGACATAGCCCAACGGATTAGTAAGCTGAAGTGGCAATGGGCCGGCCATATAGCTCGAAGAACCGATAATCGATGGGGAAAAAAGGTTCTCGAGTGGCGGCGTCGTACCGGGGGACGAAGTGTACGGCGTCCCCCCACTAGATGGAGTGACGACCTGGTAAGACATGCAGGAAGTCGATGGATGCAGGTGACTCAGGGCCGTGCTTTGTGGCATTCCTTGGGGGAGGCCTATGTTCAGCAGTGGACTTGTGATGGGCTGTAATGATGATGATGATGATAGAATAAAGACTTTTTATTTACCATCAATTAAAAGCGAGTAACTTTAAAAACAACCATTAAAATTTTAGCGTTTATATTTTCTTTTAAATAAGAAGAAATCCCAATCCAAAAACCAGTTATAAGGGACGGAATTCTGCGATGAGTGATTTTCTTTTTGAAGTCGGTTAAAATTTAAAATTACACGATGTTCTTATTGCATTCGATCGAATAATTGTGTATAACATAATATCCTTAAATTTTATTACGTCTGCATTTTTGTACCATTAAAATATGTATAATAAAGTTATATTAGTAGTACTAACTACTAATTTAGTACCATCATTATCGTGTTTATTTTATTACATTTTATATTCTCATAAAATAAGTCATCATACGTAATACGTAATCTTTATTTTATCGATTAAGTATAATTAATCAATAAAATTGTGATTTGCACAATTTGATTGCAAACGCCAGAAACTGGTATCACTGAATGCCGTGTATGTGTGCGTATGACGAGCGTAGGCACATTCGACTCGCGCACACTAACATAATAACCTTGCGTCACTTTGACGCTCGTGTTTTGTACTAGACTGCGTTTCTACCGGGTGATAATTCTATGCATTTATGATTATACATGGATTAAACTTCTTGATACTATATATCCCGGCCATATAGCTCGAAGAACCGACAACCGATGGAGAAGAAAGGTTCTCAAGTAAGCCTCGTACCGGTAAACGAAGTGTAGGGCGATCCCCCTCTAGATGGAGTAGGTATGATGACGAACAGGTAAAACATGCAGGAAGTCAATGGATGCAGGTGGCTTAGAACCTGGCTTTGTGGCATTCCTTAGGGGAAGCCTGTATTCAGCAGTGGACTTGTGAAGGGCTGTAATAATGATTATAATGATATATCGCCAGCGTTAAAATGTAGTTGAGCACTCACTCCTGTCTAGTGTTTCAGGGTACAGTAGGCAGCAACAGACAAGGGCTAATTTACGGAAAGTATAGCAAACAATAATGAACTGACGCATATAGTAGAACAGGGCGAAAAAGACATAGTAATGGGAGAACTGGTCGAGGTCCTACAAGGACCAAATTGAGTAAAATTAAGCAACGTGTACTCTCATTTTAGTGAGCATATAGCGTGATTTTTTTAAGCATAGTATATTTGCGTAAATTACAGTTGCGCAATCCGCAATGGGCAGAATGCATTCTAGATTATATGGTCAAAGCTTCTTTTTTTTCTGAAAATAGCTTGGCATAGATTTATTATATTATTTAAGTATAGATTAGATATCAAAAACGAAATACCCTATTGTGCGAGGAATATTATACATATAATATGTGCACTGCAAATTAGTAAATTTGTGGATAGTATCGTGAGTTATATTTTACGATACGTCACATCTTGTTACATATACATCAAACAAGTGTTTAAGACTAGTGCGTTTTGCCATTAATGGCATATGGATCTGGGACGTGGTCCTTCACTTCTGGCCGTATGAGAAAGTAGAACCAGAGTAACCGATATAGACCAACGTATCAAGAAGTTTAAGTGGCAATGAGCCGGCCGTATAGCTCGAAGAAGCGACAACCGATGGGGAAAAAAGGTGCTGGAGTGGCAGCCTCGTACCGGCGCGGCAGAGATGCAGGAAATCGATGGATACAGTTCAGGAACATGGTGTATGGTATTCCTTGTCGGAGGCCTATGATCAGCAGTGGACTTGTGATGGGCTGTAATTATGATGACGTTATATTTAGACACCTTACTCTAGTGTAGTAAGGTGTCTAAATATATCATCATAGTAACATTAGTATAATAGTACATCTATGCAGCCTAAAAAGACGGGACTAGCGGCGTCCCTCCTCGTTTGCCGCACATTGCCTCATTTCCTCCCATTTCCGTTGCGCCATCTCCATGCCTGCTTGCGAGACTCAGCTCACAACTCCATTTCGATCGCGCCATACAATTATGAGACATATCATCTCATCTCCGTTTGAATAGTATCCATTGAAGCTATGTGGCAAAGGATGGGTGAATAAAGTAATTTTCGTTATTTGACGTGACGAAGTTTTTCACAAAAGATTATCAATTTCTAGGATTATTCTTGTTGCTATTGGAATAAAAACATCTTAATTTCAATTATAGGAAGATAGAAGGGAATATGGCTATGCTACCATCTACTTTTCATACTATAATAAATAAAGTTAAATCCAAATCCAATCCTACACCTCCGAGACTTCGAAATACTGAACGTTCATCCTGCGTAACTCGGTTCTAAAATTAATAAATATGAGTTGAAAGTAGCACGGGACAACTTTCACATCACATCAGGACGTAAAACACCTCATTCCGCCCGTGACCATGGGTAGTCTCAATGCGCCCGAAAGCCCGGAAATTTAAAAATGTAAAATTTAAACGCAAAAAATTCGATTTAGTACATCTTGAGTAAATTTCATTTTATTAAAAAAAACAATATTAATAGTTAATACTTTTATTAAAAATATAATCATTTGTTTTGTTAATACTATTCCGCCGTTTCATAAATTAATAACGCTACTCATTGCAAAGAAAAAAACATACGTTTTTTAAAGCGCAAAAAGCATGTCTATGCTTTGTAATTTATCTATTTAAGATAAACATTTGTGCGATTTTTTCGGACTGTCTCGTCCCAGTAGATTTAGGGTAACAAAATGCCTTTCTCATATTACAAACGAAGATAATGCGATTTTAGATAAATATTTTTTCCTCTGACGTGAATGCGTCACCGACAAATCTTTTCTTTTTCTTAATGTTATATGTTATAAACATTAAAAAGGCCTGTAAGAGATTACCTATTGATTTTCAAAATGAAATCTGTAATACTTAATTGCTTCCTAACGACCGTGTAATTGTGATGATAAAGGTTTGTTTTGTCAATAAAAAAACGAGTGTGCTCAGTGTTTATTAAAGTTGATTTACGATTCCTCGATTTCGAATAGGGCGGAGTCGGAGAGCCGAGTAATAAAATTGAAGTCATTTGATTAATTGTTTTACAAATGATTATTTTGATGATTATTAATAAATGTAATAGTTTCTGCTTAACCGTTTTAAGAATTTATATAGAATCCTACAATTATTTTTAGTATCATAATTATCTTTAACTAGCGGTCCGCCCCGGCATCGCACGGGTGATTTTTTGATTTTGACAACTACCCCACTTAAATACTCACAAAAAAATTCATCAAACTTGGTCGAGCCATTTTCAAGTTTTAGCGAAACTAACGGTTTTTTACGCATGGCAAAATACTATAGTTTATTATAATATATTATAGTATAGTTTAGTATTTTTTTATAGAATAAGTGTGACAATAGAGCACACAGTCCACCTGATGTTAAGTGGATGCTGTGGTCCGTAGACATCTACATTTATTCTCGATTAAGGATCAAAATGCAGATGCGTTGTCACCCCTGAGGATTATGATGGAATGCCTTGTTTCCAGTAAAAAGGGTCTCTGGTTCTT
This sequence comes from Parnassius orleans, assembly GCA_029286625.1. Lineage (NCBI taxonomy): Eukaryota > Metazoa > Arthropoda > Insecta > Lepidoptera > Papilionidae > Parnassius > Parnassius orleans. Next base: position 4,967,193 of record JAGSMP010000065.1, on the reverse strand, counting down.
TGCACTCACCATACGAAACACAGCATCATTGGGCTGTTATTTTACGCTGGTATTCTGTGAGAGCGTGGTCATACCATAATATAGACGCAGCGTGGCTCTACCACGTATACAATAAGCATACTAACCACTGGGTTATGTCAGTTACTCTTGTTCTTTTCGTTACGGATTCTATCACGCACAAAAACTCGGTATAGCCATCTCCATCGCTTGCTGAGTGACTTTGAGCTTCCTCATAGTAACGCTTCTTACAATCCATGTGAAACATAATACGCACGTTTTTGTACATTTCTTAAAAGTGTTTCATTTTTATTGGTGATAAGATTATTTTTCTGTAAAATAATCTTGAGTAACCAGACTTGTGCAGTCTGGTTCAAGTTATTTGTTATGAATTCCAATTGGAAGTGCATTTATTATGTAAAAAAATCTATGGATTTGCCGCCATTTCATATATTATTTTTACCGTGATTGTTAAATTACATTATGGAGGGGGCCTTAAAGGAAGCAGAATTGATTGACTTGCACAAAATGAGTATGGTGCCATTACTCATTTTTTAAAGAGGCTTCAAAAGCTAGGTATCAGTCATATGTTTGTGGATTGCACTATCAACAGGTACATCAATAAATCCTCTGTCGGAGGCCCTAAAATATCAGAGCGACCCCGTGCTGTTAATTTCGGACAGGCTTTGAACGCTGTCAAAACCAGTTTTAGATGAAACCCTATAAGCAAACATAAAATATTATCGCGTGAAATGAAGATAGGTCTAGTACCCTGAATATAATATTATACAAAATCTGAAGCTAGGTGTTTACCATCAATACACAGGATATGCTCTATATCAGTCCCTGCAGCCTAAGTGGATCGATCACCACATATCCGCGCTAGTACGTAGCGGCTTTTTGTTATAGAATACGGAAAAACGAGCACACATGCCACTTGATGAGAAATGTGGGCTGTGGTCCATAGATAATGAAGGTGCGTTGTCATCCCTGAGAAATAAGATAGAACGCCTTGATATTAGTTAAAAGAGTCATTAGGAATTGTTCTAACCTACCAAAGTTTGGCTTTTTGTTAAACTGTTTTAAGCCAGTGCTCGACTACTATCTCACCTGAATTTAAGTAGCATTTTGCAGCACTAGAGACCGTTCAGATCCAAACCGATTCAGATTTAGATTCTTTATATGCCGCAATGACTGTACATTGTGGCAAATAAAGAATACAGGTAAAAGATGGTACATCACTAAGTGTTTCCGCTAAAACTAAATTCTACCTTACGGCATGCAGTCATGAAAACTAAAAGATACAATTCTGATAGCAAATTAACTACTAACATGCCATTCATATATAATGTAAATTGTTGTTTATGTCATTTACAATCTATTTTATTGTTATAATAGGTCGGGGAAAAAGTTTCTTCATATTTTGCTTGCATAAAATTGAAGAAAAATCTCTTTGGTTGTACTGTTTGTATCTGGCTGGTATTAATATCAATACATATAGGACATTAAGAAAAAGAAAAAACACATTCCCGCAATTTTTCAATTGTTTTTCTGTCGAACAAAGAAATTCGATACATTCTGAAGTTTAATTAGAAAAAGGGAAAAATGCGACTCAAGTCAAGAGTAATACAGCACATAAGCTGATTTGCTCAGTTTGTTGCAAACGCCTTCGGAATGAGGTTTCCAAGTGAGCTTGCTGTCAATTAATATACCTTGGTATTTCGCAATATTTGTTGAGTCCACATTTTGTCCATTATAACAGACCATTACACTAGGCGGGGGTGTCCGTTGGTAAAAGATCATTACTTTTGTTTCTTAAAATTAATAACTAAATTATTAATGTCAAGCTAGTTAATTCTTTTTAATGTTCTATTAATCTCACCTTCATAATCGGTTATGTCATTACATTTTATTATGACCGTACTATCATCTGCAAATATCACCATAGGATGTTGTGTAGGCTGTGGTAAATCATTAATATATAGAAGAAACAATGGTGGCCCCAGAACGCTACCCTGTGGTACACCACATTTGACTTATCTACTGTCTGATGATATTTAATCTCGCGTTTGGTCTTAGAACATATTCTAGCGATTTCTGTGTACTGTTTTCAGCCACTCAGGTAAGAGGTTATAAGCCTCAGGACATTTCCCCTTATGCTGTAAGAGTAAAGCTTTTTTAAAAGGACATTGTGATTTACGTAGTCGAACGCCTTAGTCATATCGGTCAATGTATCGGGTGTCCGGTAATTAATGGAAAAATGCGAAATGCAATCAATCGAAAGGCAATTGAAAGAACTAATGGCCATTCAGAAAAAAAATACAAATAAAAAAACCAAGTAGTACCAAAGATATGTTTTTTTTTAAATATTAATATCGATATTTTTTGTTTCCTTATTTTACATTCTTGCACACAACGACCACAAATTAATGAATACCATCGGTTTTTTTATTGTTATACAGCGAGACCTCTTTAATCCGAACTCCGAAAATTTACCCCCCGTTCGGATTCGTGAAGCGTTCGGATTATGGTACAGAGAATCTATAGGGTATTTTTTATGAAATAAAACAAATAGTATTGTGAAATTCTAAATGTATATTCTTCTATAAATGTAACATTTATTAAACTCCAATATTTAGTTTAAAGAAATCCAATATTTTAGTTTGTTGGGGGGTATTTAATGACAAATGAAAAGCATTGTCTCGCAATTTACGTAAAAGCTTTTTTTCAGGCACAGGAATCTCCACTTGGTCAGCCAATTCAAGGCATGTATTTAAGGCAGACACCGCGCTTGAATGGGAAACGCTTGCTACTGGTTCAACGTGAAACATTTCTTCACTTTCGCCGTCACATTCTTATGTTACTTGCCTTATAATTTCATCGTCAGTAATAGGTTCAGTTTCATCTAGGTCATTAATTTCAGCCTCAGCAAAGCCAGCTAGCTATTAACGAAAAAAGGTAAAGAAATGGCTTCTTCGGGTTCAAAATCATCGTCTGTATGTTCTTAGACGTTTAATTGAGGCCACCAGGGAGACCAAGATTTTTTTATTAGTTTCGCATTCAACTGATGTCAACTTTCAGCCAATGAGAAAACAGCGTCTTTCATAGTTGTCTTCTTAAGGACATCGGATACAGTGCATTTAGATTCCAATTCCTGTTGTGCAAAAACTTGAAGCAAAAGTTTTTTCTTGTAATTTACCTTTATGTTTTGAATAACGTTTTGGTCCATTGGCTGGATGAAAGCTGTGCAATTGAGAGGCATGTATAAAACTGTAATATTTTCATCAATGAATTGCAGGTCTTCATCAAGCGGATGTGACGGCGCATTATTAAGAAGCAACATCGCTTTCAGTGGTGGGTTCTTCTTAGATATATTTTTTCTTACTTCAGGGACAAAGTATCCTTTAAGCCAGTCTAGACATATAGGTCTCGTCACCTATGCATTCCTTTGTCCTGTGTAATGTAGTGGTAGCTTTTGTACAGATGCAAAGGCACGTGGCTTTTGTGCTTTGCCAATGACCAACAAAGGCAGTTTGTGCGTCCCAGCAGCATTCGCACAAGGCATGAATGTTATTATTTCTTTGGAAACTTTAGAACATGGGGCTCTAATTTCTTAATCAGATGCCAGCGTTTTGTCTGGTATTGTTTTCCAATACAAACTAGATTCATCCGCATTATAGATTTGCTCTGCGGTTAAATCTTTCTCCTTGATAATATCCATGAATTTGTCCTGGAATGGCTTTACGGCGTCTTCGTTGTTTGACAACTTCTCGCCGGTTGTTTAGAGTTGACGTATTCCGTGTCTCTATTAAATTTTTTCCAACCAACCTTTACTGGCAGAAAACTCCCCGCCCAAGCTTTTCATGAAAGTATTTCGCTTTCTCTATCAAAATGTCGCCTGACAAGGTAACGTTTTTTCGTCGTTGTTCTATAAACCATATAAAAAGTGCATCTTCCAGTTGTGGATTTTCGGGCGTTTTTAATGTCTTTCGAGCACTTGGACTCTTTTCCGTTCTCACAACATAAGATCGTATCTTCTCATCCTTGTTTTTAATATCAAAAATGGTAGATTTGCAATAAAACTAAAAGAAATACCTTCCTTTAATTGATCTAAAATCTCGCATTTCTGAGAAATAGTCAGGGTCACGTGTTTCCTTTTCTTTGACGTCGAAGCCATGATTTAAAAATACAAATACCTGTCGAGTAGCACGAGCGACGCAATAGCAACACAAAATGGCGGACCGAGTAACAAAAACAAATGCGCATAATACCTACTCGACATTCGGTAAGCACCTGGCAAGACGGCGAGTGAAGAAGCGGGCTGGGGTGGACCGTTTGGATTACAGAGGTATTCGGATTAGAAGGGGTTCGGATTATAGAGGTCCTGCTGTAGTAAATAGTATGACTGCTATTACACGGCTTTTTCAAAAACAACTTGAATTATTGTTCTAGAGAAAAATGTGTGAAAAATATTTATTTTGACAAAGTTTAAGCAACCGTAGCATAATATTTAGAAAGTCAATAATGTTTTCGTGCATAATGTGCATATAATTATAAAAGAAAAAACTCCGAATTCTTACTAATTATGTTTGTTTGATCCTTTTCCATACAGTTATTTATGCCAGGTGTGGAATTTCTTTCAATCCCTCCAGAATACTGTATTGAGGTTGCTCCTATGAATTTAATCAATTTATCTATATCGTGAAATATATATTGGATTCCAAAGCTATTTTACCTTTCCGGTACGTCTTTCAAACATTGAGTCGGCTTTCCGTACAGATCGTTTATAGGACTTTGTGGTCTGGTTGAAAGTCGTCTTCTTAAAGCTGATATCTGGCGCTTTGCGGTTGAGTACCTTGGTTGAGCCGTGCTGCAGCGTATTATGTCAGCAATAATGTGTCAGCTTGAACTGGGAAGGACAACGCTTGCACAGAATACCCTCGTGAAATTGCAGCATTATGCTGCTGTGTTTCACATGGTGAGTGACGTAAACCGGAGACCCTATTTATTGGTTATGAGACATTCCATCTTAGTCCTCAGGGGTGACAACCCATCTGCCTTTTTAATCCTAATTGATGATAAATAGTACTTGTTTATTGGCAACAGCATTCACTTACTATCAGGTGAACTATGTGCTGACTTGTCACCCTTACTTCTATAAAAAATAATTGTGAGTAGTTCACTAATTGGACCCCCTGCTACTTGCGGTCGGCCAGCAGAGCACCGTGCTTCGGATCCAACACCCCTCTGTGACTATGCACCCGAGATATTAACCACTGAAACTTCGCACCAGGTTCACACGCAACGCTGCTGTTCAGACCCATTTTCCAAATGGCTTCACCAAGGATCATGCCAGAACATAACAAGGTCGTTTGGGGGCATGGCAACAATTTGTTTTTTTTTGCTTCTATAAAAATATTATCTAGCTTCGGTTGAACTTCGAACCTAAAGCCCGTGGCGTAGTACACTGATCACTTGTCCACACGGTCATCACTCAATGTATACCTACCTACTACGTATAATTCATAATTTCAGGTTTTCAACTAAATATCCGGAACCCGGATTTTTTGCCATTAATAACTGTCGAAAAGGCAAGTTATAAGATTTCAATGTAAAAAAATGTTCCCAAAAATTTGTCTAAGATTTCGGTTGCACGCGCTATTAACACGCAGTCGCGGTGGGAGTGTCCTTGCGGAAAGCAATTTAAATCCTGATTTATTCCGTCGAGGCAGCGGCCACGTCGACATCAGTCTAATTAAGACAGCGATACTCTTCCATTATTTATGCTCATTGAGGTTTACGTGGTTATTGGCCAATAAAGTGCGTACCGACTTAACACAAGTGCAATGGGTAATGCAGAAAGCTGAACGTCGTTTTATATATCTACGTTTAGTTTTTGTTAATTGCAGAATGATATGACATCGTATTCTTATTAGTATTATAGATTGTTTTTTCTCTCCGGATTCATTAAAAATTAAACAGGAAAATTTAGAAAGGATTTCAGGTATCTTTACTTTCAAGAAATTGTTATTTTAATACTATTTTATTAATTCCACAGTTTTATTAATTCATGCCATACTTTATATTAAATGAACTGCACCGCCTGAGGCATTCTGTTTAAATCGACGTCAGTTTGATAAAGAAATAGAATGCAAATTATAAAATAATTTTTTTATAAAGTGATCACGAAATTTTAAATACATAATATGGGAACTAAATAACTAGATTCATTTATTTTTAATTTGACGGAACATATTAATTTAAGGCTTATTTTGCACTTTAGCAAACAACCACATATATATGTATAATGTAAATGTTGTGGTTGTAGTTGTGTACATACAAAAACTTAGAAGTGATAGGGATGCCTGTGCGTAGCTGGGGGATGTACTCGTATGTAGGTTTAGTACTTACTTACAAGCACGCACTTAATAAAAAAACTGTTACCCTGGTGCCGGTATTCTGCTCAGGATTCGATCAGATAGTTTTAAATTTCAGATTGTCTAAAAAACTATATGACATCATACATTAAGAAACCGATTCCACGTCGGGCTCGTTTGTCACGCTTGCTTATTACTCTGTGAAGTGAAGCGCGTCGACAAGGAACTTTTAGTGTATTGTTGTATTTTTTATTTTTTTCCAATGAGTGTGCTAACTTCTCAAATGTTTCGGCCGGCGCCAAGCCGCTGCAACCCGAGATTTGACGCCGCGCCTCATTTGACCCGTCCGAAGGCGCGCGCCATTGTTTGTGCATGTTGAACACGAGCCGAACCGACAAATGACGTTTCTATGTTATACTGTATCTATATATGTTCTGTGGCATTTTTGGGTTGCAGTATCGATTTTTGAATCTTTTGAGGAACTTTTAAATAATTCCTTTCACTTGTAACAAAACATTATAAAATTTAAGAAAAAGAAAGTTATATGTAATAGGTCGGGGCAAAAGTTTCTTCGTATTTTGTTTATATAAAATTGAAGATAAATATCTTTATAATTATCTTTGTACTGTTTGTATCTGGCTGGTTTTAATATCAATACATATTATAGGACATTAAGAAAAGAAAAGTAAAAATCACTTTCCCGCCATTTTTCAATTGTTTTACTGTCCGCCAAAATGAGTGAATCTAACGAATAAATTCGATACATTCTGAAGTTTTATGATAAAGAAGGGAAGGAAGGAAGTTATCATAATGAAAGACCACTCCTTTACTGTTGTACAATTCCGGCCGTTTTTTCTCAATTTCTTGCTTGCGTCTCATTAGTTGTTGGCAGTAGAGATCAGAATTGATAGTTTTGCCCGGCGGTAAAAGCTCATAATAAAGATGCCCTTCCAATCCCAGCATACACACAGCATCACCTTATTGCGTGTTAATCCGGGTTTCGCTACAGTCTGTGGAGCTTGACTACCCTTTGACCATGATCTTTTACGCACGTTCTTGTCGTAGGTGATCCACTTTTCATCACCAGTGATCAATCTTTTCAAAAATGAGAATCGCAAATGAGTTTTGTGGTCAATCCTCAATTCCTCGGCTATGTCGTAACTACTAATATGCCGATCTTGTTCCACTTTTTCAAAAATGGCATCGACTTTATCCGTATGAGGGCGACCAGTGCGAGCTGCATCTTTGACATCAAAATTACCGGACTGAAAACGCTTGAACCAACTTTGTGCTACTCTTACTGCCACTACATTAGGTCCATAAATGTGAAAAATTTATTTCGCGGCTTGAGTCGCATTTTTCCCTTTTTTTGGTAATAAAACTTCAGAATGTATCGAATTTCTTCGTTAGATTCACTCAATTTGGCGGACAGAAAAACAATTGAAAAATGGCTGGTAAGTGTTTTTTCTTTTTTTTTTCTTTTTCATAATGTCCTATATGTATTGATATTAAAACAGCCAGATACAAACGGTACAACCAAAGAGATTTTTCTTCAATATCATACAAACAAAATACGAAGAAACTTTTTCTCCGACCTATTATCATCGGACGCAATAAGAGATTAGATGTATTAACAATTAGCATTACAAAATCGCATTAATAATTAGCATTAGCAATCAAAAACGAGGATAGTCGTACTGAATAGTAGTTACCGACTTAGTCCAACTGCGGTATATTTGTAGTTAAAAGAATCGACAGCCGTTGTAGTCCCAGCAAGAGCACTATAGGGTGGCCTCCTATGTGGCTTAGGACCTTGCATATTAGAGAAGAGCTATGTTCAGAATGATAAAAAGCGTTTGAAATTCACGTAGGCCGAGTTTCTAATTCCGTATTTTGTTATTTATATTTTTATTTTTACCGACCGTTCACGACATGCACAAGAGACAATGTATTAACACGTTTAAAGATTTATTTTAACATTCAACTTTTGGGCTAAGACCTATCTCTAGTAGGAATAATCTTCAGTTATCGTTATGTTTACAGACAGATTATCGATCGCTGTGCCATAGTCTTTGCTGCATAGAGATTGAGCCATAGTCTTCCCGACATTTACAAAAGTCAATATATTAAGATGTTTGAAAATTTATTGTAAGCAACCCACTTTTGGCCTTTTCCTAGTAGGAATAATCTTCAGTAACCGTCATTTACAGGCTTATCAATCGCGTTGCACAGAGATTGAACCATTATCGTTGGATCTACAGGCATAATATTATTTTACATTAGACATTGCCGATGATTATTTAGCTCTTAATCATTGTCTTTAGTTAACCTCTTTCTAAACCAAGAGGCCAATGTTAAGATTTGATTTATATAGCTAGATGTTGTAGATAATATTATTCTGTGAAAGTTTTGTGTAACTGTTGTGACAATGAACTTACAGTTCAATTGATGGTAAAGTGGCTACTGCCCCCACTTACACCTACAGCCAACTTAAAACAAAAAACACTATAGATGCGTCTCACCTCTAAAGACTAAGATTGAATGCCTCACAGTCTGCAATTATACTGACACTCCGTACCCTTTACCCTTTAGACCAGAACACAGCAGTGCAAGCACTGATATTTGGCGGCAGAAATACAAGTGAATTAATTAATTCCGCACGGAACAAGTATTTGTATGACCTGCAAGTAATTGTTCCGGGTCTGAATGTTTGTCCTTGTGCAATTTATGTTTGTAAACTGCCTCCACGATACAGGAGAAAATCTAAGTGTGGGGGTAACGTTTTAAAAAAAATGAAAGAAAGAGACTGGTGACAATACTAGGATTCCCTGTGCTACAGCCACCAGGTGATATTAGTGATTTTATGGCGTCAAATAAATTATTTTTTATTTCTTTTTTCTTATTAAATAACACTTTGACAAGTATTTGCATTGACCTGCTTGATATGAAATGTAAGTGGAGATCCAATACATTGTAACCGTTAAAACGGGGTGCCTCAAATAGAGCGCGAGGCTCGCGGCATAAGGCACTTGCTCGAGAGTGCAAGTCATCCAGCAATAAGTGATTTCCAACACAGTGACGAGGCGTTTTTGTAATGGTTGTTTGTTTAGTGGTTCTACCTTACTCGTGTATCGACCTAATCATATATGCCCATAGTTTTGTTTTTATACGGCCGTTTCATTATAGAGTTCATGGGCGTGTGATGTTGGGCACAATCAAATTTGAAAGGAGACAGGTTATCGTCCGATGCTTTAGTAATTTCTTTCTGGCGCCAAGAGAGAGGTGTTGGCACTGCATTGAAAATTTTATCATTGAATACAATTGTTTGGTGTATTATCATTTAATATTCGCTTACGTTTGCTTTGTTCGTTTCATCCCAAGTGGATTGGTTGCGTTTGGGGAACTAGAGGTTTGCAGACTATTCTATGTTTCAGCTGTTACTTCGCTCTTTGTGGTTTCTAACATTTTGATAGAAATTCTGAATCAACAAAATAATAATATTAACCAAAATCTTGAATTTACATTGAGTTTATTCCAAACGGCTCTTAAATGTAATAATTATTACTTCGACTCTTTTGTAATAAAAAAGCGACATTCGTTTATAATAATAAACTTCAAACTCCCATTTAGTGCAAAATTGTTGGAATACTTATGATATTTAAGTCGTATAAGAAAGTTTATCCTTTACATTTTTAACGCATCTGACCCTGAATTTGATCCTTATTCTGGTTTCGTCGGAGTTGTGAACGAGAGTGTGAAAATACGAGTATATTATTTCAAAGTGACTTGCTTTTATACACATTTGTTTAAAGAAAGAAATATACTAGTGACTGTTATTCTTGTAAAACTCTTTCACCGTCAAACTCTGTCAAAGCTAACCTCGTAATGTTACGTTTCCAGAATTCCTTATAATTTTTCTAAGCCTGTCCCACATATCTAACATATGTGTAGCTATCCCTAACAATGTGTCAGAATGACACTGGCAACAGCGACCGACTCCAAGCGCCAAGAGCGTCAATAACAATAAAAAACTAAACTCGCTTAATAAGCCTCATCAATTCTCGAATGCTTCACATCAAACAATGTTTTTCCGAATTAAAAAAGAAATTGTGTTTTATTGTTTGGATTTATGTTTTTCCAGGAGGATATGAGCGTGTGGGTGTAATGCACCGGCCTTCGAACCGAGCGTGTTCTTTGGGTAAAGACAGGGATAAATACTGTTCAGGCTGACTTTTAGATTTGTTCTCCAAATAACTTATTGGATTTTCAAGTCATCTGACCATTGCATTATTCTTTTTAACAAGAAATGGACTTCTTATTCTGGTTACATTTTCACGAATGGATTCAATGTTAAGTACGTTACATAAAGATAATTATCATTAAGTTTAAAAATAATTATTTATATTGCATAGTTAGTTTTGACGGAGTTTAGCGGAGAAAGAGTTTTTCAAGAATGTCTGGGTGGCAAATACATTTATTTTTTATTTAAATAAAGGTAGGTAGTTATATAGATACCAGTCACCACTATAATATAACAATACATTTTCACAATCTCATTTAACAACTCCGACGAATTCATATACTGAAACGATTTAAAATTTCATAAATTTGAATCTATTTTTATTTTAAATATAGGATATTTATGACTTAAGAAAATATTATTGAATTGAAAAAATACCTTTATATATTTCAACTATTTCTAATTGTCTATAACTGAAGCAACCTTGGATTTGTTTAAAGTTACTAAATTAAAAATTGAGAATAGCATAAAAGCGTCTAATATTCGTGAAATTCTTTTTTTAAACTATTTAAACGCGTGAAACAGTTTCACGCGTTTAAATCATAAGTAAAGATATAACGGCAGTTGAATCATTATTCACCTTCATATATTCTATTGTAAGTTGGATCATAGTTGCACAAAGCATTCTCCAGACCCCTAGCTGCGTCAACGCCCATAGTTGTGGGCATTGTGTTCGATCAAACTGGTCTCGGTTTGTTATTGCAAAACACGTAAGCATGCTAATTGAAATTCAGCATGAAAGGGATAATAAGGGTAGAGAGGACGGTGACGCCCGCGATCCGTCAGACGGCCGCGTTTGTGAGGATCGCATGACAAACTACCAGACCTACCGAGTGGTTCTTGATGCGTGCCTGGCTCTAAACGATTTTGCTTATTTAGGTCAGGATTTCGGTACGAAAAACTAATAGTTATATTTAAATCTGGTTTAAGCACGACCCTAAAATAACCTTGAACCAGTAATAAACTCGTTCGAATATTAACATATTTGTGCGTATTAATACTACGATTAACTTGTTTTAACCTTTCACAAGTCTACTGCTATTCATAGGTCCATCGACTTCCAGCGTGTATTACAGGTCGTCACTCCATCTAGTGGCAATTAAAGAATCACATTAGTGGTTTACTACTGATGGCGACGGGATCAAACCATTCTTAAGCTTTCGCAAGTGCAAATTAACCTTTATCCACTACTGTCTTAATAATTAAGATCATAATTTTACCCCGACTATGTCTAAGTATCCTTGCGACGATCTATCTGAAACAATCCGATCAGATAGGGGTCTTGTGCTAACACAGAAACGTGGCTTCAGTTTTGATCTAATCTACTCATTGTGACTAAAAATTATACAAAACTAGCGATCCGCCCCGGTTTCGAAGGTTGACAACAGCGCCACCTAACGGGTCTAAATGTGAAAATGAAAGCACCAGCTGATTAGTGACCGCTGTCGGGGTCGCTCAGCTAGCTATCTTCTACCTGACATGTCTATGGGCGAAGGTAGTCGAGACCAAGAGGGAGACCTTAGCGATTAGTTTTTACATAGCGAAGTCCTTCAATCTATAGATCATAGAGTTCCCAAGAAACTACGAAATTGGGTCACTAGTTTTCTCGCAGATTGGTGCGTCAAGGTCGTAGTCGACGGTGCATGCTCGCTCTCTCTCCATCGGTGCTATTATTACCTACTCTTTTCCTGCAGTATAACAATGATGTGTTGCATATTCGTAACGTTGTTATGCAGAAGATATCACTGGCGATGATTAATACTACAAAACCATCTAGGGACCCATTCAAACACACACGAAAATTTTATCAAAATCGGTCGAGCCGTTTTAGAGTTTTAGCGAGACTAACGGACAGCAATTAATTTTTATATATAGAGACTAGCGATCCGCCCTGGCTTCACACGGGTGTTTTCTGGATCTCGACAACAGCGCCACCTACCGGATTTCAATTGTGAATCTAAACCACTCAGGGACCCACTCAAACACACAAAAAATTTCATCATAATCGGTCCAGCCATTTTCGAGTTTTTGCAAGACTAACGGACACCTATTGATTTTTATATAAAGAGATATCAGAGTGAAAATTGTGCCGTTAAAATGTCTAAAACCATTTAAAATGTCAGTACTATAATCCTGAAATTCGACTGAACAGCGTTCTTTAGTTTATTAAGGTTAGTCATTACTTAAAAATAAATATTTTACAGTCGGAAACAATCATTTCCGCAAAACGCAAATTTTCCCGTTTGAAAAACACACGAACAACTTAACTTATTTAGGCGGCGTACTCTTTAGGTACAGGGATTTTAATTTGCCAAAATTGGCGCTATCGTACATCGGGGAGATGGGTGCGCAATTTACGAAACCCGGCCGGGGATGCGAGGGAGAATCCTCGCACTTTACCATGGCACATTAATTAACCGAACCGAATCTACATACGGCGCATATACGTACTGCGCCCACTGGTGGCAAGAGAGTAGATTTACGACTCGTTCGACCACCATCTATCCGATAAACTAATTGCAGTGCACGGCTATTGTTTCTAAACACTAGGCAGAAATAGAGCCTGCAGTGGCGGTTTAGCCGCCAATTGTACGCGGTCGGGACAATTATTCGATTGTCCTGTTGGTTCGCAGCGATCTTGGCGTCTGCGAGTTCGATGATAGATGGGCTTTTGCGCGGCTATTGAATTACGGCTATTTCACAGTTGACTGCAACTTGGGCATCTGAATAGAACGAACTCCGCCAATTAGGGGCAGCTTTAACATCGCGTCTTGTTTTATTTGGTTGGCGTTGTTTTGTGCGTAAATGCGTACTTTAGTTAACATTTATGGAGGGCTGGTTGGTTGGGATTAATGTTACAGTTGAGATATCTTTTAAATTTATTTTTGTGTCTTTCAATGACACAATCACACTTTTGCAGTGAGAACTACTAAAATTATTTAATTAAATTAACGTCGCTTTATATAAATCAGTTCTAAGCTGAAATAGTCTAGTTATTGGGAAGACGAAGTTATTAGAAGCGGATATACTAACATCGTCACTACACGGTCAAATTACTTTATATAGAATTTCAGTTACTATATGTATAGAAATAGAACGTAGTATTTTTAGTCTATTTATATTATACTATGTTTGAATATTTGCAATTACGTTTAGCGCTAACATTATTTCAAAGTTTGTGTCATTTATTAATACCACATTAGCCGTTTGTCTTGAGTAGCCGCTTAGAATGAATCCTTCTTACGACTTGCGTACGAATCAAAGAAGGGAAATGCTTAATTTATTATGAACACATTGATTTAATTAATAGCACAGAAAGATATCATCAGTCCACACATTAGAACTAAATAAATAGCGTACAGCAAAAGAGTAGAATAAATAGATTACCAGTGTACCTACATGTCTTACCATCCGATAACAATGTGGGTGTCTTTAAGGCAAGAGTGAATAGGCTTTTGTAAAGCTTAGACAATGCGCTTTAGCATCTTTAGCTAAGTGCTGATGTACTTACTATTCGTTTGGATGGGATAATAGTCAAGCACTGGCGTTTAATAGTTAAAAAATTATGTTGTGGATTCTTAGCCTATAGGACGAGAAGTATGAAGAAGTCCCACATGAAAATCTCTGTTTCATTCGTGGATTTCTTAAGAGTTGGCGTAAAATTAAAAAAGAACAAGTGAAAGAAAATGTAATTTTTCGTCGCGTAAGTGTAGTTATTTATACAATTTTGGTTAAAATCCTGGGATGGCCCGGAAAGATGTGTATATGGAGTTGGCAAATATCTTCCGCAAGGGCGGTGGCGATGTGCGACGTGCGGGAGGGTGGAGGCGCATGTCGCCGCGATGGCCGCCGGCGTACACGCGCCCGTTCCCGACGGCACCTAGTCCGCTCAAAATATTTCGCCAATTTTCGCCTACCGCCTAGAAATTTAAGCGCTACGCGGCTGAGTGATTATTGTTATGTTATGAATCGATTCTCCAATTTAACACAATTTTACAATTTAAGATTTAACAATTTAACACTTAGGAAAAATGCTGCATATTGCAAAAAATCATTTGCACAGAAAATCTTTGATTGGAAGTTTTAACAGGACAGTTCAATAATGAAAAATTTCAGTACGTTTTCAGCTTAAATATTTATTCTATTTTTTTCATTTTAATTGAAAAAGCAGTGGTATTAAGGATTTTTCTCAGAGGTTTTTCTGCAATGTTGATTTTTTTTCATTATAACCAATACAGGCGCATATACAGTGTGTATATAAGTATATATATATAGGTATATATATATATATATATATATATATATATATATATATATATATATATATATATATATATATATATATATAAAGCCGTATATACGTATATTTATGATTCATAAGGAACTTATTAGGGCCATCAATCACTTTGTTTCTCCACGGCCCTCCATCTTACAATGCTTAAATCCTAAAATAACACTAAAACCGCGCTTGACGTAAACGGCCTATCCAGCTAATCCTCGAAAACGTTACAGGCGTCAACTTGTCTCAATTCGCTTTCATCTCGATCTGTACGCTCTACGTAGACATTTATTCAACGACAAAAATAATTATAACCACGAAGCGGTAGGCAGAGCTCAAGAAACTCCGTTAAGCCACTACAATTCGTTTGCGGCGGCAAAGAGCGCCTTGTAAATCAAAGGGATTCTAACATAATTAAGCTCATAATTAATGTAAAGACTCCTTTATTTATAGCCAAAGTCATTCTTAAAATTGTTCCCGTTTTGATAATACGCCCTCTATGAGATACGATTAACACGTGTTAATAGATAATGGAATTTAGGAGTTGAGATAGCGCTGTCCGGCGTATAAAATATGACATTCAGTACAAAATCATAAAACTCAACACGATCAAAATTATGATGCGCTTAAAAATTATCACTCGAGAATTATGTTTCCTACGAAATTATAATCGTAACATTGCTTGGCAGGAAGCATGTTGTAAGCGAAGTATAAGCTGCCTGCCTGATTTACAGCTCACGCGTCTTAATATTTTTTCGTAAATACAGTAATGACAACCCGGAGCCGTTCCTCATGGAGCCCCGCTTCGCCAACGTCGGTTTTAAACGATGCCCGCCGCCGCGGGACCGACTCGCTCCCTATTAATTTGTTTATATTAGAGTTGTTCACTTGCGCAGTCAATCACGAGTGTCGTCAACCGCCCGATACACGATTTGTTTTCGAAAGATCTTAACCGTGTTTCGGTTATTTCTGTACAATTGAAGCTTTTAAATTTAGTGTCACCGCAACTCCCTGGAGACGCTCTAAACATTTGTCTTGGAATATTTATCGCCGCGTCTCGCAGAGTATATCATCCGCTCGCTATTGTGGCAATTGATCAGAAGCCGCGCGCCCGGGACTGAATTGATTATTTATTCAAGCTTAGTTAAATCTCCGCAAGCGGTTGCTTTATTTGTAGCCTAAAGAGACAGGAAATTGTTTAGAGACTATTAAAAATTAAATGAGAACGTGTGATTTTACAGACATATCTTCCATTTGTCACTAGTTACTTGCTAGTTGAAAACATTATGATTTTTTTAAATTTGCGAATTTATTAGTAGGTATTGTGTTTCCTGTTGATGAGTTTATTTTTTAAACTTTGTTTTATAAAACTGAAGTGACAAACGAATTTAATGTCCATATAATGGTTAGTGGCTACTGAAGCCCACGGACACCTGCAGCCAACTTTAAACATGCAGCTACATGCGAATGTCTTACAGTCTGTAATTACACTGGCTCTCTTTACCCTTCAGAGTGGAACACGGCAGTGTAAGCACTGCTATTCGGCGACAGAAATACGCAAGAGGGTGATACCTACCCAGAGAGACTCTTAAGAGTCTTCCCGTCTAACTTATAAGGACTAGTATTAATAAGAACAGAATAGAATAAGTTTTCTTGAAAGGCACAACCACATTAAGCACAGGGCTACAACATGAAACAGCAAGTTATTAACATATAACCAATAAAACCGTTACATGAGCATGGTGTGCGAAATGAAATAACTTTAACTCAGAATAATATTTTGGGCTTAACCATAACGCAGATATCAGTTTGTATGGTAAGGCAGATTACGACTGTTATTGTTACAGCCTATTAAAGTCCACTTCTGTATAGAGGCCTGCCCCATAGATAGCCTCATAGAAGGGGACATAGTTGCCACGCTTGGAAAGCTGATTGAAACGGAAGACGCTGCTGCCCATCACTTCTTACGACACCCACGGGATGATATGGGGTAGTGTATATTCTTACACCGCCATTACGCGGTAACACGGTACGGCAGAATACGAGTATAAATTTAAAGATATACATCGTTTTCTCTTTTATTTAGCTAATGCTAGTTCTCGGAATACTAATTAAATCAAAACTGGTTCTTCCCCTAAACTGGTAAATCTCTCAAACAATAGAGAACCGCGGGCATCACGAAATATCTAATGAGCACTCAACTATTATGTTCCACGTTTAACATACAAAACGATGCACTTATCGCCAACGGAAGCGAAACTCAGCCGACGTGTCCCTACGTAATTATATTACCTACTCGAAGTTACGGCATGTTACGGCGCGAGAGGGCCACAACCGCATGACCTCCCGGGGCAAACAGGGATGAGTACACGCCGCAGCCGGGTGGAAATATAAAACATGTTCATTATTTTAAGGCTAATTGGGAGAGGCCGCTTGCAGCGAAGTGAGTGCCACGCCGCCGCCCGCCCACGGCAGTACCGAATTCGAGGGCCATATAGCGGCCTCATTACGCCCCTGTATACCTATATAATATATATGTATATATTTAAACACCGTTTCTGCATTAACTTAAATTACAACACATGCTCGGCTGTATAGATTTGTACCAATATAAATAAATATGCATTCCTAAATAAACTGGTAAACAAATGTTCACAACTGGTTTTGTACTTATAAAGGAATTGCTATATTTTTCTTAATCATCCAGTAAAAGTTCAATGCTAGATAGCTGGCCTCTCCTGTTGTAGAGAGGATAGACGATCGCAGTGTTAGACTTCTCGCATCTATGACGCTGCCGCCAGTCGATGGTCTGGGAATTTTACATGTGGCGTGACTTAAATGTTTATTTTTTATAGAATAAGACAAATTACTCACAATCCACCTAATCTAAGTGGATGCTGTGGTCCATAAACACCTACATTTTTCTAAACTAGCTGTTCCCCGCGACATCGCCCGCGTGGAATTTATTACAATTGGATTTTATCCGTTTTAAATTTTTTTGCGCGGTACCCTAATTTTTGTTTTCTAAAATAAAAGTAGCCTAAGCTACTCCTTATAACATTAGCTATCTTCCAGTGAAAGTCCCATCAAAATCGGTCCAGCCGTTTTGGAACAAATAGAGAAATTTTAAAAATTGTGTTTGTGTTATAAGTACCGTATATACTTTCGTATGCAATTACTAAAAAGCTGTTATTCTGACATTACAAACAGACACTTCAATTTTATTTATTTTTATAGATTAAAGTCGAACGTTCCCCGCAAACTTAACTAACTTAGTTTATCTTAGTTCGCATAGCTGAGCCAGTTTTTCATACATGTGCGTCCACCGCAAATATTTTGCGTTTACGTTCGGCTTAAGAATCAAAATACAGATGCTTTGTCTCTCCTGAGGAGAAATATTAACTTAAATACTTTTTAAACACCGCCGGTTTTCGGTAACCACGGGATGTTTTTGGGATTTTTCATATTCGCCTCTTAGGATAACCACGGAAGAAGGGAGCTGATGGAGTATTTATCTTACGCCTCCACCCGTTATACCAACCAACGGCCAACATTGAAATAACCGTAATACTTGACAAGTTTTACCTTAGTAGCTGACTTATCTTTGTACTTTTGTCAGGTTCTGGTATAGAGTCCCATACCAAACCAATCTTTAGTGATACACATAAATTAATTAATTATTGCAGTGTTTATAATGCTCTTTTCACCATATCTGACACTTATCTAATTTTACCCCATAAGCGACCTGGAAAGGTGAGAATACGGTAATGCCTTTGCTAAAAGTATTCATAGGCTTAGTATATCTATATTATCTGTGTCATAAATGCTCAATATATTATTTTTTTTGTATTTCACACCTATATGTTATAAACCTCGTAGAAATGGTTTAAAAGAATACCATGCAATTTCACTGCACTTAATCTTCTATAAGGTCTTAAATCATATCAAAAATAAAAAAGTATTTAAATTAGGTGAAGTTTATGGCCCTTGCTACTTTATGATAATTTGATGAAAATATTATTATGAGAAAGAGGAGTGGCCAGGAACTTTTTTTCGGAAAAAATAAATAATACGAATAAAGTACAATATTACGAGAAGTTAAGAGACGAATATATCGGCAAGAGCTCAGCTCTTAATGAAGCAACCATGGTCATATTTTTAACTGACTTCAAAAAGGAGGAGGTACTAAATTCGACTGTATGTTTTTTTATGTCATTTGAAAGCTGGTGCTTCTCATGTGGTTCCATATATTGATCAAGGTCTGACCAGTAGTTTTTGAGTTATCCTTAATAATTTATATTGAAGTCGATATTAAATTAAACCAAACCA
Organism: Parnassius orleans; assembly: GCA_029286625.1. Taxonomy (NCBI): domain Eukaryota; kingdom Metazoa; phylum Arthropoda; class Insecta; order Lepidoptera; family Papilionidae; genus Parnassius; species Parnassius orleans. Next base: position 4,947,911 of record JAGSMP010000065.1, on the reverse strand, counting down.
TTATGCATGTTAATAAACCTTCTAGATATAATATAGTTAACATAGTCTTATTTAGCCAACCGTAAGGGAAGTAGTGAGTTATTCCCAACACAAGTGTATATGACTACTTAAAGGGAAAACTCGACAAATCTTTGTAATAAGATTTGAAAATAAAGGAATTTTTATTATTTTTATTATTTATTAAGTAGGTAGTACAAAATTTTTAATTATGCCACTTGTTATTTAAGAATATTTTACAAATATAACAATAGCCAGACGGAGATTAACTATAAAAATTAATTAATTACGATGGTTGGATCGGCCTTTTTAATAAAACCCTTTCCAGTATACTGCTTTCAAAAATTCCCTCAGTAAATAGACGGGATAAGTTTTATAAAGAGGAATTATTCTTGTTTTTGATGATCTCCCCGCTCGAGGCGTATACGTTATTGTAAAACTTTTATATTTTGTTGCAGATTGAGCGTTGTTTCACTGAAAAACTTCTCTTTGTAGAATAAAATACAAAAGAACTTCAGTTTAGTACAACCCTCGCGTTAATCTTACTCTTGCCCATGCAAAACTTTTAATTAATCAAATTTAAAGGGACTGATGAAGATGTCCTACCTAACCACCTTTTGAATACTTTATAGAGGTTTTTGTTCATTGAAATTATATAATCGGGCTAACTCTTGACGCGGAACACAGTCTGCTAACCCAAGATAGAACTTAAGTTAATGCAGAGAATATAATAAAAGGGAAAATAAAAAATTATAATTAAAATATATATATATATATATCAAATGAGTAGGCGACACTTTTTATACATGCACTTTTTATACGCCCAAAGACATCGACATCTATAGTCGATTATAAATCAAAATGCCATTCATTGTACAGTTGAGAAACTAAGAAGTCACCAGTGAAAAGAAACTCCGTTTCTCGTCACTCACCATAAGAAACAGCAGGATATTGTTGATGTTTCACGCTGGTATTCTGTGGGAGCGGTGACCTTTCTCAGCCAAGCAGACACATTCCTGCTGCAACCATATTACTTCCGCAGTACGACACTGCCACTTTTACTACTGGCTACAAATGCAACACCGTCTTAATTTAATATAACAAAATAATATTACAATGTTCTGATTATATGTTTTCTTGACGAAGACCCTTCACATACCATTTTCCCAAATAAATCATGAAAGCAAAAAAAAAAAGAAAATTTCAAAATAGAAATAATATTGTCTTTTAAAAGCTTTACCTTATTAATTATATTTTAGTCCTATATCCCACATGTCACAATATATTTATAAAAAGAATCATTTTAGCTTTTTCAGTGTTTTTCGTCCATCCATCCATTACAGCCACTACTGACTGATAGACCTCCATCATAGATTGCCTTATGGGAAGATTTTTATTAATTTTATAGTTTTTTTTAAATTATTTTGAGTTGTTATCAGGAAGATGGTGCTGCCCATCTCCTGTTTCATTTTCCCTCTGTCGCCTCTTACAACACCCTCGGCACGATATGGCGTAGTGGATATTCTTACAACGCCACTACACGGTGTATTTAAAAAAAGATTTTTACAGAATTGTTCTAAAGTTGAAAAAATAACTTTTAATATAAAGTAAAAGCTGACTTCAAATGACTAAAAAGAAAATATCGTGTATAGAAGAATTAAAACCCTGACTTCAGAATCTAAAATTATTTTAATCTTTTTAGTGCTCTGAAATCACCTTTTACTTTTTATTAAAAGTTATTTTAAACGCGTTTTGAGAAATATCACAATCTCAATGTCTTATCCAAATTTATACGGGACCATACTTGAAGTATAACCGATTTTATATTAAAAAAAAAGAATCATCTTAGTCGGTTCAGAATTGACGAATATATCGCGTAACACGTACACAAAAGGATAGATGTAGATGTCTATGGGCCGCAGCAACCGCTTACCATCAGGTGGACTGTGTGCTCGTTTGTCACCCTTATCCTATAAAAAAAAAAAACAATATTCACTTGAACTGCAACTGCGGTGAACTACACCTCATCACTTTTTACTTTTTTGAAGTCGGTTAAAATGATCAACGCAGCAACGCATAGCCCAAAGCACCTAGGTCTAATATCCTGCTTTATTACAAATACCTTCCTTATTTGATGTTAGCAAACACTGAAAAAGGATTTTTGTAAAAACAACCCCTAAGGATTTATAAGAGGTGTTAAAACTTGTATCGAAAAAAATGCATTTAACTATTCAAAATGTTGTGTAGACTGTAGAGTCTTTCAAATAGATAATTAAAGGCGTGTTCCCAGTAGTCTTACCGACATGTCTTATTAGTCAGACTACTGAGAATTATTGGTAAGACTACTGGGAAATTGTCGGCCAAATAAATATAAGTTCTACTAAGATTATTTTTATTACTATTATTGGGTTTACTTTGTTTTGGCACACCGTTTAATCTATCTAATAAATGTTATTGTATATATTTTTGTATCTGAAACTGGCGAACAGACCTATAGAACCATATTAGTAGTATCAGTGTATAAAATAAACAAACGTTACAATGATAATGAGAACTATCACAACTCTTTCGTTAATGCTAACCTAGCTGCAGCTTAAAAATCAAACAATTACGGTTACATGAAATGCATACATAATATGACAAACTATTTAAGTTGATACTGATGAAAAATACCATCTGTTTTATATGGTAGGACTACTGAGAATTCTTCCCCAGCGGTCTTATCAGTAAATTTACTGGGAATTAAAATCAGGGATTGCAAAGGTGATAATATGTTTAATAAACAAAGACTTCTATGTAAGGGATTTGTTATTTTTTATTTATTTAATAATTACTTTGTCGATTCTGGAATAGTGTTAATAAATAATTGCATTACATATTACATTGTAACTACATAAACATTACACAGCACTAAGTATTGTAAGGACATTCTACACATATCGATCCAGGCATAGAATAATACTACAAAATATTTTACACTCTTTTTACCACGTGCTCGGCGGTGAAGGAATACATCGTGAGAAATCCGGCATGTCTGAGAAATAAGAAAAAAATAATATTTCAAAGACATGTGAAATTCGCCAACATGCATTGGGGCAGCGCGGCGGACATTTCCTTACCTAAAACCAATTATTACAACAAACATTGGCTGATCATTAGATTCCGGGTTTGATTCGTTTGGTTGATTGCCGGATCGTAAAATCTCTGTAGCAGCCCGGAGTTATGAAGTTGGCAGGGTTTCACTCCCGTGCCTCGGAAAGCTCGTTAAGCATTGGTCCTGCGCCTGATCTCTCTCCGGTCTTGTCGGATTGCCATCCCGTCGGACTATGACTATGCAAGGGGAATAGTGAGTGAACATTTGCTTGCGCATACACTCGACCACTATAAACCTGTCCTGCGTAGATGGCTACTCTCCGGTTGGGACTAGCCATCGTGAAAATAAAACACACCAAAATGAAAGTGTGACATCATGGTGCGCTCCATATTTTAATGTAAAGTCAATATAGATAAGGTAGTATTCGCAAACCGTCCATCGTCTGAAATAATCTGAAAAAATATTGTACACTCTTTTATATTAAAAGAAAATGTATGGTGTCTCCGCGGACCACTTTGTATGCCTTCAGGGACCACCGGTGGTCCTCTGATCACCACTGCGATATTATATTACAGAGCTGACTTGGGTTACCGTTCTCTCTTGGACAACTCTAGGTATGTTTCACGTTCGCATGTGTCCAACGTTCGGAATTTAAGTGTCAGATGGAAAGACCTGCAACGCCTGCTACAGATACGAGTTGTGTTTATTTATTCGACGGTAGCTAAATGCTTAAGGCTACAGACTGCCGAAGAAACTACTGTTGTGACCCACTCCTAACTTAAGCATTTAGTAGTGCTAATAGCATGGCTAATATTATTTTAAAATTTTGCTATTTTCTGTATTTGTAATCTGTATCTTTCCACTAGCAAATACTTTATTATTTTTCCCTATAACCACGCGTGTGAAGCCAAGGGTAAAAGCTATTTGTATTTAAAATAAAACTACATTGAAAACAAATTTCCTGACCAATATTTGGACATTGCTTAATAATCCACTAATTAATGTACCTGTTTTTGAAAGAACAACTCACACACTAGGTATTAATTTCTCTCAGTTAACTTTTATCAAGCGATGACGTACGTGAATTACGGAGGTTCGTTTTAAAGAATAAGAATTGTATATGAGCGAAACCTGTTTATCTTACGTCTCTGACTGAATTCGCGTTTAATTCCGCGGTGTTGGCACGGCTCGTTACAAAGCCGAACCTAAAGCGGGCGTTAGTTAATCACAATTGGCATCTGTGATGAAGTGTGGTGCAGTTGTAATTACTTCGTGTGTTGATTTAAGCTTTATCACAGGCCGGAGAGGAGGGAACCGCGGCCGGCCCTCACGTCGCTATATTGAATTTATCCCTCTACATACAATTACCGAGCAGCGGTGATGCCGACACGGAAACCTATTAAAATATGGGAGATAACATCAAATTTTAGTGCGTACGAGGTGGGCAGGGCTTTGTACGATACAAGAATCGGATGCCAGCTACTTCCCGACCGCGCTCGATATCTCGTTTATAATTTTAATATTTACAATTGTTTCTAATTACGTATCGGGCGGACATTCAACTCGATATTCTTTGTAATTATTTTCGTGTGGTTTCGTTTTATTTGTAATTTGTTCTTTAATTGACTTCTGATTATGAAGTGGTTGTAATATTTTTAATTATAATCTCGTTAGAGACTGCAATGTTTTCGTTCAGCTCTTTTTTATTTTGATGGTGAGACGAAAGTTTTGCGTTATAGTTTATTCTATTTTTTTTATAGTACAGTTGTTAATAGATTTGTTTGTAATAATATCATAATAAAATTTCAATAACATCTGGTGAATTTAAGTATGTGGTCATGAAGGCGTACGGCTAATTTCGTGGACGACATTAGAAATGATTAGTTTCTTGACATTATGAATAATGATGGGATTCAGAACTATGTAAATACTGACAATATTTATATTAGTTCTTTCCGTAGAATCCCTTTGTACGGAAAGAACTAATATATATTGTGATTAATATAAATTGGAGCCAGTTAATTTTTTCAAACGTATATCTATCATTCAGGCCTAACAGAGTCCTCATTATTTTTTCTCAATACACAGTACTATGTGGCAACTGCATTATTTTATTTTAAGTAGCAATCAGGTGGATGCTTCTGCCCATCTCCTGGCTTATTTTCTCTCTGTCGCTTCTTACAACAAATGGGGATGTCGTCGATATGCAAATCTTTGTGGGAGGCCTCAGTGCAGATGTGGAATTGTGAAACGCTGTTTAACGATGATGATGATGATGGTACATAATTTTATATAATAAACCGCCTAGTCTACCAATTACCGTAAACTTATATCTGCGCGTCCCTGTGTGCACTTTTTATAATATTAGAAAGACTAAATTTCTAACGGAGTCATCACTGTACTTGTTTGTATGTGGTAAATGTAACTCAAGTACACCTGTTATAAACTTCAAACAAAGCTGACGAAGGATGCCAGCTAATTAAATATCAAAATCAAAATTTAAATTGTCAAAACATAATATTTTGAGATAATATAGATATAATGGTTTGAGATTTTCAAACTATTAGTTATATATATTATAATATTTCTAAAGAGTCCTTACATATTGTCAGCAAAAATAAGAGAAATTTAAACCCTCTGTCCCTAGACCTACCTGTGTAGTACTTAAAATCCTCCTAAGGATTTGGTACCAACACACACGAGCTTCTAGGCAGAAGAGAAGCCTATCACCGCTATTTAATTAGGTGCCTGTGAACGATGAATAATGCAGGATTGAATGGCAGAGTCGGCATAGGACGCCTTAGACGGAAGTTTATCGGCCAAATAGGCGATATATTGAAGTTGGGCCAAATTAAGAGTACTCGTAACCGACGAGATGTATGATTAGATACTATTATTAGATATTACTGTGAAAGAATCGAAATGGTGGTGTGTCAGGCTCGTGCCATATGGAAGTACGTAGTCTCTGCCTATCCTTCTGGGTGGTAGGTTGTTTACTATTTATATTTAACTTAATATTATTTATAAATACCGATAAGTAATTAAAAATAATAGTTTCTCCTGCCGAGATATACAAAAGCGAAACGCCTGGGAGTCAACTAAACTTACCAAGAAGAGCCCAAGGCCTTCATCCGAATAATAAACGATGCGGCTCGTATATAGTTTTTAATTAGGATCTGCCCATCGATGCACAAGGCCACTTTGTTTTAACAAATGCAAATAAATATAAAGAGATTTCGGAACGGCGATAACCGCTATAAGGATTTCTCTGGTGTTAGTTTTGCTTGTGTATCAGCCGTTAGAAAGATTTACGCACAATCAATTGGCTAATTAGAATTAACAACGGAAAATGTACATATCACACCGCTTTGAAAATTCTTAAAGCATTATTAAAGTAAATTTAAGTTTACTAAATAATTAAATTATTTAGTAAACTTAACTTTAACTTACGTAATTTTTGCTTTTGTTTTATTTTTTTAACTTAAAAGTTTCTTATGTTATAAAAGAAATGATACGTGATATAAAATGCTACCTAAGAAGATAAGTATGGATGTGTGCCTCTATATTTGAAAGACTTGCAAGGCCTATTCGATAGCTTCTTCGAAATCATAATGAAGGCATTTTTATATATAAGAGCACAAATTTTATAAAACATATGAAGCAATGAACTACATAGTGACTATCATTTTTATATCAATAAAGTTAGCGAGTAGGCTTGCTGATTAGTAGTAGATTTAAGCAGTTGACAAATTCCAACTATGTTCCAAAAACTTCGTCGTGGTCGAAATCAGCTTGAATATCTTCATTATCAATGTTGTACTACTGTTTTATAAAAGTAGATGTTTTATGCCATGTCGTAGAGCCACGCTTGCATGGTAATGAGAAACGGAGAGGAGACCCTTTTTACTGACATTCTATCGTAGTACTCAGGGATGACAACACACATGCATTTGGTTTTTAATCGAGAATCTGTGGGTCGCAGCATCCACTTACCATTAGATGGACGGTATGCACGTTTAAACGTGATTAGCATTAGCTGTGATAGCTCAGATGTGAATTTCACAGTAGAAGAGGAACCCTGGTCGACCCTCGCCGTCACCAATAAAATGTCTTGACCGTTTTACTACGTGTTGAGCGGTGAAGGAAAACATCTTGAGAAAACCTTTAAAAAATCGAAAATATGTTAATTTCGACACCACAATGCCTTAAAACCCTCTAAGAAATGAAAGAAGGCCTGTGCCCATCCGTGGGACGTGTATAAGCTGTTACATTATTTATCCCCGAGAAAAAGGTATTAGTTGTTATGGATAAATTGATAACTTAGTTATTTCTTAAAAAAAAAACGTTTTTTAAAAATAAAAATAAAGAAAACTTAGTTATTCCAACCGTAAGAAAAAGCATATTACACACACTGTGTAGAAAATGAATTGTACAACTCCTTTACTGTACTGCCGAAATACTTTATAAATTTCTCAAACATGCCATTTTCCTCACGATGGTTTTACAGGAGCATGGTAAATCATCCCTCAAAATAACTAATTGCAGTGGTGCCAGTTTGACCATTAGCAACCAGTTATTAAGTGACCTCCATAGTTAGTAAACTCGTAATTTTTGTTTAATTTTAAATTATTATCTACATATCTTTTTACAAAGAGGTTTGTAGTTACGACTTATAAAATTACTCTGATTTTATCTCTAAGCTGTTTGCTTTCGAGCATTTTCCTGTTGCTTTGTTGTAATAGAGAAGTTGAGAGGTTGCGTTGTAATAAGATTAATGATGTGCCTGTCAACGTAAATTAAAGTTCTCTTTAAGATTTTAATACGGCCTTCGTCAAGCAACAGTTTCGAATTTAGGTAAATTGTTAAGTTTTCTTTGATTCAATAAGTTTATTTCCTTCCTATGGGAGAATCGTCGAATATCTAAATTTGTATTTTTTCTTTACATTTCATTATTAAAGACTCGGTATGTTTTATTATTAACATAATATGTTGCATTCCTCGAAGGAGGCGAATAATCAGTAGTAAACCTGTTATTGGCAATGATGATGATACTGATGAGAATATAAATTTAAATCAAATGCAACGATTACGCTGTGCTATGGTTAAGCTGTGAAAGTAATATTTCTCTCGCAAAACGTGACAAGGATAAAGCGCGCATCCCATTCTAAGTTTCAATTAAAATTTCATTGGCCTTCGCTACCGCTGTTGAATTGGCCCAGTGAATGAGTGGTTTTGCATAAATGCCCGCCGGCTGTTTACAATAACCGATGATATGTTTTTACCTTTTTAATTTATTGATATTCATTCACCGCTGGACAATTTATTTGTATCGATAATGCTTCAATGACTTCTGTTTATTTTTTATCGTGCAGCTACCGACGGGCTTATGAACGGTCCGTCCGTTGGGATCGTATATTTGTTTGCAGTTAATTATTTGTTGATCACTCTTGTATCGGTTACGAATGAATTTCAGCCTTTCATTCATTGGTCTGATGTCGGTTAAAACTTTCTTAAAAACGAAAATAAAATGAACACGGTCAAAAGTTAATTTCTTATTGTTTCCTCTGTCCACTCGATTGTGATTTGTACTTTTTGTTCGTTGGGTTTCCAAATGCTATATTAACATTAACTTTGGAGGCAATGACTCCGGTTATGGGGCGTTGTTGGTGCAACTAACTGACGACAGCGGGCTGGAACAGTTTTTCAAGAGCCGGTGAGATAAGTGCATTTGCTTGTCGCAAGCAACACGTCGAGGCGCGGCGATCGTCTTCAGCCCGCCTCAATGGGCGCCCGTTCCTTATTTATATACGCCCTGCCGTAATTAACGATAGTAAAAAATACGTATATGTCTGATTTATTTTACACTGTTCTTTAGGGTTCTAAACTTGACAACTGATTGTTTTAAAGGTATCTAACGATGATAATATCTTTGACCGCTCATTTCCGGAATGCTTCTTTATTAGTGTCTGTATGAATTGAATTCAGCAATATATCAAAAATATAATTTAATCTATAATCGAAAAAAACCATTATTTTTATTAGTTTATAATCCTGCAGTTTAGATTGTTTCTAAACTAATAACACTTATTTTGACACCAAAATCCCTCGGCTATCATTGGCATAATCTATTCATGACACGTAAATAAGCGAACTCGCTTTTTAAATACCATTCGCTCTTGTCGGTCTCTTTTTTTAGGGAAACAGATTCGTTCTCTCCTTTGTTCAGCTTCGATTTACCTTTGAGTGTATCTGTGTGCGATACTATAATTGGAAAGAAATAATATTTATTTCCCGGTTAACAAAACTGCTTTTAAATTTATAATTTTATCAATACTTGATTTGTATTGTTTACACTTTTAATCAAAAAACACAGGATATTGATAAAATGAGTATTTTATTTTGATGAACTAAAGCATCCATGTTACTGAAGTAAAGCACGAAGAACTTATAACTGATGCTGGAAGAAGTTTTTCTGTTTTGGTACTAATTCGCAGTTCGCCAGGAGAGTTTTTAACTATGTGTATGTTTTTAACTAATCCAGAAATTCTGAATATCCTGACTAGCCTATAATAGCGATACATTAAAAGTCAGCTTAATTAGTTTTTTAGAATTTCGCGTTTTCATTTTTATAATTTTCTCTAATTTGAATATCTAAGAAATATAAAAAATATATACAAAAATCTAGTAACATATCTATAAAAATCTAATAATTCGGAGAAGACGTAACGGATGATAACTCTTGCCCGTTCTGAATATAAAATTTTAGCAAATGAAAAGGATCATAATCTGTGAAACCGAAGATAAAGGATATTGCGTTTAGGGTGAAGCCTATGCAAAATATCTAACAATGAACTCATTGATAAAACTCTAATTTTCCGAACGATTCATAGTAACGCCGTAAGTTTAATAAAGTAAAGCATGAGATTTGCCTTGGGAAGCATTTAATTAATTTTAACTTTGATTGATACCCAAGACAGTATTTTACTCTATAATTATTTTCTGGCTACACTTAATACATTAACGTTACGTTTAAATATCTTTTAGCGAAAAATGTTTCAAATTACGTTTGTAACGTACTTTGCTACCACTATATCCTTATCGTCGTCATTGGCAATTCAGCGCTGGACTGCAACGTACAGCTCATCTGCAAGAAATTAAATGAACATTTAAAGCGGAAAATATTAAATAAACACGGGCCTCTATGCAGTAAGATTGCATGTTTATTTCTTGTTTGTAATAAATATGTAATTAGAAGCACAAAAATAAATAGAACGGTGTTTGACAGCTATTTTCCCTTTGCGTCGCATAAATCTTGCTGCGGTTTACCGGCCTGCTAAACGCTTCATTGCTTTCGTGCTGTTCCATTTGTACAATTCCTGCTATCAACTGAAAACCAACAGAAACATATGCTTCGGCCATAAAACATAATGTAATCCTGGAATACCTTTAAGTAGATTATTCGATTATACATGAAATTATTAACTAAACGCTTTCTGTTCAGTTCAGGACATTAATTTCAGATAGTTTTTGGAAAACAGTAAATGTGGAAGCGATATCCCCATATTATAATGCTTCGAATACATTTGAAACGTGGTTACAGCTGAGAAATAAAGAATTACAATAATACGAATTGTACACCAATGATATATATGATATATATCTATAGCATTCTGAAATAGGTAACGAACATGAATTATTTTGCTGTTTTTTAAAACATTGTCTCTCAAGTGACCCTCGTACTTACGCGAAACGTAAAGCCCAACTAAAACTATAATGTTAACGCAAGCAAATAGAATGGCAAGGGAACGAAACGAAAATTGAACGGAGCGTTGATAAAATAAGAGAATTTAGGAGTAGAACGTGAGGAATGAGACATCGACGCAAGAGTGCAGAGGCGTTGGAGCAGCTGACACCTGTCATCGCGCAATTTATTAGCCGCTCCGAAATAACAGAGTCAGTGAACGTTCAAACAAAATGAAGAGACAACGCTCTATTAACGACACATCCACGGGGTGAGCCGCTAACAGGCTCGCAATTAAATTCACAATGTTTTGAGCCTGGAATTTGAACTTGTGCCTATTCAATTTTTAATTCGCTTTTTAATTATAATTTTTAAAACTACATAGATTTTTATTTTTAATAATGAATATGGCATACAATCTGTCTCTGATTTTCAAGGAAATATAAGCATGTCTTTGATCTATAGATTAGTTTCAAATTTCGAAGCCACCCACCCGTAAAAGTTTATATAGCAGAGTTTCGTGTTCTCGCTTCCTTCTAATGCAGTAGTTCTACCGCTTAATATCTGTCGACGAATGTTTGTTTCACCGCGGCTGCAATGCTTTCGATAATAAATTGCCTCTTATTTTAGAAATCCTCATTCAGCACACTTATAACCATAGCAGCATATCACTTACACGGCCGGCACACATTTCTCGTAATGACACCCGATGACTAATTGTGCGACGTTGTGGAGTTGCCTGATTGTGATTAATTACACGTATGTCTTTATTTTCTGGCGAAACTTTAAGTTTACGAGTGTCTTTATAATAACTTCTTTTTTTCTTCCGCAAATTACTTTGTTTGAATTTCTTTACACGTTTATATACATTTCTAATATTAGGTTTGATGGAGTTTTCGAAAATTATTCACATTCTTTACATTTATGTATGTTCTATTATTCTTGCTAATAGTGCAATATGCTAATAGTAGAATACATATAATATAATAATATACCATTACCGTTACACCCTATTAAACTCCACTGCTGAACATAGGCCTCCCCCATAGATTGCCCCATAGGAGGATATTTGCCATCCCGTATATTTAGTTACACGATCACTGACAGACGCACCAACGGTAATTCACCCGTATATAAAGATTTTAAAATTTGACATTTTTGAGTCTAGTACTATCCAAAGTAATGGAAACTATTATTAACTGCCAGCTCATGCGGTACCTTGAGGATCACCAGCTGATTAGTGACCGCCAGTACGGTTTCCGTCGAGGTCGCTCAGCTGGTGATCTTCTAGGTTACCTAACAGTAGAGTCCAGGGGGCGTTAGTTTGGACATAGCGAAGGCCTTTGATCGGGTTTGGCACAAAGCGCTTCTTTCGAAGCCCCTTCCTATGGACTTCCCGAGAAATTGTGCAATTGGATCACCAGCTTTCTTGCAGATCGGAGCATCAAGGTCGTAGTAGACGGTGCATGCTCCGATTACAAGCCCATTAACGCTGGTGTTCCACAAAGCTGCGTGCTATCACCAACGCTGTTTCTTCTGCATATCAATTATATGTTGCAAACCGGTAACATTCATTGCTATGCAGACGACAGCACTGGTGATGCTTTATACACCGGCCGTGCTAATATTTCTCGGGAAAACGTCGCCGAGTACCGGAACAAACTTGTGTCTGAAGTCGAGACTTTGTTGAACAAAATCTCAGACTGGGGGCGACTAAATCTAGTCCAGTTCAATCCCCAGAAGACACAAGTTTGCGCGTTTACCGCTAAAAAGAACCCCTTTGTCGTATCTCCTCAGTTTCTAGGCACACCCCTTGTTGCCTCTGCAATTCCCCTGGTGTTGCAGTTGTTCATGGGCGGCGGTAGCCACTTACCATCAGGTGAGCCGCATGCTCGTTTGCCCCCTCTCCTATAAAAAAAAAATCCCACCTCTGACAGAGGCAAGCAGTAGTAATAAAGGAGCGTGTGTCTGTCAAGCACCCAGGCTTACCTTAAATGTAGAAACGGTGTGACGAGCGGGGCGTTCGGCGTGCATGACAAGCACACGGTCTTGTATTACAGTGATTTTAGTTGAAATTTGAGTAGGAATGAAAGTGCAAATATATTTTCGCCCACGAGGACTAAGATGGTGTGCCCCGAAAGTAGTAAAAAAGGTCGGCGGTACTCGTCACTCACCACCATATGCAGCACCATACACAGCAGCATTATGCTGCTTATTACGTTGATTTTCCGTGCGTGCGTGGTCATTCCGCGCGGCCGATTTATTCGCGCCACAACCCATAACCTATCTTAACTTTAGGCTAAGATATAATTCAAAAACGTGTTTGTATCCACGCCAATTTTCCCTTCCACTCGGTACACTCGCTACTCAATTTTTAAACTCAGTCGACACTAATGACCTCTCATATTATGATAGCTTTTCTTAAGCCAGTGCAATATGGTAAGAACTATGCTTTTTTTCATCACTCATGAGTCTTCAGCTGAACATGAATGCCATAAAACACGGTACTGACATCCATCAACTTTCTGTATCTAGCAGGTCGTCACTCCATCTAGTGGGCCGCCATCTTCGTTTACCGGTACGAGGCTGCCACTCAATCGGTTGTCGATTATTTGAACTATGAAAGCGGGCCAATGTCACTTCAGCTTACTAATACGTTTGTCTACGTCGGCTGTTCTGGTTCTACTGTGAAATTTTACTGTTCTATCATTTTTTTTTATTTGTTTGGATGTATGGGTTAAAAGCATCTAATTCACACATGCGGTCTTCCTAACCGTGAAATAGCTGAAATTCAATACGGTATTCAAATATTTCTACATAACAGGTGGATTATCGACCGCGGAGGCGGTCTCGTCATTACCCATCTACATTGTACACGCATGAGCATATCACAGGGGTATTAAGGTTATTACCGACGGCCAAATTGGCCAAGCGACCGCTGAGGAAGCTGCCCTGCGAGACCTATTAGGGGTATTACATATTTCATACGATCCCCGATCGTTCGATTATGGGTGCATTAAAACGCCGTCGAATCGTCTCCCGACCATGGGAATATGCGCAGCCGTTGCTTTGGTCTTCGTTTTTTATAGTTTGGTTTGCGATTCGGCGATCGCGATATGTAGCCTCTCTGCTACTCTATGGGAAGTTTTATTGTGCAACGGATTTTTTACCGTCGCGAAACACTAGAAAATATCTAAAACCGGATAAAATAAAACTGTACATGAAATATTTACGCCCACATTATCTCAACATAATTTTTTTTTTATCATTAAAAATTGCTACTGTGGTATATCTTAGAAAATCAAGAAAGTTTAAACGTAATTTTGTATTATTATCAATATAAATGGGTTAACCAGTTTCTGTTCCTCGATAATGCATACATGCAACTACAGCAGCGAAACACTATAATTACGTAACGGAGCCCGCCTAACGACCATTTTGTGACAAAATTATCTTTATTAAGCCTGATACTCATGTAAATAATATCCACAAATGTTTAGGTTTATAATGCATATATATTCTATAGATTTCATTTTTAAAAACTTTTGTTTGTTTCAGGATCCCTTTACCGTAAGTACTCAATAGTAACAACGGGGAATGAATATAGAATATACTTCTGTCAATAAACTTAAGTAATATTTTTTTGTTCAATGTTTCATCTGCTGCTTCTCAACGACGGCTCAACATTCAGGGCGTGAGTATAATCTTTACATAATTACGATACACACACATATGCATTTATGCGTAGACTCTGATCTAGATACAGATAATAGAAATTCATACAGATATATACCACACATATATCAACGTCACTGTTAGCTCATATGCATAATTACGCACACAGGCAAGTTGACAAGACGATAATTAGTCGTGTTGAAGACGCATCGTCCCGCGAAACCTAATTGACATACATGCAAACGCAATCAATATGACGTGGTAGCGGATGTCGCTCGAACACCGGGACATGCTTTGTGCCCGGCACTCGATACAGTTGTTGAGTGGCCTCAACAATCTTGGTTCACACTTTGCATTTGCATACATGATGCACCATGCTGCTGAATTATAGGTATCCCAACATTTACACTTGTTACATTACTTACAAAATATAAACTTTTATCGAAAGTAGGTACTTCATGGCACACTGCAATTATTGAATATTTTGTTCCTTATGAAACTTTTTTGCTTTCAGATAAATAATAAGTATGTAATATTAAAATGAAATCACGGTAGCCGAGCCATATCACAATATGTTGTGTCACAAAATAATTTTGATTACCTATTTTTATGTCTTCTCGTTCTATACTTTTAATCCGATTCCCACGTATAATTATACCTGTATAATATAAAATAGAAAAAATATATGCGTGATGCGAGTGTTAACTCATAACATTAAAACATTAGTACTATTAGAATTGTTTTGGCATCAACCAGTAAAATAACCAAACACTTAGTGAGGAATCCCCGTCCGGTCACAAAACACAACATTGCTTTTTAAGAGTATAAAATAAAATGACCTATAACAATTTACACGTCGGAGTGGACGGAAGTCGGAATACTTTTATTGACTTTAAAACTGGTAGCCGAATATTTATGTATTTGTGTATAAACTAACGTTAAGTAACACCAAAGTAATGCATTGTGGATTTATGAATGCATATTGGTGTCCTCAAGCAAGCATTTATCTATTGATTAGCAGTATTCTGTCTGTGCCTTATTAACGTGTACCGTTAAAAGCCACAACAGACTTTAGCAAAGTCTACTAAGACTTCTCGGTAACACCCACTTGTAGGCGTTACCCCATGTTTTATATTAGTCTCAAATGTTATAGTCAAAGTAGAGAAGATTTATATCGGGCAAATTATAAAGCTTTGCTTTGTGCACGAACCACGTAATCCTGTTTTAAATTTATTAGCTTATCCGACAATAAATTTGTAAATTCGGCTGCTGGCTGACCCGGAAACGTTGTTAGAGTTAGAATTTCATTTTAAAGCACTTCCAAAGTATTTCACCTACAAACAGATTTCGTTCAATATGTAACATTTTTTAAATTCTTGCTTGCCTTAATCTAAGGAAAGAACCCCATTGGTATTTTATTTCCGGACATCTAAAAAAACAGGAAAAATATTTAACATGCTTTTCCTTCTTTTTAAGTAAGTAAAAGTATAATACGTAGTTTAATAATGTTAAGGGTATTTATTAAAAGGTGAACTTACGCAATAGTGTAAATTAATCATTAAGTAAGTTTATTTTTCCTTAAAGGTTATATTATTCACCTTAATCCGTTTCCCCGACGAATCTGTTAACAATAGATCATTTTATGTGTTAACAGTCGGTTTGATTGGGATCAGTTTGTTTTATTTTTCTCTGCTTTATTCTGATCTAATCAATCAACGTTTTCTTACATGCCCCTGTGATGCGCTGATGTCAACTGTTTGCAGTATGTAAGTATATTTTTAAATTTTTTTGCTACGTTTTACTGTCTGTCTATCAATCAATCAATCAGTTTATTCTTTATTATGTAAGTTATATTATATTTATATGTATCATCCACGCACGGCGATAGACTAAAGCGTCAAGATGATCAAGATGATCACGCCACACGTCGTTGATCGCCATGTTCATGATCACCGATATGGGTACGGAAAGAAAACATCGAGTATCTATCACAATACTACGAATGTAGGCAATGGCGCGGAAAGGAATTGCACAGTTTGTTAGGGTAATTTGGCTCAACGTGAACATTAACTATAATATTGAGTGGCTGGGGTTTTTAATAGTTTATACCTCAAAGAAACGAATTATAGTATTAAGATTGCAGAAGAGTGTAAAAATAGTTCATATTTAGCATGTGTAATGCTACAACTTGTCGCTGAAAAAGCTACAATTATGAGTATTTCTTGTCATTTAAAGCCGGTTCAACGTTTAACAAAATAGCGACAGGGTCATCGTCATGAGCAGATTACCAATTGAAGCCGGGTCTTCAATTGGTATCGGAGGCCATTATAACAAAACAAAATACTTCGCAAAAATAACCGAAACAACATTCACAATACACAGAGGCAAAGCGAATGTTTTTTTTTCACTGTATACATGTCATTATTGACAGTTGGTGTTGCCAGGTAATAAAAAACCATCGAGTTAACAACAACCGTACTAATATTATAATCGGATGTAAAATGATTTGCAGGCCAAAAGAATGAGTGTTTTGTTTGTTTTTTTATGTAATTAAAGGAAAATAAATATAATAAAAACCTTCTGAAAATCACTTGATTGCACATTTTCAAGAAAATACATTTTTTTAACTCAGATTTAGAAATCAATTATTTTAATAATCGATTATTAAGACTGTAATCACAATTATTATTAATGTGGCAACACAGAATCAGCCTCCAACCAAAAAAATGGCGAAGCGTTATTAACTCAATCGGCTTAAATACTTATTAAACGAGTTGTTTTTACATTTACTTTCCTACTACGACAATAAAAAAATGTTAATTTTAGAATTAATTATATTTTTTCGTAAAAATACTTTTTACAGAACAACTTGTCCACGTTAAGCCAAGAATGAACAATCCCCTTTGCTACGTGCTTAAATTTTTTACTAAAAATCAACTGAATCCTGTTTAACCAAATCCTATTATAAACATCAAAACCTACACCGATTCGCAAAAACAAGAGCTTAAATTATTAATTTCTGAAACATAGCAGAAAGAGATGCTATATTTTCATTTTAATAGAAGGTATTTCAACTGACGCTTCAGTGTTGAGCCTAAATTCGCAGATTAGATTTTCCGAAATTAAATCGAGCGCGCAAGTTATCTAGTTATAATTTAGCCAGGATATTGGACATGGAACAGTCTACCCCATCGATACATGGACCGAAAATGCCTCTATCAAATGCCGACATCCGTGGTGAACTTAGGCAGCGAATTCTTATACAAAAACAGCGGGAGCGTGTTAGGATGGTCAAACTTTGAACTTCTTGGGCATTACGCTATTTGTCCTATCCAAAAATAAAAAAATAGACAATTTGTAAACAGACTCGTCCAGTGTTCATTACTCAGTGTAATATATAATTACATGTACCATACTGTTTAGGATATCTTATCTTTACCAAAATAACGTTTCTGTTGGAAATCGAGTATTAAAATTAGTAAAGAAATTGACTAAACGTATTATTTTATTGTTTTTATAAATAATTAACGATCCGCCCTTGCTTCGCACGAGTGATTTCTGGATCTTGACAACAGCGCCACGTACTGGGTTCAATTATAAATCTAAACCATACAGGGCTCAACCACATACAAAAAATTTCATCAAAATCGGTCCAGCCGTTTAGGAGTTCAGTGACAAACGCACGTACAGAAATATGATATATTATATAAATATATAATAATCTGACAAGCTTAGTTATAGTTATTATATTAGAATATACCTTTTAAGTAGAAAAATTATTTGGAGAAAAGAAAAATTAAATAAAGAAAAAAAATTCATTAACCTTTATCATCCTAGTCTAGCATAAGAAATATATAATCAGTATTCGCCTACGTTTCCGCCTGCGCCGGTAATGTAACGCTTGTATAGATACTCGGAAAATCGTACCAGCAGCCAGCGCCCGCTCTAAATTAACAGCGCTTCCCTCGGCGCCAATATTTCTCTGTGCGACGTCGAACCTAGGAACGCCCGCCACTAACTACCCCACTGAATCAGCGACGATCACGCCTACACCTTGTCCATACTCCGATTGGTACGTAACTCGTACCCTCGGATAAAGTAACTAACGTCTACTGTTAACTTCGCAAAACAGTTAAATTGGGCCATTTCTATTTTTGAGATAATATTAACCGACATTCTATTATAGCCCTAAAATGGATGGTCGAAGATTTGTTGCCGTAATTTATTTTCTCTATTTCTAAAATTGTTATCTCATTGTCAGTCTCAATTATTTATCTATACATATTATAAGTAATTATTGTTTACGATAAGGATAGTGCTTATTTATTTTAAAAATATACATACACATACATACTATGCATAAATAAAATGAAAGTAACAGATAGATAGCAATACCAGGAGTGATCTAGGTCTATTATACGAAAAACTTCGAGAATTAAAAAAATATATCAAGTAAATGTTTTCTATAGATAAAGTAAATGTTTTTTGATAATCTTGAAATCTTAATAACGCCACATTAATATAAAACCTTCCCAAATGAAGTTGAGGCGCTAACATTAAATAAAGCAACATACTTATAACAATATTGAATAGTCTCACTTGTGTTTAAAAACTTTTTCAAAAATTCAAAATTCCGGATTTAGCAATTTTATAGCAAATCCTTGGAAAATAATTTGCGTTCTATCTATACTTCTTTATACTTAACATCTTACTAAAGCTATATTTAAATGTTCGACTTTGTACCGGTTCCGAAAAATTATGCTTCACTTACTATAATGTTTTAAAAATTAAAATGACCGCTGATGATGGCAAGCTAATTCCTATAACTATGCTAATAGCACCCACCTTCACCAAAATATAATCTTTAATCTGGATGCAAATCATCCTAATACGTTCCGATTATAAAGAGCTATAATTTCGACATTATATTGTCCGTCAAAGTGTTTTACATATATAAAAATAAAAGGTTGGCAATCAAGTAATTTGTTTCCCAACCTACTAAACTCATTTCGTGATAGAATCGTGTTTTGGTTTTAGATTTAAAATATTTCGCTTCTTTTTGTTTTGTAGTCTTTCTGGATTTTAGCGAAGGTTGGTCATAGAGGCTCTTCAAAAACAAACATTAACGGCATCATTATTGTTCTCTATTTTTAATTAATTAGAGCAAAATATTCAAAACAGTAGCAACTCAACAAACAAAATAAAAACAAAGAAGTCTTTTTAATATAGTAAATTTAAGCCGTCTAACAACTATTTGAAAAATATTTTACTATTTAATATGCTATTAATTAAGAAATTATACTCTCACCCTAAAGTGAAACGTTTTCAGACGGCAATGCACTGGGCGTGCAAACGGGGTGATGAAAATTTAGTCAAACTGTTGGCTGGAATTGCTCGGCAGATCGTCAACGAGCGTTCGGTGAGTATATTCATACTCTAAAAACTATGTTTTAAAATAGCTTTTGTGCAAGCATCTCATAAACTTTTAATAATTGTACATATATCTACACGTAACTCTAATTTGGCACTTTTGTATTTAAGCTAACTCAAAAATACCGAGGAGTTAAAAAATTAAATTCCTAAATGTTAAAGCAAGCGTCTAAGGATTTATTCTTTCTTTTTGAGCCAAAAAGGGAATCTGTGATGAGTTTGGTCTTGTCGATATAATTTAAATCATGTCTATCCATACGTTTTTTGGACAAAGAATGGAAACGGAATCGTATATCGATTGTATAAAGTCAATTTCATTGAATCCTTTTAAGGAGTACCACACTAATTAGGTGTTTACATTAAGAGGGTCGTAATCGCGTACTTCTGCCTCGTTTTACGTAGAACTTTTAATGTCCAATCAAGTTTAGTTGCCCAGAGCTATTTTGCCTCTTTTACGGGATCGTTAAAGTTTCATTGCACTCTCTTTTTCATGTGGCGTTCGGCGGCGACATCGGCGGATGCAGAATGGGGTAAGTCCGTTTTATAGCTGGACTACTTGTGGATTCTAAGGAAGCGGGGCGGTAAAATTAACCGCTCGCCACTAACATTTTAATATTCGTATTAAAAATATCATAGCCGTGTTATTGCTTGTCTTTGTCGCCACTGAAATTCTAATTTAATATTTCTTGATATTTCTAAATTATTTTATACTTTTCTTCTTCTTTATTAACCCTTATCAGTCCACTGTTGGACATGGGTCTCTCCTTTTTGGTGCCATATATCGCAGTACCAGACGTCTCACACACTTGACACTTCTCCCTATTGGCAGTGGGAGTATTTTACATCTGGTATAAACAAGGTAGTTATGGAGACTTCTATCGGCGGCCATTAGAATTTTTGAAATTTCCCATAATTGTCGGCTCTTAATAACATCCACGGAAACAATATGGAGTGATGGATTCTCGTACCCTGCCTCCAGCTGCCATGACGATGATGATATAATATAGGAATTATGAACACATTTTCATTGAAACTTTTCACTTAGTTTGAGTACATCTGTCGCTCTGTAATATTAGGTGGGAGCTTCCGATCGACTTTAATATCTATCCGGAATATTATTTGATATAAATATTTGAAACGGGAACTCAAACGTTATGAAGGTGGCACATGTGAAACTTGTGATCGACGACTAAAGAACAGTGTACACAGGGTTTTTGTATCGCGCAGTGGAATGTCCAATATTCGCAATTTTCGGGTTGTGATATTATATAACTTTTAAGTATTCATCGATTAGTACGAGATAAACAAAGCACAGGGCGCTAGTGGTAGAACCTGAGTTTGATCTATGGTGAAAGAAAACATAATCAATACTTCATCTAGAACTAATATTATTTCAAAGACATCTAAAGTCTGCCAACTCTCATTAAGAACAAAGTGTCAGACTCTCTTTTAACTTCCACTTCACCATGTAAGAATAAGAGGCATGTATCCTTTATTAGGTAATTATTCTATAAAGTTTGTAAATTTACCAAGCTAAATCGACGTTTTCGCTTTTAACTCAACTAGGATTTTTTTTTACTTTCTACGAAATGTAGCAAGGTATTTATAGTGATAATATCTACTAGCTCACTTGTAATGTTATAAAGAAGTACAAGCGCCTTGCAGTTCCCTGCAAGTGCATTCACTCCACTATATTTTTTTTTAATATTTCAAATAATGAGATAAATAGTTCTAGAGATAATCCGCACAGCGAAACCCTACGTAATTGCGATATTTTTTTGATGCTGTTTTTCGTCATAATTCTATATATAATAAATGTTCTAGTTATTTACATTACTTAAAGAGGAAATAAATATAAAGAATTATATTATTTCCTTCCAATCATTGAGATTTTTTTATCACACGATGACTCGAACGTAACTTGTAGCGACCATGCGGTGGAAATTTTAGTGTGCACGAAGCCTATTTCTTCGGCTCGGGCACAACCACAATGACAGTACGGCTGTGAACCTAAAATATTTTATGCACATGTGATAGGATCGCCGTACGTAAGTAAACATGTGGGATGTGATACTTGGATTTCTACGTAGCTTGATTTTCTTTTGTTTGGCCCGATTTATGGTAAACTAGAAATGAACATTGGTGCAGTTTCACATTATGCATCTTATTTTTTGTAAATAATTTGATCAAGCCAGTTAAATTCAGTAAGGTTTTTTTTTTCATTGTTTTCATTGTTTTGAATTGTATAAACCATAATCAACAGATTTTTTGACAAAGACTTGAAGATTTACATTATTTTTATTGTTATTAAACAAGTCCAAAAACGAGTAGCTACTATTACTATACGAGTATAGATATATCTACAGACCACCGTAGGGGATCTTCCAAAAGCAATTTGCGATATTACCAAGGACCTAGCGTATATTCTTGACTGGAGTCGATCTCTTATGGGTTAACCGTTAATCCTATAAAATACCAAACGATAATTATTGGTAGTTCAAGAATAATCTCCAAATTAAATAAAACTCAATTACATCCCATTATATTTAATGGTGTTCAAATCCCTTAGAAGGACGTTATAAAAAACTACTCTCTCTACTAACTAAACTCCTCAAATCAATGCAGTGTGTGCTTAAATGTTTGCAGCTTATAGTTCACTCCGAAGAATGAAGTACTTTTACCCATCTCCACCAAAATTACGCTTGCCCAATCTTCACTGCTCCCTATCCTAAATTATGCCGACATAAGTTTTCCAAATGTTACCGAAGAGCAATTTAATAAACTTGAGCGACTCCAAAATATATGTATACGGTTTATATTTGTACTTCGTAAATATGACCATGTCTCTCTGTTAAAGAACGTTTCCAATTTCTATGTTCCTTGCACTCGTCTACTTTTTACAGTAAATCGTTTACAGTTCTTGGAGTCAAGTCATTAACTATAAAACGTGCTCAAACAATAGACTCCTTTACAAAACAAGTTAAGAAACATTATCTTTCCCTCTAATTTCTCCCCCCTCCTTTTATCTCTTCCTGTTGCTTTATGATCATTAGTCTGTTATGTAAGTAAATTACGGCATATTTATAATTTAGACTAGCGATCCGCCTCGGCTTCGCACGGGTGATTTCTGGATCTCAACATTAGCCCCACCTACTAGGTCCTATTGTGAATCTAAACTATCCACTCAAACACACAAAAAATTCATCAGAATCGGTAGAGCCAGTTTCGAGTTTTAGCGAGACTAATGACTCCTCTATGCCTCCTCTACACTACTCGCGAAGTAGATCGAAGTTGGATGAGGCGAATAGTGTAGAGAGGTACTTCGATTCGCTTCGTGCAAACTCGCTTCGCCTCGGGCGACTTCCGATCGCTGTCGGTTTTTTGCGCCAAAGGACATTGCAAAGTACCCGAAATTACACGAAGCGTCTCACTACACTACTCGGCGTACCTACGCCAGTTATGAATATTTTTTTTAAATATATAAATATTAAATAAGTAGCTTTCTACATAATTATTTATTTAGTTAACGCATTGACGTCGTACTGTTCACACAATTAGGTACCTATAGCAGCTGCCTCTTGAACGTTATTCATGTTAAGGGTGCGGGAGACTCAAGATGACTGAGCTCTTCGCAAAGTAGCACGAGTGTGTAGTCACGTTCTTCGGACTGCGATCGACTTCGACGAGCACTTCATCGTATTTACTTCGCGAATAGTGTAAAGGAGGCATAACGGACAGCAAATGATTTTTATATATAGAGATTATAAATATTTTTATAGTACTCTCTCCCCATTAATTAACTTATCACTTCTTTTTATTTCCTTTTTAGGTTGTCTGGAAGAAATTGCTGTACAGCAATGAGACCGCCTTTTGTTTTTCTCTCTGTTTCTTATAATGTTATTTGTTTTCTTAGTGAACAATAAAGACCTACAAGACAACATCCTATCACATTCGGTGTCGTAAATTTAGACTAAGGCAAAGAAATGTCTAAGATGAGGCCTTTTGTGGATGATGATATAACCATCATGATATTGTATACTTATTAAGATTTCGTTACTGAGACGACTGAGTGCAATGTCTAGTACTGAGCGCCCTTTCACCTGTGTGATGATGTCCTCAAACCTTCCTTAGTTTGAAGTTGCTAAACAAAGATGACGCTGTTGAGTCATCATTTATGATAATTAAACTAAAATTAAAATGATTGAAATTAATAACTTATAAATGTTTATTTTTCGTGCCAAAATGTTTTTACATTATTTAGGTTTAATATTTTTTTATTCTTAAAATGTAAAACGAATACACTTTTCATTTATTATTTCAGGGATACACACCTTTACACATCGCAATGCAATTCCGCAACGAGAATGTTTACAAGCTTCTCATAGATGTTTATGGTAAGTGCAATCCAATCACCAAGTTCCATAGCAGTTCCAAAGCGTTAAACATTCCTATATTTTTTTAAATACCTTCTAGTAGTGCTATTAACATTACTAATATTCCTTTAAACACTCCTAGTAAGCTTAAAATGCTTGTGG
Organism: Parnassius orleans; assembly: GCA_029286625.1. Classification (NCBI taxonomy): domain Eukaryota; kingdom Metazoa; phylum Arthropoda; class Insecta; order Lepidoptera; family Papilionidae; genus Parnassius; species Parnassius orleans. The sequence goes on along the minus strand of JAGSMP010000065.1, from coordinate 4,923,439 downwards.
TGCAGTGGTGGATTCGAACCCATGACCTTTTTAGTTCGCGTTCCGCCGCACCCTGCCATTAGGCTACTGTCGTTTTATTATATCCGATACTTTGTAGTGGCGGTGTAAGAATTTCCAGCACCCCATATTATCCCGTGGGTGTCGTAAGAAGCGATAGAAGGAAACAAATCAGGAGATGGGCAGCAGCGTCTTCCTTATAACTACTAAAAATAAAAAAACCAGCTTACCGCTTAAAGCGTGGCAACTTTGGCAAATATCCCCCCTATGAGGCAATCTATGGGGAGGGCTATGATCAGCAGTGGATTTTAATAGGCTGTAACGGTAATGGACTTTGGCGCTCGTTAAGAATAAAGATTTCAATAATTTTGTCGGCGAAACCGACAACCCCGAACCTCGTTTGTACTTTTTTCACATTTATGTTTTATGGGATATCATTAATGTTTGAAAAAAGTTTTATCCTCTTTCAATTTAAATAAATACTTGGACCTCCAACGCTTTTAATTGCGTTCGCGTTTCAGTTTTCTTTTTAAATTAAAAATATAAGAATTAAATGTTCGCAAATTAATAGGTGCAGCTAGTTTCGAGTACTGTACTCGTTAATTTAGCGTTAAGTAAACGCACCTATAACTTTGTCGAAACTTTTTCGACACCGAATCAGATGGCACGGTAGTGCCCCCGCCAAGACGAGCCAACCAAACCAAAACAAAGCACTACCTACCTTTTCTCGAAGCGGTTCGTGGTTTTTTTTAACCCTCATAACTTCGGTTTGGATTATACCAGATAAACAAAATTTTTGAGATATGATTTTAATAGTGGACTTATTAAACATATAAAGTTTCAATTGCATAGCTCTTATACTTTAGATTTTATTGATATCTAAAGAACCCCACTGATGATCTTCAAAATTCCTAAGGGTAATTCCTGAAGTCCTAGAAAGCTGAAATTGGGTATGTAAGCTAGTATTACTACACAAACAACAACAGAATTCTAAAACTTGGAACTTTTACCCCCCAATCCCTTAAACTAGGGGATGGAAGTTTTGTCTGAAAATTGATACGGGAACTCCTTGTTACTCCTTGTTATAAATAATAATAATAAAATAAATTATTCAGGATTTTTAGTAAATCCTCATCCTTTAAATTAATAAACCCTCATCCTTTAAATTAGTACACAGACTTCTTATTACAAATTAAAAAAATACGTGTTTTAGGTTTTTTAAAATAATCATCCCTCAATCCCTTAAATTAGGGGATTAAAGTGTATATGGGGCTTTCGCCAGGTTTCAGAACATTACTACAGACATTACAATACTTATATTATACAAATAATATTACTATACTTATGTACTTCGTTAAAAATTAAAATGTGGTGACAAGTATTTACAAAAGAAAACTTCTATGGGGATGGGAAATCACAATGGTGTATAATGGGTTCACTCACCGTGAACAGTTTCCAATCTGTGTCGCGTAAGCTACCACCATACATAAAAGTCAAGGGCTAAGTTTGAATAATGCTCTCATTGATATTGGGTCATCTACGTTCTCTTGTGGGCAGGCTTATGTAGCACTCTCTAGAGTGACTAATTTGCAAGATGGTGTTCACCTTATAAATATTGATTTTAGTGGTATTAAAGCACAACAGTCAGCTACAGTCGAATATAACCGCCTAAGAGCCAAGTATCGCCCTGATCTATCGCTTATTATAAACAGCAAACCAACAAAGAAAAAAGGCAAAGATAGAGAGTGGGCTGTGAAAAAAGGCACCTTTGATGTGCAAGAAAGAAAAAATGAAGAAAATAAAAAAAATATTGTCATTAGTAACTTACAAAAAGATATGGCTCGCACTGTCAAAAAGTGATCAGATCTCATGTAGAGCCAAGCTTCTAACTCTACACGCTCTAACTCTACAAGCCCTAATTACACAAACTCTACACCTTAGTCAAAATATGTGACTTGGCCGTTTTGTTGAGTCTAATTCGCGTAGAGTCGCTGCAATGTGCTAAGGCCCTTATTTTTCGTCATCTACACACAGAAGTGCACATATTTGCCCTAGCATACCCTCTTTCGATGTAACGCTTATTCAATAAGATCGGTTCCCTTTGTTTGAAAATAATGTTACAAGTACAGGAACTCTAGAGACAAAGAGTAATCAGACACTGACCGCAAAACCACGCATCGGTGGCATAAAAATAGATCCAAAAGGTGCTTCTTTGCTTTAATCTTTTGAAGATTTAACACATTTTATTTCACACGCATGTTTAATAAAATTAAAGTCGTAAAGTTGCAGAAATTATTGAGTATTATATTAATAAGGTAGGAAAAAAGGTTCTCGAGTGGCAGCCTCGTACCGGTAGGCGAAGTGTAGGGCGACCCCCCACTAGATGGAGTGACGGCCTGGTAAGACATGCAGGAAGTCGATTGATGCAGGTGGCTCAGGACAGTGCTCTGTGGCATTCCTTAGGGGAGGCCTATGTTCAGCAGTGGACTTGTGAAGGGCTGTAATGATGATGATGATATTCATAAGAATGTGTTAAGAGATTAGAGATAGAATTAAGAAGATTTTACGTTTAGATAATTCGAAATTGCGTTTCTTTTAACTAAAACAGTATGAAAATCTGTACTTGTATTACGGGATGAATGAAACTTTATGAAGTTTCCATGAGAATTGTATTATTGTAAGTCATTTTTGGTCATTAACAAGATTTTTTGGAGAATACTTAGGCCCGTATTAATAAACGTTACTCAGCTCAAGTAGACGCACTTGAGTACAATCTTGAGGTTATGATCTTATTAATAAACATATCTCAAGATGCGGTTTAGGTTTACGATATCAGCTGAGTGCCACACTGATTAATAAACGAAACTCGACTCTCAAGTGTGTATACTTAAGTGCAAGTCACAGAACAGTATTCCTTAGTGCAGCGTTTTGAGATACTGTTTTTATGTGTTTATTAATTAGCAACGATCTTGAGATGCTGATTTCGTAATGAGGGCGTATCAAATGATTACGCACTTGAGTTCGTCGTTGAGTAACATTTATTAATACGGGCCTTAATGTACCATAATGTACACACAACATACAGCTTACTAATGTCGATGATTAAGCTTACTAATCCGTTGGACTGGACTAAGTAATTTCATTTACTCTGGTCTACTGCGGATATCTTTATTAGATAGATAGATAGATTGATACATAGATATATAAAGCATTTATTTGTTTCTCCAATCACACACGTAAATTTAGTGACTAAACTAGGTACAAAGTAACGTATTACGAAAAAATTTACAAAACACGAAAGATCTAAATATACATGTGTGTTGCAGTTTGACAAATGCGTCCTAGCTCATTGATTAATATTGATTTTCAGCAAACACTGATTTTCAGCTATTACCCTCGAGATGACGAGAAGAAAATGAGAACAATAGTGTAATCAGTGTAAATATGTATGAATGATGTGTCCTTTCAGCCCTTCGACTTGCATCTTGGGTTCAATTTAATAAAATTATTAAAGGGGTGTGTAATATTGCGTACAAGTTAAAGCTAGTACCTAAAAGGCTTAGACAGCCATGATGAGTTAGTCGAAGAAAAAAAACAATCATTCCCTCTCCTTAGCTTGCTGAGCTCGTACGCTTCCTCATACAGCAACCAGTGAAGGATTATGTCTCAGATCACAATGGCAAAGCGTACTGATTGTACACTCCTGTCTTTAAGTTTTGATGTAGGTATACGTAACGAGAAGATGTGTCGTAATCTCCCGAACGGTGTTAGACAAGCTGTTTAATTTAAAAATAACTTTAACTACTGATGTTATAGTCATTTTGCCACACCCAGGACACAGTAACCTTCTTTCTGGGTAGATCGAACCATAGAAGGTAGCCCGGCTTGACTTTATCATCAACATGTCAAACTCAGTCTATAATAATTGAGGCAATCTATAGGACAGACCTAGGTTCATAATAGAGCTAAAATAGAGCTAATACTACACATTGTTTACTATTTTCGTAAATATAAGATATCATTATATTAAACTTACTGTTGATTATTACATTACGTCCTAAGTTTTACCTTATTGAGATTCTAAATTGGAACCTAAAATTAATTTAAAAAAAATGCCACTTATGTGAGACTTACATTAGTTGATTACTTTACTAATGAGCGTTATTATATATGGATATAATCTTTGTTTTATAACTTTTATTTAATAAAGTTCTGGGTGTAGGGAATAAAATGTTAAAGCTACACGAACAGACTCAATGAGTTTACTATTTTCGTAAATATAATATATTATTATATTAAACTTACTGTTGATTATTACATTACGTCCTAAGTTTTACCTTATTGAGATTCTAAATTGGAACCTAAAGTTAATTTAAAAAAAAGCCACTTATGTGAGACTTACATTAGTTGATTACTTTACTGATGAGCGTTATTATATATGGATTTAATCTTAGTTTTATAACTTTTATTTAATAAAGTTCTGGGTGTAGGGAATAAAATGTTAAAGCTACACGAACAGACTCAATAAATAAGAATCGGTTGCTGCGATAATAGTGTCATCTATCCACAAAAACCAGCGTTAACAAGTTTTCAACACCATCACTCTCGAACTTGATGTTAAATTAGTAACATAGATGGCGCTTATTTTATTGTACATATCTAAGCTGCTGGAAAAATTGAAAATGTAGGTACTAATAATATAATACTGTGTTTTATTTTTAGATGCAGATCCAAACGTGAGGGACTGGTCAGGTAGGAAACCGAGGCAATATGTTCACATGGACACGTCTCTTTCGCCCGGATCCTACCGAAGTAAGTAGAAATGGTTTACAAGCTATAGTTTATTTTATCTGCCTTACAAATTATTGACTCCACTTTGTACAGTATTTTTTACTGCAAAAAGTTGTCCTTGTTGCATGTTATTTCAAATAATTTTGAAGAGCGTGTTTAGTATTTAAAAGAAACAATAATTTAATATTTGTTCTTTAGCCTTTTACTTTCCTTATATTGTATTTTTAGCCAACCTATTCATAGTTTTCAAAGATCTTATTTCAACATTTTAAGTTCTCTTAGCGTTAATTTTTATTAAACCCAGCAAAGTGCAGTTAAATAAATCGTCTAAAATTCCTGTAATTAATTAAAATTTGAACAAATGTTACATTATTATGAGAGATCCTTGCATTTATCCAGCAAACGTGTTCCAGAGTCGACTTCGTACAATTTAAGACGAACCGTCACTTCTCCTCCAGCTATAAGAGTCACACATACATTACCAACAATGTCAAGTAAGGATGTGTGTGTGTGTCGAAAAAAACTGGTGTGGTTGTTTAATGCATACTTCATAAGCGAGTTTCTCGGCGATTTCTTTTATATTAAAGAAGATAATATACAGGGCTATTTTGCAATAACCGGCCAAATTTGCAGAGAAGGTTCAGAATAAGTAATATAGGCGAATGGTGAAGAAAAATTTATTAAAAAAATCTCAAAAATTCTGTCATTTTTATCTTTTAAATTCAAAATGCGTGGTTATGCATTATTTTAACTGGTTGTCATTCATAAATATCTAACGCCTTCAATTTTAATACGCAAGCACACATTCGTAAGGGTCGATCGGTCGGCAAAAACGTTGTGAATTGAATCGCATACAGAGGAGCGCGCGTACGCGTAGTTGTTGCCCATAAATCACATTCAATTTGAGATAATTTCAAATAAAAGTAGAAGCCTTATTTACTTATATTTTCAATAACTGCAAAACGGTATATCATTATTTATATATTTGAACTTAAGTTTAAAATTATTTTTTTGACTACTCTTTGAAAAATATCCCATATGAATCATAAAATCATAAGTTACGAAGAAGCTTTGACATAGGCTTTCCAAGAAGATTTATACGTTATAGAGCCACTCTGTAGCTGTAGTATGTTTGTATTAGGCTGTATTATGGTTGTAGCTAGAATGGGTCGGCTCGACCTTTAAGGGAATACATTCTACTTTTCCGGTTATGAGTAGAGAACCAAGGACCAGTTTTGCTGTTTTTTAAATTGTGCAAGCAGCAATGCAATGCAGTGCTAGAAAGACCAGGATCATTGCGACCTGTAAGATCTATTGTGATTACTGCTATGGCTGTAGTTCACTGCTAAGTATATTCAATGAATTGAAGGAGTTGCTTAGCTGTGAGCAATTTCACTTCTACTGGGCTAAGTACATAGTTTCCCAGATGAGTGTCACGTTTGCGCATTAAGGGTCCACATCAGTTCAGATGTGCAGAGGTGTTTCTTCCGTTAAGGGACAAAATCGGCACATCCTTGAGTTGCTTAGTCCCAGGATGCACATGTCTTTTTTTAGACAACAGTGTCTAGTCAGGGCTCTTGCCAGAATACGCAGTCTATTCTTGCTTAATCCCTGGGCTTCAGAAGCGAGGCTTTTTGCTGATTACGAGGCATTTTATTTTAGACTTCAAGGGTGAAGGTGACAACGCATTTGCACATTGATTCCTAATCGAGGTTAGATGTAGGTTAACGGGTCATCACATCCGATTCTTACCTATATTCAAAATTTCAAGTCTCTAGCTAATCGGGAAGTTAGTTTAAAATCAATCACCAAATTCGACCCGAACAGACATACCCGAAAGCGGGTCAATAAAAACGTGTCAAAAAGTATGCACTTCTTGGCAAGCATTTTTGGAAATTTGGCTATAGCCACCTCGCTGGGCCGGTTGGTGAACCCAGTGTCGATACGATCGCACTGGTAATGCTGTACCCCGTCAACAGTTTGAAATTTGGGCTTAGATTTTTATTATGGATGTCCCGCCATCCATTTGGTGTACAGCATTGGGATTATTTACATGCGTCATTTTCCATGTCGACTACAATTTCATGGTGAGTAGACATTTTCTAGGCGCGTAGGCATTTTCTAGGCTAACATGTTTACCATCTAGGACCCTGTTACCACTTATTAGGATCTTCGTCAAACGTAGGCTTATTATTGATTAAAAAATTGAAATAAATGTGACGTCCGTGACGTGACGTGAATATGCCTCCTTACACCTTAGTAAAAACTTTTCAATTTTATTTAATTATAAAAAGTCACATTTAAGGCCCTCTTTATAAGTACTAAAATATACGCTGCAAGAAACTCGCTCATGAAGCTGTAGTTTCATTTCTTTCTTCTGGCATTACTGTAACTTTAACTCTTCTGGGTTTAGACAACGTTAACCGTAGTAAATTGTGAGGTTTAGTTTGTTCTATGTTTGTTGAACACGTTTTTATTGTCCGTAGATGTAGAGGAATATTTCCAGGTAGCAATTTAAAGAGACCCTGTGCTTCTAATACTTAAGAATTTTTTAAAATTGTATGGGTACCTTATCTTGTTTGGAAATACTTTAGTTATTTATGTTACAAAGTGTAGAATATCGCTTCGAGAATCACGATAGTTAAAATAGTTTGGAAAATCCAAAAGCGCACGCCTCATGAGCGTTTCATTTAGTATTGATGAAAAAATTAATTACCAAAATAAATCGATTACACAAAGTATAAATTCGATTTAGGCTGTATGGTACATTTGTCTTTGTCTATCTAGGGCTAAAGAAAAAAATGAAAGCGCCTTTAAATTTTTAATAGCAATAAAACTCGAAAATAATTTTATTAATAAACGACGCGTACTGAAGCTAACAAAAACCCAGTCTCGATACGTCAATTTTTTTCGGGAGTTATCGTGAACACATACAAAATCAACATCCGGACGTCGTAAATTTTTTTCATACAGTTTTTTATCAAAGTAGCAATATAAAATGATTTTTTAGAAAATATAAGATAGATTATTTAGTGTTTCTTGATATACGGCTACTCATATTATCGTATAAGTGCAATATGGTTATGATAGAGGTATTTTAAGAACACAAAATTGCTTGACCTTGACGTGTCGAGAGTAATACACTATCTAATAACGCTTCGCGTTATGAGCGTGCAATATGGAATGAAAAAAGTGAGTTTGATGAAAAAAAATCGTGAGTAATCATATTATTATTTCTTTCAAACTGTATTATTGTAATTGCCAAAAAAGGGTAATATCGACTAATCTGGTTTGGAAGAATCGTTCTTGAGCATAGTTTATTTATGCCTGTGACTACTGTTTACCGCTAACTAATAGTGATGTCACTACTAGCATTTTACCCTAATCCTAAATAAAATTAACGTATAAAATATACTAACATTCCTATAAGAAATATCTGTTGTAATAACATTATTGTTATAAAATAACATTACGATAAAAAAATTATTTATAAATCATCATTATGAGAAAGCAATACAGAGATGGAAATCATATAAATAATGGACAAAGGGACAGAACATGAGGAAATGATGATGAGATTTGTAAGCCTACAAGACACTATAAACTAGATTAAAATAATAATAATAAATTAAAACTTTAAAGAGTAATTGTTCTTAAAACGATATCGTATTTATGAGTTAAACATCACAAATTTAAATTAATTTATTTCAGAAAAAGAAGGGTTTCTTCGCATAGGGTCACTCAATGTGCGAGTAAAAAAGACAACGGAGGCGTTTAGTAACTTTCTAGGGGTAGGTGCAACGCGGTCATCGGCGTATGTACCGAAATCTGCGAGGGAGAGAGACATGGACCGACGATATGATGACGGAGACCAGCTGCATAAGACTTGGGGCTCGGCTGATAATATACCGGTATTGTACATTTTAATAATCAAAACAAAAAATGTTGGGCGCATTTTTTGAAATTGTTGATGACTTGAAAGTTGAATAAGCGATTAAATTGTATGAAAATGGGTGTTGGTTAATAATGTGGATTACAATATTTAAATTTTAAAATAATGATTTAATTTTTAGCTTTAACTTTTTTTTAAACTGAAGTGACAAACGAACTATAAGCACATGAGTAAAGAAACCGTACCGTACAGAGGCAAAGCTTCATACAACCGCGCTATGATAGTTACACTACTACAAGCTTGAGGCGCGTGTGTGCGTGAGCACTGGCGGCTTGTCACGTACAGAGAGAAACTGCTCTCAACCGGCTCGGCAATTGCTCAAATTCAGGGTTATGTAAACAATAATAAGTTTAAAATTTTATTTTTCAAAGAATTATTATTCGTATCAAATGAAATATAAAAAAGTGTAAATATGGTTAACTGTACTGTTTGTATGAACAATAATAGAACAAATAAAAATATATGATTTTTTAATTATTCAAAGACCACTAGGTAAGTAGTAAATAAACTATTATTTATTTATTTTTAATGTAGCAGATAGATACCTCATACATATGTATACCTCAACATTGAAAGAAAACGTAAAAGTGCCTAATTACCTATAAGTGATTGAATAGTTATTTTGATAATGTTTATAATTGAATAATGACGTTTATAAATTAAAAATATAGATTCATGTTTTTTATTATAATTTCAGACGACAAGAGTGGTAAAAGGCTGTCGGACGAAAAGATCTCCTTTCAAAACTTTTTGATTATAAAAAAGGCAACAACATAGAATCTGTGAGGTGATCCTGTATTAAGTTTTCTAAAAAAAGAACTGTAAAATATTTATTTGGAAATGCTTTTCCAACACTCAACTTGCCAACAAACGACGGTGTTTATTCGAGTTCCATCCAATGTGAGAATGTATCTCAAATGAATATATGAATCGCTTGAACAAAAATTTCGCAAATATATTGATCTCGATAGAAATATTGTAAATATTGGTATTGAAATATTATAAAACGCGTGCAAGATTGTATATGTGTTATGCCATGCGAGTGCTTTCTAATAGATTATTTAAAAAAAAAACTTTACATTAGATTATAATTTACCATTTAATTAATAGACACAACAAATTGTTGAAGAACAAAAATTATAAAAAACAAAATATTTAGAAAAAGTAGTGTTTAAAAAAATATTGTATCTTAAGTATATAATAAAAGCTGATAAACGTTTTGTTATTTAATTTTATCCTCCTGTGCCCACCCTACCAAAATATGTAAAAATTTTGACAGCTCCTTAGAAGCTTTGCCTTTGTACGGTTTCTTTACTCATGTGGTACAAGGTCGGGGAAAAAGCTTCTTCGTATTTTATACACAAATTCAAAACATTTTTTTTCAAAGTTTAATTACATTTAATTATAATATGTGTCATTTTGTTCGATAAGTTGTTGCCATCTTGTAGGTAGTCACATAATCTCGTTGCTGTAGAAATCTTGGGATTTTGATCAATAAAGGTAACAAGTAGTTTTGACAGTCCTGTCTTGATGTTAATCACACAAAGAATTCTGAAAAGACCGAAACAGGGGAAAATCTGAGGGTGTAAGGTCAGGACTGGTGGATGCATTAACACTTCCCTACCAAACTCAAGCTTTTCTGTTCATCGATTCTGGCCGTTTTTTTCTCAATTTCTTGCTTGAGTCTCATTAGTTGGCAGTAGAGATCCGAATCGATGGTTTTGTCTGGCGGTAAAAGCTCATAATAAACGACGCCCTTCGTAACTACTAATATGCCGATCTTACTGCACTTTTTCATAAAATAGCATCGACTTTATCCGCATGAGGGCGACCAGAGCGAGCTGCATCTTTGACATCAAAATTTCCGGACTGAAAACGCTTGAACCAACTTTGTGCTACTCTTACTGACACTGCATTAGGTCTACAAACGTCTAAAATGTTGTTTTTGCGGCTTGAGTCGCATTTTTCCCTTTTTTTTGTAATAAAACTTCAAAATGTACGGATTTCTTCGTTAGATTCAATCATTTTGGCGGACAGAAGAACAACTGAAAAATGACGGGAAAGTGTTTTTTACTTTTTTTTTTCTTAATGTCCTATATGTATTGATATTAAAACCAGCAAGATACAAACAGTACAACCAAAGAGATTTTTCTTCAATTTTATACAAACGAAATACGTAGAAACTTTTTCCCGACCTTTTATTATCAGAGATAATAGAATTTAAATCGCCGCCCATGCAATTCTAGATGACTGCAGACTCGCTTTCTGGCTCTTGAAAAGGAGTAGGCTCTTTTCTTAAAGTTTCTTGTGACGTAACGGTCTAGAAAAAAGCTAGTTTGCCATTTTTCATAAATACGAGAGAAAATGAATGCCAAATAATGTTTGATGTTTCGCACTAAAATATTGTTGAGCCTTATATTCCATTGTACAAGATTGACCTGAAATCGTGAAACCGGAGCTTTGTGGTGGTTACTACGTGCTCGGTGCTTCTAAATATTCTCAGAAATATTTTGGATAGATAAGGGATATATAAAGTACGGCAAAAATTATTCGGACAGCGCGGCGGAGTCTTACCTGATCCAAAAAATCCCCTCACAAAAAAGATAAAGCATGTGACCTTGCTAGTCCATCACAAGTCCACAGCTAAACATAAGCCTTTCCAAGGTATGCCACAAAGCACGGCCCTGAGCCACCTGCATCCATCTACTTTCTGCATCTTTTACCAGTTTGTCACTCCATCCATGTACGCTCTTGTTAATATAATTTACAATACCGTATCCGTACTTTTTAAACTATTACTTTTTTTGTGTATTTCATTGACAAAATTCAAACGTTCTTGCTTTATAGAAAGATGATAAACTGATGCCACCACCAATGAGCAGTAAAGTGCGACGGCGAGGAGCCAGCGGCAGACGTGGAGTGGGTGCCCATAGTAGAAGCACGCCTTCCACGCCTGATCAGGTACGTCTGTGTGAAAATAAGGATTTAGCAAATTAATGTCTTTTCATTGAAATATTAGCGCAATACTATAATGAGTGCTAATAATCTTCCCCTCACCAGATGTCGCTTGTGGGGACTGAGGTGAAGTTTTTTTGTAATACAAAGCCATTATAATTAAGAAGTTGCGTTTCAAATATGAGTTTATCGGTTTAAAGAGTATCAGAGTAATAAACAAAAGAATGCCTAAGTAGTTTGTTCTTTAATTTATGTGTACTTTTTAACTCTTTATTAATTTTTCTACTTTCAGAAATATATGTAGTTTGATTGGTATTCATTTCTAATCAAATTTATGTAAAATGTAACTATATTACAGAAAAAAACATTCTTCCTTACATTTTTCTAAGAAATTAATTTCCCCGTTTAGAAATCTGTCAAATACTTCACCTCATTCCCAAGTGGCTCCGCACTGGTGGCAAAAAATGTCGTAGATCAGTCATTTCATATCTAGTTTCAATAGGTTTCGGATAAGATACAAATTAAAAATAATATTATAGTTGTACAAAATAAAATAAGTCAACAGTTTCACTTTTATATTCAGTCAGGTTATATTAATTTCTTAGATGGATAACTTTTACCTCAGGAGTTTAATAAATATTTTACTCAGTGTCTGATCCCTTGATAAGTAAAGTAAGTAACATAATATTTGTATTAAATACAGGCCCGCGCTCAAATTAGCGTTAGCGAAGAGGGAGATTCAGACTCTGACTCTGCAGCCGGTTTTCATTCGGCTTGGAGACAACAACGAGCCTCTAACTGCACTTAGACCACCTTCCCTACGATAAACAGCCGCAGTTTCAACAGTAGTCTAATTGTATTGAACATAATACTATGTAATGTGAATATATTGCGCATTGGAAACAAGATAACACTGGCCAAAATTATTATACCATTTTTTTAAACAAAAAATCAATATTTATATTTTGTTTCTAATAGATGTATAATACAACTTGCTATCAAATGCTGCATTTATTTCTGCTATGATTGTAATATTTGTTAAAATACATCGATATATATGTACTACGTACTAGATTTGGCATTCCGAACATTCACTATGTTCAAATGAACTGTACTGCAATCCGTACACCTTTAGTGTCATTTAGTGTGGCTTCAATATTCATAGTGTGGAGATGCGCTAATAATACGAGATTTCAAATTAAAGTTTAAACCTGAACGTAATTAATAATTCAGTAGTCAAATAAGTAAAATTATTTGTTGTTCAAGTGAATAAATAGGTAATAATATTACAATAGAAAAAATAAATTTCTTCATTTATATGCCACGCTATCTACAACCATAGACTAAAATGTACTATCTCACGCGCATGCGCGAAAACAGACTAGTGCACATTTTTGTTTGGAATAGCTTGTCTAGGACGTAGTACATAGAACTCAATGTTAAAATAGTTTTCATTATGTGTAAGCTGGACTGTCGTGTTGGCGATATCGCAACGAGCTTCTTCTTATAGTAGACCCGATTGGTCTATTAATATGTGATTATGAAATTATTATTTTGTTATTTTTAAAAATTCATAAGAATTTCATGAAATTCGTCTTATTTGACATTACTCCAGTAAAGTTTAATAAAAACATTTACTTTATATTTATGAAAACATTTTTCAAGGCACAACAAGGCATTTTGCTGCCTAGCAGATCCTCTTATCTATTTCTACCATCAATTGTTAATACACCCGTTGCGCTGCTGTGTTACATGTTATGGTCGAGAGAGTCAGCTAGCTTAGTTACAAACTGTGAGACTTGTTATCTTCGTCCTCAAGCGTTAAAACGCTTCAGTGGCCTTATTTGTTTTAAAGTTGGTTACAGGGGTCTCGAACCAAGTTGGCTCTAGTCAAGTTGACTCTTAGCTCGTTTGTCACTCTAATGTTAAAATAATTGATTTATCGTTATAATAAAAAATACAATAATTGTTTACGACTGTAATTATTGTAAATTACGAACACAGGAAAATTAAACACGCTAAGGTGTGCATATATCTGGTAGAAAATTTAAAACAGTTAATCGCCTTACTTTTGTATCTAATAATAGTTGGTCTACTCTAAACCTTTTTATCTACAGTACATATATTAAGATTAATTATTTTGGATTTTGGATTGCGTTCTTATAATATGTACTATAATCTACGCTTTGTCATTGTGCCATTCAATATTTTGTTTACACCTATTTTAAAACTCTAAAAATGTGCATACTATTAATATGAATGAATTTATTGATTATATTCTATTCTACTATACCGTAAATGTTTAATAATTAAGTATTTAATCGATTCTATGTTCATTATTTTAAATATCACAAATAGTATTGACAACGCTTTATATAAGTGGCCACTGCTATCCTAATATTAATAAAGAACCGTGGAACGCTCAAAATGTTCATATACTCGTAATATCTCTTTCTCGACCAAGCCAATTCGATGAAAGAGTGGTATTATAGAACGCATATTATGTACTTTCAGCTTTGTGTACGAGTGACATCACATTTGAAAATTAAACCTTATTTAGCTTGGTCAAGATCAACTGTAATTTTTTTTCATTTTATTTAGTGACATTTTTGAACACTACCAGTATTATTAAGGATATTATTCTTTATTATATTGGAATATATTGTGATATTTAACTATTTCATCACTACATTTTGTGTTTTCACATTCTATTTTAAGATACTTTGTAAGTAGAATTATATAACTTGTTTATTCAGTTACTTAGGTACTGCTTTATTTTAATGAGATTTCTTAATTATATTTTATAGTCATTTTTATCGGGTATTTGACACTATGGTCAACTTGACTGTATGTTTTTTTTTGTATGTTACGCGATATCTTCATCAATTGTAAAGAGATTTAGATGCTTCTTTTTTTTTAAATTAAATAGGTTGAACTTCAAGGGTGGTCCCATATAAATTTAGAGAAAAAATTCCATTTATAAGGGTGGTAAAATATAGGATGAAGTTTTTAATTAATCTATTTAGACGACTTTGAGATTGTAATATTCCTTAGTTCACTCATAAGAGTAAAAAATAAAATTTTAATAAAACGTAAGATCCGACAATAATAATTAAGTTTGTCTCTAATTCTTCTACGCACTATGTTGGAGCAAACACTATGTAATTTTTGTTAAAAGTTAATCAATATTGTCAAATTATCTTCTTATAGGTTTATTTTCATATACCAAAAATCTAATTTAAATTGAAACGGAACATTGTCCAAGTTTTAAGAAACTAATAAAAGTATAAAATTTAAACAATATGACGTACTAATTAATTAATGGCGGTGTCAAATACCTAGTATGAAGTGATCAATTGGGAACAATTATTATGGTAGGGACAGACTGGTCCCACGTACGCAACGTATGCGATGCAACGCTACTACGTTAGTGTACACCCTTGACCTACGTATGCAACGTACGCAGTATTGCCAACAACTAAACTAGCTCTCCACCAGATTCAACTTCTGAAACCACCAGAAAACCACTAACAAACAGCGACCTTACACTCGTAATCCCTAAATTTTCCACTAAATAAACTTTTGTTTATTACGAAAGAAAAAAATAGGTATGTTAGTAATTGTTTTATTTTATTATTACATACTATGTAACAAAATATTAAATTCCTATGTAAATAAACAATAAATATAGGAACAATTAATAAATCGACCAGTCAACATCTATTTATTATTTAATTAACAGTTATTTTAAATTAAATCATCTTCTTCTTCAGATGTATCATTTTTGTCGACACCATTAACTTCGGTTTCAGATTGATATGTTTTTTTTTGGTATTTATTTGTTTTATAACGCTTATCGGAATTTTCAATTCGTTGCAGCATTTTCCTGCCAACCTCATACCGCAGCGTACTCTTAAAATAGCCGCTAAAGGATTAAATTTGCTTGTTTTTTTTTTATTACAGAGTAAGCACAAAAGTCGCTAATAACTCAAATTTTAATTCATGTGGGATGGATCGTATGACGCACGTCATGTCCGTTGAATCATTTTTGCCTACACAGTAAAAGTAAATTCTCCTGAAATGACGTAGATATATACTTTGAAACGTATATATCAAGTATATATATATAACGAAGATGATCACTTGGCTTAACAGTCAAGTGATCATCTTTCCACAAATTGTAACTTAATTCTACTGACCCACTAGAAAAAACCAGCTGGAGAAGTATTGCATCACTAAAAGCAATATTTCTCCACTAAAAGGAGGGACGAAACCACCAGTTTTAGTGGAAAATCCACTAAGTTGGCAACACACTAGGGGGATTGCGTAAGAATATTCCCTCCACCTTCCCACGCCGATCTAGATATCGCAGATCGACGTTGCGTCGGACGCGTGTGATTGCGTTGCATACGATAAGTGTGTTTCTAGTGCATAGTTTTTCATACAAAATCAAGAGTCCAGACGTCATAATGCGTTGAATACGTTGCGTACGTGGGATCAGTCTGTCTCTACCTTTACTAATGTAAGTAATTTACTCATACATGCATTCCAAATTTCATTATTGTTTGTCGACATAACGTTCTACTAAATATATGAAACATTCCTATAAATCTATGTATGTATTTATAATTATGAAATTGATCAAAAACTAGAATGCGTATCAAAATAAAGGAAATTAAAAGGGTATCACAAAAATATATATAAGTTATAATATGTTTAAATATAATTAGGAATAATAAACTGGCTTAAAAGTTTTTGATAGCGTAAAAATATGTAATTTAGTTCATAAGTCTGTCGGGACACTAAAAAGTCTAAAATAAAATAAATAATTTAAAAAATCAAAAACCCGACTGCAAAAAAGACAATTTAAAAGTAATGCACTAAAAAGACCGAAACAAGATTGAGAATAGAAAACAAAATTAAAATAAACTATAAACATTATTATCGCATAGCTGAAGTTTGCAAAATAATTCCCGCCAAGTTTAGCAGCAGCGGGACCAGGGAAAGAAAATTAATGGGTTCCGCTTGCTACTAAACTTAATGCGGGTATTTTACTTAGGCTTTCAGCTCATAGTATAGTCTGTTTATAGTTTATTTTAATTTTGTTTTCTATTCTCAATCTTTTTTTCGGTATTTTTAGTGCATTACTTTTAAATTGTCTTTTTTGCAGTCGGGTTTTTGATTTTTTTAATTATTTATTTTTTGGTTTTGATATTTAAAAATTCTGTACCTTCATTTTAAAAATAAACACTGAAATCCGGTCTACCTGGACACTTCTGTAAAATACAAACACCGAAATAGCTTTAATATTTTTTAATCTACATAAACTTAAAGGGATAGGTCCGCCACACTGCCTTTTTGCCTTTCTTTCACCTTGTAGTATTTTTGTTACTTAATAAAACCTATTTATCCTATTTGTAACTGTAAAACAGTGTACCGGAGTATTATATTAGATTGTTGTTATTCCTTCATTAAGTTTATATAAAAAAAAAATTGGGTTGCGCCTATTTTCCTTTGTTTTAATTTAAGATTCTGTAGTTTTATTTAAAAAATAACTAAAATATCACATTTATACGGTTGCTTTTAATTAATCATTATTAAAGAAAATTAAATAATTTATCTTTATAAAATAGATTTCCCATTTTAAAGATAAATTATGAAATAAAATAGGTCATAAAATGGGGAATAGTTTTTCACACTCATGCCTAAGGATAAATTTTCCTAATTCCTAATACATATGGAATACAACTTATGCATGTTAATCTATACATATCTATTTTTATATTGAATGACTTAATATAAAAGTTAAAATGTATTATCAATATTAAAGATAATAAAGTTACCTAATAATAAATGTGTAATTGTGTTTCTGTCCAATTTTCGGTTATATTAGTAAGTAAATGACTTTAATGGTATTACAGCATATTTTTTGAAACATTTTATGTTTTATATACTCTATTGTTGTTTTATCTTTGGTCATACATTAAAACTCAGTCCCTTTATAAAACGATGATATTAAAGCTGTATATAATACGATGAAGAACAAAATGAACGAAACGTCGGAATTTTAATACTAAAGTATTAACTGTATTAACAACGACAGTATTTAATATAGTTTTGCAAACATATACTCTGTTCTTATAATAGTCACTTTGCATTAATAAATTTTTTAAGCCTTTATATGTATGTTTTTTTTCACTTTGACATCCACATAGATATTTTATTTTTCAATCATAATATTAGGGTAGTAGACACTCATGTCAATTAAATTACTTTTGAGTCGGCAAACTTAATTTTGTCTAAAGTAATTGTATGAGAATAGCAATAATTAAAGATTTTATTTCTTGTTATAATGTTTAATAATTAATTATTAACATAAAAAATATAAATAATTATTTAAATTGACAAATAATTTATCTTAAATTACGTGCACAGTAAAATTTAATATTCTAAGGTGTACATAATAAGGTCTAATATAGTAGATATATAGTAAAGGCCGGCAACGCACCTGCAATTCTTCTGGTGTATCAGTTGTTCGTGGGCTGTGTTCGATACTTATCATCGGTTAACACCTCTTCTATAAAAAAAATATTTAAAACAATTAATTGCCTCACTTTTGTATCTAATAATTGTGTTACTATAAGCAAACAAAATAATAAATTGAATTATTTTGTATGGGAATAGACATTCTTAAAAAAGGTACTAGAAATTAAGATTTTTCATGGTGCCTTTTAATATTTTCTTTACGCCGATTTTAATACTCTAAAAATGCACATATTAACAATATGAAAGAATTTATTGATTATAATATACTATTCTACTAAAACATATATGTTCAATAATTAAGTATGAAATGAATTCTATATAGATACATTGTTTTATCTAAAAGTAATGTTTATAGAAATAGGAAATTTAAATTAAATAATAACAAAATTTTGAGACTACTAAAAATAACAAATTCAGATTATATAACGTAGTGATTTATTACTGACAGTTTCAACTAACCAGTTGTTTAAATTCTATATTAAGTTGCAAGTGAGTACAGCTCTGCCTGAACCGTAATTTTGGACTTGAATAGAGCTCTATTTATTAAATCACATATGTAAGTATGTATTACTAAAATCTAGACCCTAGAGCTTATTTTCAATTAATAAGCTATTGTTTAAAAAATAAAGTTCGTAAAACCTAACAAAACTATCATATTTCGTAACCTACCCACTTACCACGCTTTAATTTAGAGCGCTATCAATTTGATTTACAGTAATCACATCAACGAGCTTTCTAAGTTTTATGACAGATACATAACTGGACTCTCCTACAGTTTGCCGTCAGGATATATTACTGGAAAGGTTTGCATTCTCACCGCGCAGATCTGACTAGATGGTGCGCTCAGAAGTGTTACCATCCCATCAGTTTTTGAATGAATTTACACCATCATTATTCGTTTTGTTATTTAAATTTAATACCCATATTATAAAAGTCGAGTGATGGGCAGCAACATCCTCCCGATAACAACAAAATAATAATAAAAACGACGAGTATGTATGCGTTGGTATATGGACGTGAAGCAGGCGAGCGAAGTCTGTCAGGATCGTGCCAAATGGACTTTCGTGGTCTCTGCTTACCCCTCTAGATAACTATGTTATGTTGTGTAATAAAAAAATACGGTTGCCAACCCACCTGCAGAGCATGGAAACTAGAGCAAATATCCCCCCATGTATAACGACGCAAAAAGACTTCCCCCAGTCCCAGGCGGCCCGCTATCCCTTCGCGAGCGACCATGGCAACGGCGGAGCCGGGAGTTCTTTAAATCTCCGATGGATGTTCAGCAGCCACGTTCAACAACTTGTCCTGGTAAAATTTAACGCAAACACCCTTAGGACTGACAAGCAGTTCTTGAAGCTGAAAGAAGAAAGTTGTACTGGTTATTAAAGGATTATCTGAGTCTGAAGAGAGGAGGAGGACACAGGTCTGAAGAAAGAGGAAGAGCAGAAGGACAAAGGGGTAAAAGCTAATAGCGATTACCGAATAGTGAGAAGCACACCGAATTTAAAAGTTAAAGAGGTCCACACCTAATAAAGTCAACGCTCGAACAGCTGTACACATCATCGTTGGGGCCACAGGCAAGTGTTAATAACGACCCAAGAGAAAGTCTCATCCGACACTATTCCGATGATATCCCGGACGTCAGTCTGAGCGAGATTAGAATTGCTCTCCAGCATCTTAAAAACGGTAAAACCTCGGGTGGGGATGGAATAACATCTCAACTTCTGAACGCGGGTAGAAAACCAGTACGTCCATCAGAATCTCTTCGATTCCGTCTGGTACTGGTATAATTAAAAGTTTATATGGAGGAATACAGAATAAAATAAAATAAAACGTTTATTGTTTACGTTTTGGTGAGGGGGTACTAGTTGTCACGGTTAACATCGAGCTCCGTTTTAAATTTATTAAAAGTAAATCAGTGCGGTCCATATAAAAATAGATACAATAGAGCGGTGGAAATGTTATCCCAGTAAAAACCAATGTATATTGTGTGAAAATCAATCAGTATTGATAAGACAAATAACACCGTAATAAAAGTACGAAGTGTTCAAGTGCAAGTGAATTAATAAGTGCCCCAACCTAGTCTTTCTACAAATCATAACGTAAGTGAAAAATTAACCCATAAAAGCTTGAATTTGCTATTTTTACGCAACTGGTGAAACGTTTGCTGTTTAAATTTGTAAACACAAGTCAGACCAATCAGCTGATTTTATCTCCTCAAAGTGAATGAGGGCTAATAATTTTGTGCTCACCAGATGTCGCTAGATGACACTGAGGTAAAGTTTTTTGTTACACAATGTAATTTAATTGAGAAGTTGCTTTTTAATGAAAGCTTATCAGTTGCTAGAGTATTATATTAATACACAAAATAATGCGTCAGTGGTTTGCTCTTTAATTTTTTCACATTTTTAACTCTTTTTTTTTAATTTTCTACTTTTATGAATATCTGTGGATTTGTTTATTTGTTTTTAATGTTATTAATATAAAATATAGCTAATAGTACAGAAAGAAATAATAACTTTTACATTTTCCAAACAAATTAACTTCCCCGCTATGAAATCTGTCAAATATTATACCTCACTTTCTAGTGCCGCCGCCCTGGTGGCAGAAAAAGTAGATGCCCTCATTAGATGGCGTTGTAAATCGCCATCTACCGGAACAGCAATGAACTAAAACAAATTCAACGGTTCATTGACCATCGATGACAAGATATAAAGCATGCCTTTGTTGGACAAGTATAATAATAGTGCAGCTACAACACAATAGATGGCGATAACTAAAAAATAACAATTATTTTAATTGATTTTACAAAAGAAAGGAAAGACAAAATTGTTTCAAATGCAGGGAAGAAATAACAAAAAGAGACTTTATTGAATGTCCCAACTGTAAGAAACTCTTTCACTTAGACTGCACAAGTATAGGAGAATTTTTTTTCTTCTTACTAGATGTCGAAAAAAAATGCCAATGCGATTTTTGTAAATACCAAAAACTGCCGAATTTAGACCAACAAAATATAAATATACCAACAACTAACTTTTTTGATGCACTAGACGTGGATGATGAGTACGCAGAATTTGTCACCTTTCGTCAGAAAAATAAAAAAAACACTTCCAAATTTTTCAGACTCATTTATCAAAATCAAATATTTATAATAGAAGATTGAAACCTTTAATAACTTATTATACTCCGATAATATTTGTTTTTAATCATAATAATAGGGTAGTAGACACTCATCTCAATTAAATTACTTTAGAGTCGGCAAACTTAATTTCGTCTAAAGTAATTGTATGAGAATAGCAATAATTAAAGATGTTATTTCTTGTTATAATGTTTAATAATTAATTATTAATGTAAAAAATATAAATAATTATTTAAATTGACAAATAATTTATCTTAAATTACGTGCACAGTAAAATTTAATATTCTAAGGTGTACATAATAAGGTCTAATATAGTAGATATATTATAGTAAAGGCCGGCAACGCACCTGCAATTCTTTTGGTGTAGCAGTTGTTCGTGGGTTGTGTTCGATACTTATCATCGGTTAAAGTCCCCTCTTCTATAAAAAAAAATATATTTAAAACAGTTAATTGCCTCACTTTTGTATCTAATAATAGTGTTACTATAAGCAAACAAAATAATAAATTGAATTATTTTGTATGGGAATAGACATTCTTAAAAAAGGTACTACAAATTAAGATTTGTCATGGTGCCTTTCAATATTTTCTTTACGCCGATTTTAATACTCTAAAAATGCACATATTAACAATATGAAAGAATTTATTGATTATAATATACTATTCTACTAAAACATATATTATGTTCAATAATTAAGTATGAAATAAATTCTATATAGGTACATTGTTTTACCTAAAAGTAATGTTTATAGAAATAGGAAATTTAAATTAAATAATAACAAAATTTTGAGACTACTAAAAATAACAAATTAACGTAGTGATTTATTACTGACAGTTTCAACTAACCAGTTGTTTAAATTCTATATTAAGTTGCAGGTGAGTACAGCTCTCTGCATGAACCGTAATTTTGGACTTGAATAGAGCTCTATTTATTAAGTCACATATGTAAGTATGTATTACTAAAATCTAGACCCTAGAGCTTATTATCAATTAATAAGCTATTGTTTAAAAAATAAAGTTCGTAAAACCTAACAAAACTATCATATTTCGTAACCTACCCACTTACCACGCTTTAATTTAGAGCGCTATCAATTTGATTTGATTTACAGTAATCACATCAACGAGCTTTCTAAGTTTAATGACAGATATATTACTGGACTCTCCTATAGTTTGCCGTCAGGATAGATTACTGGAAATGTTTGCATTCTCACCGCGCAGATCTGACTAGATGGTGCGCTCAGAAGTAATACTATCCCATCAATTTTTGAATGAATTTACACCATCATTATTCGTTTTGTTATTTAAATTTAATACCCACATTATAAAAGTCGAGTGATGGGCAGCGACATCCTCCCGATAACAACAAAATAATTTAAAAAAAATGACGAGTATGTATGCGTTGGTATATGGACGTGAAGCAGACGAGCGAGGTCTGTCAGGATCGTGCCAAATGGACTTTCGTGGTCTCTGCTTACCCCTCTGGATGACTATGTTATGTTGTGTAATAAAAAAAATACGGTTGCCAACCCACCTGCAGAGCGTGGAAACTAAGGCAAATATCCCTCCATGTATAACGACGCAAAAAGACTTCGCCCAGTCCCAGGCGGCCCGTTATCCCTTCGGGAGCGACCATGGCAACGGCGGAGCCAGGAGTTCTTTAAATCTCCGATGGATGTTCAGCAGCCACGTTCAACAACTTGTCCTGGATTTAACGCAAACACCCTTAGTACTGACAAGCAGTTCTTGAAGCTGAAAGAAGAAAGTTGTACTGGTTATTAAAGGATTATCTGAGTCTGAAGAGAGGAGTAGGACACTGGTCTGAAGAAAGAGGAAGAGCAGAAGGACAAAGGGGTGAAAGCTAGTAGCGATTACTGAATAGTGAGAAGCACACCGAATTTAAAAGTTAAAGAGGCTCGAATGGCTGTACACATCGTCGTTGGGGCCACAGGCAAGTGTTAATAACGACCCAAGAGAAAGTCTCATCCGACACTATTCAGATGATATCCAGGACGTCAGTCTGAGCGAGATTAGAATTGCTCTCCAGCATCTTAAAAACGGTAAAACCTCGGGTGGGGATGGAATAACATCTCAACTTCTGAACGCGGGTAGAAAACCAGTACGTCCATCAGAAGCTCTTCGATTCCGTCTGGTACTGGTATAATTAAAAGTTTATATGGAGGAATACAGAATAAAATAAAATAAAACGTTTATTGTTTACGTTTTGGTGACGGGGTACTAGTTGTCACGGTTAACATCGAGCTCCGTTTTAAATTTATTAAAAGTAAATCAGTGCGGTCCATATAAAAATAGATACAATAGAGCGGTGGAAATGTTATCCCAGTAAAAACCAATGTATATTGAGTGAAAATCGACGAATGGAAAATATCTCTGATCTAACAGTATTAACGTGTCAAGAAAATAAAACTGATCCAGAGAAGTCTTCCTTTCGCCCCTAAATACTACAAAATTATATATCAAAACATTCAATGTCTTTCTAACAAAATTGACGATTTAAATTTATTATTAATGGAAGTTACTATGGATCTATTAATCGTGTGTGAACATTGGTTATTACCTATTATCTATCATTTTCACACATTAGAGGGCTACGAACTACGTGCGAAGTATTTACGACAAAAACATATACACGGTGGGGTTGGTATCTTGGTTAGAGAAAACATGAAAACTAAAGAACGTTTAGACATTCAATCATTCACAGTAGAATTTATCGTAGAATTGTGTGCTTTGGAGATTACTGAATCCAACTTATTGATTGTGGCCATTTATCGCTGTGAGCGGGAAATAGAAGAATGTTGCGTTCAAATGCAAGCTTTACTACACCACTTATCCAAACATTCTCATAATAAAAAAATTATCATAGCGGGTGATGTAAATATTGACATTACAAAGGATACAAAAATAGCTCGTAGACTTATCAATCTTTTAAAATCATTCATGTTACGTTGTCTTATAGAAACCCCTACACGTGAGACCCAAAACAATAAATCATGCATTGACCAATTTATAATTTCTAAAAATATATACCTACATGACGGCTTTTGTACAAAATTAATTCAAACATTAATTAAACAAATGCCAGTAAAAGAGAACATAATATATAGAAAAAATATTACATATAAAATAAACAATCGACTTTTTAATGAGAATAATATGAAAAATTTCAGAATTAAACTAAATGAAATTAAGTGCAGTAACATAATGACTTGAACGAGTGCTATAAATACAAACTATAATAAATTTCAGAACCAAATCATGTCTATTTTAGATGAGAATATTCCAAGAAAATTTTATAAATTACAAAATAAAGTAAAGACAAAATGTGCCACAAAAGGCATTACATTTTTTTATCATAACAAACGTGTTTTACGTTATCTTACGAACTACTACAATAACGAAGCCTTAAAATCTTATTCAAAAATTTACAGCAAAATACTAAAAAGAATAATAGCCACCGAAAAAGGAAAATCTTACATAAAAAGAGTGCAAACGTCACGTAATAAATATAAAACTATGTGGGCTATGATTAATGAAAAACCTAAAAAATCTAAAATTTTAAAACATGAAACATTTGCTTACGTAATGACGAATTAAATACAACATCTCCCAGTAAAGTTGCATTGCAAACTTATTTAATAATTATATAACTATAAGTTCAAAAAACTGCTGCTCTCTAAATAAACAACCATCTCGAGTATCCGTGCCAAATTCACTATATCTGGGTAGTGTTACAGAGGCTGATGTAAAAAGAACAATAATGAGACTTAAAAGAAACAATTCTTGTGGATATGATGAAATCCCAGCTACCTTGCTGATATATAGCGTAGATGACTTTGAAAACCCTTAACTTTTCTTATAAATCAATCGTATGAGGATGGCGTTTTTCCGGAAAATCTTAAATTAGCCGTGATAAAACCTGTTTTTATATATATATTCGATAAAACTAATGTGTCTAATTATCGCCCCATCGCATTACTGTCTGTAATTTTTGAGATAATAATTTGTAGTACAATAATTTTTTTGAAAAATACAGCATTTTTAATGCTGAAATCCAGCATGGCTTCCGAAAAGATCATTCTACCACATCCGCTGTATTTGACATCATCTTTAGTGTTAGAAATTCTCAATGCTCTAAATGAGGAAAGATGTGCTGTAGCTATTTTTATGGACATGTCCAAAGCATACGATCGCGTTTTGCATGGTCCTTGCTAGAAAAGCTATATTCTCTAGGAATACGAGGGAAACCGCACGAATGGCTCTCTTCTTATCTTGCGAATAGAAAACAGTATGACAGGCATCCCATTTAAATGAAAATAGAAGAGTGATAAATGAAATAAACTCGTCCACTGCC
The DNA here is from genome assembly GCA_029286625.1 of Parnassius orleans. Lineage (NCBI taxonomy): Eukaryota > Metazoa > Arthropoda > Insecta > Lepidoptera > Papilionidae > Parnassius > Parnassius orleans. The sequence continues at coordinate 4,897,693 of JAGSMP010000065.1, read as the reverse complement.
ACAGTGAAATGATCTATACCGCAGGGTAGCGTCCTAGGATGCCTGTTGTTCTCTACTTATATTAAGGAACAGAGTCGTTTTGTTTGCAGATGATGCGACAGTTATAATTACTTGTGAACAAAAAAATCTCACTAGTTTGCAGGAAAAATAGCTCACTGTCTTAGCAAAATTGTGGATGAATTGGACGTACGAGGTTTATTATTAAATTCTGAAAAGACAAAAATAATGCAGTTTCGCTCATATCAGAGATCAGAAGTCCCGCTCGCTATATCTTACCAAGTTATAAATATTGAGGAAGTTCGCACATTTTCGCTCCTCGGGATAACAATAGATTCAACTTTTTCATGGAAAAATCATATAGAGAGCGTAGTAAGTTGAGCAGCTTTTGCTATGCCCTGCGAGAACTACGTAAGGATACAAACGAGCAGTGTGCGCTTACTGCGTACCACAGCCACGCCGCTGCCTTGATACGATACGGCATCTTATTCTGGGGCAATTCTACCGAGGTGCACGCGGTATCCGTGCTCCAAAAACGTTGCCTTAGAATCATCACATTTGCAGCTCCAAGAGATTAATATCGAAGGTTGTTCCCTAGATACAACTTATTAACTGTAACGTGAATATACATTTTTGAATTATGCCGCTTTGTTAGAAAAAATGCTAATTATTTTCAACGAATTGGAGATAGACCCAATCGATACGGCGCACGTCACCGTAGTTATAACATGGTTGCTCCTACCGTACATCTCACAATATTTAAAATGGTATATATGGTAATACTATAAAAGCCCTCCAGTGTCGTAAATTTGAAATAGTACTTAAGAAAATGCTTATTGTAAAAAGCTAATATAATTTAAATTAATATTTCAATGATAAATTATAAATTTTAATTATTTTGACAAAATTTATTATTTCTATTTTCATAATTGACATTGTTAATATTTTCATCAAAATTTTAAATCTTCGTTCGTTGAGATGAAATATTTATTGACATTTAATTTTGAAATAAATGTGTGTATTATTTAGTTTCACATCTAATAAATAAATTAATAATAATGTATTGTAAATATTGTATTTTAATTTAATTCTATATTAATTAACATTTAAACTCCGTCTTAATATGCTACGCCCGTAAAGGATGTCACATGTTCTATAAATATATTGTAACAACTTTATACTTTGTGACATGCAATAAATGAATTATGAATTATAAGTTTATTGTATACTGCCAATATCAAACACGAAATTGTCGTTTGAACAACATGTCGTTTTGATGTTCATAATGCCCTCAGAACAATTCATTTATTACAACCCTTCACAAGTCCACTGCTGAACATAGGCCTCCCCCAAGGAATGCCACAAAGCACGGTCCTGAGCCACCTGCATCCATCGTCTTCCTGCATGTCTTAACAGGTCGCCACTCTATCTAGTGGGAGGCCGCCCTACACTTAGCCTACCAGTACGCGGCTGCCACTCGAGAACCTTGTCGGTTCTTCAATCTATATGCCAGGCCCATTGCCACTTCAGCTTACTAATCCTTTGGGCTATGTCGGTTACTCTGGTTCTATTGCGGATATCCTCATTTTTTTTTTAGGAGAGGGGGCAAACGAGCATGCGGCTCACCTGATGGTAAGTGACTACCGCCGCCCATGAACAACTGCAACACCAGGGGAACCAGAGGAATTACAGATGCGTTGCCGGCCTTTTAAAAAGGAGTAGGCTCTTTTCTTGAAGGTCCCTAAGTCGTATCGGTCCGGAAAAATCGCTGGTGGTAAACTATTCCACAAGGAAGTTGTGCGAGGAAGAAAACATCTTCTAAATCGCACAGTGGTGGACCGCCAATCATCCAGATGGTGTGGATGGTATCGGGAGTTCTGCCGCGATGTGCGTTCGTGAAATGTGGCGGCTGGGATTAATCCGAACAATTCCTCAGAGCACTCCCCGTGGTAAATGCGAAAGAAAATGCAAAGAGATGCAACATCTCTTCGCAGCGCCAATGAATCGAGCCGAACGGAAAGGACTCGTTCGTCGACGATTCGAGCCGCTCTGCGCTGGATGCGGTCGAGTGGAAGGAGCTGGCACTGGGGAGCCCCAGCCCAGAGATGGGAACAGTATTCCATGTGAGGCCGAACCTGCGCCTTGTAAAGTTGCAGGCGTTGTGCCGGCATGAAATACTGTCCCGCTCTGCTGAGCACGCCAAGCTTTTTAGAGGCCAATTTGGCCTTCTTTTCCAAGTGACCGCGAAACTGCACGTCACTCGATATGTCGACGCCGAGGATTCCGATACTGGCTGAGGCAACAAGGGGAGTGCCTTGAAACTGAGGAGATACGACAAAGGGGTTCTTTTTAGCGGTAAACGCGCAAACTTGTGTCTTCTGAGGATTAAACTGGACTAGATTTAGTCGCCCCCAATCCGAGACTTTGTTCAGCAAAGACTCGACTTCAGACACAAGTTTGTTCCGGTACTCGGCGACGTTTTCCCGAGAAATATTCGCACGGCCGGCGTATAGATCATCACCAGTGCTAACATCCGCATAGCAATGAATGCTACCGGTTTGCAACATATCATTGATATGCAGAAGAAACAGCGTTGGTGATAGCACGCAGCCTTGTGGAACACCAGCGTTAATAGGCTTGTAGTCGGAGCATGCACCGTCTACAACGACCTTGATGTCTGATCTGCAAGAAAGCTGGTGATCCAATTGCACAATTTCGGAAGCCCATAGGAAGGAGCTGTAAGAAGCGCTTTGTGCCAAACCCGATCGAAAGCCTTCGCAATGTCCAAACTAACGGCCAATGCCTCCCCTTGACTCTACTGCCCGCCCATCTATGAGTCAGGTAGACCAGAAGATCACCAGCTGATCGACCCCGACGAAAACCGTATTGGCGGTCACTAATCAGCTGGTGATCCTCAAGGTACCGCATGAGCTGGCAGTTTATAATGGATTCCATTATTTTGGATAACAAGGGGTGATGGCGATAGGCCTGTAGTTGGACGGGTCTGAGCGGTCGCCTTTTTAGGATCGGTTGGACAAAAGCTGTCTTCCATGATTTCGGGACTACGCCTAGGGTAGGAGTACCGGAAAAGACGCGTTAGAACCGGTGCCAACTCCGAGCACACGTCCTCAGCACAATTGGGGATTCTGTCAGGCCCACTCGACTTGTGGATGTCCAGGGAGAGGAGTGCTTTGCGAACCGAGCGCTGTGAGAACCGAACATCCGGCATGGAGCACTCACACCGCGGGATGGCCGGCGGTGTGTTCTCCCCGTCATCAAGAGTCGAGTTGGACGCAAAAGTGAGCCTAAAAGGTCGGCTTTCTCTTTTGCGGCGTGGGCCAGTGAGTCGTCCTCCCTGTGCAGAGATGGTAGTGATGGCTTACAGAAATTCCCTTGGACAGCCTTGGCGAGAGACCAGAATGCACGGGTTCCCGAAGGAAGGCGAACTAGTTTCTCGCCAATTCTGCCTGACCTGGAGGCGAAGTTTTACTTCTTTTTAAGCATTCTGGTATTTACATCCCGAGTCGCCGAAACCTCAGCCCAGGCCTGATAGGACTC